>OFHU01003846.1:0-660302 GCA_900245905.1 Lacerta viridis | reverse complement strand
TTGGTCAATGCTCCATAATTGGGGTTCTTGGGCACATGTAAATATCCCCAAAGGTCAGCGCAAAAAAGGGGGTGCTAGAGCACAGAAACTGCGATTTGTGGGCTATCAGTCCTATGGCAAAGGGTGGCGTTTTAATTTATGCCCAGGACGCGTGGTTCTGTCACGAAGTGCAGACTTCGCTGACCAAGACAGGTGGACCATGATCCATGCTAACCCAGATTGCCTACTACCCCTGCAAGCAAGAGAAGAGGTTTCTTTGCAGCCATTGGAAACACAAGATCATGGTGAGGAGGAGGCACAGATTTCCCCAAAAGATGAGACAATAGATAATACCTCTTCCCCAGAGGAAGAGGAGCCTGATGTAAGAGAGCAGGAACAAGTAGTTTTGCCTAGACGCTCTCAGCGTACAAATAAGGGTGTACCTCCTCAACGTTTCACCATAGGAGGAGTGAGAGTATGTAATGTGACTTGTGTAGAGCCACAAAGCTATGATGAAGTCTTAGGCTTACCCCCTGGGGAACGTGCTTTGTGGCAACAAGCTATGAAAGAAGAAATGGACTCTTTCAAACGTAATAAAGTGTTTGAGACTGTAATGGCGCCACCTAGTGGCAGGGTGGTATCATGCAAGTGGGTCTACAAAAGAAAAACCCTTGCATCTGGAGAGCCACGTTTTAAAGCCAGACTTGTAGCTAGAGGTTTCACTCAGATTAAAGGGGAAAGTTATGATGAAGTGTTTTCTCCTACTGTAAAAAGTGAAACTTTCCGTTTAATGCTGTCTGTTGCTGCTGTAAGACAATTAGTAGTGCACCATTTTGATGTTGATACTGCATATCTGAATGCAAATTTAGACCATGAAGTGTTAATGAAACAACCTCCTGGTTTTGAAGAGGGAAATGGTGCAGTTTGGCGTTTAAAAAAGGCTGTCTATGGTCTCAAACAAAGTGGAAGATGCTGGAACCAGTTTTTAAATGAAGCCCTTATAAAGCTTGGTTTTAAAAAGAGTGTAGCTGATCCATGCCTGTACACTAAGGGAACTGGTGACAAATATCTAATACTCCTAGTCTTCGTTGATGATTTGCTTGTAGCAGGGAGTTCCACAGATGAGATCCAGAAACTTGCAAGTCAACTGGAAAAGAGGTTTAAACTTAAAGCCCTAGGGCCTGTAAGCAACTACTTGGGAGTAGAAGTAAGGAGGGAAGCTGATGGAAGCTTCCTATTAAGTCAGAAAGAGAAAATTCTTCATTTAATAGAGCAGTTTGGCATGGAAGACTGCAAGCCAGTTCAGACTCCCATGATACCAGATTTCCAAAAGATAATGTGTAATGATGAATTTGATCAGCCTGAATTGTATCACTCAAAAATCGGATCATTGTTGTATTTAAGTCAGTGGTCAAGGCCAGACATTGCATGTGCTACAAATATTCTGAGCCAACGTGTATCTAAACCCAGTACGGTGGATTGGTGTGCTGTGAAAAGGATTATTAGATATCTAAGGGGGACATTAAATATATGTTTGAAGATATCTAGTACACAAGATGAGAGACTAGAAGCATTTGTTGATGCAGACTGGGGAAGCTGTGTAGCTACCAGAAAATCCACAAGTGGAATGGTTATAATGTTTGCCAATTCCCTAATGGGATGGAGATCAAAGAAACAGGGATTTGTTGCAACTTCATCCTGTGAAGCAGAATATGGAAGTCTATCACTAGCATGTAATGAAATCATGTGGTTTATTCAGATACTGAAAGATCTGGATTGTAAAGTGGATTTGCCCATCAAAGTGTATGAGGATAGTCAATCGTGTATTGCACTAGCGGGCTCAGAAATAATGAAATCTGCATCAAAACACATCGCTATTCGTCATGCAAATGTTAGAGATTGTGTACAGAATGGAATTATCAAACTGGAGTATTGTCAGTCATGTGATAATATTGCTGATTTGTTTACCAAGCCTTTGCCAGCAACAAGTCATAAGGAATTGATACTGTATAAAAGTGAAACTACCCCCTGGCTGTTGTGCTGTCACGGAGCAAAACGGGGCTGGGGAAAGCAGCACAGAGGAAAGAGGGAGAGAAAGTTGGAAGACAGCCAGGCTGGGGGAGGAGACGGCATATAGAGACAAAGGGCCAATTATCTCAACAGATACGTCATCATCAAGCAGCCCCCCCGAGCCGGGGTCACCGGAGGAAAGAGAAAGCAGTCAATTTAGAAATAGACAGGGGGAGGAGAGTTCGGGGGTTAGAAAGAGACATAAACGTCACTTCAGATTGAACCGGAAATTCCTGTGCTGGAAAGCGCGCGAAGAGAGCAGTTAGGATTTTTGTAAGCAATGGAGTGCAGACGTGATTTAGAGCTCTGTAATTAGCAAGGACAATAAAATGCTTTGAAAACCGAGAACTGAGCCGGCTGTTATCTCACAGCAACATCCAACGGCAAGGGTTGCCGTGACAACAAATCCTAACTCTTCTGAAAATGCTGTGAGGCTGTTGGCAGCGGCAAAAATGTCGGAGCTTGAACGGAGGCTGCAGGCCGAGAAAGCCCTCTGGGAGGGGCAGGCCAGGGAGGCAGTTTTGAAAGCTAGAGAAGAGGGACAAGCCAGGATTGCTGATCTGGAGGAGAGAAACCGGCAATCGGAGCTTCGAAACGCCAAATTGCAGGAAGATTTGCAACATCTTGAGATAAGACTGGATGAGGCACGGAAGTCTGGTGGGGGAGGAGCTACAGCTATCGTGACTCAGCGGCAGCAGATTGCATCCGTGAGTAAGTTTGATGGGGACCCCAGGGGATATTTGGGGTTCAGGACTGAGGTGGACTATGCCCTGAGGATGCGAGGGAAGGACTTTGAGACTGATGCTGAGAAGGTGGCCTTTATTATTTCGCATTTGACGGGGTCTGCGAGGGAATGGGTACGCCCACTTTTGGCAAGTAACAACCCAGCGCTGGGGAAACTTCAGGATTTCTTGGATGCCATGGCGGCTCATTACACAAGTGACATTGATCAAGAGATAACTAAGCAGGAACTCATGAGCCTCAGGCAAGGAAAAGGGACTGTGAGAGATTATGTGGCGAAATTCACCCTTCTCTGTCATAAACTGGGATGGGAGGTTTTAGCCCCTCAAACTGAAGCGCTTTTCCAGCAGGGGCTGAACCCGGAGATTCTGGATGAAATAAGCAGGGGCCCGAAGCCTAAAGACACGGATGCCTATATTAAACTGGCTCTGCAAGTGGGGGTTCGGCAGGAACTAAGGGCATGGGAAGGGCGGAGTGTGCCCGGCAGTAAGACATTCAATGCTTACAGGCAGACTTCCCATGGTGTTCAGCCGCATCAGGGCTACAAGCAACACCTGCCCCCCGAAGAGCCAATGGAAATCGGACGTTTGGACACGAGGGAAGGCCCCAAAGAAAAGCCTCGCAGGGAGCTGTTGAGCAGAGGGGAGAAAGAGACACGCAAATGCTTTGTGTGTGACAAAACGGGTCATCTAGCCCGGAATTGTCCCCAGAAACGAGTGTGGCAAGGGATGGCAGCGGCTGCGGTGCAGGAGGAGGGAGAGGAAGCACCAGTGCAGGGAAACGCCGAAGCCTGGTTGGAAACAAGAGAGGGGAAGACCAACCAGGCGGAACGCAAGTAGAACCCCCACAGAGGCAGAGAGCGGTGGTTCCAAGGGAGCCCAGACCGGGAATTGTGCTGATGGTACGGCTGGAATTGCCAAATGGGTACCCCCTTGAGGTAGAAGCTCTACTAGATTCGGGCAGCTCTGCCTCTTTCATGTCCGAAAGCTTTGCCAAAGCCCACCAAGATCCATTTGTTGCCTTTGGACTTTCCTCTGGTGGTGACCACAATTGATGGGAGAGAGCTGCTGGGGGGCCAAGTGAGGCATCAGACACCGCCCATGAGGATGAGCGTCTCGAGGCATCAGGAAGTGATTGCTTTCAACGTCACACACCTGTCGGGGGCGCCGATCATATTGGGCATGAGTTGGTTAGATCTTCACGATCCGGTCGTGGCCTGGCACCAGAGGTCGCTCACCTTTGGATCTTCGCATTGTACGGAGAATTGCCTGATGGAGGAGGGATCGTCGGAGACGGGGGGCAGGATCGCCACAGTACGGTTGGAAGAGTCCAGGGGGATTCCGCCACAGTACGAAGAATTCAAAGACGTGTTCAGTGAAAAGGAAGCTAACAAGCTGCCCCCCCATAGGCCGTATGATTGTCAAATTGAGTTGCTGCCGGGGGCAAAGTTGCCTGCAGGAAAGTTGTATTCCATGTCGGAGCAGGAGCTGCAGGAGCTGAAGGAATTCCTCAAACTGAACTTGGAAAGGGGATTCATACGAGAATCCAAAGCTGTAGGAGGGAGCCCCATCTTTTTCGTGGACAAGAAAGGCACGGCGCAAAAACGCCTTATATGTGACTACAGGATTTTGAATTCGCGAACGAAACCGACCGCCTTTCCGATGCCCAGGATCGACGACTTGTTGGCGGCAGTGCGAAAAGGGAAAATTTTTACGAAGTTGGACTTACGAGGAGCTTACAACCTCATAAGAATCAGAGAAGGAGATGAGTGGAAAACAGCCATGTTTACACCGTTTGGCACCTACGAATACACAGTTATGCCATTTGGATTACAGGCCGGCTCCCACACCTTTCAAGCCTTTATGCACCATGTGCTGGGGCCCTTGTTGTATCGGAGCTGTGTATGTTTTTTGGACGATATCTTGATTTATTCGGACAATGAGAAGCAGCATGAGCAGCATGTCAGACAGGTGTTGCAGAAATTGAAGCAGCATCACCTGTATGCGAAGCTGGAGAAATGCCAATTTCATGTCCAGCAAGTGGACTTTCTGGGGTACAGGGTGTCTGACAAAGGCCTGGCAATGGACGGGGAGAAGGTAAAGGCAGTGTTGGATTGGAAAACACCCAAGACCAGAAAAGATGTACAACGCTTCATTGGTTTCAGCAATTTCTACCGCAAGTTCATCAGGAATTTTGCGCAGCTCACTAGCCCGATAACCGACACGTTGAGTACTAAGAAGAAGTTTCTGTGGACTCCAGAGGCGCAGGAGGCGTTTGAGCAGTTGCGCAGGGTATTCGCCTCGGAGGAACAGCTGTTGCACCTCGACACGGAGCGGCCCATACGCATGGAGACTGATGCGTCGGACAGGGCAGTAGGAGCGGTACTGCTGCAACAGGATGCAGCAGGCGACTGGCGACCCTGTGCGTTCTTCTCCAGAAAGCTCAGTAAATCGGAACGCAATTACACCATATGGGACAAGGAACTGTTGGCCATTGTAGCGGCGCTCAAGAAGTGGAGGCATTTCCTTATAGGAGCCCGCCACCAGATCCAAATTTACACGGATCACAAGAACCTGGAGTACTGGAGAACGGCCAGAGTGCTCAACCAGCGACAACTCAGATGGGCGGAATTTTTTGCCGACTTTGATTTCAGGATCCATTACGTCCCTGGGGACAAGAATGCAAGGGCGGATGCCTTGTCTCGCAAGCCGCAGTACCTGGAGGATGAGGGAGTGCCAGAAGAGAGACATGTGGTGCCACCTGGCAGATGGCAGTGCGCTGCAGCCAGGAACCAAGAGTCTCTCATACGCCGTCTCACTAGGGAAGATGCATTTGCGCAGCAGAAATTCAAAGACCTTCAACTCGGCACAGGGGTGGAAGACGGATTCATAGCCAGAGATGAACTGTTGTTCTACAAGGGAGCACTATATGTCCCGGGAGATCACCTGAGGGCCAAGGTTCTCAGGCAACTGCACGACAGCCCTTCGGCAGGGCACCTGGGACAGCAAAAGACCTTGCAGTTGGTCACCAGGGATTTCTGGTGGCCAGGGGTGCAGGAGGATGTCAAAGGCTACGTGCAAGCTTGTGACTTGTGTCAACGGGTCAAGAGTGACACTAGACCCCCGGCCGGACTGTTGCATCCCATGCCCACTCCGGGGAGGCCATGGGAGATGGTGTCTATTGACTTCCTCACAGATCTGCCGGCATCTAAGGGCAAGACGGCAGTGCTGATCATAGTGGACATGCTCACCAAGATGTGCCATTTCGTGGCTTGTCCTAGGGCGGTGTCGGCAGAGGAGACCGCCAGGTTGTTTGTAGATCACGTTTTCAAGCTGCATGGAGTACCATCGAGGGTCGTAAGCGACAGAGGCCGCCAATTCACGTCGCGGTTCTGGCGCAAGCTCATGGAGCTTCTGGGTGTGGAACTCAATTTGTCGACAGCCAGACACCCACAGACTAATGGACAGGCAGAGAGGGCCAATGCCATTCTGCAGCAGTACCTACGTTGTTACGTCAACCAACGACAGACGGACTGGCCAAAGTTCCTAGCTTTAGCGGAATTTGCCTATAATAACTCAGTTAATGTTTCCACAGGCATGACACCCTTCCTGGCGAACTATGGAGGGCATCCGAAGTCGTTCCCGAGGGGAGGGGATAGGGGCCCGAGCGTGCCGGCGGCAGAGAATTTGGCGGAGGAGATGCTTCAACTGCACGAGCAACTCAGGAGCACGTTGGACAGGGCCAAAGAAGCCTATAAGAGGGCTTCGGATCAGCATCGGAGGGAGGGGGAGGTCATCAGGGTGGGGGACAGGGTGTGGTTGTCATCAAGGGGGCTGCCCACCAGAAGCAGGTGCAGGAAGTTAGAGCACAAACGTTTGGGACCCTTCGAGGTAGTGGGCCAGGTCAATCCTGTCGCCTTCAAGCTGAGGCTGCCAGAGGACATGAGAATTCACCCCGTGTTCCACAGAGCGCTGTTGACACCCTACAGGGAAGGGCACCCTTATCAAGGGGAAGGGGGGGTGACACCAGGGTTTTCAGTGGTGGCAGTGGGGGGCGGCAATGAGGTCACAGAGATCCTCGATTCCAGGTGGAGGGAAGGGGAGGTAGAGTACTTGGTGGCATGGGAAGGGGAGGACCCCGAGAACAACACATGGATGCGCCATGATGATATTCAGGAGGAGTACCTCAAGGCTGAATTCCATGCGTTATACCCACAAAAGCCGGCCCCACCAGGGTATGAATGCTGGCAGGGATATCAGGAGGAGGGGATGGGGAACCAAGGGTCCCGAGGAAGGGATGAGGCAGGGGGACCCCATCCAGACTGGTCGGAGGAGGAGGAAGTTGACGAGGTAGTGTCGTTCGCACCATTTACTACGGAACAGTGGAAAACGGTGTTTGAGTCGGATGACAACGAGGATACTGACTTCCTGGGGTTTGTCACTCCACCGCGCACGGAACGGGGGCAGCAAGGGAGCGGGGGGGAGGAGCATGTTAGCAAGTTCCCTCACCATCCTATTGAGTCAAGCGACTCCGGGGGGGAAGGGGGCCTTGAGGAGGGAGTGGATGTCACGGAGCAAAACGGGGCTGGGGAAAGCAGCACAGAGGAAAGAGGGAGAGAAAGTTGGAAGACAGCCAGGCTGGGGGAGGAGACGGCATATAGAGACAAAGGGCCAATTATCTCAACAGATACGTCATCATCAAGCAGCCCCCCCGAGCCGGGGTCACCGGAGGAAAGAGAAAGCAGTCAATTTAGAAATAGACAGGGGGAGGAGAGTTCGGGGGTTAGAAAGAGACATAAACGTCACTTCAGATTGAACCGGAAATTCCTGTGCTGGAAAGCGCGCGAAGAGAGCAGTTAGGATTTTTGTAAGCAATGGAGTGCAGACGTGATTTAGAGCTCTGTAATTAGCAAGGACAATAAAATGCTTTGAAAACCGAGAACTGAGCCGGCTGTTATCTCACAGCAACATCCAACGGCAAGGGTTGCCGTGACAGTACCTGTGTATATAAAGTGGTTGAAATGTTAGTGTTGGTTGGTTGGTTAGAGCTGGTAGTGCTGGTGTGTGTAATAGCTGTTAGTCGTGTTTGCAGACAAAGACTCTTTTAAGAATAAAGCAGTACTCTGCAAAGATACTCTGCTCAAAGACTCCTTTGTGCCGGTGCGGGTTCGAGGAACAGGCGAAGGAGAAAAAGGAGATCAGAACCTTTAAAACAAACACTGATAAATTAGGATGGAGTTCTGTCTTCGTAATTTCTAGCTTCAGAAAGCAGAGCAAAAACAAATGGGTTAATTTGTTTCATAGAATCATAGAGTTGGAAGGGACCCTGTGGGTCATCTAAGTCCAACTCCCTGCAATCAGCGGTGGAGCAAGCCAATCGGGAGCCTGGAGTGGCGCACGTGTCCTGCGCCTGGGGGAAGGGCCAGCCGCCTGTGGGGGCGGGGGCGGGGCCAGCCACACATGGAGTGGGGCCAGCTGGGGCAGGACGCTCCGCAGGGCCTCCAAGTAGTCTGCCTGCCTCCTCTTATTCAGCCACCCTACAGCTGAGGGGGAGGCGGTGGGCGGACTGTTTGGGGCAGCGTGGAGCCTGTGGGCACCCAAGCTACCGTGTCAATCCCAGGAGAGACAGTTGGCTCAGGAGCACTGCAGGCCCCGTGGTGAGTGCCGCCTGGCATTTTGTCATCCCCCTCAGTGGTAACATCCTACCACACACCCCTTCCTCCACCCCTGCCTGCAATGTAGGAATATGCAGCTGTCCCATACAGGGATCGAACCTGCAACCTTGGCATTGTCAGCCCCATGCTTTAACCAGCAGAGCTACCCAGTTGGTGCAAATTTACAGGTAAGCAGATTTCAGCTACATAAGTTTCCTGGTGCCAAAAGATGTTTGATGGCAGAACAGGGAGTGCCTCAGGAAGTGGTGGGCATTCCTTGTGCCCCAGGTATTAGACCAATTCACGGAGGACAAAGCTATCAATAGCTAGTAGCCACAAGGGCTGTGGTCTTTCTCCACTGTCAGAGGCAATATGTCTCTGAATGCCTGCTGGGCACTGCAGGCGGGTAAAGTGCGGTTTTCCTAAGATCCTGCTTTCAGGCTTCTCATAGGCATCTGGGCGGCCACTGACAACAGGATACAGGACTAAAAAGGCTGTTGACCTGATGCATCAGAGCTCCCCTTGCATATTGAAGCAGAGGCTGGAGACCATCTTCCAGGGAAGCTGTAGTAGTTGCTTCATTCTGCATTGCAGATCCTTCACTGAGCATGGAGTTGGACTTCCAAGGTGACCCTCCCAGATCTAGAATTCTGAGGTCCATATGGCCCAATACTTACACAGCTTGGGAACTGTGGAACTGAAGGTCCCCAGGCACTCTCACACAAACTAGCCCACCCTTCAAGATCCCTGGGTTTCATACCACCTGAGACAGGTGGCAACAGCTGAGCATGGTGAGTAACTGGAGTGGAAAAGTTATTTTAGATCCAGTGATATGATAAAATCGAGGACGAAAGCTAAAATGTTTTCAAAAGCTAAGAAGCCTATATGGATGTAGGAAACATCAGCTGGCTACCAGTGTTGCATTTTTTCATATTTCTGCTAAGAGCCAAACACATTTACTTCTTCGTCTGTGCACTGGGAGGCATTCCAGTCCTTGGAAATATTTCCTGGCATATTTCTTTTTTTGTGGGGAGGTGGGGAGTGACACCCTTATCACAGCTTTCCAGCCAAATCTGGATTCACAATCCCAGCCCTTGATAGCTTTGCATGTTTCCAGCCAGGGCATATTGTTCAAAAGCCACTAGAATTGAGTTGCCGGCATTTTTTTCTGACCCTGTTTCTGTGCTTCCAAGGATAAAATGGGGAGAACTATGTATGCCACCTTGAGTTCCGTAGAGGAAATGTAATACTATGAGTTTTCAGGGTGTGGGGTGTCTGTGGAGGCCTGTCTCACCTGAGGATCCAGCAAGTGTTAAAATATAAGCCAGACCAGCTTCCTGATGAGGTGATTGCCTGGGCGATGGGCCATTAAGGGTAACGAAAGATATGGATCTGTGTGAGACAGCAAGTGGGTCCTCCATCACACCCTGTCTCCCAACTGGCTGCTAGTTAGAAAAAGACAGAAGCGAGAGCTTGAGAGTTCAGTGGTAGAAGCAAAGCAGCAAAAACGCAGAGTCAGATTAAACCAAATAAACAAGGAATATTAGGTCTTATGTTGGAGTGGATGCCAGGAAACTGGGAATTACGTTCACATGTGGTGGGGGTGTAAATAAGTACAATTTTTCTGGCAAAGAGTTGTTTAAGGAGATAACAGAAATCACTGGGTTAAAGCTGACCGAAAGTCCAGAGGTAGCATTATTATCAATTTACGATGGGGTGGAAGGTTCGCAGGCTATGAAGGACTTGCTCACAAATTTATTGACAGCTGCATGAATTATTATAGCTAGGAAGTGGAAGGGGCAAGCAGAATATAAAATGGAAGAATGGTATAAAGAGGTGTGTGGGATATAGCTATTAATGATAAATTAACATGTGCCATTAAGGTAAGACGGGGAATATGCAGGAGAAATGATTTTGAGGAGATATGGAGGGTGTTTGTAGAATTTGTACTGTTAAAACGGAAAGCGGTCAAACCATTGCAAGAGGCGTTGAAATTTTGGGAGGTTGGATAGTTACAATGGAATGGTCTTGGTGGTGGGGTGCTCATTTTATTCTTATTTATGTATGATTGTTACTTTGTCAAAATAAAATAAAATAAATAAATAAATAATAAAAAGGAAGAGGGGGAACACAGAGAGAGAGATGAGCCTTTTGACTCAACCTCAGCTTTTAAGTTCATGGGGAGGTGGTGTAAACCAGGGCTTTTTTCGGCCAGAACTCGGCGGAACTCAGTTCCAGCACCTCTGAGGTGGGCGCCATTGCCGTTATAAGAGTTCTGGTGCCTCTTTTTCTAGAAAAAAAAAAGAGTTGGTGGTGAGTTCCAGCACCTTTTTTCTAGAAAAATACCAATAACTAAGAGGGAACTCCTTAAATGTTTATGGGAGAGAGTATGTGTACTTCACTCTCCAGGATGTCTGGCTCAAGGTCAGCAACCACATTACCTGGGGTGTATGAGACCTCCATATCTTTCTGGTATAATTCCTCTGTGTATTCTTGCCACCTCTTCTTGATGTCTTCTGCTTCTGTTAGGTCCTTTCCACTTTTGTCCTTTATTGTGGTAATCTTTGTATGAAATGTTCCTTTCATATCTCCAATTTTCTTGAACATCTCTGGTTTTCTATGTGGGACAAGAAGCTACAGTTAGAACTGGATATGGAACAACTGATTGGTTCAAAATTGGGAAAGGAGTACGACAAGGCTGTATATTGTCTCCCTGCTTATTTAACTTATATGCAGAATTCATCATGCGAAAGGCTGGACTGGATGAATCCCAACCGGAATTAAGATTGCCGGAAAAAATATCAACAACCTCAGATATGCTGATGATACTACCTTGATGGCAGAAAGTGAGGAAGAATTAAAGAACCTTTTAATGAGGGTGAAAGAAGAGAGCGCAAAATATGGTCTGAAGCTCAACATCAAAAAAACTAAGATCATGGCCACTGGTCCCATCACCTCCTGGCAAATAGAAGGGGAAGAAATGGAGGCAGTGAGAGATTTCACTTTCTTGGGTTCCATGATCACTGCAGATGGTGACAGCAGTCACGAAATTAGAAGACGCCTGCTTCTTGGGAGAAAAGCAATGACAAACCTAGACAGCATCTTAAAAAGCAAAGACATCACCTTGCCGACAAAGGTCCGTATAGTTAAAGCTATGGTTTTCCCAGTAGTAATGTACGGAAGTGAGAGCTGGACCATAAAGAAGGCTGATCGCCGAAGAATTGATGCTTTTGAATTATGGTGCTGGAGGAGACTCTTGAGAGTCCCATGGACTGCAAGAAGATCAAACCTATCCATTCTTCAAAGAAATCAGCCCTGAGTGCTCACTGGAAGGACAGATCCTGAAGTTGAGGCTCCAGTACTTTGGCCACCTCATGAGAAGAGAAGACTCCCTAGAAAAGACCCTGATGTTGGGAAAGATGGAGGGCACAAGGAGAAGGGGACGACAGAGGATGAGATGGTTGGACAGTGTTCTCGAAGCTACTAACATGAGTTTGGCCAAACTGCGAGAGGCAGTGAAGGATAGGCGTGCCTGGCGTGCTCTGGTCCATGGGGTCACGAAGAGTCGGACACGACTGAACGACTGAACAACAACAAAAATGTGTACCTTTGGCAAGTGCAAGGGTTTCTGTAGAAGTTACAATGGATCCAGGTTTTTATCCCAGCCAGGATTCCAGAAGCCCCATTTGCAGTCTAGTTTGTTCCAGATCTTTTATTGAAATCTAGTAGGACAGGGGAACAGAAGAAGTACTTTGTTGTACAAAATAGAACTAAAGGCACTAAAACTGTTTAGCGCTTGGCCTTCAAAAGCTTCTCACCATGGTGTCTTTTATTTCTGAGGAGGCCCACTGCATGCAGATAAAATATCCTCCATCCCCTTGCTCCACTAAGATCTGGGCTTCCAAATTTCATCCTGTGTGTGTGTGTGTGTGTGTTTTGCGTTATCAAACAAATGATTAAATAAGCATACGTTCATTAATTACTGTGATTCTAAAGAGCAGTTTTCCAGCAAAGGCACATCCATCAGGAACGGCTTCAAGAGACAAAGAAAAAGAAAATTAACTTTACTCAAAGTTTTGCATAGCAGAACACCAAGGAAAAAAGAATCTTCTTTCTTCTTCTTCCCAAAGATAAATGAGGCAATGCCCCAGGCTCTAAAATGAGCAATTTTATCCCTAGGTCATTTGGAAATAAAAAAAACTGCAAACATTTTCTCTGAAGCTGCTGGTGTGTCATCATGCCATTTTATCAGTGTCGCTCATCTGCCACTCATATAATAGCTTCGGCGCAGCAAAAAGGCAGAGATCTGGCAACAGCTGTATTATAATTTATAAAGCTTATTAAATTTCAATAGATTCGTTCCTTTTCTTTCCAAACAGACCAGGCAGAGTGGTAAATGAGAAGGGAGCCCATTTGTAGTGGACCATGAAATGCGCAGCTTAAAATTAAAGAATGTCAGATGATATTCTACCCCAGACACCTTTTATAAAAAATTTGCATACTGTTTCCTCCACCCCTTTCTTCCCAAATTCCATATGCTCATTATCTTTCCCTTCCCAACCCTCCTTGCATTTGAAAAGAGGAGAGGTGAGCAGGGCTTCACATTTGCTGGTTATATCTAATTGCTGGGTTCATTTACAGATCATTCAGCTTGAATGGTTCCTTGTTCTTTGCATTAACAGTCCCTTGTACCAATGACATTTCTTTCTTCTCTCTCTCATTCTGTTTCCAACAGCTGTACCTTATGCACATGAACATGCAGCATGGCTTTGGAGCATTATTTTATATTTTTTAAAAGATCAAGCCAGTATTTTTTACTGATTCCCCCCCCTCCCCTTAAGTAGGGGTCTAGCCACAGCACTGACCAAACTAGTCGTTCCCTGCTTTTGGAGAAACCTGGAAGCAGCACTCAAAGAGTAGAGGTGGTGTTAGGGATCCTGGAGTTGCAACAGAGTCCCTTGTTTTACCTGCCACCAGTGGTGTTGAGGATTGGAAGACTTGATGGGGAACAGTCTATTCTGAGGAGGGAACAAAGGCACACTGTGAGAGATTTGTTATGGCAGGGGGTGCATCAGGGCCTCAAACACAGCCTGTTTCACTTCTCCTTGGCAAAAACTTTGAAATTTATTTATTTATTTATTTTTATATTAATTTTCTATTAAATATTCACTTGTTGTTGTTGTTGTTGTTCAGTCGTTCAGTCGTGTCCGACTCTTTGTGACCCCATGGACCAGAGCACGCCAGGCACCCCTATCCTCCACTGCCTCCCGCAGTTTGGCCAAACTCATGCTAGTCGCTTCGAGAACACTGTCCAACCATCTCATCCTCTGTCGTCCCCTTCTCCTTGTGCCCTCCATCTTTCCCAACATCAGGGTCTTTTCTAGGGAGTCTTCTCTTCTCATGAGGTGGCCAAAGTACTGGAGCCTCAACTTCAGGATCTGTCCTTCCAGTGAGCACTCAGGGCTGATTTCTTTAAGGATGGATAAGTTTGATCTTTTTGCAGTCCATGGGACTCTCAAGAGTCTCCTCCAGCACCATAATTCAAAAGCATCAATTCTTTGGCGATCAGTCTTCTTTATGGTCCAGCTCTCACTTCCATACATTACTACTGGGAAAACCATAGCTTTAACTATACGGAAGGAGAAATATTCGCTTAAACAACCTTAAATCAATGACTTCCCTTCTTCTCTTTCCATAGTTCATTTTGCATACCCTACTTCCCTGCATATTTTACATAAACTACAGTGGTACCTTGGTTCTCAAAATTAATCTGTTCCGGAAGTCCGTTCCAAAAAACCAAGGCATGCTTTCCCATAGAATGTAATGCAAAACGGATCGATTCGTTCCAGACTTTTAAAAAACAACCCCTAAAACAGCAATTTAACACGAATTTCACTATCGAACGAGATCACTGATCCTTAAAATGATAGCAAAAAACAATGTACTGTACTATAAAATAAATAAATCAGTACTGTAGATGATAAAAATTAAAATTATTATTTTTTTCTTACCTGCACTGATGATAGTCATTGTTTGGATGGGGGGCTTTTATCCATTTCCACAGTCACACAATCACTCAATCAATCACTCATCAATCAATCAATCAATCAGTAGCTGAACTGGGATCCACACAGTCACAAAAACAAATTAACTGAAAAAGCCTCAAAACAAAAAAACGCAAAATAAATAGCAAAAACAAAAGCACCAAATATAAGCTCCAAATATCACCTCAGAACACTGCAATCGGAAACGGAAGGTTTGAATTACAATGGGGGGGGTTGCAAATTAGCAGTGCAAAAGGAAACACAGGGGGACTAAAATGGAGCACATTCAACTTCCTAAAAAAACGTTCAAAAACTGGAACACATACTTCTGGTTTTGCAGCGTTCAGGTTCTAAGTTGTTTGTGAACTCAGCTGTTCGAAAACCGAGGTACCACTGTAAACTATTCAGTAAACCATCCATCAAAACTTATTTACACTGCTAAACTTATCTTGATGCTACCAGCGTTTTAAATGAACACAATTTTCACCCATATACTCAGTAAAACATTTCCCAGTCTTCTTTAAACATATGTTCTTCTTGTTCTCTTATTCTATATGTTAAATCTGCAAGTTGCGCGTATTATATCAGTTTAAGTTGCCATTCTGCTTTGCCATTCTTCTTTGAAATTTTAAATACTCACAATCTTAATATGGTAAAAGGATAAACACGAAAGGAATGCCATTTAAAAGAAGAAGGACAGACTCTCAGAAACAAAGCAAAATCTGGGCTGGCTTCTTTCAACCATACCCTAAGAGACTTCAGCTCAATAAAACAAATGTGCTCCCTAGTTTGGGTTGTCAGGATAACCTTAAAGGACCATGAAGGGCATCAACAATGCAATTTCCACAGTGCTAAGGAAACAATTCCTTCTGTCCCCAAATCTCATTTTTTGTTGAGAAGCTAGTATTGATCACTCACCTCAGCAACATCACCCATTTAAACTGGTTAAATCCATTTTCTTGGTTTAGAAAAAATTTATATGCTACATTAATTGGAGGAGTTTTTCATCTTCAGTCGTCGTGAAAGGCATAAAAAATCCAGTTTCTTTACTCCATGTTCAGTCTAACTCCTTACCACTGGAGTGATAATTTTTGAAATGCCCTGGTATCTCCATGTGACATGCCAAAAGGGACAGGAATCTGGGAGGGACACCAAATAGGGTTGCCGTAGGTCCTCTTTTTTTCTAGGACACGTCCTCTTTTTCATGGGCAGAGTCATCATAGTGATTCATAGTTGAAGTTGGCAAAGGTGTCCTCTTTTTTGATCTTCAAAATATGGCAGCCTTACAAGGAGATAAGTAGATAGGAATGTGTTGTGCATAATTCGTGCATCAGCAGGTCCAGCCCGAATCTAAAGCAATGCATATGTAGCATGTAACAGTCTTAATGTGGACTAAAAGTGATCACGAAGTAGTCACCCAACAGAACAATACTGTTTTGAGTTCTCGCTCCCATACTTGAAACATGTAAGTCAGGAATGAGCCAGCTCTGAGCGAAAGTTTGCAGCCAACGGCAGAAAGCAGCCAGGAACAGGGGGGGTTAGATATTAGTCAGACAGGGGGGAGCTGGCAGCTGCAGAATTCGGCTCTTCCTGACCTTGGCGCTCAAGCTGATAAGTCAGTAATTGAGAGCGGGCTAGAACACAGCCAAAGCTCACCAGAAGCACAAACACAAAAGAATAAACTCAGAGACAGCTCCAAACCGGAACCAATAAGTCCAAACAGTTGGTCTATCGGAGAGTTGTTAGACAGGAAGCAAAACAAGAGACATAAGGTGTGAAAGTTCAATATATTCTGTAGACACAGGAAGGACTCCTTAGAAGGGTCATCTTGAGTAATGATGCTGGAGGCTTTGTTAGAGCCGTCCAGAGCTATCTGTTTGATTTTCTCAATAAATCCTTTTTAATTACCTACGCTTACTGTGTTCTCAAGCTGGGAACCTGGACTCCTGACAATGTAGCTAAGTAAATTCATGATGCAATGTTATGCCTTATCCCACTGGATATTATTGGCCATCACTTTTCGGGGAGGAGGCTATGATGATGTTGCATTATGGGATGAGAAGGGCTTTGGTATAGAGTTGCAGGCTCAGGTGGAAACCCAGAGACCACAAGAGTTGGAGAGGAAATTCATTCCATCCCCTTCTTTCAATGGACTGAGCCAGTTCAACAATCACAAACCTGTTTGTGGAACAGAACAGGATGGAGCGCAACTCCTAATTGGATGACAAACTTCTCCAGATTTTAAAATGCAGTTTCAGCCTAGCCTAGAGCATAGGCTGGTTGTGAACATAAAAAAGGGGGAGTGGGAGAACCATGTATGACACTTTGAGCTCTTTAGAGAAGAAGGAAATAGAAGTGTAATCAATAAGTAAAACTTGCCTCAAGCCATAGCAAAAAGATGTGGGACCTTTCAAACACCCATTAAAGATGGAACCCATATGTGATATTTTCATATTAAATGTGTCCTAGGTGCACTCCTGTGGTCATACAAAAGGCTGCTGAAGAGGCCAGGGACCATGGGCGTACCGAGGCAGGGGCAGGGGGGGGCAGCTGCCCCCCCCTAGAAGCAAGCTGCCCCCCCAGAAGCAAAAATGATCAGTCGTCTCCTGGGTCTGGCTTAAAAAGCAGCGCTGCTACCATTGCTGAGTGCTTGTTCGCTGAGACTGAGCAAAGAGGGAAGTGTGAGATCTCCCTGATTCCCCCCCCCAAGCTTCCTTATCAGTCTCCAGAAGTTTTCACCCACCTTAGACTGCTTGATAAGCAGGCTACTCTGTGACCTATTAACGCCTAATCCCAGTTGATAGCCCTCTGTGACCTATTAACGCCTAATCCCAGTTGATGGCCCTGGTCGCTAAAACTGACTCCTGCCCCTCCCCCTCGCCCCCACCCTCCATGGTTGTATGATCTCTGGAAGGGAAGACGGAGCTTTCTCTGTGCTGCTGTTTTGATCCACAGCAATCTTTTTGTGAGTGACTTTACCCCCTTGTCCATTGCCTTTAACCCCCCCCCGCCGCCTTTTTTTAACCCCTAAGAAAAGTGTTTGGATGATTTTTCAAATCTAAATTAAAACTAAACAAAGTCTACCTAACTGGTAGTAAACAAACACACATGGTTCGGTGTGCTTGTGTGTTGATGTACTTTCTATTGCTGGATTGATGACTGGAGTATAAATACAGGTAGGTAGCCGTGTTGGTCTGCCATAGTCAAAACAAAATAAAATAAAAAATTCCTTCCAGTAGCACCTTAGAGACCAACTAAGTTTGTTCTTGGTATGAGCTTTTGTGTGCATGCACACTTCTTCAGATACACTGAAACAAAAGTCAACAGACCCTTATAGTATGCTACTGGAAGGATTTTTTTGTTTTATTTTGTTTTGGAGTATAAATAAGCAGTGATGTTTTCCTGTGCTTTTCAAACAACTCACTTCTTTGCATTTCAGAATACATCTTGTCACTTAATGGTTAACACTTGCTTGCATGCAAGTAATTAAAGTAAATTATAAGCTATTTAGTCATAAAGTGTTAGTGTTCTGATATGCTGCTGCATGGAAGAGTTGTGAGTTGCTATGTCTCTTTGCTTTCAGATTCTTATAAAGTAGTTGAGAAATAAAGGAATATATGAAGAGATGCCAACTTATGTGACCAACATATGTGCATACTGCACCTGTGAAACTTATATTATGGTTCCTAGCAATTTCACTGGTTGAGTTCTCAAATTGTCAAAACCTCATAGGAAAAGCCTGTGTGAATAAATTGGCCCATAAAATCTATGTGTAAGATTGGCTTAATTATCCTAACAGGAGTTATAATTTTTTTACTGTTTAATATTTTGTTTTGAGGTGGAATGTGCTGCTGTTTGTGATCGTGGCCGGACCAAAAGTATTTTTTGGGGTGGGTAGGGGCCTGCTCGAGCGGAGATTAAATAAGAGTTACTCCGCCCTGTGGCTGCCGGGGTAATGTGTTGCACGAGCAAGTAAAAGGCTAGGCGTGCCAGTGCCTCTTTCGCAAATTTAGTATGGTGCAAGCCAGTGGTGTCCAAACTTTTTTAGGCCCCGCAGCACCCGGACATGGCTTCGGTAAGAGGCCACCTCCAGCCAGATTTGATGAAAAGGGCCAGCAAGGAAGTGAGGGTGCCTTTGGCGTCTCCCAGGGCCGTGAGGGCTGACAGGAGGACAGGAGGTGATGGCAAAGGGCCGACCAAAGTTGTTAACCTCAAGGACGCGTTTCTGGGGAACCACGAGGTCTCCCCACAGTAGGCAGCCGCGATGAAGTTGTTGAGGTTTTGGCCACCCCCTAAAGGAATGGTGCGGTTTACCCCAAACTGCCACAGGGGCCGGATTAAACGGAAGAGGGCAACTGGTGGGCCGACTTTCCCGGGCGATTAGGTCCCCGAAATGGACTTTGGAGTTGGTCTGTCATGCAAGGAGGCCCAGGAGCGGCCAGTGATGAGGTGGCTGAAATTTCAAGTGCCTCCTTGTTCAGTGGAGTCGAGAGAAGTGAGTGGTGCTTCCCTCCCATAAATAAATAAATCACAGGCGAAAGTGGCCTGGCTTCACCTCCCTGAGGAGAGGAGGGACTCCAGGCCGCTGTCTCCCGTGACCCCAGGACCAGTTTCAAGCACTACTAGTGTTGCTTTGTGGGGCAGGCTAGCAGCCCCAGGAACGCCCACTCGGTCTTGTTCATCGGGGCCTCCTATGGCCCGGATATGCCGTTGGGTGAAGACCAGAGGCATTGATAAGGTGAACTCCACCTGCGGAACGGCAACTGCACTTTTCTTTCTTCATTGTTTACTCAGCACGGCGCGGAGGCGTGACACACCTGCACTTACCACGCCTGGAACTCCCTTTGAAAGATGCCAGGAGCCTATTGCACGCTCCTCGGTGGGTGCAAAGCGGTGGCGTCGCACAGTTGTTGATAGGTGCCTAGCAAAGACCTTGCTAGACTGGACGACGGGAACTTTTCGGGCACCTGCTAAAATCCGGCTTGCATTCTTCCTTAGGCAAGCATACCTGAGGGCGAAGACCCGGCGTGGCTTTGCTTAGGAAGTTGAATGGGTGTGCCTGTAATCTCGAAAACCTAATCTTCATATTTTTAATGCCGGTGATCCAGGCCGAGGGCGCCAATTAGGCTGGGCCGCGGGTCTTTCAGAAGTGGGCCCGGTCTAGTGGCCGACGCCCTAAAAAAAGCTCAACAACTAAAGTCTTTTGAATCCAGGACACAACGGACAGGGCAGACCCGGTGTCGACCGAACCCCTAAAAAACGGGGCATTCCTGAGAGCGAAACATCCCCACTTGCGAAAAGGCTGTGCTTGAGGTCAACAACTTTGAGCTGCCGGCAGATCCCCAAAGCCGGCGCAATTGGCCCTTGGACTGTTTGAAGGGGTAGATCACTGCATGGTGTACAGATTGGCTTTTTTTAGGACGCGGGCTTAGCCTTGCGGATTCTGAAAGTGAGGCCGCAGCCTCCTCGATGGCCTTCCACAGTCTCTTGGGAGTTGGCCACCCCTGGTATAAGACATGTAACTAGAATAAAAATTTTAAAAAAAATTCAAGCAAATAATTGTAATAACTACCGTAATAAAGCACTGCTATACGCGGTGGGCGATTATAGCCAGAACGGGCATAGTTGGTTCTGTTAATTTTCCTAAAGCTCGGTGATTTTGGTTTCACTGGCTGTGTGCTGTCTGTGTTCTGATGCCTTTCCGTGCTGATTTCCAAAACAAATGTCACAACCTGAACGACCATGGCTTGCTAACCCCCTGAGTGTCCCCTAGTTTTGAAAACAGCAGCAGATCCTGGGTACGCCCCTGCCAGGGACCATCTTGGTTGTGAGTCCTGGAAGACCTGCTCACTGCCTTGGGAGGGTGAGGCCCTGATTGACTCCAACTACAAAAGCTGAGGCTGCTGAACAGACCCTTGGCCTGGGGGATTGTTTAGAGGGGGGCGTTGCTTTTGTTGATGTAATTTTTTTATTATTTATGTGGCAATTGTTCCATTTGGTTGTGTACTTTTTGATGTTTTGTTTATTATTTATGACTATTTTTGTTATGTTTATAGCTGTGTAATTCGTGCGCTGCTCTGGTTCGCCAGAAGTGGCTTAGTCATGCTGGCCACATGACCCGGAAGCTGTCTGCAGACAAACCAGTTCCCTCGGCCAGTAAAGTGAGATGAGCACCGCAACCCCAGAGTCGTCCGCGACTGGACCTAATGGTCAGGAGTACCTTTACCTTTTAAGCTAACTTGAGCATGGTTTTAACTTTGGAAAGCTGCATATAAATAAATGATTGATTGATTGATTGATTGATTGATAAAGTACACTCAAAAATGCACTTTTTATGACAAAAGTGTACACAAAATGCATGCATTGCAGAGAAATGCCTTGAAAAGAATGAAAGATACAAAGTTTAGGGGAAATGCTAACAAGGATTGTACGATTTAAATGCAGCGTCTTCGTGTGTGCTTTTACAAAAGTCTGTCCAAGATGGAATCAGATGGACTTAAGATTAAATGCCAGTGAAACTGAAATGGGATGGACTTTAGCTGGTCCGTCCATCCCTAGAGGTCATTGTCATATCTAGCTATATCCTCCTTTAGCAGAATAGCTAAATCCATAGCTGAATATTGGCCTGTGTGAATTTAATTAATGTTTAGCATTGTTGGCCAGCAAGGAAAAAAAAATAGAGATCTTGCTTATGTAGGTGCCTCTATAATGAAATAGCAATACCGGCATGATCTGCAGACTTTTTTTTAATTAGTTCTTGAAGTTGCTTCCTTAAAAAAAAGGGGGGGGGAACCACAACGCCTCTCTTGAATTTATTATTCTAGAATTTCCTCCTCCCCCTAGCTTTTGATTTTACTTTCAAGTGGCATATTCGTAAATGAAGGCAGATGTTCCCATTTGGAGAAAGAGGCAGAAAAGAGAGATAATCAGTAGAACTTTATTAGTCCGAAAGATGCATCTGCTGCACTCGGAAGAAAACATTAAGACTGATCTAGCTTTTGGGAGGTGGGGGGGGGACCAACTTCTTACTCAAAAGCAATGCTCTTCTTTACCAGCAACACATGGCAGAACGACTTGCAGCATCTGGGTCATCAAAGGAAATTGATCAACCAAAATGTAATTGGAAAGGGAGAGTGAAAAACATCAGTATAGTTTGAGATCAAGAAATAAAAGAACAACAACTCTGAACTAGGGCTGAGAAGTTGGAGAGGCACTTTTGGGGGCAGACTGGAGAAATGTTTAGGACTTGGGGAGGGGCTAACATTTTTTGTTTCTTTTTAATCCCCATCCCTGGGAAAGTAGCGGTGGCAAATTCTTTGTCTATCTGACGCTATTCTCACCCCACAATGCATCTCAAGAGAGACACTATATCTTAGCAGAGCATCATTCAAGGTGAATTGGGCGAGGGACTTCGACTATCCCAGCTGCTACAAAGTTGGGGTACAGGTCAGCTATGCTTTCATTATACAACATCCCTGAAGTTATGGTATGTGGTGACTTATTGTCCTTCTTCAGATTCATTGAGAGGTGATAATGGGCCCGGATCGTAGCGTAATGCACTCTCCTGCAGCTGTCAATCCTGTCTTTAGGAAGAAGAGGACTTGGAAAAGCAAACATCTACTTGGAATAATGATTGTGGGTTTTGGTGGCAGCCCGGGATCTTAACATATTTAAGTATTTGGGTTCCCAGAGATATCTCTCCAATGATTAAATTGAAACTGAATACGTTGATAAAGGTGATTTGGGAGAATGGACATTATTTGAATTTAGTTTTTAGGGTAAGATTAATACTCTTAAGATTGTAAGAGTTGCATATGATTGTGTAAGGCTAATACCTTTAAGATTGCTGTGGATATACACACACACTTTGTGGTATTTTGTTAGATATTTGGGGTAATTCTCCACCACATTTTTACTTAAGAGAGTGCAGCTGCCAGTATCTGAAGGTGGTTTGAATTTTTCAGACATCAGCTCACACCATGAAGTATATTTGTTAGCATGTACCAATGACTGGCAAGTTTCTCCTATTAATTTCTCAACTTCGGAAATTTTAGAGATGGCTCATTTAACACCTCTCTTTCGCTGACTAGTGTTGGGGTATAAATATAATCAAAAGAAATAACTTATCCCACCTTCAGCAACTAGAGATATTGCAGATACAGTCTCGTCAGTTTCAATTTGATCAATATGGACCTCCTTAATTTCCCTTAAAGGGTTATCCAGATAGAGAGATACAGCCTTTTGTGTGGAAAAAATGGGAGGAACATGCGATATATAGATGAGTTCAGATGATGGGCTTAGATGGGTAATTTTTCTCATTTCCACTTTTGCAGCTTAAATATAAATTTCTGATGAGTGCAGAATGGCAATATCTTCTGCTGATGTCTATTCATGGCCCGTCTGCTTTGAGTGCTTTGATATCTGCTAAACTCCTCAATTATTGACTCTGTACAGAAATCTAAACCTGTAAGTGTTGTTTAGAAATGCTTAATGGCTTTTGGTAAGGTAGTTCAGGAACTTAGAGAGGTGTGGACTAGAGAATTAGAAGCTATTATACAGCTTAAACATTGGGGAAATGCTTTAGAATCTATACAGAATGTTTCTAATGAAACATTCCAAAATTGAGATTGATATGCAAATTGGACTCCTCAACACCTGTGTAGGAAGGCACTATCTAATACTGAAAGAAGTTGGAGAAGTAATGCTGAAATTGCCTCTTTGTGGTACGTATGGTCTGAAGTTGTTACGTTAATTTTCTATAGGTAAAATCCACTATGTTTGCAAATGTACTTTAAAACTATATTTCTGTAGCATGGGAATGAGCGGCTGGACAACAAAAGTGGACTTAGCAAGCCTTTACAGTGCCTAAGAGACTTTTATTTCAAAGCTGGAAGGATAAATACTCAATGACTATTATGCAGCGGTCTGAGGACCTCACTGCCCTGGCTACATTTGAAGATATTTCACATACACGTCAATTTCAGATGGATGCATTTCTTGATATCTGGGGGGCTTATATTAACTTATACAGTTAATTTAAGTTCCACTTCTTGATGGTCGCTATTTTTCTTTTCTTTTTTCTTTTAAATGGGAACGGACGGTAGTTTGCTGTTATTATTATAATTATTTGTTTATTATTTTTCTTTTCTTTTCTTTCCCCTTTCTCTTTTTTCCTTTTTCTTGCTAAATTTGCAAGGAAAATTATTATTATTAGCATCATTATCATTATTAATGCAAAGAGAAGTTTCTGAAGCTGACTCACAGATTCATCAAATTTTAACCATGTTCCTGACCCAAAGAAATCCTGAAAGTTCCATTACAAGTTTTAAGAATTTGTTTCTGTTGGGTGTGATAGGAGAAGAAATACCAAAAGAGAGCCAGTGTGGTGTAGTGGTTAAGAGCGGTAGACTTGTAATCTGGTGAACTGGGTTCGCGTCTCCGCTCCTCCACATGCAGCTGCTGGGTGACCTTGGGCTAGTCACACTTCTCTGAAGTCTCTCAGCCCCACTCACCTCACAGAGTGTTTGTTGTGGGGGAGGAAGGGAAAGGAGAATGTTAGCTGCTTTGAGACTCCTTTGGGTAGTGAAAAGCGGGATATCAAATCCAAACTCTTCTTCTTCTTCAAAAGTTGACCAGAAATTGTTTGTGCATGCTCCTACAGCAGCTAGAACTCTATTAGCCCAAAAGTGGAAACAGCAAGAATTACCAATGATAGAAGAAAGGCAGATGAAGTTGATGGACTATGCTGAACTGGCAAAGCTGATGGGGAAAATCTGAAACCAGAGTGACCAAGCGTTCCAGAGAGATTGGAGTAAATTTATTCAATATATAGACAATCATTGTAAACATTTAAAGACACTAGCAGGACTGCGATAAATCTTGCAACATTTAATAGATGGACTTTTCTACTTGTGCTTAAAGACTAAAATAATTAAGGAAAAGGGTAGAACTGAGATGGCATAAATGTGTGGAAATATGAAGTAGTCATAAAAAAAAACCAGACGACGGGGCGGAGGGAAGTTGAGTGGCTCAGTGGAGCTACTTAAGATACTGCAAATGGAAATAATATGTTACCTGAATGTTTAAAAAAATGGAAAATCAATAAAAATATTATTTTTTAAAAAAAGAATTTGTCTGTTCCCCTTTGCCCTCCCCCAGCCCCACAAATGTGCTGACATGGTTCATTAAAGAATGTTTGGCATAGCCCTAATATAGTCCAGAGTGTTAGAGATGATATGGAAATGGGCATAGCTGCTCGTGGTGTGACAATTCCCAGTCTGTGATAAGCAGAGTTTGTGATAGCATTTCAAAATCCACTTGACGAAAGACAATGAGAGAACAGAAAGATTTACGTGTGCCAAGGAGTGTGAGAAACAATTTGCCTAAGTTTATGCAGTAAGCTCAAGAGTCTCCAGTTCATATCTTAGCTCAAAGGGGAGCATACTCTGGATGTGTTTAAAACAAGCAGGATCTTACGGTGTTTTAGATTTGCAAAATTAGCAAACCCTGGACGATGATGACTCATTGCAGATTTTTAAAACACTTTTTAAAAAAATTAAAAATGCTAGTTACTAATTTTGAAAGCATTGGCATATCCTGGATTTGACATGGCTAATTCCTCTTATGCAGAACTGGCAAAGATTAGAGCTCTTTCATAAAAGGGAGGGAAAGCTTCTTATAAACCACTTCTAATCCTTCAACTGATTTTGGAGTAGGAATTACTTATTTCGCTTGGCAAGTGTGCCACATAATAAACCACAAAGTTGTGTGTGTGTGTTTGTAAAGTTCCAAGGAGAGGACTATAACTTGAATGTCCTGATACAGGTGGGTAGCCGTGTTGGTCTGCCATAGTCAAAACAAAATCAAAAATTCTTTCCAGTAGCACCTTAGAGACCAACTGAGTTTGTTCTTGGTATGAGCTTTCGTGTGCATGCACACTTCTTCAGATACTATCTGAAGAAGTGTGCATGCACACGAAAGCTCATACCAAGAACAAACTCAGTTGGTCTCTAAGGTGCTACTGGAAAGAATTTTTGATTTTGTTTTGAATGTCCTGAGTTGAGCAGGCCTCATGCTCATCTCCGGATCACACAGGAGATCTGAAATTACTTCCCAGACATTCTGAAGGAATGTCTCAGCAAATAACAGTAATAATACAGTGGTACCTCTGGTTACGAACTTAATTCATTCCGGAGGTCCGTTCTTAACCTGAAACCGTTCTTAACCTGAGGTACCACTTTAGCTAATGGGGCCTCCCACTGTCGCTGTGCTGCTGGCACATGATTTCTCTTCTCATCCTGAGGTAAAGTTATTAACCCGAGATACTACTGGGTTAGCGGAGTCTGTAACCCGAAGTGTTTGTAACCCAAGATGTTGGTAACCCGAGGTACCACTGTAATTGCTGATTTACTAAATGCTTTCCATGCAAACATCTCAGGGTGATGTACAATAAAAACAGATAAATGCAATTAAAAACAACACAAAAAGCCACCAGGTTTGCTTAAAGACAAGAATAAAACAATACAGTGTAGAATAGACTCCCAAGACAGAGAAACTTTCATCCAATTGGTGAAATGTTTAAAAGCTCCACATTCTGGACTGCAGCTCAGTTAAAACATTGTTAATTGATTTGTTGGTAAATCCAGCCATTAAATTTGCATGTGAGTAAATATAGTTTCTGACACAATAAGCCCCACCCCTTTAAAAAAAGGTCAGGCATAGGAAACCTGCATCATCCCTGACCAATGTCCATGCTGAATGGCACTGATGAAGCCCAACAGCTTTCCAAGCATCAAATGTTCCCCAGCACTTTCTAAATTAATGCATGCTTGCAGGCATAATCTTAGGGGGGGAAGCATTAACTGCTATGGGGGATACCTCTTAAAATTGTGTGTGTCATTTATAAAGCGCATTTGTGTTCACAATTACAAAGCTAAATCAAGACACACTTTTAATTTGGTAGGACTACTGCACTATGCTCTTGTTACCTGGGGGATAGGTCTCATTGAATTCAACATGGCTGCTTTCTGAGTACAGTGGTACCTCGGGTTACAGACGCTTCAGGTTACAGACGCTTCAGGTTACAGACTCCGCTAACCCAGAAATAGTACCTCGGGTTAAGAACTTTGCTTCAGGATGAGAACAGAAATCGCGCAGCGGCGGTAGCGGGAGGCCCCATTAGCTAAAGTGGTACCTCAGGTTAAGAACAGTTTCAGGTTAAGAACGGACCTCCAGAACAAAGTAAGGTCTTAACCCGAGGTACCACTGTAGATGTGTATAGGATTGCACCATAAAAGCTTTCAACTGATCAAACATTGCGGCCCTAGCGTGTGTTTAAATCTTTGGACAGATAAACAAAAGCCCTCCACCTGAAGACCATCGCTTTGCAGAGAAGCCAACAAGTGCTTATATAGTTGGCAGTCAGATCAAGCCCTAGTCACAATAATGGAAAGGGGTGAAATGAAGAGCCATAGGGAGACTGGTTTATTCCCTGATGTCTTGGGATGTGGGGTACGTGATGGCCTAAATTGCCCAGGGAGTTTTCAAGCCTTTGCATACAGTATCTGATATCTCCAAGGAGGCAGAGCAAAGAAACCTTTGCTCCATCTCTCCTCCTGCTGTCATTCCCCTAGGAATGAGTGAGGTTATGTTGTTATTATTTGTATTTCACCAGAAGGCCCCAGGGCAGGTTACAATATATAAAAACACACAATTAAAACGGGGAGGCGGGGACGACACACACACACACAACCCCAACTATAGTCCTTCAAATCATAATCCATACAACACATCGCATGGAAGACACCAAAATCCGTCCTTCAGTTTCCAAATGCCAAGGTAAAGAGATATGCTTTCAGCAACTGACAGAAGTGCAAAAAGAAAAAATGGTGCCAGGCACATTTCTGTGAAAGGAGAGCTTAGGGCTCTCATGGAGAAGACGTTCTCGTGAGATGCCTACTGCCCCCCAACCTCGGAGAGCAGTGCAACAACCAGTAGGGCCTCCTCTAGCGATCTTCATCCCTGGGCTGGTCTATAGGGAAGGAGGTCCTCTTTGGTATATTTTAGATTGCGAAAAGGCCTGTACATTTTTCAGGAGCTGTGCCTTTGGTAAGGAGCTCTAGCATGCAGATATTAAAAGGCTGAACTATGTTTTAATAGCGCTACATAAATACCGACTATTGAAATAGCTGAGGTAATAAACCGGAGCACATCTGAGGGTCTCTCTAATTTCAGAGACAGGCATTTTGGCATGCTGTTTCACACTTTCTCTACATCTAAGGATTATTAATTTCTCTGTAAGTGGCTCCCCATGGAGTTCGGGTCAAGAAGTGAGAGTCTTTAATGGTTTACTGAATTGCTAGCCCTCTTCTTCCCAGCTAAGGTTTTGTTTTGTTTTGGGGTGCTTCTAGAGATGTATGTGATTTGCATGCTACTTTATAGTCTGTTGTTCTGTTACAGAGGTCAAAGTTTTCACAATTCAAACTTCTAATTTGTTTCAAGTAAGTAGAACACTACCATCTCTTAAGTGTCCTTTAAAGAAGATTGGTCATCATTTAAATATATTGCATCGTAATAAAAATGTCGTGGACTGGCAGGACAACGAGGAGGAAGATGATCCTGGCGTGGAGTTCAGCTGGAACTGGGGCACACCAGGGCAAGCTGGGGGTGCAAAAGGAGAGATTGGTGTAGGAAGTACTCACAGGGTGACAGACGATTCCGAGGGGATGGAGGGTTAGCACACAAAAACCAGACCAGCAGGAGCCATCACCAGAGCCAGAGGGGACCTTGTCTCTGCAAACACAGAGGGCTCTGAGGTGGGAACAGTGGGGAGGTGCTCTAGGAGGTTGTGACAGGCAAGGGCCCACAGCCCAGCTCCATAGCTGGCCAGGGGGAGCTCGCGAGCTCTGGGAGGAGGTGTGTGATTCCTCAGCTGGAGTAGGCAGGGAGCAAGTGAGGGTCACAGATGCTGCAATCAGCCTGCAAAGTCCAACAGGGAAGCAGAGCTGAAAGGTTGTGTCTGCTCAACTGCCCATGTTGAAGGACCTCAGCTTGGATGCTCTAGTATCTCTGCAGGGCTATGTTTCGGTTTGGACTCTGGACCACATGGCCAAAACTTAGTATGGGTGGCTTATGTCAAGGGCCAACCAGTATAGAGCCATTTGAGATTCACTGCCTGAATCACACAAACCTTTAAGTGAGCAAGGCAATTGTTGGTGAAGCTAAGAAGCAGGTAATCCACCCTGCTCCCACCTGAAGCATTACAAAAACCAAAACCAAAGAGATTGACTCAAATATTAGTCACAGTAGTGATATATCCCAGCATTTTGCCAAGAGGCTCAGAGCTAAGACTCAGAGCCTGAGGCCTAAACCAAAGTCTGAGTATGACTAATATTGGATACAACTCCTTGTGTTGGGATGTTGGTGCACCTTTTTATCCAGTCCATTGGGGGTGGAGATTGAAGATGAAAACTTGCAAAACCCATTTGAGATTTGCAGGTTTGATCCCCTCTGTAAGCGGCTATTATGTCTCCAGATTTTATGCCTGTATGAGCGGCAGAGAGAGGACACCCAAAAAGTTATGGCTGCTTTGTTTTTGCAAGGCAAGTTAAAGGGATTTTCAGAGATTTGTACTTTTTGGATTGCAAACAGGATTTGGGATGGGTTGGAAAAGGTCCAGATCGGTCCAGACCAGATAAAATCCAATCCAGACTTACAAAGAGGGACCACATAATCTGAAATTGACACAGGGACAAACAGAAGAAGACGCCTTCACCCCGGTATGGTTCCCCTTCATCATCACACACAGCCCAACAAGACAATGACAAAAATCTACCGACAGCATACAAATCAATATGGCTAACCTGACCAAAAACACTCACCCACCCCACTCACACAGGAAACCAAAGACCACCACAGCCAACCACAAATGAACAATCACATCCTACGCCAACCCCGACCTCTCTCACCACCAAAGGAACACAAAGTGAACAGAGAACCTGCACAAACAACGCTGACACCAAACCCTACATATATTAAGTAAAATAGAAACATCGTCACCCCACCCCACCCATCTCCCCATCCCACCCACCTCTTTCCCCCTTTTCTTCCTAATGTCTCAACAAACGAAATTGACTTGTAAAAATGTTACATGGAAAAAATACGAGAGAGACATTGCACTACCTTTGTAAATCAAGAAAATCTTTAATAAAAAAATACTTTAAAAAAAACAAACATATCTGACTGGGTATCCATGCACAACCATACTGGCACTGTTGTAAGACAGCATTCATGTCTATTGAAATGTTTCACTGGTGTGTGTGTGTGTGTGTGTGTGTGTATTGCTTGTGTTGTGTTATCATGTGAAGAACACTTGCCACAGTCACATAGCCTGAGGGCCTATTGTTATTGATAATGGTGATGCAGCTGAATAAAACCAACCCAGCTTCCTTTTTAAGTGCAGTTGTTCAATTAGTCTTCTGTGAAGGAAAAGAATTCGCATTCAAAGGTTATTCTATGCTATATCTATGCAACACAATTAATACATAAGGGCTTCTATAGCACTTTGGTGATTTCATTAGTTCATATATTGAGGATTCCTTAAAGGCATTTAACTATACAATTAACCTGATTGCATTAGTATGAAGAACTTTGAATTTGTAAATGACCCTGGGCTCCATCATGCTCTCTTTGGACTAGACTGGAAGGAGGGCAGAAGCCACCATTTTACTAAGCACCAACAAGAGCTTTTTCCAAAGGTTAATTGCAGATCTGAGGTGATCTTAATTGGGATCGTAGTTGGGGAGGCATCTAGAGCCATGTGCAGTCCGGCCCTTAACTGGCATCGTGGGCCCTCTGTGCTGGCTCAGTTTTATTTGCATTGCTGCAAGGCTCTGTTCCTAACCCTGGTCCATTATAATGGACACCCACAGGGGGATCAGCAACCATGCTGTTCTAGAAAAGTAAGAACCATCCCTCAGAGGTAATGAGCTTGAGAGGAAAGGTAAATGAAAAGCTAACTCAGAGACAGAATGGGGATGAGTCCCTGAGCTCAGGCTTAAGGAACCTATGGCCCTCCAGATGCTGCTGGAATACAAAGCCTATGTCAAGGAGCTGTCAAGCAGGCCCAGGGCAGCCACAGGGCAGAGAAGCATGGGAGGCACAGAATGCAATTAGCTTTTTATTAACAGAAAGTAGCAACACAGCAGAGTCCTCTGGTTTGTCTCAGTCCAGCTGAGACATTGCTGAAACTGACCACTAGACTCACCCTTCCCCACTAGCCTCTCACTTTGGATCCCTCCCAAGCAGACAGAGCTGTGTTGACAGGGTGGGCTCCTCCTCTGGACCTGTCTGGCCCATAGCTCAGCAATGTGCAGGACTCTCCTCAATCATAGGGTTACCATATGAAAATATGGATGCAAAAGTTGTCGAGCTTTTCTTTTACAGGTTGGTAGCTGTGTTGGTCTGCCATAGTCAAAACAAGATAAAAAAATTTAAAAAATCCTTCCAGTAGCACCTTAGAGACCAACTAACTTTGTTCTTGGTATGAGCTTTCCTGTGCATGCACACTTCTTCAGATACCTGAAGAATACCGCTCTCCATTTTAACTTGAGGATGGCCATTTGTCCAGTCTAATTTTAATTTTATTTGAATTAATTTTGGGATGCATTTTAATTGTTTGATTGTTTGTTTTTTTTATGTATATTGTGTTTTTATTTGATGGCAGCTGCTCTGAGCCCAGTTCCAGCAGGGGAGGGCGGGATACAAATAAAATATTATTATTATTATTATTATTATTATTATTATTATTATTATCTACTTATACCTGACTCCTAAGACTGAGTCAAGCAGTTTTCATTTTCCGGATTCATTTCTCTCTTCTGCTATTGCTAAAAGGGAGGAGGGCACTGAAATGTTTTCTTTTGCTCAGATAATGTAGTCAAAAGGCAGGTTATGACTGCCCGAGGCGACATCGCAATCAATGGCAGTCTTCCAAGTAAAGGCTGTGATATTGGGAGCCTTTGAGGGATGTTTGGGAGATTTCCTTTATGAGGATCAGAAATCCCTGACACTATCTTACACTTCCCGTTCCTCCCTCTGTTTCCTACCTTGATCAACAACACTTTAAGAAGATAAAAAGGTGTTGTGATCCAGCAAGGTCCAGAAACCATGTGTGAAAATGCAGCCGAATTGAACAGCGCCTTTTGTATTAATTATACATTCCTCCAAGTATGTTCTACCAATACCTGTAGCGACAATGGAAATCTGTGGGGGGGGGGGTTATAGCTGAAAAAAGAAATGACAAACCTGAAGTGATAAATAATCAATGACCTTATTTAATGCCACAAGGAAAAAAGATACCACTTACCACTACAGAAGTAAAATGTTTGCCAGAAAGGTTTCTTCCTCTGTCCTTTTTTAATCCCAAATTAAACCTGTTCCATTTTAAACTTACACTGTGGTAGGAAGGAGGAATGGCGGAGAAATTTTGTTCAGTCCACTTTTTTTTTTTTTTTTTGCAAGCCTCCATCATTTTTACTTTCCAAAACAATGCATAAACGCAGGCAATGTTTTCTGCAAGTGCTGTAGATGTTCCTTCATTGTCTCAGGCATTTGGGAGAGGAAGACCATGTACCTAAGACAAAATGCATTAGATATCTACTTGTTCTTCAGCTTCTTTTTGCCACATGAAATGATGAGAGGTGAAGCAACCTCTAGCCCCAAATCAGCTTCTTTTGAGTGGGCCCTACTCCAGGTATCTTTTCTTGGGGGAAAAGGAAAGCATGCTGAATTATATCATTTATTCTTAGGGGCTGCCTAGGAAAGGATCTGTCCTTGACACAGTCCTACTGGATGGTGTCTCTCTCCTACCCTTTTTTTGTTTCTGCCCCCTGCCTCTTCCTTCCTTCCTTCCTTCCTTCCTTCCTTCCTTCCTTCCTTCCTTCCTTTCCATGCAGAATAGAAGGGCATGCTGGCCTCTGCCCCCTTGCCCCCAAAGTACCGATAACTGGTGCTAAATAAATAAACAGCTGTTTTTAACTGCAGGGAAGAAAACATGTTTCTTCTCTACATCTCTAGGGGAAAATGGCCCTTCTCGCCTTTCAGACACAGGTTTCCAGGTGCAGGGAAAGAAAGAAAGAAAGAAAGAAAGAAAGAAAGAAAGAAAGAAAGAAAGAAAGAAAGAAGTGTTGACTCAGGGATGTACTAATAGCAATACAAAAAAGGGGGGACACCCATTTTTGTACACAATTACACTCAAATAACACTCGGTTAATCCAGATGACCTTGTGATGTGCTGGGATTGGTAAGGACAGGTTAGAAAGGTTGGTTTAACGTAAAGTAATGTATCAGACTTCTGCTGCTGTAGAACCTGAACTCATTGGGTGTTGAAGCCCATTAAAACTTCCTTTAACTTCAGCTGTTTCTCCAAACTTTGGTTGATATATCAACAGCAGTGGATAAGAGGAGGAGACATTTGCCTGAAGGTAGATAGAGGGGCAATGATGTGATATTGTTGCAGATAGTAATAACAGTACAGTGGTACATTGGTTCTCAAACTTAATCCGTTCTGGAAGTCCGTTCCAAAATCATGGCATGCTTTCCCATAGAAAGTAATGCAAAATGGATTAATCCGTTCCAGACTTTTAAAAACAACCCCCTAAAACAGCAATTTAACATGAATTTTACTATCTAACGAGACCATTGATCCATAAAATGAAAGCAATAAACAATGTACTGCAGTCACAGTCACAACAGAAGAAGAGTTTGGATTTGATATCCCGCTTTTCACTACCCGAAGGAGTCTCAAAGTGGCTAACATTCTCCTTTCCCTTCCTCCCCCACAACAAACACTCTGTGAGGTGAGTGGGGCTGAGAGACTTCAGAGAAGTGTGACTAGCCCAAGGTCACCCAGCAGCTGCATGTGGAGGAGTGGAGACACGAACCCGGTTCCCCAGATTACGAGTCTACCACTCTTAACCACTACACCACACTGGCTCTCAAAGACACACCAAAGAAAAGAGCCACAGAAATGCAAAATAAATAGCAAAAACAGACAGACCTCAGCGTAACACTCCAAACGGAAGTGTGGCACTCAAAACGGAGCACGTTCAACTTCCACAAAAAGTTTGCAAACCGGAACACTTACTTCCAGGTTTGCAGTGTTTGGGTTCCAAGTTGTTTGAGAACCAAGCCATTTTGAGAACCAAGGTACCACTGTAGCATAACTCTTTGGAGCAGTAAGACCAAGAGGGAGAATTACAAGAGGTTTCATTCCTTAGCACTGTTCTCTATATAATTCTTCTCCTTGCCACTCAGTGGAGGGGGGAGATCTATAATTTTACTGGCTCCTGTGCTGCTTCATGCGTCATCCAGATCAAGTGGAATCATCATCATGGGGAGAGGGGTAAAATACCATGCCAAAATTGCATGGAATGTGATGAGGTAGGTCGCCATATGCTGGTTCATTTCTGTTGTAGCGAGGATGCATTGCATAAGGGATGGAAGATGCCAAGTTCTCGGAGAGCAGATTTCTGTTTTATAAAACATTGAGTAGCTGGAGAGAGATGTTTGTCTTTTCTGGCAAAAAAGAAAATGCAGAACCATATGTTACCAAATGTGTTGCTGAAGAATTTGACGCTAACATATTGTGTCATTGCTGCTATACTAAGATTTATGAGATATTCAGGGGGGCAGAAAATCAGTATGAGTAACGGGGGGATCTAAATTTGCTGCAAAGAGGAGCAGGGGCATTCTTGTTCCAGTGATATACGTATAGAAGGATGCATGACTTGTTGGACCGTGCTACACCTCAATGGCAGAGCACATATTTTGCAAGGAAAATCACACAGGGCAGCCCCTGACATCTCCAGGGAGGAATGGGAAAGGCACTCCTTTCTAAAATCCTGGAAAGCTGCTTCCAGTTAGTGTTGGACCAACACGAGATAGACCAGCAGTCTGTTTCGGCAAAAGGCACCATCTTATTAATCTTCCCACTTAAGTTTAAGAGAGGGGGGAAACCTAGCTTTCATCAGGCAGCATAATATTCTCCACCAACAGAACCCATAGTATGTGGGACACTATGTCATTGTTTTATATATATTTTTATACTGGTTCTAAAAATATTCAGTAAACATTTTCCAATCCTCCTTATATTCTTTATTGTCTTTTTCTCTTACCCTGTTCGTTAGGCCTGCCAGTTAAGCATATTCAAGCATTTGCCACTCTTCCTTGGTGGTTACCATATTTGTTCTCCACCTTTGTGCCAATAAGATTCTAGCCTCAGTGGTGGCATGAAGTTTTTTTTTTTTTTTTAAAGACATCTGTTGTTACCATTCCCAAAAGGAATGCCTCAGGCTTTTGGGGGAAGGTTTTTTGGAAAATATTTTTTTATTCATTGTAAATTACTTCCCAGAATTCCCTGATTACTTTACAGGCCCTGGAAATGCGGTGGTCCTGTGAGGACTAAGCTGTTGTAATGATATCTGGCTTTTTCATTCTTCACGTTGCTTTCAGCTTTTAAAAGTGCCCAGTTTATATATCTGTTGATATTATCCAAGTCAGATGTTGTGTTTTAAGTTATGCAAATTCGTAAAATGGAAACTATGCTGTCATAAAGGGGTAGGAGTCTCTTCACACAGTCTAAGGTCATTTGATTAATATATTGCCCCTGGGTGTTTGTTTGTGTGTGTATATACATATATATATATATATATATATATATATATATATATATATATACATGTCCTATTGACATGTTGTTTTGGCCTTCTTATTATTGGTGGTTAACTGCCCTGGGATTATATTACCGAGGGGTGAGAGACACATTTTGAAAACAATACCAACAGACTGTGATAGAATCATGATTTTCAAACACTCTTGAGCTAGAGGCAAACACTTATCTTGAGCTGATCAAACAACTTTCAAATTAGTTCAAGAGCTGAGAAGCATATTTTCTAACCCTCGTAATGATCAGCAATCAATCTGATCAGCGGTGTCATCTAAGTTCATTGGTTTTCCAGGAAATGTCCTAGCCAGTCTTTTACCAGCTTTATGTCCTTTAAAATAGGGTTCCTGGCAGCCACAGGACAATTTCTTTTTAACAAAACCAGTTTCCAACTTAAGTGGAAGAATTATTATAACTTTATTATATGCTGTTCCCACACCATCGATTTAAGGTAGGGGTGGAGAACCTCAGACCTGGGAGTTTACAGTTCTGGAGTTTCAGGTTCGAGTTTTGGACTTGATCAAGCGAACATCTTACTTGTTTTTGTGCAAGGTTGGCCTGCAAGCTTAAGCGGGGCGGGGGGCGGGGGGGCGGAATTAGCAGTGTTGTTGAGCTGAAGGAATGGGGAGGGGCAATTGAACAGACCAAGGACTGCTTCAGGCTTCTTTTCGATGCCATCCAGCCTTTTATACAAGTTGGTGATAGTATGCATTATCAACTCAGACTGGCAAATTAGCAGTTCCAGTGCCCCTCAGTCCTCGTTTAGCTGGGCGGGTGGCTGTGATAGTTCAGCTGGAGTTTTTTTTTTTTTTGCGAGGGCTCATGAGTCTGTTCCTTCGTACACAGGCTCGGGGCTAGTTGTAAGCCGCCCGCCATGCATACAGGCTCCTCATGTGTCAATAGGGTTGCAACTGGATTATTTCTGGAACCAAATGACATGCAAATTATCACCATACTTGCACTATATTCCACTCTGTTTCCAGAAGTTGCTTTTATGTTGTGTGAAAGCTCAAATAGAATATGTACATAACAGTTAAAGAAGCATCTGGGAAATGGGACACACTGCTGTGTGAATGTAGCCTAGATATCCCCTCAAAACTCCACAATACACAACAGACTGCTCGCTGTTCCTCCTCAGTTGTTGGCTCAACCCTCTTCTACATTGAACATGCCCCCTTGAACATGCCCACATTTCACTGAATAACAGGATTGGACACTCACCCTTCCATTTCTTCTGATCAGAGGAAAGGGGCAAAGAGCTTCTCTCTGTGAGCGAATGTTGTGGTAGCTGGTGTAGGTGCCTCCCATACCAATGCACATTGATGGGGCAGGTGTGTGTCCGTACCATTCTGTGGTCTGTCTGTTTTTTCTGCTCATTTGGATGTGGCAACCATTTGGGGTTATGTAGGCTTGCCATATTTCAACAAATAAAAACCAGGACACCCCAAAAGCCCAAAGTTTTACAAAACAAACAAACAAACACGGTTTTTCGTTGACTTGCCTAAGATCCAGGAAAGCCTTCTAGAAATCCCCGCCGCCGCCGGACATCACTTCTACCTTTGAAAGCCAATTAATGTCCGGGAAAATCCGGACATATGGCGGCCCTAGGTTATGCCACATCCCCAGGATGTGACAGGTGCTCATGGCACTTCTTGACATTCCAAATGTGTCCAGTGACTCAAAAGGATTGGTGAGCCCTGGAATAAGTTGTCTATGTGGAGCTGTCCGTGGTCCTGAAGCTCCAGGTCTGCCTAGTTCATTCATAGGACTCCGTCATGCCCTGCGGGGTTCTAGTCATAATCAAGGCAGGTCTGCAGACAGGTAGGGTGCAGTAATCTGAGTGTCATGACAATTGATGTCTTTTGGAAATACTTGGCTGCACATCTTAAGCATTTCTGTAACCAAAAGATCTGGAAACATGGTTTTGAATGAGAACTGGTATCCAGGGTTGTGTATCAGTTGTCACGTTTGGTATAAACTGGCATCCAGTGGGCAGGGAAGGGGGGCACAGCCCCGGCTATCAGAGTTTGGTAGTCCACAGTGCTGTTTTCATTTTTTACAAGCTTGTCTATAGTGCCAGAAAGGAATGCAATGCTTACCTAAAGTTGAAAGAGAGTTTTTTGTCTTTGTTTTTCATGGGTATTTAACCACAAACTGCAAAATTAGAACTGCTATTCAGAATAACAAATCTCTTTTCTTTCCCCCTACCTCCCTTCTTGAGGAATTCAGAGAGAAATATTCACTTCAGTACTTTTCCTTGGCTGACTGAGAAATCTTCAAGGGTATTTAATAAGCAAAGGAACAGAGCTTTATTGACCGTGGAAGTCAAGAACAGCATCTTAAAAGGGCAAATCTATAAAATGTGTCTCCTCCTGATTTCTAAGCACATTGTTCTTTTAGAGTGGTGTTTATTTCTGTAGCACAGAAACAAACATAGCGTACAGATCAAATCAGTAAAGTAACTACTTCAGTTGACATTCTCTGACATTATAAACTCTAAAAACGATTATTATAAGCAGGGATTGCACAACCTGTCCCTCTTGATCATTATTTTCTGTCCCATGGTTGTGGATTGCTATTGAGACTCTATGGTTGTCCTAGCTTTTCAGAATGGTGGGTGCAAATCAGATTCTCATTCCAACCAAGGATGAAGAGAGCACTCAGATTGGGAAGGAGAAGATATTTTCTTTTTAAAAAGTGACCTACAATGTCTTGATTGATCTCTTCCCTTCCCTTTCCTGCCCCTTCCCTCCTCACCACCACCATCACATGAAAACAACCCATATCATTGTGAAGGGGTAGTAACAGGAAGCCCAGCTCACTACCAGACAGACCTGTGGGCTACTTACTCATCTCCAGTGTGAAATGACTTAAGAACCTAAGTCCGCAGTAGTGGCATACGCTACTACGACCCGTGTTTCGTTAGCCCCAAAATGGAAAACGATCGAGGTCCCAACTAAAGAAGATTGGAAACTTAAACTGATGGAATATGCACAGCTTGCAGACCTAACATATAGAATAAGAGAACAAGAAGAACGTACGTTTAAAGAAGATTGGAAAATGTTTAGTAAATATATGGGGGGAGGTTGTGTACACTTGAAAATGTGGCAGCATTAACAAAATTCAACAGTGTAAATAAGTTTTGATGGATGCAGTAATGGAATACTGAATGGCTGGGTTTGTATAAAATATGCTGGGATGTATGTTATGCAAAGTGAACTGTGGAAAGAGAAGAGGCAATGTCAGTGATATCTTATGGTTGTTTAAATGAATATTCTAAATTGTAAAACAGAAAATTTAATAAAACTTATTTTAAAAAAGAACCTAAGTCAACCCTGCTGGATTAGGCCAATTACCCATCTAGTCCAGCATCCTGTTCTCACAGTGGCCAACCAAATGCTTGAGGGAAGTCTGAAGGCAGGATTTCTAGCACAAATACGCTCTTCCTTCCCATGGTTTCAGCAACCAGTAATCAGAATCATTGCTGCCTCCAGCTGTGGACGCAGAGCATAGTCATCCTGGCTAGTAGCCTTTGATAGCCCACTCCTCCATAAATTTGTCTAATCCTCTTTTAAAGCCACCCAGGCTGGTAGACATAATTCTTCTGGGCACGCTTGGAACTGTTGTTTCCTGCCCAATCAAGGAGTTTGTAGTGGATTTCTCTCCACACCGTGGCTTGATCTCCATCACAACATAGACTCTTGCTTGAGAGCCAGTGTGGTGTAGTGGTTAAGAGTGGTAGACTCGTAATCTGGTGAACTGGGTTCGCTTCCCCACTCCTCCACATGCAGCTGCTGGGTGACCTTGGGCTAGTCACACTTCTTTGAAGTCTCTCAGCCCCACTCACCTCACAGAGTGTTTGTTGTGGGGGAGGAAGGGAAAGGAGAATGTTAGCTGCTTTGAGACTCCTTCGGGTAGTGATAAAGCGGGATATCAAATCCAAACTCTTCTTCTTCTTCTTCTTCTTCTTCTTCTTCTTCTTCTTCTTCTTCTTCTTCTTCGTATGAATGATTGCACCATAGTTCTCAAGAGAGAGAAAACATGGACACATAATACATGAGCATTTCATCAATTGCTTTGCAATTTACATATTTGTTGATGTATATTTGCTGCTGTCCTGATGAGGGCTTTGTTACTTTTCCTTTTTCCTGAAGGGTTGTTTGTTAGCTTTCTGTGCATACAGGTTATTTGTTCCTACAGGCAACCTTTAGGCCCTATAGTAACCATGTCTATTCAGAATCCCTAACGAGGGATTCCCAGGGAAATAAGGTTAGGGTGGTAGCCTTGGTCTGCTTCCTACTGTGATTTTTTTAAAAAAACAATGGAATGCATTGTTCATTATTGTTCTTTTCACGTGGAAAGAAATGATCTCTTCTGTTACCTGTTGACTTTATCTGTGCTCCTCAGTTGCAGCCTGAGGATTTCAAGTTGTTTTTTTTTAAAAAGGAAACATTGAAAACATAAATTAGCTAGAGCATTCTGTTTTTGCAGACCATTTTCTGTATACAATACATCTTTATGAAATAAAGTGTTGTATACAAAATTGATTTACATAAGTGGCATTACAGTGCTTGTAAAAATGGTTAATATGCACACAGGAATTTGTACAATCTGGGGAACAAAGAGCAAAATATCAACAGGGTGCTGTTGATATCCGAGTGTGGAAGGAGAACAGGGTGCTGTTGATATCCGAGTGTGGGAAAGGAGACGGGAATGAGTTGGTACTGAGCTATAAAACCAAGGCTGCAATCCTGACCCCACTTATCTGTGAGTAAGCCCAATTAAATTCAGTGGTACTTACTTCTGAGTAACACACAGTTTCACTTACACCCAGGAAAAGCTTTTTGATGGACCGCTAGCCACATCATTAACTGTGTCTTTAAGGTGCCACGGGACTCTCTGTTGATTTTGGTACCAGGGAACATACAGAGAAGATAAAGTTATCTATTTGTAATATTTGTTGATAGCTATGATATGCACATGTATCATTCGCTACAATATATGTCTTCAAGTACGTCTGTTTCTGCATACAAGGATTGAGCCTGCAACCATGGTGATATCAGTACCACACTCTAACCCACTGAGTGCCAGCTCCTGAACTTGTAGGATGAATAGAACATGTTCTGAAAACCTATATATGTCTGTACCAGTGCTTTTTTCTGGGGGGGACACAGGGGTATGCATACCCCTAAACATTTTGTGAATCTTTGTACTTTGGTCCATTTACGGTATTTATTTCCCCCAATTTGAACTATGAAATGGTGATTTTCTTGAGTCAAAAGGAGAGTACTCCTAAACACACACACACACACACACACGTATGTATGTAGTCTATACCATAGATGTGCAAAGCTTGAAGACAAATTGATACTTCTTTCCCCACCCCAAACAATACAAAGATTAGACCTGTCCCTTAAACAGATAATGGTGTCTCAATCATTAACGGTAAACAGTCAATGAGAGCTGCTTCTAGAAGAGATGAGTGTTTCAGTGTGATAGTTTCTCTGGTAACTCTCCTTTATATTTGGATTGCAATTTTAGGTGTGTCCAATGGCACTTCATTTCGTATCATCCAAAAAACCCATCTGTGTCTGTAAATCACTCTGTGAATGACTGCTGGTTGATGAGTAGACAGACACATAGCACACAGCTCATCCTTTTGTTATGACAATAATTGGAAATGAGACATGCCACAAATCTAACCAGTTCTTGAATACAATCTTGACACGCACCTTGCAGGAAGTGTCTTGTTCCATGCACTTCTTCAAAATGATGGTGGCACGTAGACCTAGTTCCATACTTGTCGTGTGTCTTAGCCATACCACTTGGGGGGGGGCTCATGTGATTGAATTCTCCTTTATACACCACCACCACCCATTACGTCCATGAAGAGAAGTAGATATTGGAGAGAAGGCTAGGCTAGAATCCCTGTCCCTAAGCTATATGGAAATTGGGCATTTGTATGGAAGAGCATTCATCCATCCCTGGACCCTTAAATTTTCTTCTGAGGCCTTTCTCCGGGCCTCTCACTTGAGGGAGTCTCAAAGCATGATGCCAAGGGGAAGAACCTCTTCAGTTGTGGCACTCAATTTGTTGAATGCTCTCCCAAGTGAGGTCTGCCCGACACCTTCACTGACAAAGACTTACACCACCCCACAATCCGGCATTTGATGGACTGAACTGATTTTGTTCTGTTGTTAGTGTGCTGTCAAAGCTTTCTGCGGCTATCATTGCATCGTGTGTGAGTGAGTGACAGAGAGAACAGAGGAGAGATTGTAGGCATTTGCATGATGATGTTAATGTCTTAATAGTACAGCATATAGTAGTGCCTGGCATGCACTGGTCCATGGGGTCACGAAGAGTCGGACACGACTGAACAACTGAACAACAACAACATGGTACCTTGGTTCTCAAACTTAATCCGTTCCGGAAGTCCGTTCCAAAACCAAAGCGTTCCAAAACCAAGGCGCGCTTTCCCATAGAAAGTAATGCAAAATGGATTAATCTGTTCCAGACTTTTAAAAACAACCCCTAAAACAGCAATTTAACATGAATTTTACTATCTAACGAGACCATTGATCCATAAAATGAAAGCAATAATCAATGTACTGTACTATAAAATAAATAAGACAGTATTGTAGATGATAAAATATTAATTATTATTATTATTATTATTATTATTATTATTATTATTTGATAGACATTAAGCCCGTTAAATTAACGGGCGCTAGAACATATGTGGTCTATGGTATGTTTAAAAATACAGGTGCGTCTAGTGGTCTGGAGCGCCTTATGGACCGAAAAATACGATATTTAAGCAGACACCCATCTGTAAAAAAAAAAAAAGAACAGTTAATGTTCTTTCTGGCTTTATGACACTATTTTTTGTGCACTGAAAAAAAATACAATTTGCCAGATCATTTTAAAATTGTGATTAACAGCAATGCTGTTGCCCATAATCTGAATCTGTTTGACTGTGTGCATGGAATTGTATTAGCACCAGTAAGCATGAAAACAAAGCATTTTTTTTCCTGAAAAGGTATAGACATTTCTACATGTGTGTATTAATGTCACCTCTGAAGGTTCTCCACCATGTGAGGCAGAGTGTGACCAGAGAAAGAACCTTCAAGGTTGTGGCTCCCCAGTTATGGAGCTGAGTCCCCAAAGACATTCAAATGGTGTCATCATTCTTTTTGGCATCTGGTGAATGTGTTTTTTTTTATTTGCATGGGATTTAAAATATATCACACAGCTGGCCTCTTGATGAAGCAAGGTGACGTGAACTCCTTTGGTGGTAGATCAAGACCATATAACACCAGTCCTGAAAGATCTACATTGGCTCCCAGTACGTTTCCAAGCACAATTCAAAGTGTTGGTGCTGACCTTTAAATCCCTCAACGGCCTCGGCCCAGTATACCTGAAGGAGAGTCTCCACCTCCAGCCCAGACACTGAGGTCCAGCTCCGAGGGCCTTCTGGAGGTCCCCTCACTGCAAGAAGTGAAGCTACAGGGAACCAGGCAGAGGGCCTTCTCGTGCCCACCCTGTGGACTGCCCTCCCATCAGATGTCAAGGAAATAAACAACTACCTGACTTTTAGAAAACATCTGAAGGCAGTCCTGTTTAGGGAAGTTTTTTAATATAATTTTTATTATATTTTCCAATTAAACCAATTAATTCAAACCAAAACACACATATACATACATACTTGTATCCTCGCTCTGCCGAGCTACGACTTCCCTCCCTCACGTCAGCAGGTTTTCTAGTCCATTTTAATCGCACAGTTTCTTACTTAAATCTATTGTACTGTGTCATAGGGTTATTCCAATCCCGCTAGTGTCTTCAAACTTCCACGGTTCAATCTTATGTATTCAACAAATTTACTCCAATCCCTTTGGAATCTTGAGTCATCCTGGTTTCTGACCTTGCCAGTCAGTTTTGCAAGTTCAGCATATTCCATCATCTTCGTCTGCCACTCCTCAATCGTCGGTAATTCCTGTAATTTCCACTTTTGGGCTAAAAGTATCCTCGCTGCGGTTGTTGCATACATAAACAATCTTTGGTCCTTTTTCGCAATCTCTTCACCCATCAAGCCGAGCAAAATATCCTCCGGCTTTTGGGGGAAGGTGTATTTAAGCATCTTTTTCAGTTCATTACAAATCGATTCCCAACTATTTAGGGAAGTTTTTAATGTTTGGTGTTTTATTGTGTTTTTAATATTCTGTTGAGAGTCACTCAGAGTAGCTGAGGAGGCCCGGCCAAATGGGCGGGGTGTAAGTATTATTATTATTATTATTGTTATTATTATTATTATTATTATTATTATTATTATTATTATTATTATTATCTAGACTGTCCTGGGAGAGTCTGTGGATCTGCCTGCTTCCTCCCCCTCTCCCACACTTCCATGCAGGTCTCCTTTTCGAAAATCGTGCTGCTATGACTATGGCATGATTTTCAAAATGGAGACCAAAAAAACTCTGCCAACCAGGTACTAGAGGACGCAATGCAAGCTGGAAAATGAACCCTCTTTGCAGCTTGCACTACCAAACGATAGCCACAATTTTGTTCCCTAACCAGAGTTTGCCACTTACACCCTAGTCTTTGTCCAGCTTAATTCGTAGCCTGAAGCTCACCAGTACTTGGGCGCCATAACTCTCGAGAGGACACTCGGGAACAATTGTGTCAAATGCCAGTTTCATTTCGCCACTCCATACCCAGGATCTCCAGCTTACTGCATTGGAAATTCCCCCAAAGCATTCTGCAAGTCATTGGACTCCCCCCACCCCACCCCTCCACCTGCCAACCTCTTGTGTGCGACGGCGCTGGTTTGGCTGCATGAGGACTGGCACTCAGAGAATTAAAATTGCTATATGTATCAGATATCCTTAGAGGAAACATTGATGAAAAATTCTTGAAAACCTATGGATGCTTCAGGTCTCTAATTGCTTGAAGAGCCTCATGATTATAGTCTTCTAAATGAAAGCTCTCCAGGCTAATAGCCACCGCATGAAATAAAATTTATCTGCATGTAATGGAATCATACTGTTATCACATCTAAGGATTAATGGACAGCACCTAATGGACACTTCGGTTGTTTTCAAGCAGTTCTCATACCATTCTTTCACTAGTATCTGTTTCATTCTGAAAAGCGGGAGAGCTCTTAAGTATTTTTAATTTCTCCTTGAAGCAGCATATCACTGTTTTCGAGCCAAAGAGAATGTATACAGTAGAAATGTAAGTTATTTTAATGCAGTGGTTGTAACTGGAGCAAGAATGTCCTACATTCCTGTTCCACTTAACAGCTGCTCTATTAATTGAGCTAAATACCCGTCATTGCAATTATGGACTTGATCCACTTCTATCGGTTGTATCAAGGTGTGTGGTGAACTCTTTGATGGAACAGAGGCTTCTGTGAGCAGAAAGTGGAGGGAGGCCATTTTGGCTGATTCCTCCTTCTCTCTGCGCCCTCATAAAATCTGCTCAAGAGGTTTGAGCAACCAACATTAAGGTTCCAGGTGGTGGTTTTGTTTCAGTCGAATGAATCTCAGAAGACTGACTTAAATGCAGAGGGGAGGAGTCCTCTCCGCAGGCTAGATTGCTTAAACAACAGCAGCAAAAGGGAAATGCTAGGAAGGGCAATGGTTTCAAATCCTCTTCCCACATCTATCTTATTTTAGATTTTCTGCCATTTTAACAAACGTTACTTCCCACGAGCCTTTAATGGAAAACAAATTGCATAAACATCTGGGAGTACAGCCCTAATAAGGAAACAGGAATCCCTGGCAGGGAAAAGCTCGTGGTTTAAGCTTGAGGGCACACTGAGCTTGGATTTTTGCTGTGATGGCTTTGCAGCTTCACCCCAATGACCTTGAGGAGGCCAATTAAGATGAAGACTCCCCTGTGCCAGCTTGATTCTAATGGCAGTTCTGCTGACGCTAGAATTCAGCCCTGGAGCAGGTGGGTGCAGTGTTACCTCTGCCACCGTAAATATATATATATACGAGATTGCAACATCCTTGCAATCTCGTATAGCATTTGGACCTTGACTACACTGATGTCAGTGGCAATTATCTTTTTGATCTGTACTCTCAGGGATGTGACTTCAATTTAGACCTTCTGAGCTCCAAGATGTGCTCAAGGAGAAGGAACAAAAGGACAGAACGCTGTTGATGAGCGTGGCTCCTTTGCCTTTGTCTTGTGCTCTAGAAAGGATGTTTTGCCTTGAATGGATATCTTTGTCTAAGGTAATCTGATAGGCATCTGGGAAAGCACGCCCTGTGAAATGGTATTTTGAGCTTGCCTCTGTAATTGGTCACAAGCAACTGTGCAGCCGTGTGTGTGTGTGTGTGTAGTAAGAAATGACAGAGCTGAGGTGCGTTTGATTTCCAGACAAGCTGGCAGAGCAACCTTGATGCTAAAAGAACAGTGAGGAACCAGAAGGGGGAAAGGAAACTTATGAATAATATATAGTTCAACATCTTACCAAAGTGTTCAAGATATTCCATGATTAAAGAGACCTGGGGCATGAATGACTGTGTTCAGATTTAATGCTAAACCATTGTTTCATCTTATGAAGAATTTTGGGTTCATGCTCTCCCCCTTCCTTATTCAGCACTGCCACAAAAAGATCAAGGAATTCTGCTTCCATTCTAAATTACCTGCAGCTTAGAGTGTTGGCTGAACAATGAATCTTAGCTATAGTTCATTGAAACAAGCCAGCTTAATCGTCTATGGTCAGAAGTTCAATAAACCATGGTTTATGAAGCTATCCTGTTTCAACAAACTGTAGATAAGATTAGCCCCAGTCTGTCAAGGTTCAGATTTTACAACAGCTGTGATTAATCAGAAATAAGGAACAGAAGCTTTAAAACTCTTCCTTACAACCACATGAGAAGAGGAAGATGGAGAGCATCTGAGTCCAAGCCTTGCCGTGGCTATTTCTGGTAATACTAAACCAGAGATCTTCAATGCTCACTCTCTGGATACTGTTGGGCTGCAACTGCCCATTGGAGTTTGGCCAGCTTGGCCAAAGTTTAGGAGTGATGGGAGCTGAGCCCCCAGATGTTGTTAGTTTACGTGTTTGAAGAAGGCTGGACTAAACCATTGTTTAGTGTTGATATCTGAAATGTACTTTGTGCTGGAAAATTTATATACAGAGTTTCCTTTCATCAGGATGATTGTGGTTTAGTCTTCAGATAGCATTCAGTGCTATCCACCCCTGTTGAGGATTTCTAGTTCTGAGAGTAGACAGTTAGTGTTCAGGATCTGACAAGTATCATTGAAGGATGATGGCTTGACTACAGCTGCCATACGTCTGGACATTACCAGGATTTCAAAGGTGGAATTAACGTATGGGAGAAATTTCCCCAAAAAAGGTTCAACATTTTGGGGGCGGGTCTTAAAAGAAGCTCAAAAATTTTGGTGGCTCCAGGGTGTTCTGGTTTTTACTTTTTGAAATACGGCAACTCTAGGATTGACACCATCTATTTCCAAGATTGGTGTGGAAGGTGTTCTTTTTTTGTTCAGCCAAATGAGTTCTGGGCCTTCTCAGTGGTGGTGCTAGCAATTCTAGTAGCAGGAAAAGCCAATCCCAGCAGTTAACAGACTGACCAGAACAACAGCTGTTGAATGGACAATAGATCACATTTTAAACCATTGTAGGTGTTAGGGTTACAGTTTCTCAAAAATAATAACAAAAACAACTCAATCTGCAAAACACTTAGGTGAACAAGAGAACCTTCATCCAACATCTGAAATACTCTATAGCAAAGTACAAACCGGTCAACTCTACCTTCAGAAGAAACTCCATGATCAGAGCACAGCTACAGAAAAGGCGAAGAAGAAGAAGAAGAAGAGGAGGAGTTTGGATTTGATATCCCGCTTTTCACTACCCGAAGGAGTCTCAAAGCGGCTAACATTCTCCTTTCCCTTCCTCCCCCACAACAAACACTCTGTGAGGTGAGTGGGGCTGAGAGACTTCAGAGAAGTGTGACTAGCCCAAGGTCACCCAGCAGCTGCATGTGGAGGAGCGGGGAAGCGAACCCGGTTCCCCAGATTACGAGTCTACCGCTCTTAACCATTACACCACACTGGCTCTCTAGTCACACCCCTCACCTCCAAAGACAGGAGCATTCAGAGAAAGGTCTCTCTCGGGGATCTCACTAGCCAGGCTGATCTGTGTGTTTTAGGGCTTTCCCCCCAAGCAGCAAATTATATGTTTTAATGATGTTCATCATGCTTTATTACATAAGGAATCACGTTCAAGCAGCAACTATTTTAATCTCTGCCGCTCAAGTAGAAGAAAATGGCACAAAATGGCCAGACCAGCTCCTTTTGTTAAGTAGGTAGCCTGGCGCACATTTTCTTTTCTTAAGCTTTTGCATAACTGAAGAGTTGGCTGAGGCTTGGTGATTTGTTGCCAACAGCAGATAATTGACAGATGTTGGGTGGAAGCAGTAACCATTTACTTATTTATGTTGCAAATAAACAATTTTTTTCTTTTGTGGACCCAAAAAACACTCAGTAATTCGCCACAAAAGTGGAAGAAGCCTTGGTAGAGGAGTTAGTCCTGGGGCAGGCAACACCCCAAATTCATGCCCAAATGTGAATTTGGAGAATTTCTCTGACACCCCCAGTTGTAATGTCACCTTGTATATGTCAAGCAAATCTGCATATCTTTTTGCGTGTTTCTTTTGCTTAACATTGCCACTGGCATGATAACCTGTTGTTATTACTCACAGGTACATTCATTAAAATGGAATATTTTAGAGGAGTAATAGGTTTTAATTTAGTTCTGATTTGTTAGTCTCTTAAAAGCCTCCAGGCCATCGTCCCCCTGCTTCTCCAGCACGGCTTCCAGCTAATTAGCTGTGCATCATAGAGTACAATATTAAATACTGGATATTTTGTGTAAACCTCCTCTATAAACTCTGTGTGTAGTAAATGATGGCTAGTTATAAGTTGGCAAGCACACAGGGACTTTTTTTTTCAATGAGGGGAATATGTTGAAATTTGCAAGCTCCTTTCTCAGCTCATGTGCAGATTATACGAGGTAGAAGCAATAGTTTGCTTTCTGTTGGTTTTGCATAATACCAAAGCTTACCCAATAAAAGAGTAGGGTCACCCAACAAACTAGCATCCAACATCAAGAGGTGTCAGGGACTGGGCAGAGGAGGAATGGTGGAGACCGCCTTCCCAACCCCACCCTTCCAGAGAAGAAGGAGTCAGTTCAGAATGACAACAGAGTTTGAAGGAGGTCGCAGCTCAAAGGCAGAGGATGGGAAAAGCTGGGAAATAATGGGAGAGGAGGAGGGGGGAGAGGAGGAGGAAGCACCAGGGGAGGGACAGCTGACGGACTCAGTATCTTTAGAAAGCATTCCAGACCCACCACCTCCCAGAACCTGGCGAGCCTTGGAAGTAGGAGAGAGAAGAGCTCAAAGACAGAAGGCACTTCTCAGCACCCGTAGGGATGATTCATGAGGAAGTGGGAGAGATGGAGGCGGTGGAGATTCACTCGGGGCAATGCCATTATTTCGAGATGCTGCATTCCCAAGCCTCTCTCTGTGAATATTGAATAAAAAACATTGGTAAGAACTTTCCTTGTCTTATCCATTCCGGGCAACCTACTGGGGGAGGGGGTAGATCCTCTGATTCCTGACAAGAGGACACTACCCTGACGGGCTCCAATGTCAATAAACAGTAACACTGCTTTTGTCTTCAAACAAAACATCTTTTCCACATTCCTTACAACATATAAATAAAGGGTGTGAACTTGAGTCAGAAGGAGCCATTAAAAGCATGACAACCTATAGTAGTAGACAGTGAGATGTTCTGTGTTGTGCTGTTATATATTTGTAGTTATATCATGTACTTCATTATCCATCTGGTCTTTGAAGATAGAACTACATTTTCTCTGAACATCATTCCCCTAAAGGTTAAATCTTGAACCTTGGCAAATAAGCGCCTTCCAGTTGATTCTTATATATACAGAGTATTGGTCTTATACTTCAGTCTATCTAACAATATTGTCAATATTAAAGGCCAAACAATTGCTATTGGAAAATGACCTTTAGGTTTTGCCAACCTAACATCTACTGTTACTGTCAATCTTCTTTAAGCAGGGTCCTCCATATAGAGCTTGTTTTCCTGGTATACATCTCTGAAACACTCTTTTTTAAAAATAAAAATAAAAATAAATAAAAAGAACAATTCATTGGACCAGAGAGGACAGGGAATAGATTCTGCAGTTGGAGGATGGATGGCGGCTAACAGATTGAGGTTGAATCCTGACAAGACAGAAGTACTGTTTTTGGGGGACAGGGGGCGGGCAGGTGTGGAGGACTCCCTGGTCCTGAATGGGGTAACTGTGCCCCTGAAGGACCAGGTGCACAGCCTGGGAGTCATTTTGGACTCACAGCTGTCCATGGAGGCGCAGGTTAATTCTGTGTCCAGGGCGGCTGTCTACCAGCTCCATCTGGTACGCAGGCTGAGACCCTACCTGCCCGCAGACTGTCTCGCCAGAGTGGTGCATGCTCTGGTTATCTCCCGCTTGGACTACTGCATGTGGGGCTACCTTTGAAGGTGACCCAGAAACTGCAATTAATCCAGAATGCGGCAGCTAGACTGGTGACTGGGAGTGGCCGCCGAGACCACATAACACCAGTCCTGAGAGATCTACATTGGCTCCCAGTATGTTTCCGAGCACAATTCAAAGTGTTGGTGCTGACCTTTAAAGCCCTAAATGGCCTCAGTCCTGTATACCTGAAGGAGCGTCTCCACCCCCATCATTCAGCCCAGACACTGAGATCCAGCGCCGAGGGCCTTCTGGCGGTTCCCTCACTGCGAGAAGCAAAGCTACAGGGAACCAGGCAGAGGGCCTTCTCGGTAGTGGCGCCCGCCCTGTGGAACACCCTCCCATCAGAGGTCAGAGAGATAAACAACTACCTGACATTTAGAAAATACCTGAAGGCAGCCCTGTTTAGGGAAGTTTTTAATCTGTGATATTTTAATGTATTTTAATCTGTTTAGGGAAGTTTTTAATCTGTGATACTATGTATTTTAATATTTGTTGGAAGCCACCCAGAGTGGCTGGGGAGACCCAGCCAGATGGGCTGGGTACAAATAATTATTATTATTATTATTATTATTATTATTATTATTATTATTCAAACAACTATATTGTTTTCCATAGAAAGGATATCGTGATTTTTAGATGGTATCTGAAATCGAACATTAGCATTGATAAGGCACATGTGAAGTGGGAGTGGGGAGAAATTTGATCTGTTATTATTTAATTTATTTAATTTGCACGTTCCAAAACAGTATGAAAACCAAACCACAGCCATCATTCAAAATTCACACTTACCTGAAATTTGTGGGGCAGTTCTCCAGACAATGTTGCCAAAAATGTATATATTCAAGGTAAGTCTGCACACACAAAAATATGGTATTTTCATGAAAATAACATAGGAGCCAGCCCAGAAAACTGGCTTACATGCTTTCTTTAGGCAGAATGTATTTGCTAAGGAGAGGTGACGTCTGACCTCTATTTACTTAAATAGATTTAATCACAAACATTCTGTTATATTATTTCGTATTTCCTTGCCCGGCATGAACTCTGAGATCATGCTTGGTTGAGGCTGAAGAAAGGTACCCAATGGTACGCTGAAACTTAATGCTTTTGTAATGCTTAACAATGTAATGTAGAATGAGTTGCATATAAGGTTTCCAGCAGAAGAGATTGATACTAACTGCCATAACATTTCCAGTATCTACATGCATTTTAGATATTTTCATTGCATATAATTTTCTCTTTCTTCCATAGGAAGATGTGATGCTAGGACCTCTTTTAGCAGCTCCTTAGAATCAAAGCTGAAAATATGTTGGCCGTGGGTGATTAGGTTTCACCCGTTCATCCACCACCCACTTGCTTTGAGATAACTTAGGTTTCTTGCTGCTTGCCAGCCGAGGAACTAAACTTAAGTGGAAATAAACGCCGATGCCATTCAGACTGCTATAAATCTTGGTGCTCCACCTCGGGGATTATTTGAAATCATATAAATGGGATGGTAGAAAAATTCCCCAGCAGTCATTCCCCAATGGGCAAATGCAGAAAGCAATACTATGGGCAACCTAGTAAAGAAAACAGGGGAATGGCACAGAAATGCATTTTGGTATTTTCCAAGGATGACAAATAGGACCACTGTCCTCTTCCGTTGGGTGCAAATAAACACCAAAAAATGCTTAATAGATTAAAATTGCTTCCAAGATCAAGGAATTCCTGCTTCCAATAAATCACTGCAGCGTCAGGCAAGCTGATAGGTTCTGCCTCTCAGCTGGCCTTAAAGAGAGGCAGTGTTTTGAGGGACCCTCATAAGAATACTAAGGGGGCAGGCATGGAAAGCATGGCTATGTTTTTTGCAGTCTTTAGATGAGGAATACACCATGTGAAAAATGAGCATAATATTTTAGCTTCAGTTCATTCATTTTCAGCTTTGTACTCTTGTTATTCAGGGACCCAGGTGGCACTGTGGGTTAAACCACAGAGCCTAGGGCTTGCCGATCAGAAGGTCAGTGGTTTGAATCCCTGCCACGGGGTGAGCTCCCATTGCTCGGTCCCAGCTCCTGCCCACCTAGCAGTTTGAAAGCAAGTGCAAGTAGATAAATAGGTACCGCTCCGGCGGGAAGGTAAACGGTGTTTCCGTGTGCTGCTTAGTCATGCTGGCCACATGACCTGGAAGCTGTATGCTGGCTCCCTCGGCCAGTAATGCGAGATGAGCGCCGCAACCCCAGAGTCGGACACGACTGGACCTAATGGTCAGGGGTCCCTTTACCTTTACCTTTTACTCTTGTTATTAAAAAAGCGTGCATAGACATTCCGTTGTTGTGCCCATAACCTCAGTTTAAGGTGCCATTTAGCTCCTAGCTTCCATAATCTCAGTTTCTAACACTGAGCAGAGTGTGTCATAGCCTGCTGTTAGCAACCCCTCCTTGTATCCAGGGCCTGCGAGGAAGCAGTCAGCTAAAAATGACAAGAGCAGTAGTAATTTGAAGACTCTGGGACAAGAGACAGCCTGTGTTTGAGAAGGGAAAATTATCTCTTGGAATTGGATGAAAACAATTTAAGAAAGTGAGTGTGGAAGGAAATGAGAGCAATCAAATGCTTGGCCACAAATGTACACTGGAGTACAAAAGTCACGAAATGCCCCAGGAAGAAAATATCTTCCCAGTATTCCCGAAAACAGTGGATGGGGTTTCACAAAGCAGCTGTGATCATCACTCTGAGACTTCTGGGGGGTCATTAATGCAGCTACAGCAGCTTCGCTCACTCTGGATAGCAAATAAAATGTTGCTTTGAGCAAATAAAGCTCGAAACAACATTTCTAACACTATGCAATATTTTGCTCTGTTTGACAGAGTGATATTTTAGATGAGCACATTTTTTTATTTTTTATTTTTTGGTGTTTCTAAAAAAATTCTTAAATCTTGTAGGTAAAAGGTAAAGGACCCCTGGACAGTTAAGTCCAGTCAAAGGTGACTATGGGGTTGAGGCGCTCATCTCACTTTCAGGCCAAGGGAGCCAGAGTTTGTCCACAGGCAGCTTTCCGGGTCCTGTGGCCAGCATGACTAAACCGCTTCTGGCTCAACAGAACACCATGATGGAAGCCAGAGCACACAGAAAAGCCGTTTTACCTTCCTGCCACAGCAGTACCTAATTATCTACTTGCATTGGTGTGCTTTCGAACTGCTAGGTTGGCAGGAGCAACAGGCGCTCACCCCGTCATGCAGATCCGAACCACCGACCTTCTGATCGGCAAGCCCAAGAGGCTCAGTGGTTTAGACCACAGCGCCACCTGCGTCCCCTAAAATCTTGTAGAAGCTTTTCCCAGCTGGAGCTTTGAATACATTAGATACAACTCTTGAACTAACACCAATAATAATAAATAAATAAATAAATAAATAAATAAATAAATAAATAAATAAATAATAATAATTTATATCCTGCCCATCTGGCTGGGTTTGCCCAGCCACTCTGGGCAGCTCCCAACAGAATATTAAAAACACAATAAAAAATGAAACATTAAAAAATCTCCTAAACAGGGCTGCTTTCAGATGTTTTCTAAAAGACAGATACTGTATATTCCGGCGTAGAAGACGACCCCCAACTTTTCCTGTTAAAATATAGAGTTTGGGATATACTCGCCTGAGGACAGCAGTGAAGCGAAATAGTGTCCTTGTATCCTACTTCCTCCATCTCTGCCTCTCAGATCTCACTCCGGAAAGGGGGAAAGGGCTGGGAGCAGAGGGGGTGGGGTGGTGGAGGACCAAAGAGAAGACTTCTGAGTATTCCCCGCACCACCACGCGCAAGGAAGGAGGGAGGAGGGAACTTGCAGAGAAATTAAGGCAGGAATTTGTGCAGGATTTTTGGCGTTTCGAGAGCAATGGGTGGTGCTTTTTAGAGCAAGTGGCTGGTCCTTTTCTATGTGGGGCCTTGTTTGCAGAAGTGTGAATGAGAGAGAGGGGGGGCACATTGAATGGACTTGGAAGTGGAGAGGCAGAGATCACTCAGCAGGGAGGGGCAGGGGAAGGAGCCGAAGTGGGGGGAGCCTTCAGAGTAAGAGTCTCACTGGCTGAACGACTAAAAGGCAAGAAGGATCAGCTTGAGGGTTATTGATCTGAGCGTGCCCCCCACCCTACCCTGTGTTGCTGCGAGGGTGAGAGAGAGAGGGAGAGAGGGAGAGAGGGAGAAAGCCTCACGCATGCACATAGGCAAGGCACGTCACGCCGGCGGTGGGCTTTCCCTCCCTACCCGGCGTTTCTGCGAGGGTGAGAGACAGAGAGAGGGTGTTGATCCGCCGTATAAGACGACCCCCGACTTTGGAGAAGATTTTTCGGTGTTAAAAAGCCAGAATTTATACGCCAGAATATACAGTAGTTGTTTATTTCCTCGACATCTGATGGAAGGGCATTCCACAAGGCAGGTGCCACTACCGAGAAGGCCCTCTGCCTAGTTACAGAGGGAGGGGGAGGAGAGAGAGAGCGCGCCCTCATTTAGCATCCGTGGGGTGGGAATGAGTAATACAGTGGGAAAAGTGTGACTTTTAAAGAGTACAGTATTACTATGGATACCTATTCCATCTATGTTGGGTGTCTGACAATGTGAATGAGCTTAAATTAATGGCTTCCAGCTATCAGCTACTTCAGAAGCTACAACTGTCTTTTAGAACTGGGTGGGAGTCTGCAGAGAAGCGAAGCAGTTGAAGAAAGGGAGCCACATACAGTTCACTTAGAAAAGGGAATTTGGACGAGTGGGATTTATTTTATAAAGTACTTGCCTGGAGGATTTTTCTGAGCTCTCCAAGTTCTAGCAAAAAGGCTTATGTCTGAGTTCACCTCAGATCATAAAGGTGACTCTCGAGCACTTTATCTCTCCACATTGCCATTTCCTAGCTTGAAGTCTGATGAATAGCGCCTTTTTGTGTTTTTTTGTGTTTTTTAAATTCTCCTCTCCCTTGGCCCCTCTTCGCACTTTTCCATCTTGCCACATGGAAAGATTGTGATTTATTTGCAAAACACTTCGGGATGCCAAACCAATATCCTCAAACGAAGGGACTGATACAGTTCAAAGAATCAGGCACATTTATTTCTCATTTTACAGAATTGGCTGGGTAGCGCACTTGGCACATTGCTATTAATCACAAGTGGATTGGGTAAAACTGGGTTGTGTGTGTTTTTGTGGGGTTTTTTGCAAAGTGGTGGCACACACATTCACACAAGCACTTGTCCATCGCACATGCTCATTTACAGCCCCCCCCCCCTACTTTGGTAACATTTTGTTGAAACACCTGGTTTTACATAGACAATCGTGCTGCAAAAAAATAATAATAAAATAAACCTACTGAAAAGGCTTGAGAGTCCTAGAAGATGCAAAGATGGCTTTACAACAAGCCCCCTCCCCCACTGCCCCCACCGCCACTTTAATTATATCTAGCTCTGGATAACTTGAAAGTTTGCACAATATTTAGTGATATTTTGGTTGGCCTAATAAAGGTATTGCCTTCATTTGCCTAGATTTTTTTTGGGGGGGGGGGGTTTTTTATGGGCCAACACAGCCACCTTATTTTTTGTGTGGCATTTAATTCTATGCCTATGAATTATCTCAGTCTCAAACCTCAACGAATTATCTCTCCATTGTGTCCCATTGTGTCCAGAATTCACCCTTAAACTACAAGTGATATTCCAATCCTACTAACAATTTTAACTGTTTACAATGGTCTTTAAGATAAGTTATAAATTTCCCCCACTCCTTATTAAAATTTTGGTCTTTCTCCCTGATTTCTGATTCTTCCGGTCATTTTAGCCATTTTGGCATAATCCACCAACTTGATCTGCAACTCCTATCAGCTCTAGCATCTATGGTCAATGGCCAAGGAGCAACATCTGGAAGGCCAAAGGTTCCTCATTCCAGCAGCATAGAGGGATGCATGTCCATTGGAGAGAAGGGCATGCAGAGATAGTTTTGCTTGCAGTTTTCACCACACCTTTCTTCACTTTTGCAATCACTTTCCACGAATGTCATGCACATCTGCATGACAGTTTCATGGACGTACGCACATTTATGCAGGTTTTCTTCTAATGTTTCATTCCCACCCCACCCCCTATGTCAGAGAATGGCATTGCAAAATTTGGAGAATTGTGTACAGTGGTACCTCGGGTTACAGACGCTTCAGGTTACAGACGCTTCAGGTTATAGACACTTCAGGTTATAGACACTTCAGGTTGCAGACTCCACTAACCCAGAAGCAGTACCTCGGGTTAAGAACTTTGCTTCAGGATGAGACCAGAATTCACTCGATGGTGGCAGCGGGAGGCCCCATGAGCTAAAGTGGTGCTTCAGGTTAAGAACAGTTTCAGGTTAAGAGCGGACCTCCAGAATGAATTAAGTTCTTAACCTGAGATACCACTGTATTACAAAAAAGACCTGCATATTGGTTTGCCTATGGTTTGGAGATGTGCTAATTTGATGTTTTCATTAAAATGCTAACCAAAGTGAATTTCTCCCATACCCTTACGTTCTAGCTCAGGTTTGATTTTTTTCCGAGGCACAGCATTTGAAAATTTCAATTCAATAGAAATGCAGAACAAATAATAATAATAATAATAATAATAATAATAATAATAATAATAATTTATTTGTAGCCCGTCCATCTGACTGGGTTGCCCCAGCCACTCTGAGCAGCTTCCAACATATATAAAAGCTATAAGTTATACAAACTCTTCTCTATAAAAAAAAATAATAATCTTGCAACCTTGATGTAACCAACATTTATGTTCGAAGCCATTTGTTGGAAGGAAAAGATCTACGCCACTTGGAAAAGATCTACGCAACTGCAGCAGAAATAAACTTGATACAAAAAGGAAATCATCTACTAAATATAATTTAACATTAAGCAAAGGTTTCAGTCAGAAGTTTGATTCAGTGCTTTTTCCTGACCTTGAAACACACACATCACTTGCCTCAGATGAGAGGATGCTAATGTATCTTCTTCTTCTTTTAATGCTGAACTTCAAAGAATCAGATTAGCTTTTCTTTTTTAAAAAAAACAACTACTACTACTAAGCCTTCAAAAAATGACCAGCTTGATATAAGAAGTGCATTAATCAAATAGGCTGACACAACATGAAATGCAAACAAACCACCACCACCAAAAGAAGCAGCATTTATATGTGTGCATGTAAGTATATATACAGAGGACAAATTCTATTTGTAGATCTTGGCTCCATCCCAGTGAGTTTTAGAAACACTTGAAAGCTTGTGCGTACAAATTAAGATTTCTGTGCTCCTTTTCTTCCATTTGCAACTCTTCATATCGTGTGGCCACCTGCTTCTAAAGCGGCCCTGGGTTTTTGGAGGGTGTGTTGCAAGAAGTTTGTGGGAAAGGTGGAGCTCACATTCTGGCAATTGTACCTAGTCAGAGAAAGGGAAATCTGGGCACCACCAATAATTTTGCAAGCAAGCTAGATGGAGCCGGTATTCCATAGAAGCATCCCTTCCTTCTATGGGATGGTGAGCTTCTGGCCTGCCAGATGCTGTTGGACTACAACTCCCATCATCCCTAGCCAGAGGCCATGTTGGGGCTGATGGGATTTGGAGCCCAAGAACATCTGGAGGGCACAGGTTTGCCTGCTCCATACCCTGCAACATTTGTCCAATGAAACTAGGGACGTCCCATTCCATAATGATAATTTTACTGTTTATAACCCACACATCTGACTGGGTTGCCCCAACCACTCTGGGCAGCTTCCAACATATATGGAAATATAATAAAGCATTAAAAAGTAAACAAACTTCCCTATACAGTGGAACCTCAGTTGTCGAACATAATCCGTTCCAGAAGACCATTCGACTTCTGAAACATTTGACAACAGAGGCACAATGGGTGGTCAGCAATTTCAATGGAGAAAATTGAGAAACGTGCCTCAGAAGCTGTTTGACATCTGAGGTGCGTTTGAAAAGGGAAGCAATTACTGACAGGTTTTCGGCGTTCGAAAACCGAAACATTTGGCTTCCCAGACACTCAAAAACTGAGGTTCCTCTGTATATGATTGCCTTCAGATGGCTCAGGGGTCGCATAACCCCATAGCCTCCAACATTTCTTCAATGAAAATAAGGACATCCTACCATACCCTCCAACATTTCTCTGATGAAAATAGGGACGTCCTAAGGAAAAGTGGGACACTCCGGGATCAAATCAGAAACCAGGACAAATGCTGGCTCCCTCGGCCTGAAAGCGAGATGAGTGCCGCAACCCCATAGTCACTTCAGACTGGACTTAACCATCCAGGGGTCCTTTACTTTTACCTCTGTCTCTCTACCACCACCTCCTGATGTCTACCAAGAAGGATGTCCATCAGATTGGTGAGTGGTTCATCTTGTCAAATTCATGGGTGACTTAACTCTGGGACTTATTTCCAGTGGCTCTCTTGACTCCTAAGATGCCTCGCAGAAGGTTGTGCATCAGGCTTCGCTCAGGGGCAAGAGGTCCTTGCTATGGGAAAACATTGATGGCTGGGAGAAGGGCAAAGTGGCTGGGATAACGCATGCCAGCAGCCACATGCTCTTTGATTATTTATTTGGGTTTCATATCGCCAATCCAATGGCTCCAGAAGTTGTTATTTTCCATTGACAATAAAACAGTGCCTCAGGTCAAATTCTTGGCCGTAAAAAATGCACTCTTTTTCATATGGCTGATAAATCTGTCATGCCTTGCTTAAAATGCCAGCCACTGTTTTTGTTTTAGTGGAAATGGATGCTCTGTCAGACGTACCTGGCGTGTGTGTGGCAGGGAGGAAGCAGTGTTTGAAGTCTGACTTTAGATATGAAATCTTACAGCTGCACTAATTGAAAGTGCTTGCACAACCCTGCCTCTAAATCTTCCCCGCTGTCGTTCTGATGCCTTTATGGACGTGTTGGGTGCGCGATGCTCATTGCCCCTGAGTATTACCTGGCACATCCATTTCAGAGAAGACTGTTCAAATAGCATTCCACCGAACCCTCCCGCTCTGTCCCCTTAACAGGTGTGGATTGATATTTGCAGATGCAAATTTCCTTCTGGGTGCAGTGCTGCCTTTCATACGTCTGATAAATCTGTCAAGCTTACTTTAAAAATGTCATCCAGCAGCACGGATCCCCCGTGAGATATAAAACTCCACTGGCTATCTTGTTGCTGTTATTGTCCTTTTAGTGTGTGGTGTGTGCAGGCGTATTTAGCATTGTGGGAGTCTCCGAGAGAGCTGAGTTACACTTTTTATAACCCTAGCACAAAGAAGCAATCTGGTTTTAAATGGCAAAATGCTCACAACAGTGATGCCGTCAACTTTATAAAGAAGAGCAGACCTTCCTATATTTGTGATTTTTTATATAAATACTTTTTATTGAGCTTTCAATTTTACATCTCAGAATAAACATTTTACATAATATTATATATCTAATGACTTCCCTCCTTCGCCTTGCAAGGTTCGTTTTAGTTATCTGTCATTCCTGCATATTTTACTATAGCTGTTTTTATTAGAACACCCTATGCCCTTTTAAAATGTGGCTTTGAGGGGAGTTATTGGGTTGTTGTTTTTATTTTGATTATATATATATTTGTGGTTTTGTATTCTGATTTTGTTCTGTGAACCACCCTGAGACCTTTGGGTATAGGGCGTTATATAAATTCAATCAATCAATCAATCAATCAATCAGTTCTCCATTCTTACAACACTCAAATAAAAGTTACACTGTTGATTTTTATCTTAATGCTGCTAACATTTTCCATGTACTCTGCAAACCCTTTCCACTCTTCTTTAAATACCTGTTCTTCTTGACCTCTGATTCTATATGTTAAACTGCTAGTTCTGCATATTCTAACACCTTAATTTGCCAGTCTTCCTTGCCCGGATCACCTCTCACTTTCCATTTTGGGGCTAACAAAACCCAAGCTGCCATTGTCACATACATAAATAGGTTTTTCTGACACCTAGGGACTTCTGTCTGAACTATTCCTTATTTTAAACATTTTCTTCAACTCATTATAAATCATTTCCCAATATACTTTAACCTTTTTACATGTCCAATACATATGAAGAAAGGTTCCCTCCATTTTTCCTTACATTTCCAACATGTATCTGATTCTGCTTTATACATCTTAGCCAGCCTACTTGGAGTTAGATACTATCTATGAATCATTTTCATATGATTTTCTTTCAATGTATAACACGTGGTAAATTTCAAGTCATTCTTCCAGAGTTTCTCCCAGAGGTTTAGGTCTAGATTGTGTCCTATATCCATTGCCCAGTGTAAAGAAGTGATGTTTTAAAAAGAGGAGGATAAGGATTGCACTATGTCTTCAGCCACAGTCTCTATGCATTCAAGGTCTCCTTTGCATAGGACCCTCTGCATGTGTGCAATTTATAACCCTTCAAGACTGAAGGCCTAGACCAAGGGTGACAGACCTATGACCCTCCTGATATTTCTGAACTACATTTCTCATCTTTTCCAAACACTGGTCCAGGTCTGGAACTGATGCAGTCCATCTGGAAGGCCATAGTATCCTGGTCTACATAGTGTTTAGGTGCAGAATCCTGTACTGATAGGATCTTAGCTGTGCAGAGACGGGACCAGCATGCCCAATCCCAATCCACCCTTTACAAGGTTCATTTCTACATTTCTTGAACTTTTGTGCAGGGCTTCTGAGTGGGACTAGGGCAGTGAGGGTCGACCCACCAAGGAGGCAAGGTGAAGTGACTGCCTCAGGCGACATGAACCACAGGGGTAGCAGTTTCTGCTTCCAAGGAATGCCTCACCAGCTCTTGCTATGGGAGTTGGACTCCAGCAACAATTGGAGGCCCACGGCTTCTGTTCCTAGTGCATTCATGTACGCAGATTGCCTGAGGCAACAAATGAAGTGCAAATGACTGAGGTAGAATTCGTAGAATTTTGCTCCTCTTTCTCCGCTAGGCCACATTTCATCAATCCGATCTCCTTCTTTCTGCAGCTGCATTGTTGTGGAAATTCACTTAAGAATCCACGAACACCATGTTCCCCCCTGAGTGTTCGTTAATGGGCACATATCCTTTGTCTCCTGCCAAGGATTCCTGTTGCTCTGAGGGTATTCTGAGTTACAAGAGCTTCCCTGAGCCAAACACAATCCTGAGAGTGAGCAGCATATGTGCCTGTTCTTCATTTACAGCACTGTATTTAATGCTCCCTGCCTGCCAACAAAGTCCTTCCATTTTACTGTGCATAGCATACGCACTCCTTCCACCATTGCCCCCAAACTGTAGAAAGGCTTCGTGACTCTCTTGTTCTGGAATCGGATGCTCACTCACTGGCATGCCCCCAGCATTCATTTTGAATGGTGTTGCTTCTGCGGCTGCCATTAAAAGCAAAAGTCCTCAACTTCCTGCTCATGTAATTCTGTACTTTTTCATCGAAATTCTCATGCCATTCTCCTAGCTCGACTGAAGTGGGCACGTTCTGGCTCTGGATGTGCTTCATTGGACTGGTCATGTTGTGTGGATGCCTGGTTATCGTCTTCCAAAGCAACTACTCTATTCCGAACTTAAAAATGGAAAGCGTAATGCTGGTGGTCAACAAAAGAGGTTTAAAGACTGTCTCAAGGCAAATCTTAAAAAAATGTAGTATAAACACTGACAACTGGGAAACACTGGCCTGCGAGCGCTCCAGTTGGAGAACAGCCTTTACCAAAGGTGTCATGGGCTTTGAAGACACTCGAACTCAGGACACAAGGGAGAAATGTGCTAAGAGGAAGGCATGCTTGATAAATCCACACCGTGATCAATTCCCACCCGGAAACCAATGTCTCCACTATGGAAGGACGTGTGGATCCAGAATTGGCCTCAACAGTCACTTACAGACTCATTGTTAAAACCGTGTTTATGGAAGACAATGTTACTCGGCTATGAGTGATCACCAAAGAAGAAGAAGAAGGGCTGCCTTCCTGAGATTCTTGACACCCAGAGGTGAAATTGTCCTGGATCTTAGGCAAGTCAATTGAAAAATCACGTTTCGATGGACTTATTTAAATATGCAACAACAGCCACACAAATACTATTAGCACAATATTGGAAAGAAGAACATGTCCCATCTAAAGAAGATTGGCAAGTGAAATTAATGGAATATGCCAAAATGCCAAAATTGACTTTGAAATTAAGAGGAAGAGATGACAATGAATTTAAAGAAGATTGGAAGGACTTTATTGCATATATACAGAAGCAATGTACACAGGTTAATACATTAGCAGGATTTTAAAAATACTTGTAAAGATATTATGACTGGACAATAAGTAATTTTAATGATTTTATAATTTAAAATGGACATGCGGTATGATGATAAACAAAGGAAGCAGGGAAGGGAATAGGGGGAAGTCAACTTTATTTTCTTATTTTTCTTTTTTCTTTTTCATTTTTTCTATGTTTGAATATGTATTGTTTTTATTTTTTGTCATCTTTGGAAAATTAATAAAATAATATTAAAAAGACAAAGAAAAGAAAAGAAAAATCATGTTATGGGTCATTGCGGGGGGGGGGAAGCTCAACAACTTTCGGGGTGTCAACCCTAGAATATGGGAATGATGTGAAATATACTTTTCTCTCTGTGTGCATAGAATTTCAAACAGCATGGTTTTTTCCTTAGCCACTGAAGTAACTCTTCGGCTGTGAACCTCCTATAGGGGCATGTATGCAGCAATAACATCGAAATTAATGTGATTTGGCATGTCATTACGTGCATGTCCTACTGTGGGCCAGCTTATTGGTGAGCAAAGATTTCTCATGAATGGTATGTTACAATGCACTGAAAATATCCTAAGGCCAGGGATCACCTAAAAGACTTCCAGCAATTGCACATTCTGATGAATATTCAGAGTCACCAAGTTTTTCATTTACAACATTCACTTGTAATGACCTCTAAATGCGACAGATTCAGATAATTTGGGAGTTAGGGTTCCCTTCTCTTTACCACACCAGATTAGGAAGGTAAAAGAATAAAAAGTAAGGTGTACTCTGGATTTCCCTGAGCTCTCTACTTGTGCCTCTGGCAAAGTTACAGTCCACTTTTCTTTTTATACTTTCGGTTGAGCGGCCATTGACAGTTCTGCCGCTTATATTCTCCTCACAGCCACTTGACCATGCTTTAAATGTAAGGCGAGTGCCTTAGGCCTGCAGCCTGGTTTCGTAGTTTGACATCGCTGCAGGTGGGAATGCTTGAGAAGCAAAGGAAGGCTAACGAATGTTTTGGTTGGTTTCGAATGCATCACGAAAACCCCTCTGCCCTTCACTGAGGTGAAAATAAAATTCTACCTATGCAGAGTTTATGCTCAGCTTTGAATCCTCACACCAGGCCACACGGCTAGCGGTGGAAAACATGACCTTGCTGCTGCCTTCCCCCTTCCACCTCTCAGCAGCAATACAACAGACCAAAGGCAGGTGAGTGTTGTGGCTGCACTATGCAGAGCCGGCGCACTCATGAGGCAGGCTGAAGCAGCCACCTCAGGCGACGGAAGCATGTGAGGCAGCCCTGGGACGCCCTCCTTTTGCCAAGTATTGGTGAGGGGTGGCGGCGTTCCAGTGGCAGTGGAAGTTGTGTGGCGGGCAGAGTGCCATGGCAGGCACTTTCCCTTTTCGCCTCAGGCGGTGAAACAGAACAGGCCTGCCACCACAGTCCACTACTGGGTAATGCTTATACAGTGGTACCTCGCAAGACGAATGCCTCGCACAACGAAAAACTCGCTAGAAAAGAAAGGGGGTTGCGATTTTTTTAGGTGACTTGCAAGACGAATTTTTCTATGGTCGTGCTTTGCAGGACGAAAATTTCAATGCATTCCTATTGGAATTAAATTTCAATGCATTCCTATGGGAAACCGTGCTTCGCAAGACGAATTTTTCTCAATACGAAACGACTCGCGGAACAAATTAATTTCGTCTTGCGAGGCACCACTGTATGGTTCTGCTTCATAGGAATACAGGAGGCTGTACCAGTTCATAATGTTGGCCCTCTGGCCCCGTATCATCTGCATGGACTGACAGTGGCTCTCCAGCATATCAGGCAGGAGTCCTTCCCAGCCATACCTGGGTTGATCCTGGGGCCTTCTTCATGCAAGGCAGATGCTGTGCCGCTGAGCTACGGCCTTTGCGCAAAGCACGACCAGTTGAAATTAATGGACCTTACGTAGTCATGTTCATTAATTTCAATCTGTGTAATACTTACCGGTAGTTGAATGCCAGACTAGGCCTTGGTCAAATTGGCTCCAGCCTCTTGCGGCAGAAGTAGGGGAAAGGACCTTGCAGAGGACTTTGTAAAAGGCTTGCTCTAAGCAATGCCATGATTTTGCTGGCTAGCTTGTGTGTCATACTTCCAGAGATAAATGGAAAGAAAGCAGTCTCGTACTGGTAAATCTAAATGCAATAAACTTCTAATCCACATTTTAAGGGGGGTGGAAAACAGTGGGAAAACTACTTCGTTCATTTGAGGACGGAGATGCAAACAATACAATACATTATTCACATTCCTCCAAGAGCTGATTTTTTAAATACATTTTACTGTACTGACTTTTGGTCTTCGACTTCAAAATTTGGCTGCAATCCAGCACGCTTAATACCTGAAACATTTCAGTCAAGGGCTTCAGTACATCTGAGCTGGCATCCCCTGCAACATTTCTCCGATGAAGTCCCATTCCATTATGATAATTTTACTATTTATACCCCCACACATCTTACTGGGTTGCCCCAGCCACTCTGGGTGACTTCCAACATATATAAAAACGTAGTTAAGACATTAAACATAAAAAACCTTCTCTATACAGGATTGCGTTCAGACTGCTTGGGAGTCGGATAACTCTATACCCTCCAACATTTCTCCAATGAAAATGGGGACATCCTAAGGAAAAGTGAGACATTCCGGGATCAAATCAGAAACCGGAACAGCTTCTCTAAATCAGGGAGATCCCTAAAAGAAATAGGGACAGTTGGAGGGTCTGAGCTGGGTTGTACCCCTCAAAACACTGCTCAGCACTGGATGATTCTTATGAGTGCCTACTATTGCTGTGAGCCTTCATTCACAGTGCAATCCAGTGCATGTCAGGAGTAAATTCTATTTTATTTCTGTAAATTACTCCCAGGTAAATGAACATAGAATTGCAGCCTTATTTTTGCTTCATAGAATCATAGAATCGTAGAGTTGGAAGTCACCCCAAGGGTCATCTAGTCCAACCCCCTGCAATGCAGGAATCTCAACTATGACAGATGGCCATCCAACCTCTGCTTAGAAGCCTCCAAGGAAGGAGAGTCCACCACCTCCCGAGGGAGTCGTTCCACTGTCAAACAGCTTTTATTAGTCAGAAAGTTCTTCCTGGTGTTTATTTGAAATCTCCTTTCTTGTAACTTGAAGCTTCTGATTTGCAAGATAGTAGTTTGGCGCTTGGAACTTTCAATCCAAACCCAAGATGACCAAAGAAATTATGAAGGAGTTATTACAATAATTAAAGGGTGGAGGCTTCTCTTCCCCCTCAGTACACTGTATCGCAGAAGGAGACGGCTAGTGGCTTTATCTGAGAGCAATCACTCATTAGATTGACATTTGAACACACCCAATGTCCTTTTAGATACTCAGCAGCTATGAAAATAAATGACAGGCACTCACCTTCCTTGAAATATAAAATTTAAAAGTGCCTCTCAAGTAGTCAGCTTGGATATACCTGAAGTTTTATTTCTGTACATCGTTTGCTGCCTTGGACTACTCAGGACTGCTTTGATTCACCACATGATTCTGTCTGCCAAATGACCCCAAATGACTGAGCTAATTTATGATACGCAAAGCTGGTAGCTTCTGCAGGTTTTATGGGCTGTTTTTATTATCTGACTAAAGACAGGTACACCTAAATGCAAAGCTGTTCATCCGTAGTAACTGGCCACACGTTGCAGCCAATAATCTCATGACCCCCCCTCCATACACACACATGTATGAGAACTCCTGACCACCCGCTGGAGCTGATGGGAGTTGGTTTCCAACAACATCTAGAGGATCAGAAGTTCCCCAACCCTTAACTAGACCTCAGCCGATCTACTAGGGATCCAGGACTTAGAGATAATGGTATACATACTCTAGATCTTCAGATGTAGTGCAGAATTCTTGTGGTAAGAATTCACCTCTGCACCACCTTCTTCATTACCCAGGTGAGGATCAACCACCTTTTGAATAAACCACAGAACCAAGGAAACTATGTTCAAGTCCAACATCCAGATCTAGGGACCTAGCATTTATTATAGCTATTGCAATAGACAGAGCCTCACTCAACTCAACATGCCAGTTGAGAAGGTCTGCCCTTATATCATCCTGGACAAAAGTAAGTGTGGGAAATCTATGGCTTTACAGCTATTGATATGTGCAAGGATGGCACAATATTGCCCATGCAGATGACCCATCTAAATGGTTGTCACGATGTATGGCTTCTTCCCAGGATTCAGATACTGTGCTGAATAGAACTGCAACTTAATTACAGCTATTTTAAGCAATTAATCATAGCCATTTGGGTTGATTACTAAATGAATTTGCCACTCTTAAGTGGAGTCAAAACAATGGGTGAAATTCATTGTCATGCTAAGGTGATTGTTGCATCAGTGCAAGTATTTCTGCTTGCCAAATGAAATGATAGTCCCTCTCTTCCTCCTGCGAAGTCCCATTGCGCTAACAGGCTTCTGCATTGTGCTGGCTTCTGCTTGTGTAACCACTTAGTTTAATCCGAGCCAGTATTTCTGAACAAGAAGCATATTTTCTTTGTTCTCGTCTGATGCATGCATGTGTCATAACAAGCATCATATTTGAAGACAAATTGCCACCATCTCAAGATGGTGCTTTTCATCTGCACTTTTTAGAAGCCCGGGGCAGAAATTGCTGGTGTCTCCCTATTCATCTCATGTTCAGAACATAAATCAATCCAGAAAAGATGATTGGGGTTTGTTTCTGTTGTTGCTTTCAGGCCACAAACAACACACAATTGATTACGTTTTTACCTATCTCTATTACATTTCCTTTGCACTGAAATTAATGGGGTGGAATAACACAATGACCTCAGCACAGCAGGCAGCAAGGTAAATTACATAGGTTTTGGAAGAAGATGGAACTGCAGCAGAATGGAAACAGTGCTTCCTGTGTCAAATACAGAGAGGAGTGGAAATGATGGCTTCTTGCACCCTTAGTCGACATCTACTGCCTCACTGGCCTTATCTTCCCATTATTACATCTATCTGGAAAGCCCCACCTGATTTGGCACAAATTTAATAATGGGTGTACGGCCTTCTCCAACAATTTTCAAATTGATATGACTTACAGAGCAAACATCCAAAGTTCCCTATCTCAGTTTATGCCGAAGTATAATTATGTTTCAGTTCAATCGATTTCAGACACTAAGTAGTTCATCCTTCATTTTCCTTGTGTGTGTGTGGCACAGGGGATCAATATAGCACTCATGTGCTTCTAATGGATGTATCATTGGGAAGTTGCCTTCATCTGCTATTTGCTTTGTAGCATGAAAAAAAAAAACCCCAATTTTCAGCCTCATATGAGATAGCAGTAAGCAGAGCCAAAATAACAAATACAGGTAATCATAGCCACAGTTCATTGGCAGCAGATGGAGACAAGCTTCTGTGACACATAATGTTAGGCAAATAAATCCTCTATTGGACCACAGAATATCAAGCTATCAACCCGTGAGAAACTGTCCTAGAAACTAATTGTGAAGTTCTCCTGAGAGCTGCATGGCCTCCTTTTTAAATAGAGTATGCTGCACTTAACTCCTTCATTGTCGAGGCCAGGGACTCAGCTATACGGCTCCAATTAAAAACAAAATAAAATAAAAAATTCCTTCCAGTAGCACCTTAGAGACCCACTAAGTTTGTTCTTGGTATGAGCTTTCGTGTGCATTTTGTTTTGACTATGGCAGACCAACACGGCTACCTACCTGTAGCTCCAATTAAAACGTTGTAAATGTGTCATAAGGTGCAATATACAAATGGGACACTAGATGGCTCCAGTGAGCTACACCAAATTCAATGTATTTTTCAAAACTTTTCTTTTAAAGCATTTTCACAGCGGGTTTTTTGGTTTTTTTTTTAAAAAAAATGTGTGTAGATTCTACCCAGGTAAATTCACATTTGAAGTTAATAAAGCAGGATAGCTGTGGAACTAAAGACATGGAAAGTGGGGTGCAAAGGACCTCATAAACAAGTGCTGCCAGCCCCTTCTGGATAGATGCTGTTGTTTGCTAGAGGGTACAAGAAATCTCTGCCCCCAGCTCAATTTCCTTCTAACAACAACAGTGAGGGGCCATGAGGGTGAGTGAATGCTGGGACTTGTCTTGCCCAAAGCAAGACCAATGCCAATGCCTCATCCTTTCAGGGAGTTGCTGGGGGCACCAGCACCCTTCCAGATCCCACCAGCACTGCCTTTTGTCCTGACTCTCCATGCTAGTCAAATATGAGCCACCATTTTAAATTTCCCAGCATATCCCAGAGCAATGTCCCATTGAGCCCTGAAGCATATGGTTGGAAATTTTAAAATGGTAGTGCACACCACAGCCACCAAGGAAATCCATCGTTTGGGGGACCTACCTGGTGGTACTGAGGGGAGGGCAGTTTGCCAAGGACCCCCTCAAACCTGGAGCCAGCCCTTCAAAGAGAGAATCTGAGGCACAACTGCCTGCAATTGCTTCAGGAATTATTTAGGGCAGTTGTTCCCAATTGGTGGTTCACAGACCCCAGGGGGTCCACGTTGCCCACCCAGGGGGTCCATGTCACATAACAAAAACTACCATAGAGATAATCAAAATTTCCCAAAGTAGGGCTCCATGTCTTGGCTTTGGAAAAACAGCACTTAGCTAATTGGGAACCACCGAGTTAGACTATTTTCAACGATGCAGTGAAGCAATGATGACCTAACAGCTGACCACAAGTTTCTAGATATGTGTCAGGCTTCGGGGGATCAGCTTTTTCCCCTGTGGCAGTAAATAAGAAGATCAAACAAAAGGAACATTTTACTAGTTAGATTCTTTAATAATCAGAGTGAGAGAGAAAAGAACAATTCTCCTAGAAATGGCGGTGCTCCCAATTAAGTTCACCCGCCCTCGTCCCTATTAATCTATGTCACTCCTTTGTCTTGTAATCTGAGTTTGGAACCTCTGCGCTTTCGGTTCTGACACTTTCTGAGCTCTCCTTGACTTTGGAGAAGGGGATGAATGCTATCAAGAGACTGTGAATCTGTTAATTCTCTCTCTCTCTCTCTCTCCTAGTCTTTCTTCTGCTAGCTGTTCCCCATCCAGTATTTCCCAGCTTCTGCCTTATGAACGATGCCCCTCTGCAAACCACTGTTCCAAATCTATACTTTCCTCCTGCTCCTAGGAAGATTCAGGATCAGGATCAGGGGGAGGGGGTGGCTCCCACCATTATTCCTCGGAACGGTCCCTGACCACCATGACATCTAAATCCACCCTTAATAAATCCACCCCTATACGTGTGTGTATGCACAGATGTGTGGGGAGTGGGATAGGAGTTGAGCACTGGATAGCTCAGTTGGTTAGATCATGGTGCTGATGACGCCAAGGTTGCAGGTTCAATCCCCGTCTGGGACAGCTGCATATTCCTGCACTGCAGCAGGTTGGACTTGATGGTCCTCAGGGTCCGTTCCAACTCTGTGATTCTATGATTCTATGTACAAGAATGCTTCTTCAGCAGTTCTTTTCATATGTATATTTGCCTCTTATAACCATTTTGGATCTAACAATTGCACAGCGAAGGCTGTACTGGGAATTCACTAAAAACACACATCATTTTCTTCTTCTTCTTCTTTTTAAAAGTGCTATTCAGATAGTTCTACGTAACTGAAGCCCGCAAAGGGCTATACAAACCAAGCCAGGGGGTATATTATCTGCTTGATGAGCTGCCAACTCTCATGTTTATGCTTGGTTTGGGGTGTGAGGAACCTGAACTTTGCTAGATGCTGTACTGCCACTCTTGTGTATTTCAAGCTTTGTGACAGGCACCTTCACGATTTTGTGACAGAGTTATTTATCATTTCCATGGTACTATGTCAAACAGTTCTAAATTTATTCCACAAAGGAAAGCACGAAGAAGAAGAAGAAGAAGAAGAAGAAGAAGAAGAAGAAGAAGAAGAAGAAGAAGAAGAAGAAGAAGGGGGGTATAGTTTAACATGCAAAAGGGATCCAGGATTTGTTCTGAAATTATACAGGCTTGGGTTTGCTCGCCACTGGCAGAGCCCCTAGTCCTTTTCTCTTTTTAAAAATTAGTGCTAGGAGATTTGTTTCAGCCAGTTCCCTGTGGGTCTGCTCATTTTATTACAAAATCCCTACTCCCTTTATAACAAGTAAAGTCTTGGGAGATTCTGACATTTTGCAAAGGTCCCAGAGTTTTATTCAGGGTTCACAGATCTCGCTGGATTAACCCATCTGGAATCATAAAGACTCATCATTGCCCATTCTCCCCACGCAGCCCAACACATTTAAACACATGCAACATTGGCTGAGTTAACGATCCTTAAGAAGCTTAAGACATCTCCCCCTTACGTCCCCTGGTTCCTACTTCTCTTCCCCTGAGTAAATGTGTTGCTGGTGTTGAGTGGCAAATGAAAAGGACAGAGAGTGAAATGTAGTCATTTGCTGAAGAGGCTTGTCTGGCAAGGGAAGCGATGGTTGAGTCACAAGTCTTGTTTCAGGTGTTCGTAAACCCGCTGGGATCCATATTGCCGGCAGGTTGAATGTTGAACAAGCAGATGAAATGGAGAATTGCTGATTGATCTTCAAATAATAATAATAATAATAATAATAATAATAATAATAATAATAATAATATTTATACCTGGGCTCAGGGCGGCTATCACCAAATATAAAATACAGTAAAAACATTAAACAAACAAACAAACAGTTGATTGAAATATAGGTTGAAATACAGTTTAAAATACAGCTTAAAATGCAACCTTGTTTTAGTGGTAGCCCATAGATCAAGATCATAAGGAGAGGAAACGTCAAATTTTATGATGTTTCCTGCTGGTTTCTAAACTATGAATGCTTCTTGTACAGAAAATAGTGGCCCAGTGGTAGGTGCCAGGGCAAGGAATCATTGACTGGCTTGTACCAGGATATCCAAGGAGTGGCTTTGAAAAGTGCCAGATGTGTTTCAACCTAGAGCTGAACAGAAATGACATTCCACATTTCTCTTCTCCCACACCAGTTGTTGGAGTAAGACTAGGAGGACTTGGGAGAGGGCAGTCAAGTTGTCTATTAGTGGCCTCTGCTATCTCCCACTTTTCACCTGCCTAGATAAGAGGGCCAAAGGTTGAACCCCCAAGTGTCCCTATTTTCGAGAGACAGTCCTGGATTTACAGAAGCTATCCCAGTTGCGTGTTTAGACCTTTAAACCTCCCCCTTAAATAAATTCAGACAAGACTCAAATTTTGGTTTGGTTTTTGGCAGAATTTAGGCCACAACTTTATTGATTACAGCAAGTGAGTGGTTGCATAGGCTCTGGTTCGACTAGCTCCCTGCACCGTTGCAGGTAGCGCTGACCCAGGGCACCAGCATAGGTCAGCCAAGGGTGAACACCTGGAATGGCGGAAAGCCAGAGACATGCTATGTCCACCACCCAGATGTCCCCCTGGACTCTGGCACGGGCACAACCCCTCTCAGGGTTGACCAAACCCTTGAGTCCCTGGATTCCTTTAATGGAATACCCTTTGCTTAGGGATGGCGAGAGCGTTCCCCCATCCCTATCACCTGAACCAGAGCCTATCCGCAACCTTACAAGTTGTGACGATTTGCTACGCAGCAGGCGAAACCCAAATGGGGAAAATTTCTGCTGTGCCCCTGTCCCAACGACAGACGACACACGGCGAAATAGCAAGGTCAAGCGTGCAAGCCCTAAAAACAGAGAGAGGTGGGCAGGTGTTCCGATGCACTAGCCGAAAGAGGAAGCTCTGGGTCACATGCAAGAGTATTTATATAGGTTCCTTGATCCATTTGGCTAGCATCCCATTGGCCTGATTAAACCCAGCATCAAGGGACCTACCAACATAGTGTTGTGGCTATCCAATCGTACCCACCCACAACACAGGGTTTGGTTGCCAGGTCTCACCCCAACACGTGCCCTCTTTGAGGAAGGACAAGATTTTCTGATTTGATCCCAGAACGTCCTGCTTTTCCTTAGGCTGTCCTTATTTTCATCAGAGAAATGTTGGAGGGTATGCAGTTATGCGACCCCTGATCCAAGGAGTTAATTAATTATACAACCTTTAGAAGACATCTGAAGGCAGCCCTGTGTAGGGAAGGTTTGTTTTAATATTTAATGTTTTGTTACGGTTTTATTTGCTTGCTAATTGTGCTGCTTTAAATGTTCATTTTATATTTGACTTCCTCTAGAAATGTTTCCTTTTGAAATGTTAAGATAATTCCCCCCCTTAACTTTGCTGTGTTAAATGTGCATTCTGTACCTGATCACCTTAGTAACTTTTCATTTTTAAATCTTTAAGACAGGCATAGGCAAACTCGGCCCTCCAGATGGTCAGGGATGATGGGAATTGCAGTCCCAAACCAACTGGAGGGCCGAGTTTGCCTATGCCTGCTTTGAGATGATGCTTAAAGGTAAAGGGACCCCTGACCATCAGGTCCAGTCGTGTCCAACTCTGGGGTTGTAGCGCTCATCTCGCTCAATAGGCCGAGGGAGCTGGCGTTTGTCCGCAGACAGCTTCTGGGTCATGTGGCCAGCATGACTATGACACTTCTGGCAAACTTCAGAAACACCGTTTACCTTCCCGCTGGAGCGGTACCTATTTATCTACTTGCACTTTGATGTGCTTTCGAACTGCTAGGTGGGCAGGAGCTGGGACCGAGCAACGGGAGCTCACCCTGTCACGGGGATTCAAACTGCTAACCTTCTGATCAGCAAGCCCTAGACTCTGTGGTTTAACCCACAGCGCCACAGTTTCCTGTTAATTGCTTTGCTTTGAATGTATATTTGGCATTCTTCTGTAATGTTTTCCTCTGGGTTGTTTCATTTGACATTTTTAATGTAGGTTGTAAACCACTTTTAGATTTTCATCTTAAAAATACAAAATGGTATAGAAATGAAATAAATAATAATAATTATTATTATTATTAATAATAATAATAATAATAATAATAATAATAATAATATGTTGGAAGCTGCCCAGAGTGGCTGGGGCAACCCAGTCAGATGGACAGGTTATTATTATTATTATTATTATTATTATTATTATTATTATTATTATATAGGACGTCCTTATTTTCAGCAGAGAAATGTTGGAGGTGTGCAGGTTCCGTGTCCCTGGTTTAAGGAAAGAGAGGAGATAGTGATCATGCTTACAAGTCAGGCGAACTGTGACGAGCCCACAGAAAATATTTATTTTCATTTGAAAAGCAACCACCTTGCCAGCAGTGCTGTCAAGTATCCCGTTTTCCCCGGGATTCTCCCTTATTTCAAGCAGTTTCCCGCTGCTCTCCCTTATTTTTTATTTCCCTTAAATTTCCCGTTTTTAATGGAAGCAGCTCCTCCCCTGCTGGCCAGGGACTGGGTGGGAAGACCTCGCCTACTTGGAGAGAAAAGCCTCAGCCCTCAAAGCAAGTGGGAGCCGTTTCCCGTGCTTACAGGGGGGTGTATTCCTCCCCCTGCATCAGCCCCTATCCGTTGCCGCCGAGCCCCTCAGCCGGCCAATAGGGTTAGCTGGCGGTGGAGCCTGGCTGCTGCTTCCTGTCCTGTTTTGATGGGATCAGACAAGAAGACGATGGGGCTCCATCGCACTCGGAGCACATGGCTGCCCTCCTCTTTGCTGGCTGCCCTCCTCTTTGCTCCGCTCTGAGCCCGAGCCCGCTTGGAGTTTACATTGCTGCTCCGCCCACTTTTGCTTCTGGCTCCGCCCACCACTGACATGTGACTGTCCCCAGGATAGGTGAGACTGCTGATCCCTTATTTTCAAATCCGAAACTTGACAGCTATGCTTGCCAGTGTTGGAAAGTGCACAGCAACCAGATATAATTACCAGTAGATATAACTGCTGGAGCTGCTGACTTTCTGCTCCTCTTTTTCTCACTATCGCAACCCCTGGCTGAACGTATTTTAAACAGGGGATAGAGAGGTGTGAGAGGCCCAGCATTTTTTATTTTATTTTTGCAACGTTCTGATTCAATGCTCCTCAGTCTGCTGCTCATTTTGCCGCAGTGTGACACATGGGGGGGCAGTTTTAAAAATAAGGGAGAAAGGAAGCTGTGGGAGATTCAGAAATTACCGAATCCAGCGATGCAGAGAGAAATGGTCAAATTTATGCTGCCTTTTCAAATTGGAAAGGGTTCAAACTGCGATGGGAGAGAAAACGTAACCTTTTGCTTCTACGCTGCCATGGCCTGCGGGCTGCCGAATATAACAGGCATAGACATCTGGTTCGAATCTGGTACCTTTTACCTCTCTATGACTTTCCAGTTTATGGGAATTCCTAGTTTATGGGACCAACGTGCAGTTATTTGCTAGAAATGTAATGTTTTTTGGGGGGAAGACTGTTTCGACAGTGCTACGAGTTAACAGTTTATGACCATTGTTGCTTCAAAACAGCCCTATCTTAATCTACTTTCACCTTGCCAGGGAAACAAAAACAAAAAAAAAGTCAAATAAGGAGCTCTGACTGTTAATCACAGACACTGCTCTGTAATTCCAGGTGATAGCTGAATCTTTTTTTTTTTCAGTTCTGTTAGTACTGAGTTTACAATGGCATACTGAGTTCCCAGGTGCCATTTTGAAAATAAGAACTACCGGGTATATGCTCCTTAGTGGTCTGGGGCTCTACTGGATGCAGGATCTAACCTCTATCCCCAAAAGTACAGGCACAAATAAGGATAAATGATTTAAGTCTTATGTGTTTCTCATTTTCAGACAGCACTATCTGCCTGACCAATGGAGCACCCCCGTGCCTTTGAATGGAATTCTTAAAAAACAAAATAATTGAATGCTAGCATTCATAACAATCAAAATCAGAGACCATAGGTGTTGAGTTGCTTTATATAAATGCAACATTCCTCTCTGATAGTCAGTACAGTTCAGCAGCGAAGAAACCAAGATTGCAGACACTATTAACCAATCAAGTCGGTGCTAATTATAGATATTTCTGCCTTACAGTGGAAATCCAGCTATTAAGCTATTCTATCTCTTTGTAAGTCTGCCTGTTCCAGACAATGTTATGTTCTTTTCTCAAAGGCCAATTAGCACGAACAGAGAAAGGATGCTTTCTATTGCATTAAAGAGGAGATTTAACAGTGCAAGTTACTGGAATTGAAGCTAAAATTAGGAGTGAGTCATTTGCAAACTGACATCCAAACTAGTACCCATGAATTAAACTCACAATATTCTCAGGTGTAAATTCTACCTGATAAGAGGCAGCCCAGAGTAAAGGGCAACATGGAATATCTCTGTTCCAGGCCCATTCATTTTTACGTGCCAATCTGTTTATATAACACACAAGGAACTGGATCCAGATTAAATTAATCCCAATGGATACCAATGGAACAAGGTAGTCATGACTTCGCTTGGTCTCCATTGACTTAAAAGGGGACTAAGTTCAACTAATTTTATCCGGCTCCAACCCATCAGACACAATCCACTGCAAGGTCATCCATTATTTTGAGAGGTTAGGGTAGTGATCATGGGGTGGGATTGCTGAGTCGCCATTTTCCAGGAAGCCTGCCAATATGTCCTTCTGGAGTTTTTAGCAGTTGTGCACATGCCTTCTAATAAAGAGGGTAAGGGAAAAGGAAATCGTTCTTCAAGGACAGGATGGAGTGTGCTGAGAGTTGTTAGACGTCCCCTCACAGTGCTACAACTCCTAGCACCCCTAACAAACTACAGTTCCCAGGATTCTTTGCAGGGGAGAGCTATGATGACTGTTAAGATGGTATGAGATAGGGTTGCTGTATTTCAAACAGTGAAAATTGGCAAAATCACAAAAAGGGGAAAAAATATTGCCTGCACAAGACAAAAAAAACACTTATGTTCCATCCTCTCCTATGTATCCATGCAACGGAGCACCAGAAATGGTAGTGATTTCTTTTTTTTTATTAAATTTTTATTATTTTTCAAATATACAACCAATTAGTCCTAAATCTAACACAAGATTATATCCCATAACTCCGCCGAGTCTTTGACTTCCCTCCCCCACGTCAGTAGGTTTTCTAGTCCAATCTTATCGCACAGTTTTTATTCCTCCATATTAGTCTATGTCAAAGGTTTATTCCAATCCTACCAGTGTCTTCAAACTTCCTCTATTCAATCTTAGGTACTCCACAAATTTACTCCAGTCTTTTTGAAACCTCGAGTCATCCTGGTTTCTGACCCTGCCAGTCAGTTTTGCAAGTTCAGCATATTCCGCCATCTTCGTCTGCCACTCATCAATCGTTGGTAATTCCTGTAATTTCCATTTTTGGGCAAGCAAGTATTCTCGCAGCAGTTGTTGCATACATGAACAGTCTTTTGTCCTTCTTATCTATTTCATCTCCCATCAAACCCAATAAAAAGGCTTCAGGTCTTTTTGGGAAAGTATATTTAAACATCTTCTTAAGTTCATTATAGATAGATTCCCAAAAGGCCTTAACCTTACCACAAGTCCACCACATGTGATAAAAATTCCCTTCCTCCTGTCTACATTTCCAACACATCTTATCATGCATTCTATACATTTTTGACAGTTTTACTGGAGTCAAATACCATCTATACATCATTTTGTAAAGATTTTCCTTTAAAGCTACACACGCAGTGAATTTCATCGTCTCTTTCCATAATTTTGTCCATGCATCATATTCTATATTGTGCCCAAAATCTATAGCCCATTTTATCATTACTTCTTTCGTCAACTCATCTTTAGTATACCATTCTAACAACAAATCATACATTTTTGTCAAAAATTTGCCTTTACCTTCTAACAGCTCAGTTTGTAATCTAGATTTTTTCTCCTCAAAACCAATTTTTTTATCTTCTAACAACAGATTATTCACCTGATGATATTGTATCCATCCTGTAAAAGTATCTTCAATCTGGTGATATGGCTTTAACTTCCAACCTCTTTCCGTTCTCATTAACAAATCCCCATACGTGGATCTTCTACCTTCCATATTTGCTTTCTTTAGTGTAAGTACATCAATTGGTGAGATCCACCATGGGGTTTTTCTCTCCAGAAGGTTCTTATTCCTATCCCAAACTTCATAAATGGCCCTCCTTATCACATGGTGCATAAACCCTTTATGTACTTTTACTTTGTCATACCAAAGATAGGAGTGCCATCCAAATCTGTTATCATGTCCTTCTAGATCTAAGAGATCAGTGTTCTGTAATGTCATCCATTCTTTTAACCAGCACAGGCAGGACGCTTCATAGTACAGCTTCAAGTCCGGCAGGGCAAAGCCCCCTCTTTCCTTCTTATCTATCAGCAATTTAAGTTTTATTCTTGGCTTCTGCCCTTGCCAGATAAATCTTGACAAGATCTTTTTGCCATTCTTTGAATTGTCCTGTCCCTTTAATTATCGGAATCGTTTGAAATAGAAACAACATCCTCGGTAAGACGTTCATTTTAATTACAGCAATTCTTCCACTAAAGGATAGTTTAAATCTAGTCCAAACTTCTAAGTCTTTTTTGATCTCTTTCCAAGCTGGTTTATAATTATCTTCAAATAAATTAATATTTTTAGGCGTTAACCAGATTCCCAGATACTTCACTTTCTTTGATACCACTATACCAGTTTTTTTGCTCTAATTCTTGTACTCTCTCTTTCTCCATATTCTTCACCATCATCTTTGTTTTGGTTTTGTTTAATTTAAATCCTGCAAGTTGACCAAATTTCTCCATCTCTTCTAATAATTTCGGGACACTGCTCTGGGGTTCTTCCACCGTTACCACCAAATCATCCGCAAAGGCTTTTAACTTGAATTCTTTTGCACCGACTTTAATTCCTCTTACTTCCGGGCAATTTCTCAATCTTTTCGCCAAGATCTCCAGGACCATTATAAATAATAGAGGTGACAGCGGGCAACCTTGTCTAGTGCCTTTCGTTATATCAAAACTCTCTGTTATTTCGTTGTTAACTATTAATTTTGCTCTTTGGTCTGAATATATTGATTCAATTCCTTTCAGAAAAGACCCCTCTATCCCCATTCCGGCCATGCTCTTCTTCATAAACTGCCAAGAAATATTATCAAAAGCTTTTTCCGCATCAACAAACATTAATACCGCTGGTTTATCATTCCTGGTTTCCAGATACTCTATTACATCAACGATATGTCTAACATTATCCTTTAACTGTCTACCAGGAAGAAAACCTGTTTGATCTTTATGAATTATTTCATTCAATATTGCTTTCAATCTTGTAGCCATAATATCTGCGAAAAGCTTATAGTCATTGTTAAGTAAAGAGATTGGTCGGTAGTTTTTGACACTTAGTCGGTCTGTTTCTTGCTTAGGTATTAACGTTACATATGCTTCTTTCCATGTACTAGGGATCTTTCCTCCTTTCAAAATGTTATCCATTACATCTTTCAGCACTGGAGTCAGTTGCTCGCTGAGAGTCTTGTAATATCTTGCCGACAGTCCGTCTGGTCCTGGAGATTTCCCCAATTTCGCTCTTTTAATTGCTTCTTGTATTTCCATCGCCGTAATTTGAGAATTTAGAAAATCTACTTTCTCTTTCGGAATTTTATCCAATTTATATTTTTCCAAATATAGATCTATTTTTCTTCCATTCTCCTTCTCCTGCTGGTATAAATTTTTATAATATTTTTGGAAGGCTTTTTTAATTTCCTTCGGATCTTCTGTTATGCCCTCTCCAATTTCCAATTTGTTGATAATATTTTGGTTTTGCCTCTTCCTTAATTGCCAAGCCAATAACTTTCCAATCTTATTTGCTGATTCAAAATTTTTTTGTTTCATCTGCTTTATTTTCCATTCTATCTCTTGATTCACCAGCATGGAGAACTGAGTCTGTAATATTTTTATATTTTGTTTTAATTGATTGTCCATAGGTTTCAATATCAATTTCTTCTCACAGATCATTAATTGACTCAAAATTTCTTGTTTCTTTTTTTCCTTTTTCTTTCTTTGTTGGCTATTCTTTTGAATCAAAAGACCTCGCATCACGGCTTTACTCGCATCCCAAACCACGTCAAGCCCGGTTCCTTTTCCTAAGTTCAACTTAAAATAATCAATTATTTCCTGTTTTACCTTGTTCACAACTTCTGGATCCTCGAATAAACTTTCATTCATTCTCCATCTGATGGGACTTTTCTCTTTATTCTTCAATTCCAAATCAATCGAATTATGGTCTGACAATGTCCTTGGTGTTATCTCACATCTAGAGACTCTACCAATCAATTCTTTTGTTATCCAAATATGATCAATTCTTCCAAAACTTTGATTTGGTTCTGAATAAAACGTAAAGTCTTTTGTAGTTGGATGTTTCAACCTCCAAATATCCACAAGTCCAAAATTTTCCGTTAAATCAAAAAAAGATTTTGGTAGTTTGCCTTCATTAACTGTCTTCTTTGAGAACGATTTATCTAACGTCGGCATCACTACTCCATTGAAATCGCCCATCATTATCAATTTCTGATCCATGAAATCAGACATTTGCTCTTCCAGATTCTTAAAAAATTCTGATTTATTGTCATTAGGTGCATATACTCCAATTACCAGTAGTTTTTCGCCTTGCAGTGTGATTTGCACAATTAGAATCCTTCCTTCCTCATCCTTTGAAATCAATTTGGGTTCAAGCTTCTCTTTTATATACATTACTACTCCTCTCTTTTTCGAAACATCTGAGGAGACAAATTCTCTTCCAAGCTTTTTGTTAATTAACACATGTCTATGTTTTTTTGCAATATGGGTCTCTTGAAGACAAATTATATCCAAATTTCTTCTATTTAAGACATGTCCAATCCTGTTTCTCCTATTTTTATCATTTAGTCCGTTCACATTCCACGAAATTAATTTTAAAGCCATAATTTCCCTCTCTCCTGTTTCAAAGGTCTTTTAAAGTTTAGTGTTATTATTATCAATATTCTCTTCTTCTTTTTCTTCTTTTTCTTCTTCTTCCTCTTCCTCCTCCTCGTCTCCTGTTGTCCCTTCTTCTTCCTCCTCTTCTTCTGGTACTCCTCCATGCGCCCCTAACTCCTCTAGTTTCTCCTCCTCCTCTTTCTTCTTGATCTTCTTCTTCTTCTTCTGTTCTATCTTACTTTTGCTTGGTGCTGATCCAGCTGTTCCTTTCCCCAGGTCTTCTTCGTATCTTCTTGTAAATTTCTTCACTTCCAGTTCGTCTGTCAGTTTAAATCTTTTGTCTTTATAGTAAAAGGAGATCCCTTCCGGATATTCCCATCTATGTTGGATTCCGTTCTTGTTAAGTAGAGCAACTAATGGTTTATAAGGATCCCTCTTTCGTAACAATCTTGTCGGGATCTCCTTGAACACAATGATTTGCTTTCCATCAATTATCAACTTGTTTGTATAAGCTCAATCTCAAGATAGCATTTCTCATATCCAGAGAATTAAACATGACCAGACAGTCTCCTGGGAACTTCTTGGCCTTGGCCTTTGCTGATCTGACTGTAATTCTAAAAGCATTAGTAATCGTATATGCCACCTCCTCCTCTTTCAAATCCATCCATTTGGCCAATTCTTGGATCAATTTCTGTTTTATATCCTCATTCGCCACTTCTTTTATACCACGAAATTTCAAGTTCATCTGCTTCTGTCTCATCTCCATTAAAGCCAAATTATCCCAAATCTCTTCCTGTGATTTATTTACCTTTGTCACTTCTTCTTTTACTTGTTCCGTCTCTTTTTTTACTGCTCTCACCTCTTTCTGGGTTTTCTTCAATGAATCTTCCATAGTTTTGGATTTTACTGACAGATCTTGTATTTTTGTTTTTAATTCTCCTACTGCCCCTTCTATCTTCTTATCTAATGTTTCCTGGACATTTTCCAATTTTTTCTCCATCCGCTGTTCATTTTGTCGAAATTCTTCTTTAATTTTTTGCCATAATACTTCCAGATCCTTGACCTCCTCTTGCCTGGAAGGACGTCTATCCAATGGGGTCGTTGGATTCTTTTTTTCTCTTGCTGCCATTCTAAAAATAAAAATTACAATTCACCTGCAATAGCAAACCTTCACCACTAGAGGGAGAGTGATTAAATCTAATTTTGTCCAATACAATGACTAAATTCCACCAGTAGAGGGAGCTTCGCTTACTGCAAAAATTAAGATCAGCAATACCAGCAGTCGCCACAAAGTATCAGCTGTTAGCACAGTTCTAGTTACTTTGGTTACTTTCACTTCTTTACAAAAGTGAAAGCTAAATTGTTGCTATTGGTTTTCCCATGCACCGCTAAGAAGAAACAAAGAAGCAGAAGATGAGTCTGAAACTATATTTCTAAGTCAATCCAGTTATATCAGCGCAAAGAGTCAAAAGTTTTAAACTTGAGAAGCTTGCATTACTTTAAAACAGCGAAAGCCACCAAAAAAGAGAAAAAAAAAGAGTTAAATTCCCACCCCGATGGGCTTTGTAATCCTCCCCCCCGACCAGGGGTTTCGATCTCCACTGTAATCCTGCCCCGATGGGCTTTGTAATCCTCCCCCCCGACTGGGGGTTCGATTTCCTTTTGTGCCACCAATTAATCCAGCCCTGATGGGTTTTGTAATCCTCCCCCCGACAGGGGAACACGGCTTTCCCACCCTTAGCGTCTCCGGACTAGGGAATGAAGTGTCCAGTTCTTAGGGGAACCCCCCACCGCAGTCCCTTCACCGTCAGCTTGCTTGAATTAATAAATAATAACTCTGTGCCCTCTGGATGGGTTTTACCCCATCCACAGCACTTCTTTTTCTGAGCTGTTTGTCGGTTGGCTTTAGATATTGGGCCGAGGTGCAGGCGATCTTCCACCCCCCAACCTCGCAGCAGGGACTTCTCCAGGGGTCTCCCGAGGTTTCTCCACTACTCGAAAATCCAAATATTTCCAGATTAAGTCCTCCTTGCCTTTCTCCCCACAAGAAAAGGTCTATTAAATTCAATTACTCACTCGGTAGGTTCCAACTCGCAAATCATTCCTGTGATACTCTGTCCTGCGCCATTTTCCTCACCGCTGTCGGGCGGACTCCCTTGTTGCGCCCTTCAGATATTCGAATTCCTCCAATGTTTCAAATTACTTAAAATTTGTTGGGATTATATCCAATCCTTAAGTCCGAATCCGATTTTAATTTAAAGGAAATCCAGCGCTTTCACCAGGAGCCAGAGGCTGCGCAACGCGGGGATAGCGATGCTCCCTTGCGCCAGCAGCTCGATCCCGTCTTGCGGATTTACTACAAAATCCGCCGATCAGGAGAGCACGCTTTGGCGCTGCTGGGTGCCACCGACCACAGGGTACCCCCCCGTGGGTCTGGGGGTCGCGGAGCCTTTGCGAACCTCCCGAAAGTTCCCCACGTTGCTCGGAATTCCCCGAGGGGTTATTCCGCGCTCCCTCCGATGGCCGCGCCGAACCGGAAGTCCAATGGTAGTGATTTCTTGATAGAGGTTAACTTTGCTCAAAGATTCATTAGTTAGAAACGTCTTTAGCTGGTATAAGAAAAACTAAACAGGTCTTTGCGCTCCTGATGAAGAGTCTCAGCTTGAAACATACTTCTTGTTGTTGTTCAGTCATTCAGTCAGTCGTGTCCGACTCTTCGTGACCCCATGGACCAGAGCACGCCAGGCACCCCTATCCTCCACTGCCTCCCACAGTTTGGCCAAACTCATGCCAGTCGCTTCGAGAACACTGTCCAACCATCTCATCCTCTGTCATCCCCTTCTCCTTGTGCCCTCCATCTTTCCCAACATCAGGGTCTTTTCCAGGGAGTCTTCTCTTCTCATGAGGTGGCCAAAGTACTGGAGCCTCAACTTCAGGATCTGTGCCCTTCCAGTGAGCACTCAGGGCTGATTTCTTTAAGGATGGATAAGTTTGATCTTTTTGCAGTCCATGGGACTCTCAAGAGTCTCCTCCAGCACCATAATTCAAAAGCATCAATTCTTCGGCGATCAGTCTTCTTTACGGTTCAGCTCTCACTTCCATACATTACTACTGAAACATACTAGAAGACAGTTAATTACCTAATAAACCATTGATAGCACTTCCACTTTGGGGCTTTGTAGATGCGCATTTGTTCTGTGTGACGAGTCTCTTCAGAGTGGGATGCTTGAAAAACTGATAGCTAATTAAAATGAGCACTAAGCTTTATACAGATTCCTGAGAACATTTTTTTTTTACTACATTGAACTTTTTTAAAAGAACTAAAAAAACAACCTCAAGAAGATTCTAAAATTACCTGTGACAAGTTTCCAAGAAGGTTAGAGAGATAAAAGTTCATCTTAAAGCAAATGTACAGTCTCCCAATCCCATGCTATGAGTGGCAATGATATTAGATTCAAATAGGGACAGAGAAAGAGATGTTGGATAATGTCCTCTAGCTAACGAGTGGAGAGAAAGACACATAAGCATCATCAGGGTGTACCGACTGAGATAACATACATAGTTCCTTCCTCTAATCCAAATGGCTTGCACTTGTCTAAAAGGCTCGAGCTGACTCAGCTGCCTAAATTCTGCATGGCCTCCTTCCCTGAAATCGCTTGATGCTAAGGAGGAGAAAAAACTCAGTAGGGAAGGGATGCTGTTTCCCCCTCTCTCGGGAGTCAGCTAATACCTTACTTTGTCTTCCTCTGCCACTGCCCTCCTTTCAATTGCAAAAGAGGAGAGAAAATGAGAAGGGTGACTGTTTCCGAACCAGCTCATTAGGCACCATTAGGAGAAAATGATCCCTGCAGGGTCCATGTTTCGCAGCTCCAATGAACTGACACTGAACGTCGGCCAAAGTTTTGTTGGAAACCACACTCTCGGAGGTAACATTCCCTCGAAAACCCACCCATGGAAGTGTGGGGAAATCTGGGGTCTCACAGGATTTCTGTATTTTCCTTCCTTCCTTCCTCCCCTAGCCATACTTCAGTAACTTAAATGCTCTGCTCAGAAGGGAGTTCTGTACATTTTAGCTGCAGCCGCTCCGTTACAGTGGTACCTTGGTTCTCAAACTTAATCCGTTCCAGAAGTCCATTCCAAAATCAAATATTCCAAAACCAAGGGGCACTTTCCCATAGAAAGTAATGGAAAATGAATTAATCCGTTCCAGACTTTTAAAAACAACCCCCTAAAACAGCAATTCAGCATGAATTTTACTATCTAAGGAGTCCATCGATCCATAAAATGAAAGCAATAATCAATGTAAAGGTAAAGGGACCCCTGACCATTAGGTCCAGTCGTGGCTGACTCTGGGGTTGCGGTGCTCATCTCACTTTATGCCGAGGGAGCCGGCGTTTGTCCGCAGACAGCTTCCGGGTCATGTGGCCAGCATGACTAAGCTGCTTCTGGCGAACCAGAGCAGCACACAGAAATGCCGTTTACCTTCCCCCGGAGCGGTACCTATTTATCTACTTGCACTTTGATGTGCTTTTGAACTGCTAGGTGGGCAGGAGCTGGGACCGAGCAACGGGAGCTCACCCTGTTGCAGGGATTTGAACCGCCGACCTTCAGATCGGCAAGCCCTAGGCTCTGGTTTAACCCACAGTGCCACCTGCATCCCATAATAATCAATGTACTGTACTATAAAATAAATAAGACAGTATTGTAGATGATAAAAGTTAAAATTAAATGATAGTCATTGTTTGGATGGGGGGCTTTTATCCATTTCTGCAGTCACACCAATCAATCAATCAATCAATCAATCAGTAGCTGAACTGGGTTCCACACAGTCACACAAACTAATTTGAAAAAGCCTCAAAAACAAAAACACAAAATAAATAGCAAAAACAGAAGCGCCAAACTTAATTAGTTCAGGAAGTCCATTTGACTTCCGAAATGTTCAAAAACCCAAGGCACAGCTTCTGATTGGTGCAGACACCCGGAAACAATAGCTGTCAGCCACATCGGATGTTCAGCTTCTGAAAAAGATTTGAAAACCGGAACACTTACTTCCAGGTTTTCAGAGTTTGAGAACCAAAGAGTTTGAAAACCAAGGCGTTTGAGAACCAAGATACCACTGTATTGGTTCGCTATGGGGGTGGGGGACCAGTATGAGCAGTCATTGTGAGAGCCTTCTGCCCCCAAAATGCAACAGAAATAACTGTTCAGTTGAATACAAACAAGAACCTACAGTATTTGTCTTCTGCAACAAAGCATAAAAAATGAATAAATAACATTGCAATGGGTCTAGGGCATTGGCTCGAACCGCATACCCTAGGGATGGGAAGCTTTGAGCTGCAGACCTCCCTGTCTCATGCTACACTCCCACCCCTATATATGAGTAGTAAAAATATTTAACTCACATAGGGACAAAGAATGAAATGTTGGTTAATGTCCTCTAGCTGATGGTCCGGGATGATAGAGTTGGAGTTGGAGTCCAATAACTTCTGGGGAGCCATTGGTTCCCCATCCTGGTAACACATGCCTAACTGGGAATAAGTCCTGGTGAGGTCAGTGGAACCTCTGAGTAGTAACCATCTTTCCCCATTAGTAGCTGGATGAAGAATCTGGCCATGCTACTCTCATTGTAGTAAACCATTTAAAGTGAGCAGGACATTCAGAATAAAATATGGACTAGATCTCAATGATTACAGAGAATGTTTATTGGATCATCATCATCATCATCATCATCATAATTAAATAATAATAGTTTATATCCCACCCATCTGGCTGGGTTTCCTCAGCCAATCTGTGCGGCTCCCAACAAAATATTAAAAACATGATAAAAGATGAAACATTTAAAAACTTCCCTAAACAGGGCTGCCTTCAGATGTCTTCTAAAAGTCAGATAGTTGTTTATTTCCTTGACATCTGATGGGAGGGCGTTCCACAGGGCGGGCGCCACTACCAAGAAGGCCCTGTTTTATTGCTTTTTTATTTATTTTTTTAAAATAGCAGAATCTCTCTAGCTGTTGGAAATTGACATTATTGGGTGCTCAACCTTAAAACAATGCCCCCCTTTCTACACTGGCACCCAGACCCATATGAAACAAGGAGTAGAATATGGAATTTATAACTCGGTATTAGTAATGGCTGAATATTCTGAGGCGTGGGAAGTCGAAGAACAAATTTCCTTCTAGGATAAGACCATATTTTAAGCTGTGTAAAACCCCCTTTGATGGTGGCTCCCAGGGGTGCAGGGGGTGAAGTTCTCCCCAGGTGTCATGCGTAAGGGAGAGGGTGACAAAATCCCCCTAGGTGGATCGGCGTGGTGGCGCTTGCACCCCTGGTGGGCAGATTTTCGCAATTGGTGCGATCATCGTCATGAAAATCCACCCGCTGATGGTGTAAATACACCCGGCATGTGACACTGGCCGCTGGGGGTGCACCCCACAGCGGGTGGCATTCGCACCCCCTGGTGGGCGGCACTCGCATCCCCAGCGGCCAGCGCTGCAAGCTGGGCGTATTTGCACGATCAGTGGGCGGCGCTGGCACCCCTGGTAGGATTGGCACGCCACTGCTGGCACCCCCAGAAGGATCAGTGCGCCCCCATGGGCGAATCGCCCCCAACTCCGTGGGCTGATCGCCCTGCCCCCGGGTGCGCATCATGTTTGCTGCTCTGGGTGCCCAAGCGGTTTCCTCCACCACTGGTGGCTCCTCCATTGTGTGAGGAGAGAGAAAGAGGGAGAGGGAAAGTGCCTGAATCTACTACACTTTCCCCCCCAGGACTCCTGGTCCTGAAGACGAAGAGGATTCTGAATTTAGTAACTCCGACCTGCCTAGTTCAGGCTTAATTAGGCCTTGTGCATGCCTTGGTTTTGTAAGCATGCCAGCACAACTGCAACTGCAAGGCAGCAAAATCGTTCCTTTTGCATTCCCTCGCTTGTAATTGGCATGGCTGCTCTCGCCCTGGCACCTCATGTAGCAGGTTTAAAATCCCAGGCTGTTTCTTCCTCGTGCGCCTCTCCAGCCTAAATAAGAAATACAAAAATGCTCTGAGCTTATCCAATGCAACAACGGCTCTCTCGCGGCAATATATCCTCAAGCAGTCCAGCCGAATCCATTCTAAACAAAGCTGTCGCCTTCTCCTTAGAGGCAATTGGCCTCCCCTTTTTCACAGTTTAGCAGATTTCAACGTTCCTGAAATTCAGCTCAAATGTTTCTCTTGTTCCCTTTCATGCCACTGCTCCTGGTAATAATCCCTCTGGGAGTAACACGCTGCCCCTCTTGGGGGTATATATAATGCTTCTGTCAATACCCATCCAAAGGAAATAGGCTACACTTCTGCTGAACTTTTCAAATCCATCCATGCTTACTTTGCTATCCAGAGGACATGTCTGGGTTTTCCCAAACGTATGGCAACCATGCATTTGAAATGGTTTCCAACTGGGCTCATGAATCCCTCTACAGGTGAACATTCAGGTAAAGAAGCTGCACTCTAATTTATCCGTTTTTTTTTTTTTTTTTTTTTTTTTTTTTTTTTTTTTTTTTTTTTTTTTTTTTTTTTTTTTTTTTTTTTATCCGTTGGGTCAAAAAGACTCTTTAGAAATCCTGTACTTCCCTAGAGAGTGCATTGCATTTAGATGTTACGTTGTAGCCCTCTTTTGCATGCATTCCCAGCTCAACTCCTGCGTATTATTTAGCAGTGGACAAACTCCCATTGGCTTGAATCGGAATCAGCTAGGTAATTACAAGCATTTTTAATCAGTGTCTTGGGGTGTGCAAAGCTCATCTGTTTCCAAAAGTTCTCTGCTGGGTCTTAATGTTGACGCACACAGTCTGATGCTCCCAAGTGCATAGCCTTATTATATTGCAGAGTTGCCATATTCCCAAAAGTGAAAACCCGGTCAAAGTTGTTGTATTTTTTAATTTTAATTTTATTTATTTTTAAATCACCCTACTTGCCAAAGGTCCAGGTTTTCCCAGACATTTAGTTGATTCAGTGAAAATCCGCCCGGACGCCATTTTGCAGCCCTAACCCCAGATGTGTCTGGAAAAACCTATGGCAGCCCTGTATATTGCCACTTGTAATTCCCAGCACCAGAGCCCCCCAAAGCAAACATGCCCCGAAACGAGAGAAGGCTCTATATCTGGGTAGGAGACAACAATCACATAAAACATTTGCCAGGAACGATTGAGAATAATAATAATAATAATAATAATAATAATAATAATAATAATAATTTGTACCCCGCCCATCTGGCTGGATTTCCCCAGCCACTCTGGGCGGCTTCCAACAAAAATCAAATACATTAAAATATCACACATTAAAAGCTTCCCTAAACAGGGCTGCCTTCAGATGTCCTCTAAATGTCTGGTAGTTGTCTATCTCTTTGACATCTGAAGGGAGGGCGTTCCACAGGGCGGGCGCCACTACCGAGAAGGCCCTCTGCCTGGTTCCCTGTAGCTTTGCTTCTCACAGTGAGGGAACCACCAGAAGGCCCTCGGCGCTGGATCTCAGAGTCCGATGGGGGTGGAGACGCTCCTTCAGGTATACAGGACCGAGGCCGTTTAGGGCTTTAAAGGTCAGCACCAACACTTTGAATTGTGCTTGGAAACGTACTGGGAGCCAATAGAGAAGGTCAGGAGAGAGAGAGAGAGAGAGAGAGAGAGAGAGAGAGAGAAAGAAAGAAAGAAAGAAAGAAAGAAAGAAGAAAGAAAGAAAGAAAGAAAGAAAGAAAGAAAAAGAGTGGTCTGGTCACAGAGTTCACAGCAATCAACAAGCATTTCAGCAAGAGTAAGGCTTTAGCATTAAATAAAATGCATGCCTACAAAGCAGCTGGCTTTGGACATCTGGTTTTCTGAACCCTTGATTGTGTATGCACAGAATAACATTTCATAATTTATATTCTGAGCTGGAGAAAATGGGAGACTTTCAGGGAAATGGCACTCAATTTAGAATACTTTGACGCATTAAGAGATGACTGAAGCTGTATCCCAAACCAGGTGATTATGAACTTTTGCAGTGTGTTTAATATTTACATGACCCACAACCTCAATCCATTACATGCACCTGAAGTAGGTTCCTGCCTAGGAAAAGCTCAGGCCACAATTAGGAAGTTAGATAGTTCTTGCATGGGCCGTACCTTGCACATAGCAACGAGGAGCCCAAGATGGAGATGTTAGTCCCCTTCTTCATCAAAAGGCAACTAAGATCAATGTTTGAGCAACAGGATGCAATGGGAATGCATACCAAGACAGGCAGTTATTCCTAAGGTGGATCCTGATTATTCCTAAAGTACTAAATCACTTTTGATCCCCTCCATACTGTAGAATTATTATTAAAAGATTAATCCATGGTGCAAAATGTTTGGCTATTTAAATTTAAAAACGGAGCCACATGACACCCTCAAAATTAAGTTCCAAACAAGTTTGGTGCTAGTTTCAAATATCCTCCTTGGTTTTTCATTAAAAAGTAATTTCTATGCAAAGGGGTGGGGGGGAATAACATAATATTATTTTTATCCTGGTCCAAGAGTGATTTCCTTTTCTTTTTACTTTGACTTCCTTCCGTGCCAAGGGGCTTTGTACTTCCAGTTGGAAATACACCTGGGACTCAGCTACACAGCTGCAAATAAAATGTGTGACACTAGATGGCAACAGTGAGCTATGCAAAATTCAATGTATTTTTCAAAATGTTTTTTAAAGGATTTTCACAGTGTTTTTTTATATGCATGTAGATTTCACCCTGGTCTCTTTGCAACACACATTGGCACTTTCAGTAGAGGCTGTTAAACTGTGACATTTATCAACATCTGGGGATCATAAGGGGGACACGCAGGTGAGATCTGTAAGTCAATTTTTATTTTTATTTTTGGCATGTTGCATTAGAATGGGTAGCCATTGTGGTCTCTTTCAGATATTATCGGACCACAGCTTCCATCATCTCTGATCAATGGAGATGTTGGCTAGGGCATCAGCTTCCCTTCATCAGAACCTGGGTTGTCATAAATTCCTGCTGCGTCTTTGTTCCCTGGCTGAATCATCATTTATTGTTGTTTGGGTTTGGAATAAAATGGATATAAAAATTCTGTGAACTGTACTAAATGAGTTTCAGCTGTAGTATACTTATAAGAAAAATGAGCAATCAAAACCAAATAATTAGGAAACCTATCTAAGCTCACCAGTTCAACTGAGATACTCCGATGCTTGTTATTGTTCAGCCCCTTATTGGCCAATAATTCTCCTTTGTGTAGGGGTGGAACATTGCCAGCAAATAACACAACGTTGGGTTTTTAGAATGAATGAAAAATTGAACTAAATGAACTCAAAGGTTTGCATGGAAGTATAAACTGATGTTTTTCAATGCGACAGGCTCAACTGTTTCTGGTGATAGAAATTGAGTTCCATGGCCAACAAGCGGGGCACCATTTTTTGTGGTGGCCGCCATTTTGTTCACCATAAAGTCCCATAACAATGCAGAATCTGAGCCAGGAGTGGTCACCTGAATCAGCTCTGCTGTTGCTGCTACCAGTGGCAATTTAATGAGAAAACGAAAACAACAAAGATTAATGAAGATTTATTAATTGCATTAATAAGTGTAATTAATGAAGTATGGGTATTTATTAATTACATTAATTAATACAACAAATTAATGTAATTCTAACGGAGGAATAATGAAAATTCTGAGGGCTTTCACCTGAATACGCACAGAAGCCTTTTTCATACCTTCCCACTCGATTCAGGAATATCGAGATGGAGTGGGCAGAGAGTGAGATATTGTGGGTGGAGCTGGCAACTCCCCCAAGACATTTTATGCCCATACATGTTATTTCAAGTGAGCCAAGCCCTCTCAATCTTCTGAATGAAAGTGTGGGGAGAATTTCACCATTCCTCCAACCGCCGGCCACAAGAATGCTTGACAAAAAGTTGCCTGGGTTTGCTTCTCACAACTAATGTGGAGAAATTTGGGAGCCCCATCTTCACTAAGCCTTAAGATACAGCCCAGCATGCATCATTAAAGCATGTTTGGAGAGCTGCTGTTTTTGCCGACACTCTTTGCTTCTTCTTGTGATTATGGATGGGAGAAAATGAACAGGAAAGGTTGCATTAAAATTAAAAGATGAATTTATCAGAACCTACCAGAGAAACTGGACACGGGTGGCACTGTGGGTTAAACCACAGAGCCTAGGGCTTGCCAATCAGAAGATCGGCGGTTTGAATCCCCGAGACAGGGTGAGCTCCCGTCGCTCATTCCCAGCTCCTGCCAACCTAGCAGTTCGAAAGCACATCAAAGTGCAAGTAGATAAATAGGTACCATGGCGTTTCCGCTCCGGCAGGGATCCCTTTACCTTTACTAGAAACTGTGTAAAACAGCAAACCAGTGGTACCTCAGGTTCATTACAAACACGTTTCGGAAGTAGTACCTCGGGTTAAGAACTTTACCTCAGGATGAGAAGAAAGGTGGCAGTGGGATGCCCCATTAGCTAAAGTGGTACCTCAGCTTAACAGCAGTTTCAGGTTAAGAACGGACCTCCGGAACGAATTACGTAACCAGAGGTACCACTGTATCAGGAAAATGTAGGATATTAGTCACAGCATGGCATACAGATAGAAAGCTATATAGAATAGAATATTGTGAGGAAAGAGAAAGACAAGGAGAACTGGAATGTTTATATCAGGGTTGCCATATTTCAAAAAGTAAAAAGTAGGACACCCTGAAAGTTTTTAGACAACCCCCAAAGTTGTTGAGCAAAGGTTGAATAGATGAACAGGAGACAGTTAATCTTACAGCTCAAAAAGTGAATCTATCGCTATACTCTTTAAAAATATACTTTTAGGAAATATAAATTGTGACAAGAGCCGATGAAAATAACTGCTCACAGAAATTATTATTTTTTTATTTCTCTTGCTGGAGGAAATTCCAGGTCTGACATTTTATAATCCATAGAGCTGAATCGTCCCTCAGAGTGTCTTTTGAACTTTCAACATAACACTCTGACAGTATTACTGTCAAAAAGATATCCGGTGAATTAAGAACAAGTGTCCGCTTTGGTACACCAAATTAATTTTGAGTAGAAAGAAGGGTGGCCACCACTTTGTGGATAATAAAAAGATGGTTTGAAGTCACTTTAGGCTACATTTTAAAGAACCCCCTGCTCCCCTCAAAAAGATAGATCTGAGTACACAGTGTGATACAACATCCTAGTGGCATAATATATAAAGTAAAAATTTCACCTTGCTTGTCTCTGCGTTTATTGGACTAATTGTAAGAGATGTTGCTGAGGTTTCAGAAACATGAACCATACATGATGAGACATGTGCCTCGGGGTTCCGTCCTCTCCCCCATGTTTTCTTAACTCTATTTGGAAGATCATCAGGGGGTTAGGTGTCATGAGTATGCGGATGATACCCTGGAGCTTTGAGGCGGTGTGAAACGGTCCTGAGTGGTGGGAAGGGTAAACCGAAGTAAACTGGGGGACAGGGGGCGGGCAGGTGTGGAGGACTCCCTGGTCCTGAATGGGGTAACTGTGCCCCTGAAGGACCAGGTGCGCAGCCTGGGAGTCATTTTGGACTCACAGCTGTCCATGGAGGTGCAGGTCAATTCTGTGTCCAGGGCAGCTGTCTACCAGCTCCATCTGGCCCGCAGGCTGTCTCACCAGTGTGGTGCATGCTCTAGCTATCTCCCGCTTGGACTACTGCAATGCGGTCTATGTGGGGCTACCTTTGAAGGTGAAACTACAACTAATCCAGAATGTGGCAGCTAGACTGGTGACTGGGAGTGGCTGCCGAGACATATAACACCGGTCCTGAAAGACCTACATTGGCTCCCAGTGTTTCCGAGCACAATTCAAAGTGTTGGTGCTGACCTTTAAGCTGCCCTAAACCTCGGCCCAGTATACCTGAAGGAGTGATCTCCAGCATCATCCCTGGACACTGAAGTCCAGCTCCGAGGGCCTTCTGGGTGGCCCCCGAGGTAAGGTACAGGGAACCAGGCAGAGGGCCTTCTCGGTAGTGGCACCCACCCTGTGGAATGCCCTCACCAGATGTCAAGGAAATAATCAACTACCTGACTTTTAGAAGACATCTGAAGGCATCCCTGTTTAGGGAAGTTTTTAATGTTTGATGATATTATCATCTTTTTAATATTCTGTTATGTGACCCTCATTTCTTCCCTGGCTCCATTTTAATCCATGGCAAAATCCCCATCCTTCACACACATGGCTTCTCAACATCTATTCCTTCCCTCTTAGCTTCCCACCAGAGCACCAGCTGCAGGAAATGGAGTGAGAAGAAAGGGAGGAAGGTGTTTAGATGATCGATGGGTTGATTGGGATTTGGGGACTGCTGGTGATGTAGAGTGCAATGGAAAATGATCTGACTCAAAAATATGCTTAAATATTTCCAGGGCTTTTTAAAATTTAAAATTAAAAATGGAAGGGATATATCAGCCAAGCTGATTTAATCTAAGGAAAGGAGCTCACACATTAATGATTGACATTCTTTAATGCATCTTCCTTTGAGATAAACTATTTTGAAATTTGCTGCACTGGTGGCCTAAGAATATAAGAAAAACCATGATGGATGCCCATCCAGAGTCCTGGTCTCACAGTAATGAACCAGATGCCTTCTTCTTTGGCGATCGCTCATAGCCGAGTAACATTGTCTTCCATAAACATGGTTTTAACAGTGGGTCCGTAAGTGACTGTGGAGGCCAGTTCTGGATCCATGCGTCCTTCCACAGTGAGGACAATAGGTTTCCAAACGGGAGTTGATCACGGTGAGGGTTTGCCAAACGTGCCTTCCTCTTAGCACATTTCTCCCTTTCGTCCTGAGTTCCGAGCATCTTCAAAGCCCATGACAGGCAGAGGCCTTCTCGGTAGTGGCACCCACCCTGTGGAATGCCTCCCACAGATGTCAAGGAAATAATCTGTTCTCTTTTAGAAGAATCTGGAGCGCTTGCAGGCCAGTGTTTCCCAGTTGTCAGTGTTTATACTACATTTTTAAAGATTTGCCTTGAGAGAGTCTTTAAACCTTTTTGTTGACCACCAGCATCCCCATATCACACACATGGCTTTCCATTCCCTCTTAGCTTCCCACCATTAAATCTAGCAAGCTGTACCTGATTTTAACAGCATTCTCCATAGCTATTTTTCCCAGCATCTGGAATTGAGAGGGATTAACAACAACAACATCATGGGCGGATTTAACGGGAAAGGCACACATTAATGATTGACATTCTGTCTTCCTTTGGATACTATTTTGAAACCACAGAATATAAGAAAAACCTGATAGGGCTTGAGTCCTGATCAGAAGGTTGGCAGTTCGAATCCCTGCGACGGGGTGAGCTCCCGTTGCTCGGTCCCAGCTCCTGCCCACCTAGCAGTTCAAAAGCACATCAAAGTGCAAGTATTTTGATAAATAGGTACGCTCCAGCCAGTGGGAAAAACTGGGTAAACGGCATTTCCTGCGCTGGTTCTGGGGCGCTCAGAAGCTCAACGGACAGTCTTGAAGCTGTCACTGCTCACCTCAGCAGTAACGCGAGATGAGCACCGCAACCCCAGAGTCAGACAGACTGGACCTAGGGTCCCTTCACCAACAACAACAACAACAACAACAATTGTATTATTTATACCCCACCCTTCTGGGTGCGTGGCTCACAGCATATATCAGAACATACTAAAACATCAAACATTAAAAACTTTTCAACACAGGGCTGCCTTCAGATGTCTTCTACAAGTCAGATGCTTGTTTATTTCCTTGGCATCTGAAGGGAGGGTGTTCCACATGGTAGGTGCCACTACAGAGAAGGCCCTCTGCCTGGTTCCCTGTAACTTCACTACTCACAGTGAGAGAACCAGCAGAAAGCCCTTGGAGGTAGAACTCAGTGTATGGGCTGAATAATGGGGCAGAAGATGCTCCTTCAGATATACTGGGCCGAGGCTGCTTAGGGCTTTAAAGGTCAGCAAAAACACTGAATTGTGCTCAGAAATGCACTGTCTGACAATGGAGGCAGAACATAGCCATTGCGGCTGGTATCTACCAATAGTTGTATCCTGCATGAATTTGTCTATCCTCGTTTAAAGTCATTCCAAACTGGTGAACATTACAGCATCTTGCAGGAAGATCACCTTTGCACCATTACACTATATTCTCATAAAGTTAACCACTGGAACAGACTATGCACATCTATCTCAGTTCAGATGAGATGCCCTGGCAAAATCAGTTTACAGTCTAATCTGTTAATTGGGTAAACAGCACTTCTTAAATTTAAGCAATAACTTTTGCCCTGGGAGTTGTAACTGAATCAGGTGTATTTTTTTATCTGTTGTGGGATTGTCTGGGCTAAAATTTGCTGAAATAAACAATAATCCCATTGAATGTGAGCAGACTAATTATGCTTCTGTTTGAGTAATCATGACTGGGACTATAAGGTTGTAAACATGAAACCATTAACTCTAAATTTAGTTACCTGCTACTTTAATTCTTTCGGTTGAAAGATAGTTTTTCAAGACCCATCTTCCGTCTGATGTAGCACAACAAACTGTAGTTGGACACACACATGTGTGCCATTCATGTACATGATAAAAAGTTCCATATGCAAATTCAGAAACAAAGAAAGCTGCCTTCTACTGAGCCAGAGCAATGGTCCATCTAGCTCACAATGGTGCAAAATGGCTGGCAGAAGCTCTCTGGGGTTCCAGATAGGAGTCTTTCTCAGCCCAGCAGGAGATACCAGGAACTGAACCTAGGAGTTTCAGCATGAAAAGCCATGTACTCTTTCCTATTTAACATCTACAAAGCCTATTGGAGCAAATGTAAAGGTGAAAAGCATATTGCACGACTCAGGTACAATATCTTTGCCTGCACTCGGTGCTATTTTTCTAGAAAAAGAGGTGCCAGAGCTCACCATGAACTACTCTCTTGTTCTTTTAAAATGGCAATGGCACATGCGACGAACCTCCCTCAATCTTCCCCTCTGTTACCAAGTGTATTACTTCTGAGGTGTTCCGGGTCACTTTTTCTATTCACCCCACCCCAATGCCTTGAGGTCCATCTGTGTGGATAATCCCCTTTTATTATAACTAGGGATAACTTAGTAACGGGGTTCTCTTGTCCAGCTGCTGTGGCCTGTTATATATATATATATATTGCTCTGGGCTCCTGGGTTAAGAATACCTCTCAGCTGTCAGTTCCGGGTCTCTCTCTCATTAGATCCCTCACTGCGTCAGTTAGCTAAACCCTTTTAGCAACTGTGTAGCCTTACCAAGGTTTCTGCCCTTTTGCCCCTCCTGAGTGAAACTCCAAGACACAAACTATCACCCTGCAGGTCAGTTTTGTCTTTTCTGAGTTCACCTCCCTGAGCATCTATATATCGCTGGACCAAATAAACGCCTCTTTTCTCTTGGCTCAACAAAAGCAAGTACTTCAATAGTTCATCAGCTTAGTTACATCTAAAGTATAAACTCTTTCAGTATAACCGACTGATCTTCATCCTATCCTAGCCTACCCACCACTATCCTGGTCCCACACCCTCCTTCTTCCAGTCACCACTCACTCCCTCTCTCCTCTCTCCAATGGCTGCTCCCTCTTTTTAAAGTGTGGAATGTCCTGCCTCCCACGAGATATCTGCCACTCAAACTGGGGTGCATGTTACTCATAAAACACTGTGGGTTTCTGAAAAATCCTTAACTTATGTCTGATTCGTTACAGCCCCCACCTGAGAGGTGCCAGAGCTGAGCTCCTGCGAGCTCTGGTTGGGAAAAAAAAAGCCCTGCCCACACTGATTTAAATCCTAGCATGGCAGCCTCAGCCCTGTATACCTGAAGGAGTGTCTCCACCCCTATTGTTCATCCTGGACACTGACGTCCCAGCTCCGATGGCCTGCTGGCAGTTCCCTCACTGCGAGAAGTGAAGCTACAGGGAACCCGTCAGTTGTCAAGGAAATAAACAACTATCTGACTATCTGGGAGTGATCATAATCTGCTTCCGTAGGTTACAAAAATTCGCTGGGACCAAAAGGCTATCTCCTAACGATTTTAAAACAGAACAGGGACACTGATAAACGGTCAGAAGTCGTATAATTTCTCTCCATAATTACTATACTGTTGAAATAATTATATACTTCTTCCAGTGGAACGCTTTCCCTCTTGTCAAGGCAAGATGAAAGGGGGCCCAGAAAGAAAAGAACAATGGCAACTGGAACAGCAGAGGAGGGAAATGGAATCGTTACCCAGGGTGAATTTGTGCAATATTCAGAATGTTTGCTCTTCACGCCTCTTGTGAGGCATCATTCCTATTTTGTGTTGTTATTCTCAATGTCTTACAGCATCTGGATCCCTGGAAATCAAAGGCACAAGCTTGAATGAATTTGCTTGGTATCCAACCCCCCTGATGGTGGTATGAGGCATATCCCTTTGATACAGCCTGAAGACACTTTGATGCAGTGTTATTGCTAATTAAATGGGCCTCCGTGCCTATAGTAAAGTTTATTACTTTCATAAAAGCAGAAAGGGTACAAGCAAGGTGGAAACAATCCCATTAATGAAGAATCAAACCGAAGATGAAAAGACGTGAAATGTACAAATCCTTGTTTCTTATGCGTCATGGATTTCCCCCTCCTCTCCATACCTCAAAAGTAACTTTGAAAGGGAAGTCGTGCCAATTGTAACATATATAAACCTTTGAATCAGCTTTGTTGAAGATGCATAAGAAAGTATTGGTCAGTTTATTTGCTGGCAGAATAAACAGAGATATTGCATACCCCTGCTTTTCTCCTAACAACAAATGCACAAGGGATTTTATCTACTTGGGGCTTTGCATAAATGCTCCATGCAGGGGCAGAGGAAGCTTCCTTGCTACACGGGGCGGTGAACGGAGGCACCCCCTGGGGGCGGGGTGTCGTGACGCCGCGTCGTGATGTCACAACGGAGTGCGCCTGTGCAAAATGTTGCACGTGTGCACTCCATCGTTGGGCCACCGCTGCTTCCACGGTGACCTTTCGAGCTTCAGAGCTAAAAGGCGGCTCGTGGGGCTGCCGCACGCGATTTCCTCCCCTGGAAACCGGGGCGCCCTGCCTGCATCGCCACTCCCTAGCTACACCACTGGATGTACAAAGGAAAAACAACAACAAACAAGCTATTCCATGTATAATCAAATCATTAGGAAGATGGATCAAGCAGAAATTGGAAGATATTTTCTGGAAATAACTTTGACAATTTACGAGAAAGGGAGATTATTTAAGTCAATCGGCAGATTTGAAAATGTGTCGGCTCGGGAGGGAAATGCCTACTCTGTAGATTTGTTTTCATTTGATATTTGATACTCCCAAAGTCTTAACTGTATTTGCAGGTTGATGTAAGGCAATAAATGCTGGTAGGCATCATATATTTGGGTTTTGCCCCCCAAATAAGAACATTTGGACACTCATAAAAAGAGAAATGGGAATCACATCAGGACAGGAATTACCAGCAGTCCCATTAGCCGGGTTATGTAAAAGATTTAGTTTCATTGGAGGGCAAGGAAATGGTGGCACATCTTTTAACAGCCGCTCACATAATGATTTGTGCAACTTAAAAAAAAAAATGTTAAGTACCCTGACATTAGAAAATTAGATCCTACAGATCTGGGAAGTAAAGTGAACTCACATAATTAGATCAAGGGAAGGTAGACAACCTAATACTCTCTTTTTATTGAAAATTGAGTGTTTTTCATTATGTACTGGTGTAATAAAATACAAAAAAAATGCTGAGATGTATCAACTGTTGGGAGAAATGTAATTGTAACATCATTACATATTGATGTAACTTGGAACATATATTGTTATGAAGAGATATATATCTGTAATGAAAAAGAAGTAGAAAGTCTGAATATGGCTTGTGCAAATCAAATTTACGCACATCTGAACCTATGTATGGTGTTCCAGACTCACTGTCTTATATACCATATTGGCCCGAATATAAGCCGCACCCGCAAATAAGCCACACCTTTAAAATTCAAGGGTGGGGGAGACAATACCCGAATATAAGCCGCTTCCTTAAAATTGTGTCTTATGCTGGTGCTGGTGGTCCTAGGAACTACTCGCTGCCATGGTGCCTGCACTCTTGCCTCATCAGAAGTCCCGAAAAAACCAATTTTTGTAAGGTCTTGAATTTAAGCCGCATTTTAACTTTTCACGGTCGGAATTTTGAAGGGAAAAAAATGCAGCTTGTATTCAGGCCGATACGGTATATATGGGAGAAGGGAGATTGTACATCCTTGCCCTGCACTAGCTAAACTGGATGAATGTGTGAATTGCCCCTATAATTATCATTCATTATTTTTGTACCTCTAGGCTAGGGTTGCCATATTTTGAAGAGCAAAAGAACGAGGACATTATGACGACGACTCTCGTTACTATATGTAGGCTATAGAAGTTGTGATGTATTGCTGAGGGGGGCAGGAGACGAGAAGAGAAAAGCAAGTTTTCAACCACCAGTTATTAAGTTTTATCCAGAAACATCTTCGGCAAATTTTTAAAAACCCACCCGGACAGAAATTTTACCCCTGTAAAAGAGGACATGTGCTAGAAAAAAGGGGGCACATGGCAACCCTACTCTAGGTCTATGAAACAGATGAGAAATAGCAAACCAGTGTTCTCCATTCTACCAGAATTTAGAATGGGGTGCAATAAGTCCTCAAGTGTTGCCATTATTTTTTTAGGAGTTATCAAGCAACCACTCAATGAAGTGACTATTACATACAAGTTGTTCAAATGCTGGAAAGGTTTGGTGATGTGATTTCTGCTTAGCAAACTAAAGCTTGACAGGATTTTTGTAAGAGGCAGTGGTAAGGGCATTGTTGCCTATTGTATGCATACTCCCAAGACAACAGCTGAAAAAATTAAATGGGTGTGTGAATCACTCTCCATATCAGGACACCTAGGACTTTTTGTTCTTTTCATTTCTGGAATTCTACATGTGTCAGCCATACTTCATGGATCAATTGGTTGAGTTTCAAACCCACAGTCTCTTCCACTTCAGATTGATCGACAGCTACTTTGTGGGCAGGAAGGCAAAAGAGAGGAGACTGAAGAGATAAACACCAAATGGGGCGTTCTTTCAATGTAGTCTCTTTGGCAACAGCAATTTTTCCTCTCAGTTTGTTTAAAATATACGTTAAAAGGTTTTGAAGGTTAAAATCCCTCAAAATATGTTTTTAAAATGTGGAGATATAGCCGACAGGAGATATAGCCAGCAGTGGTGGCTGCAAGGTTGTTAAAGGCAAAGGTAAAGGGGCCCTGGGCAGGCCGGGGCCCTGGGTAGGCTAAGGCCATGGGCAGGCTGGGGCCCGGGCTCCTGAGCTCGACGGGGCCAGGGGCATGTAGGGGCCTGGGGCCCCTGGGCAGGTCGGGGCCATGGGTATGTCAGGGGCAGGGGCAGGTGGGGGTCCTGGGCAGGCCACAGAATGGGGCACTGGGCAGGTCGGGGCCATGGGCATGTCAGGGTCCTGGGCCCCTGAGCAGGACGGGGCCCTGGGTAAGCCAGTGCCTTAGGTAGGCCATGGCCCTGGGCCCCTGGGGAGGACTGGGCCATGGGCATGTCAGGGCCCGGGGCAGGTTGGGGCCCGGAGCAGGCCAGGGTCCTGGGCCCCTGGGCCCTGGGTAGACCAGGGCCCAGGGCCCTTGGGCAGAATGGGTCCCTGGGCAGGCCAGGGCCATGGGGAGGCCGGGGCCCGGGGCCCCTGGGAAGGCTGGGCCCCTGGGCAGGCTGGACCCCTGGGTAGGCCATGGCCCAGGGCCCTTGGGCAAGATTGGCCCCAGAGTAGGCCAGGGCCCAGGGCCCTTGGGCAGTACGGGCCCCTAGGTTGGCCGGGGCCCAGGGTCCTTGGGCAGACTGGCACCCAGTGCCCTTTGGCAGAATAGGCCCAGGGCAGGACGGGCCCCTGGGCAGGCTGGGTGCCAGGGCAGGCTGGGGCCCGGAGCACCTGGGTAAGCAGGGCCCTGGGCAGGCCGAGGGCCGGGCCCCCTGGGTATGTCAGGGCCCCGGGCAGGTAGGGGCCTCAGGCAGGCTGCGACCCTGGGCAGGTTGGGCCCCTGGGTAGGACAGGGCCCAGGGCCCTTGGGCAGGATTGGCCCCAGGGCAGGCTGGATGCCAGGGCAGGCTGGGGCCCAGAGCTCCTGGGTAAGCAGGGCCCTGGGCAGGCTGAGGCCCGGGGCCCCTGGGTATGTCGGGGCCCCGGGCAGGTAGGGGCCTCAAGCAGGCCGGGGCCCAGGGCTCCTGGGCAGGCTGGGGCCTAGGCAGGCCAGGTCCGGGTGCTCTGCCCGGGATGGGGGCCTGCCCAGGCCAGTGGCCGGGGGTCTGCCCCTGCCGGGTCTCCTTATTATATACCCACTGGGATTGGCAAGGCATCTGACCCTCACCTGAATCTCGTCTGCTAATGGGTGCTTTGGTCTCTGTAGCTGCCTCTGATTAGTTATCATTTAACTCGGGGGGGGATTAGAAATAACCAAGTAGAAGGGTTACTGTTAATAGGACTGTTAATAGGACCAGTTTTCCTGTAACTTGACATTGCTGGATAGTTCTGATGAACTGCAAAAGCATTTTTAGTTTGCTTTTCTGGAACTTTTCTTTATTGGTGCCACTTTGTTTCATACGAATTCTTGCAAATGAAGGAAAGCAACTTTTCTGCTTGTATATGTTGAGAATATAATTTTGGTTACTGAGAACAAACCAGATTGTACAAAAACAAGATTGGGTGCAGGCCTGGCCAGGACATAGGCGTCCTGACTGTGACAAAGGTGACCTGTGTGCTTGCTTGCTTGATTAACAGCTGTTGGGAACTTCAAGGTCCCTGCTCTCCCTTCTTATGGTCTTTATATTGGACCTGGAGACTCCAATAGAGAGCATTCCATGTCAAGAAGGAGGGCAAGTGGGCACCCTATCAAATGACAGGGCAGGAGCTACACAGAGCAGGGCCTTTTCACTGGTGGTGCCCATTGTATGCCTCGCTCTTCCCAGACCTGCTCTCTTTTGGCCTGTATTTTGGAGCTTTTTAATTTAGGAAGACTTTGGAAGAACTAGTTTTATTTGCTGCTATTCTGGGCTTCTGGTGCACCAGAGTTTACACCAGCGTAATAGAGTTGGCCAGGATGCCAGAAGGGATACAATTTACAAGCTTTCTCCATTATCTGCACAGCAGGGGGTGTTCAGTCAACAGTGCAAAGGCTGAGCTGAAGCGTTTCCTGCTGGTTACCTGCTTTCAGCAATAGGGGTCGCTGTTTGGTAGTACCCGATTGGTTAGCTGTCAGATTCTAGAGCTCCCTATTGGTGGCTCTTAGGTAATTCCAAAAATACAGAGTCCATTAATAAAACACAGTGTTCATTCATAAAGCAGTTACATAAATTTCCATTGCTACATATTAGGCGTATATTTCAGTGGTTAAACGTACAGGTTTATGGCCTTGCTGTAGTGTAATGCTTATGCAACTGCGAATAAAAGGAGGCTGGGCTCATTGTCTCGGGGTTTGGGGCGGAGGAGAGGTGACAAATCTGATTTCCAATAAGTGCCCCCCTTATTTCCATAAGTACCTGCCCAGGCCTCTAGTAACTGCCCCCCTTATTTTTTAGAGGTGCTTTTCTTTGCTGCTGTTAAAGGGGGGGGGGGAGCTGGGGATAATGAACCAGTTTTTCAGTAAGCCATCTGATAATTTCACTCATATGGTCACAGCTTTTCTGCTGGCTGCGAAACGCATGTTGGAAGCATCAGTTTCAGGCAGCAGTTGGCCAGCATGGTGCTGGAGTGGGGAGGAAAAAGCCTCTCTTTTTTTGCCACTGGTTAATTGAGCTACTCTGCTCTGGCTGTCCTTTCTACTTCTCTCCCTGGCAAAATTACTGAAGCTTCAAGGTCCTTGCGATGTTGCCAGGAGGAAGAGACGGGTGCGGAAGGCAGAGAGTGTTCACTAAGAGCAATGGCTGGAAATATATAAGTGAGCAAATGGGAGCTCTCTGAGCTGGCTCTGTGCACTCCACCTGGACAAATGTCACCTCTCCCTCCCTTCATTTTCATATTGTGGGTGTAATATTTAAGACCGGGGCTGCTGACAGCGTGTGACAGATTTGCCGCTGCAACCCTGTCCGCAGCTGAGGCCTTCTGAATTTATGGAGGCAATACAACTGAAAAATGCACTTGTAGCTTGATGTGGATTACTGTCTTATGAGGAGTGGGGCCATATATTTTGCCTATGACTCTGGAATATGATTGTAAACAAATTCTAGTTATAGATGGGTTTCCCTTGTCAGGGGATTTGTATTGCTTCTAGTACAGAGGCTGGTATCGATCAAGCTCTCTCTTGTCAGAAGTGGAAGGTCTGAGGGGTACAGGAAAACAGAGGAAGATAAATGGGGAGCATGCCACAAGTCCTGAATTACAGCAACCAAAGTCTGATTGAACTTGCTTTCCTAAATGCTGAATCCACCACTGTCAGAAGTCATTAGTCTTAGACCACCACCCCCTGGCAACTCAGACCTATTTTGTGGAATATCAGAAACAGTAGCTTCCATGGACTTCAGTATGTGGAGGGAAAATTCATACGCCTCTCCACGAAAAGGATGTGCAATTTCCCCTCTTTAATCCACTACCACATAAAGAGAGGGAAAGAGGAAGCAGGAAGGATCATTTGTGCTTCGACTTTCGTTGTCCCTCATCAATTTACGTATGATTCTGAAGGCTGTTAAGCTATGGATTTCATATTGCTCTACAAGTGGACACACCTGTCAATTCTCTTAGTTTATCATTTTTCCAATTTTAGGTGGAATCTACATACATATAAAAAAACGCTGTGAAAATGCTTTTTTTTTTAAAGACGTTTTGAAAAATACATTGAAATTGCCATAGCTCGCCATCGCCATCTAGTGTCACATTTGTATATTGCGCTTTGCAACGCACTTAAAACATTTTATTTGCAGCTGTATATATTTAACTTAGATGCAGAATTCATCACGCGAAAGGCTGGACTGGATGAATCCCAACCTGGAATTAAGATTGCCGGAAGAAATATCAACAACCTCAGATATGCTGATGACACAACCTTGATGGCAGAAAGTGAGGAGGAATTAAAGAACCTTTTAATGAGGGTGAAAGAGGAGAGCGCAAAATATGGTCTGAAGCTCAACATCAAAAAAACTAAGATCATGGCCACTGGTCCCATCACCTCCTGGCAAATAGAAGGGGAAGAAATGGAGGCAGTGAGAGATTTTACTTTCTTGGGCTCCATGATCACTGCAGATGGTGACAGCAGTCACAAAATTAAAAGACGCCTGCTTCTTGGGAGAAAGCAATGACAAACCTAGACAGCATCTTAAAAAGCAGAGACATCACCTTGCCGACAAAGGTCCATATAGTTAAAGCTATGGTTTTCCCAGTAGTAATGTATGGAAGTGAGAGCTGGACCATAAAGAAGGCTGATCGCCGAAGAATTGATGCTTTTGAATTATGGTGCTGGAGGAGACTCTTGAGAGTCCCATGGACTGCAAGAAGATCAAACCTATCCATTCTGAAGGAAATCAGCCCTGAGTGCTCACTGGAAGGACAGATCCTGAAGCTGAGGCTCCAATACTTTGGCCACCTCATGAGAAGAGAAGACTCCCTGGAAAAGACCCTGATGTTGGGAAAGATGGAGGGCACAAGGAGAAGGGGATGACAGAGGACGAGATGGTTGGACAGTGTTCTTGAAGCTACCAACATGAGTCTGACCAAACTGCGGGAGGCAGTGGAAGACAGGAGTGCCTGGCGTGCTCTGGTCCATGGGGTCACAAAGAGCCGGACACGACTAAACGACTGAACAACAACAAAAGCTGAGTCCTTAGTTTCAGATCACTGCATTTGCAGATCAGTTTTTTTGTTTGTTTGCTTGCTTGCTTGTGAAAAAAGAAGGCCCCATGAAAATTCAACAGCATTTTACTGCACATTTGGATAATGTGTTTGCATGTATGGGTGGATGTGTTAGAGGTGTGGGAGTAGAATAGGATAGGTGATATTGGCTGAGCAGTAAGTATTGTAACTGTAGATGTAAGAAAAATTGGGTGTGATATATATGTGTTAGTGGATTGGGCAATGAATATTGTGAGTCAGGCTATGCCTCATCAGCAGGGTAGCTGAAGAGAGAAGGGATCCAGGACTCTTAAGATGTTTTCAAAATGTGCTTTCAGTGGGTGTGCTATTGCTTTATATGGCATTGCATTTTATTTTTGCTACTGTTTGTTATAGATACATATTTTATTTGTTCTTTTGTACACTGCTTAGTACAAAGGAGTATATCAATATATGAAATAAACACATTTTTGTACGCAATTTACCCATCCTTGCAAGCTATTTCCCCCTAGCACAATGCATTTCTGTAAGTTAGGGTTATCAAAAAGTATTTCAAAAGAATATTTCAAAAGCTTATTATTATTTTTTTGCAAAGTTGTTGAGCTTGGGGGGGCAAAGTGGTTGCAAAATCTCCCCCCCCAAAAAATGAACTTCTTGAGCTATTTTAGGAAATTGGCAAAAATAAAATAAAATCAACACTTCTGACATATTTTCCAATACACCCTGGATTTCCCAGACATTTTTACCAATTTCTAGAAATTCCGCACAGAATCTATTTCCAGTGGACGAATCCCAGACATGTCCTGGAAACGTATGGCAGCCCGACTGTATGTTATTGACACCAAATATATGCACACTTTCTCCTCATATATACATGTTTCTAGCTTTTTTTTTTGGTCAGACAATTGTATTGAAAAATTTGGAGAAGCTCCAGTTCTGAAGCATAGTTGTATTTCAGGTCATGTTTCAGGATGTGCAAACTGAGTCCATACTTGCACCAAACCTGGCCCATCCAATCTCAGGCTGCAAGCTGGTACTTCTCCTGAAGACCCCTTGAGAACATCCCCCCCTTCTGTTTAGATCCTACCCAGTGCCATTTCTGCCCTAGTTGTGAAGATGCCCAACGATCACCTGACAACCCTGATCTACCACCGGTGTCGGAGATGGTGTATCTCCTATGCTTAGGAACAACAGTGGAGATGGGCTGTTGCCCTCAGGCTTCTCATAGACCAACCAAGGTGAAAACTGGATGCTGGGCTAGATATGGTATTGGTCTGAGGCTGCAGAGCTCATCTTCTGCTCCTAAGGGACAGAAAAGTTCGAAGTTGAAACTTCATCCCATTTTGATACTTCTCCAAGTTGCCATATTCTAAGAAAGTAAGAAATGTAGCATCACACTTTCCGCCGAAGGGACTCTCCTAGGATAAAGTTCAGAGTAAATGTGTTACAACAACAGATGAATTATAGAAAGCGAGGAATGCTTGCAAAATTTATACATTTGGGCCCAAAATAAATGCCTGCTTTCCATCTATATTGGTTTGTGGGGAATGTAAGAGAGAATTTTAATTCTCATCATTCACCCCGCTTGGATCATAATGTAATAAGAGTATCAGCTGTCATGTTCTGTAAAAGACAGTTTCTGGGAGCTCAGCACTGGGGGCGGGGGGGGGGTATGGAATTGCTGAGTTAACTGTGTTTTCCGATAAAGGCTAAAACTCATTGACATACAACAGGATTTGCGTAATTGTAGTACTGGCAGTGCTTTGTTATCATCAACCTAAGCTCTTTTTAATTATTTCCATAATGTTTTTAATTGCCACTGTTGCCTTTGTGCATATTGGCTTTCATTATTAATGTCACACAACTGCATTTTGGGTTGTTGTTGTTTTTTTGCTTTGTCTTTTTGGTGCAGGGCAGCGTTTTAATTTGGTCAAGAAGCTAGAAAAGAAAAGTTGTTTTTTTGCTATTTGAGGTGGGGCTCCGTAAAATTAATACAACCATCTTTACAGGGGTGTTCACACATTACAATCAATAAGTGTACAGTCTGCATATCCGTGTACACCATACCGTGTACTCTTGTTCAGTTAGTCACAGGCAACATGCAACAAGTGTATGGTCTGCCTACCTTTGAACATAATAGTTAAATTGTACAATTCAACAAGCATTAGTAGAGGCAGTCTTTACTTGCAAACCAAGGCCCTGTGACAACAGTTCCCTAGGGGGTAAATAAACACATAGACAAGTAGATTTTGGTTTATGGTTTTGAATAGGCCACAACTTTATTGGTTACAGATGTGAATGGTCTGGCTTAGGCATTGGGTAAAGCCAGACTATATTTTGACTCCCACCCATCTGCAGAGTGTCCAACTAAGGATAAACCACCAATAGGGGGAGCCCTATGACTTACATCAAATAGGGGCACCCCGAGGGGTTCCCATTGGGGTCATGGCATGGCCCTAGCCCACATCTGGGCGTTGGACAGAATGCACACCCCTGGATCCCTTTAACAGGAAACCGTTAATGAAGAGGAGCAGGCGGAGGCTCTATCCAACCTCCCCTCTATCCAAACAATGGCTTACCCAATGCCTAAGTTCACAAAGTTGTGACGATTGCTTCAAGGCAGGCAGAAACCAAATGGCTGGTGCCATTTTGCCAAGTGGAAAAATCCCCGCCCTGCCCCCAAAATACGGCGCCCGACATTCGTCCATAGCAAGGTTGTGTCGTAGCAAAGCACAAAAAGAGGGCAGGTGGGTGGGAGATCCTACGGAGAGCGCAAGAGGACGGTCTCATGGCTGCGCCAAAGTTTAAATTTCCCATGCTTGTGCCACCCGCTGGCCTCTCCAGCGCCTAACAATGCAGCCTAACAGTGACAAGGAGGGCATCAATCTCTGCCCCCAGCCAGATCACTGTGGGACCTGGGGCATGGCCACAGTGCCGCCCACCAGAAATGGTAAGTGGACTTGTGTTTAATGTAATGTGTGAGCAAGCCTTACAAGGGGGTAATGCCTGTGACTAGTATTTGATTGTTTATCGAAAGCATCAGCACATCACTTATTAAACAATTGTTCACAAAATGGTTTACAGGATGAAACATAAGCAGCAGTGGAGGAAAAGCAACTTTCATTGGCGTCAAAATACCGCCCTCGTTTTCTGACATTTTTCGTGGTTTGCTGGTGGCGTATTAGACTGCTTAAGAAGCAATGCATGTAGGTTTCATATAACTTCAGATTTCTAAATTGGTTTGAATCAGTCATATGATCAACCCCAAAAGCTTTGCGAACACTCTAAATAAGATCCACTCCTTGGCTGACTAGCCCAAGGTCACCCAGCAGCTGCATGTGGAGGAGTCGAGACACGAACCCGGTTCCCCAGATTACGAGTCTACCACTCTTAACCACTACACCACACCATCTATACTGCAGCTTTAGCATGTTCTCTTTCATATTGTAACACGCCATAAAATTCATAGTTGTTTTTCCAAAAACCTTTGGAAAACAACCGTGTCCTTTGTTATCTGCCCCTCAAATACCATTAGACGGGGGTCGGAGTTCGAATGCAGTAAAAAAAAGAAGGTAAAAGGGATATGAGCAGTGTTTCACCGATATAGCAGCATGAAACGATTAAAAACAAAGTGATAAAAAGAGAACTTTTTTATGAATGTTAAAAGTAGGACATCATAAGGCCATCTGCATTATCAAATCCATTCCTCAACCCTTCCTTTACATTAAAAACCCTGAGTGTAGATCCGTCCCTTTGCCCAGCCTTGTTTTCTATAATCGGTGGCTTTCAAATATTGCCACTTTCCTGAGAAATTGCATGGAGCGAAACTGGCTTTTCAGTTTTCAGAGGGCCATAAAAATTGGGGCACATCCTCTGTGCAGCCAGAGCATCACTTCTGGAAACTTACACATGTAGCATAATCTTCCCCTTAAGCATCACTGTGAAAAGTTATCGCTTATGCTGTTTCTTTTATGCTCTGCAAATAATTACTTAATGCTAGATGTTGCTGTGTGAGACTTGCTGGAGGAGAACATGATAGAGATTGTTTATCACTCCCGCCAATAGCCCAAATATTTTCCCAGCAGACGATAAAACAGAAGTATATGGCTTGTAAAGCAGGTAGTGGTTTATGCGAATAATTTAAAGAATGGCAGTGCCTTTCAAACCACTGAGATCAATCACCTGGAACGGGAGGCATTTTTTATGATTTTAATAATCCTCATTTGGAAACAGCCTATAAAAAAAAAACCCAGAGGCGGACAAACACAGAATTTCATTGTCAAGCTTTCTGCTGAATTTTAACATGGCCTGGCTCTGAGCTCATTTATTTTTAAGGCACTTCCCACAACCCAGCACATATGTATATGCTCTCCCAAGCATAGAGATGTCCGTTTGGACCAAGCTGGGGAAATCTTCTGTACAGGGAGTGAAGATGTCCTGAGAAAGCATCACTAGGTAGAAGATCGGATCGCTTCTTAGATGCAATAAACCAGAGTTAGCGCGGGTGGTGCTGTGGGTTAAACCACAGAGCCCTAAGGGCTTGCCAATCAGAAGGTCAGCGGTTCGAATCCCCGCAACGGGGTGAGCTCCTGTTGTTCGGTCCCTGCTCCTGCCCACCTAGCAGTTCGAAAGCACATCAAAGTGCAAGTAGATAAATAGGTACCGCTCCGGCGGGAAGGTAAACGGCGTTTCCATGCGCTGCTCTGGTTCGCCAGAAGCGGCTTTGTCATGCTGGCCACATGACCCGGAAGCTGTACGCCAGCTCCCTTGGCCAATAAAGCAAGATGAGCGCCGCAACCCCAGAGTCATCTGTGACTGGACCTAACGGTCAGGGGTCCCTTTACCTTTACCTAGCCAACAAGGGGCTCTCCAGGGGTCAACATGGCCAGTGGACATGGATGGAGAGAGTTGGGAGTCCAACAACATCTAGAAGGCCTCTCATTCCCCCTAGACATCAATTACGCCTTTGAAATCCCGGTAATGTCTGCGAAAATCCAGACGTATGGCAGCCTTACTAAAACCAGGCCGCACGCCGTCTAAGGTGGCTGCCACAGTCTGCCTAATGGTAGAGCCAGCACTGCTATTACCTCAGTGAAAATTCTTCTCCTTGACATTTGGAGCTGGGGAAAGAAAATCCATTGACCAGGTTGCAGAATGTTATTTGGAATCAAGAGGTCTGGAAGCAGAGTTCTTTGGGGTGTGGCTAGATGTGGCACCCACATTTAGAAGCACCAAGAGTATCATTGAAGATCTGCTGCAATTTTGCTTTATGTACTTTCATTTGCCCCCCCCCCAGGGGGGGGGAGAGAAATAGCATTAATAAAACGAAAACTAATAGAAAATTAATTTCATGTCCCAAACTGCCTTTCATTCGATCGCTACTGAATGAAATGTCATGTTGTGTAATGATGAGGGACAGTAAAGGTCATACGGCTCCTTTCAGTGCTTCCCTTGGCATTAGCTCACAGCTGAAGGATTGCTCAAATTGTACAATCTATTTGCTGTGTATCTGCAAGCAATATCCCCACCCCCAACCCCAATGTAGAAACTGTTTCTCCTGCCTCAGAAATGATTGAAAGAAACCGTGTCTATGTTAAACAGATTTGTGTGCAAATGTTACGGGGGAAATGAAGAAGTTGCGTTTCGGATGCTGGAGGAAGTGATGGTTTGACAGACAGGTCTGGGGTCTGCCTCCTGGAGACTCAACAACCAGTGGAAGCCAGTGAGTAGAGGTAGCAGAAAGAGGGAAGGAGAGGGATGAGGAGAGGGGGGTGTAATTGCCAGGAGTCTAGGTTCCCAGCTTCATAAAACAGTAAGCGTAGCTAATTAAAAAGATGGAATTATTGCAAAAACAAACAGATAGTGCTGCCCAAGGGCACTGGGCCCTGGCCTAGCCAAGGGCCTGTCCTGTTGAATGGCCCTGGGCCCCAACATGCCCAAGGACCCTGGCCTGCCCCAGGCCCGGCCTGCCCAGGAGTCCCAGGGCCCCAGCCTGCCATGGTCCCCAGCCTGCACTGTGGCCCTGGGGCCTGGGCTACCCAGGGGCCCAAGGCCCCATCCTGCCCAGGGGCCCGGCCTGCCCACAGGACTGCCCTGCCCTGAGGCCCGGCCTGCCCATTGCCCAGCCTTCCCATGGGCTCAGGGCCCCATCCTGCCCAGGGGCCCAGGCTGTCCTGAGGCCCGGCCTGCCCAGGGGCCCATCCTGCCCTGAGGCCCAGCCTCCCCAGGGGCCCAAGGTCCCATCCTGCCCAGGGGCACAGCCTGCCCTGAGGCCCGGCCTCCCCAGGGGCCCATCCTGCCCAGGGGCCCATGCTGCCCTGAGGTCCAGCCTCCCCAGGGGCCCAAAGCCCCATCCTGTTCAGTGGTCTGGCCTGCCCATAGGCCCAGGGCCCCATCCAGTCCAAGGGCCCTGCCTGCCCATTGGCCCAGGGCCCCATCCTGCCCAGGGCCCCATCCAGCCCAAGGGCCCGGCCTACCCATTGCCCCTGCCTGCCCAGGGGCTCCGCCTGCCCTGAGGCCCAGCCTCCCGAGTGGCCCAAGGCCCCATCCTGCCCATGGCCCCATGCAGCCCAAGGGCCCGGCCTGCCCATTGGCCCAGGGCCCCATGCAGCCCAAGGGCCCGGCCTGCCCATTGGCCCAGGGCCCCATCCTGCCCAGGGGCCTGTCCTGTCCTGAGGCCTGGCCTTCCCCGGGGCCTAGGGGCACATCCTGCCTGGGGGCCCAGCCTGCCCTGAGGCCTGGCCTCCTCAGGGGCCCAAGGCCCCATCCTGCCCAGGGGCCCGGCCTGCCCTGAGGCATGGCTTTCCCAGGGGCCTATCCTGCCCAGGGGCCCAGCCTGCCCATTGGCCCAGCCTTCCCATGGGCCCAGGGGCCCGCCTACCCTGGGTCCCAGCCTACCCAGGAGCCCTTGCCTGCCCAGGTGCCCAAGGCCCCATCCTGCCCAGGGGCCCAGCCCGCCCATTGGCCCAGCCTGCCCAGGGGCCCGGCTTGCCCTGGGTCCCAGCCTACCCAGGAGCCCTGGCCTGCCCAGGTGCCCAGCCTGCCCAGGGGCCCATCCTGCCCAGGGGCCTACTCTGCCCTGAGGCCCTGCCTCCCCAGGGGCCCAAGGCCCCATCTTGTCCAGGGGCCCAGCCTGCCCAGGGGCCCAAGGCCCCATCCTGCCCAGGGGCCCGACCTTCCCATTGGCCCGGCCTGCCCAGGGGCCCATCCTGCACAGGGCCCCATCCTGCCCCATGGCCCAGCCTTGCCCAAGGGCCCAGCCTGCCCAGGGGCCTAAGTCCTCAGCATGCCCAGGACCCAGGGCCCCTTTGAAACGGTATTTGGAAGGTTCGTATCAATTATTCCATCTTGGTATGAACATGACCAACACTCACAATGACTAAATTATTCTTTTGCACTTTCATGAACTATTAAATTTTATATGTACTGCCTGTTTGTATTAAGAATATCATGGAGTTGGAAACGAGGAGGAAGCAAAGGTTAAGTTTTATAATGTTTTCTTTCTGAAGTGGCTGAGCTTTCATATAGCATGCAGCCTTCCTCATGATAAAATGTTAATTGGAACAGTTGCCCAACATCTTCTAAATATCTGAACTGACAAAATATTGGGCACATTCTTGTGCAGGGCTTTCAATGACAATATTCATTAGGTGAATCCTACCCAAGGGCTTGCCATTAGGGATGAGTGAATCTGACAATTACTGTTTATCGCAGTTTCTCATTTTCCCAATCTTAAATTCATTGCCCACATTTCCACATTTGTTTGTGTATTTTCTTTGTTTAATCTTCACTTTTCCCTTTCATTCAATTTAGGCTCTTACTAGTTTGGCCAAACTGCGAGAGGCAGTGAAGGATAGGCGTGCCTGGCGTGCTCTGGTCCATGGGGTCACGAAGAGTCGGACACGACTGAACGACTGAACAACAACAAAAGTATCCTCCTCTTGCCTTCAACACAGTTGGGAACATCATTTGCCCCAATTGAGTTTTGTTTTATGTTCTGATTATGGTAATGCAATACAGATGGACTTGCCTTTGAGCTCAAGACTTGAGATATTTTGTGTCATCTTATAGAGATTGGCAAATAGATCACTTTTGTTCTCCCACTTTTGTTTTTAATAAAAAATCTTAAATTCAGTTCTCCACATTTCCACAATTGTTTGCAGTTTTTTTCCCAGTACCCATGGTTTTTCATGAGTGTTTTAATGCTAATTTCTCCCAAAAGGCACGTGCCTTTTTATGCAATTTTGTATGCAATTGCAATTTTGTATGGAATATTGCCTAATATAGTCAAACCTCGGTTTTTGAACGTCTCAGCTGCCGAATTTTTCGGAAGCCAAACGCTGAAAACCCGGAAGTGAATGCTTCTTTTTTTTTTAATGTGCCTTGGAAGTCGAATGGCTTCAAAGGCGCGTTTCTCAATTTTTCCCATTGAACTTGCTGACAACCCTTTGATCCTCAGTTTCCGAACCTTTCAGAAATTGAACGGACTTCCAGAATGGATTACGTTCAAAAACCGAGGATCCACTGTATTCCCCACCCTTTTTTTTTTTTTTTTTACAAAAGGTGTTTCTCCAGATATAATGCATTTTTTCAGGTTATTTTCACTAAAATGTGCATTTCTAGACACACTTTACCCTAGTGTGTGCATTTTTGTATGCAATACTTGGCAACAGCGTTTCCCACTTCCTGTATTACTGTCTCCCTGTTGGGCAGAAGTCATGGGTGGTGTCTAAGCTACAAATCTTACCATTTGTCCTTTTAGCTCTTAGCTGTTGACCCTGACTGGCAATGGCTCTACAAGTTTTCAGGCAAGCCTACCAGGAGATGCCAGGGATTGAACCTGGCTCCTTTCCCCTGAAAACCATTTACTCCTACTACTGAGCCACAGCCCTTCCCCAATTCTTCTTTTATAACGTAGTTGTGTGATCAGATCCCTTTTTCTCCCTGGCTGTTCTCTTTCTCGCAGCCCTTATCATTCCTTCAGAAGCTTTGTTGACGAGGGAATTGGCCTGACGTTCTTTACCTCTGGGTTATATTCTGAGGAAGCAGGGTCATTCCATTACTGCAATTCATCTTTCTATCTTTACTCACTATGGCCCGTGATAGCAGTAAGGAAGGGGAGCTTTGACAGAAGAGTCAGTTGTAATAAAAAGCACAAAGGTAGGATGCTCTCTGTACGCCACGCAGAGAGATCCCCACAACAAGGTGCTGTTGATTCACACTCCCCTCGGGAAATAGGTGACTTGTAAACAGTTCTCCTCTCTCTTTTCAAGAGAGATAAATCAGGAGAGCGAGCAAAACGGAGGAGCGCCGGACGAGGAAGAGCGGGATGTGATCAGAACTTCATTTCTGCTCAAATCGCTTTCCACCTAACGCGGCGACCTTGCCACATTTCGTTAGCTGTCCCGAGACCAGAACCAACCTTCTAGAAATGTACTTTGTTGGCAAAAGTTCTCAGGAGCCTTTCTGAAGAAGAAAGTTTTCTCTGAGCAAATTCTCTCTCCCCCCCCCTTGAAATATCGTTGCAGTGCAACAATATGTTGCAGGGGGGGAATCGTGTTATACTTTCATAGTAGCCACTGGACACCTGAGGGTCACGTGCTAGTGGTAGAGAGGACCAGAGGCAAAATTGGACAGTGGAACAAATGTGAAATTTACCTTTGAACAGTAGGCTACCTTATATCTCCCATGCAAGCAAGAGTTCAAGGTTGTAGTCCAGCTGGGTGGGAGAGACCTCGTGGAGGGTGAAAAGCAGGGGAGTGAGGGATGTAGTCCTTGGACAGGGTGTGTGGCAGGGGCATCTTAGCCATAAAGGCTAGTGGCACAGGGAACCACAGCACCACATTCTGGAGGGCACCAGGGAAAAGATCCAGGGGCCATGGCGGTGGCTCGGTAGGGGTGGCAGCCTGCCCGCCACCAGGGACCTATTCCCGGCACCTATTCCCCGTGCCCAGCGCACGCCAGCCTTACACCTGGAACAGGTTCCTGTGTGGAGGGGGGGTGGAGACCTCCCTGCAGGAGGAGTCGCCCTCCAGTTGCTGCCCGCCTGGAGGGAAAGGTGGGCGTGGGGAGCGCCGGAGGGATCCTTGCACCACGGCGCCAGATAGGCTTAAGACGGCCCTGGTGTGTGGCCTAGGAAGAATCTTGAGGGGTGGATATAAGACTGAAGGCCTGGTTTAGAACTTTTTTGCCTTGCTTATCCAGAAACATAAACCTGAATGGTACCTCTACGATTGTTTCGCCACCTCCATTTGCACTTAGGCAAAATTCACTACACTTAAACCATTTTGCTCAATTGTTTGTAGACTAGTGGAAAGTGGTAAAACCTGCCAATCTTGATTCAAGAAGAGTCTTGGACTCTCTGAGAATTGTCGGAGGAAAATGTTGCAAAATATTGATATATCATGCAGTTTCCCGACAACGGCAGCGTGAATCCCACAGCCATCTAGCTCAAGGTTTCCAGCTGTTTTTGAACCACAGTTCCCATCCTCCCTGATCACTCGTCCTGCTAGCTACAGATGATGGGAGTTGTAGTCCCAAAACAGCTAGAGACCCAAGTTTGGGGAACCCTGGTCTCGATGATCAAGGCTGCAATCCTATGCACTTTTCATCCTGCTGAAGTCAGTGGGAGTTTCCGATATGGAGAGTGCTTTTACTGTTGGAAGTAAACCTTTTACACGATGGCAGTCAACAAAAGAGGCATAGGCCGTAGGTGTCTGCTATTTAGTGTGATGCCTGCAAGGACTAGACATTCAAACAGTGTGCCTTGGCACCCTGGGGTGCCTTGAATGATGGTCAGGTGTGCTGTGGGCAACCCTGGCTTCTGTCCCTCTTTCCCTCCCTCCCTCCTTTGATGCCCTCTTGCATCACTGCCTCCCAAAGGCTAGCACAGCTGTTTATTGCAGCAAGCCTGGCTATAAGCTCCATAGGTGAATGGTGCCTCTGGAGTTGACCAAGGGGTGGTTCCCAGGCCCCCATGAGGCAGTGTGGGGCACCTCTCTTTGGGAACTCAGAGACCAGGGGTGGCAGCTGCAGCTGCCCAGAGGACTCCTAAGGAGAGGGGAGAGGAGAGGAGGCTGAAGGAATCCTTCACAAAGGAGGGTGTTCAAAAAGTGTGAGAGGCTGCCAGCTCTGGGCTCCTGAGCCCCACAGGGGTGCTGCAGAAAGAATGCAGTTGGTCAAGGGAGCCGTGGACTCAAAAGGTTGAAAACCTCTGTTCTAAGGGGGGAAAGTGGGAGAAGCCTTAGTGGGTCAAACTGCAGCTTGAGGTGGGACCGATGTCGCCCTGTCTTGTTTTAAATACAATGCTATGATTGGATCAATCTGGTTTTACACTGAAGTGGTTTACAAAAATGAACACATGCCGGGATCTGCAGGACTACTTTAAGAGTGCAGAAGGATTTGGGCATGCCCAGCGAATCTTTGGTCTTTTGCTGTGTGAATAGCACAACACTTTTAATGGTGGCTTCCCATGGGATATTAGTAAGGGGCTGTTTGAGAATCGCATTCTCATAGTCCCACTGCAAGAATGCAGAACTCGTTCCATAGATCTTTGAATTTCAGTTATTGTACTTACTAGAAAAAAAGTTGGTGGTGCACATGGTTTTTATTGTAAAATCTGATCAGTTGCAAACTTGTACTTGAGCTCCACCTTTAGGACATTTGAGAGAGAGAGCCAGTCAACCATTTGCCTAATGTTTGATTAAAACAAGGGCATTTTAATGGAACTTTGAGCCTCTGGTTACAATTCTCATTTACCTGTTTGGAGAACCTGGCTGTTTACCACATAAATAATCCAATCTTCCTCTACATAGACTTGCCATAAGGCAGACTGGGCTACACACCAGTTGTGATAGGAACCCATTGAAATGCAGCTGGTAAATGGCTTTAAAGGTTGGCTAATGTATTTCTTAAATCTTAATGGCTTGGTTGTAAAATAACACTGGCATACAGAAATAATTCTACAGATATGCCCCTGCTTTTCCATAATGAATATGAAACTCTAAATCAAATTCTTTCTTTCTTTCTTTCTTTCTTTCTTTCTTTCTTTCTTTCTTTCTTTCTTTCTTTTCTCTCTCTCTCTCTCTCTCTCGCTCTCTCTCTCTCTCTTTCACACCCACACACCCACAGAGAGAGAGAGAGAGAGACAGACAGACAGACAGACAGACAGACAGACAGACAGACATATATGCACATTTCATTTAGAGTTTCAGGTTAAGATTGGAGTGGTCTATGTATTGAGAATCCACAAAAGCAATTACTGCTGTCTCATTTTCCCCCGGCACAAAATATGAGATTTCCAACTGCTACAGTCTCGACTTCTAGCTGCTACAGTCTTTGAGAGATAATGAGTTCACTGCCTAAAGAACACTTTCTGTGGAAGTGAGGAAAAAAATAATTTGTAGGAATGCTTTTTTCGCTGAGAGTGATTGAAAAGTGTTTCCAAACTCCATTGTTGACTCGAACCGCCGTTTCCAAAGAGCCATGTTAAATATTGAAACTTAAAATTATATTGGTTCAGATAAGAGGCAACACCTGGAGAAATGAAAACCTGCCCCTGCCAAAGAAATGATCAAGTCATTTGCCTGGGGAAGATTCTTGGTATATGCATAGAATTTCACTTTGCTGCCATGCCTCCACAACTTTAAGAAATTTTGCTAGGTTTTCTCAACTCTTTTACGTTCCCTCAGAATTCTTCAGACAAAAGCAGAAACTGCTGATGGCATCTGGCAGCAATAATCAGATAATATTGCATTAGTAGTAGCTGAGTTGCTTTTTTTAATTGTCTTCAGCCCTATATGGATATAAACACTCATACATCAAATCTGCATGTGGGTGGAGTGTGACCATTTTTCCTGTATAGGGCCTTCAACATTGGATTTTTCTAAGACCAATGGTTCTCATGTGTCAAGCTGTATGTCTGCCTGCCTGAGGACAAAACTCAATATTACAGCAGGAGAAATGGAGATGGTCTTTTCGTTATGCTTTCGATTTCAGCCAATGCAGCAGCATACCAAGCACGAAAGCCCATGAGAAATCTAGCTTCTCCAGCATCTAGAGCAGCCATACGTCTGGATTTTCCCAGACATTACTGGGATTTCAAAGGTGGAATTGACCGGGGGGGGAGGGATTTCTGAAATGTGGTGGCACTTCGCCCTGAATCTTAGGCAAGTCAACAACAACAAAAAATCGCATTTTTGTAACAATTTTTGAAGTTCCCAAAGCGAAACAAATTTCAGGGGTGTCCCGGTTTTTACTTTTGAAATATGGCAACCCTACCAGCATCCCAAATGCTTAGTAAGGACTTGGGACCCACAAGGAAATTATACTTCCTAGGTGTGTCCTGCTGTCAGAAAAATTGCTGCTGCTGTCTCAGATCCTCCTAGTGTCCCTGTTTTCCAGGGACAGCCCCTGATTTGCAGAAGCCATCCCGGTTTCGGCTTCGATCTCAGAATGTCCCGCTTTTCCTTAGGACATCCCTATTTTTATTGGAGAAATGTTGGAGGATATGGAGATATGCAACCCCCAAACCAATGAGATAAGTAACTATACAACCTTTAGAATACATCTGAAGGCAGCCCTGGATAGGGAAGTTGTTGTTGTTGTTAACTTTGTTTACATATTGATTGATACAATAAAAACACATTATTCTTAATACAAAAAAGAGGGGGGGAAGGAGAAAAGAAAGAAAAGGGGGGAAGAAAAAGAAAAACTAAACAAAAAGAAAGGAAAAAGAAGATAAAGACAAAGAGAAACTCACAAAAAATCTTGTCTAGTACATGTAACTGTTTAAGGAATACAAACCTATCATCAACAATATTATAAACACTTATTTCCAGTAAGAACTCACTTTGTCTTCTCCTTGTCTTTTTTCCTCGCCTCTCCCACTTTCTTTTCCATACCTGATTTCTGGTTTGATACCCTGATTAATTTTCATGACTTCCTTCTAACCCTATGCGGTTTCTAATCTCTATATCTTAATTTATCTGTATCATTTTTAAATCTGTGGAGAACCATCCTGTTATCTCTGTGGAATTCAGTCTATGCTCAACCAGGTGTAACCGTTGGAACTATATTTCATCATATATATATATATTTTAAAGCATATATTTCATCATATGTTTTTAAGAGCATTGCTTTCATAGGGAATTTTTTTTTTAATCTTTAATGTTTTATTCTGTTTTTTTATATGTTGGAAGCTGCCCAGAATGGCTGGGCCAACCCGGTCAGATGGGTGGAGTATTGCATTGTATTGTGTTGTATTGTATTGTATTGAATAAGCCGTTCCCATTTTCATCAGAGAAATGTTGGAAAGTATGCTATCCAAAACATAACAAGTCTCTGGCTACGGGTTAAGGAAGGCATTGCTTTCTGCTCCGCCCTGTATCCCCTGCAGGGAACACACTCATAAATCAGCACGCAGCAGGACTGAACCCATAGGGAAGACATTGCCAGAGCAGCGCCCAGCAGGATTTAATCCACCAGATGAATGATCAGTAGAGAGTTCAGTCCTGCTGGCTAACAAGCTCTGCTTCATCCTAGACAGGGAACGCACGAATGAAGCAGACCCCAGTAGAATTGGAACCCAACCATCACATGACATGGGCAAGGTTTGGGGGAAATGGCCTAGTAAACTAACTTGGACTCCTTGGTGAGCTAAGGTTGGCCAGCGGACCATTATTGGCCTGTAGGCTGGAGGTCTCCCCTGCTTTTGAGTATGCATCACATTTGAAAGCAATGCAATGAGCACAGGGGTGCCTACTGTCACATATCCAGGTGTCAACGTCATGCTGGATGTGCCTCGATGTTCTGACCCAACTCGTCAACTGCATACAATTGGATTTCGCTAGCCCCGAAAATGGAAAGCGAGGGAGGTCCCTGGCAAGGAGGATCGGCAACTTAAGATGTTAGCGGGTCTCACAAGTCGAATAAAAGAGCAAGAAGAACAGGTATTTAAAGAGGAGTGGGATTTTTGTTGTTGAGCTTATCGAAAACAATTGCGTGCAGTTGAAAACTCTGGCAGTATTAAAGTGAATTCAACAGTATAATAAATACTGAAGTGATGTAAGATAGGAGAATAGAATTACGTGGATATATCAAAATATGCAGGAATGGTTGGAAAAGTCAAATGAACCTTGGAAGGGGAGGGGGCATTTAATAAGTGTATGTTTCATCTGTAATGTAAAATATGAAAATTTAATAAAAATTATAAATAAATGAATAAACAACTGCTTCAGAAGTGGGTATACATTCCGTTTCCCTTCCAACACTGCCCCCTGCCACATCCCTACTGCAAATTCCATCGCAAGGGATGCATATATATATATATATATATATATATATATATATATATATATATATATAACCAAAGGGGTTTCTTTTGCTAGAGGTGAAAACGTGCTGTGAAACTCTCCCGTCTCATTTTGTCTTAGCAGCTTGAAGAAGCTGAAGACATCTCATATGAACAGATACGACTGTACACTTAGCATGCCTTTTTCCCTTCCTTCTGTCAGATTTTTACTGTTTCATATATTGATCCCTGACAACGTCCACAATGCCCGTCTAGAGCAATTTGCGTCATACGCTTAATACAATTATACTGACTTGAGAGAGCTTCCGAGTTCTCTTTAAGCAGGAGAGCAGAGGCCTCTGCTAGCTGCTCCAGTCTTGCAAGCGAGACAATCTTAGCCAAGCCTGCCTGGCGGGTGACTGAAATATTTGGATACAGCAAACGTAGGTGACAACAATTCTGATAACTGATTTGCAGGGAAGGGGAAAGATGATTAATGCCATTAAAAAGAAAAAGAAAAAGAAGAGGGGACAACATTCCATCAGATGTGCTATCAGTTTGCTACAGGAATCTCATCACCCATCACCGCCACCCCCAGCAGCGTTTAGGGCTTTCAAGGTCAGCACCAACACTTTGAATTGTGCTCGGAAATGTACTGGTAACCAGTGAAGTGTGAAGGATAACAGAGCTTAAAGAGTTAACAGCTCTGCTATGACGCTCTGGCCACTGGGTGGGGCTGTTCACAGTTGACAGTTGGATATAGTTACTGGTTTCTCTTGGCCAGGAGAAAGCAATGTCAGAAAGCTCTCCTGGAAGTATATTATGTTATTAATAAACGTTAACAGTTTGGAATAAACTGTGTCAGCGTTGTATTGCTGAGAACTTTTCACACAGAGAGGCTGTGAAACGCTGCGGTTAAAGGCTGCTGAGATAGAAGAAACTCTGCTACGTTTTATGAGCCAGCAAACAGAGAGGCGCAGGAGAAACGTGAAGGCGACATTTTTAGGTTCCAGTTTTCGATCTTTATTAAAAACTTTCACATGAAGATCCTTTAGGAGCTGTGTTATATGGTCCCAGTGGCCATTTAAGGGTGGGCTTGTGGCTAAATGGTCAAAGTCGTGCATGTTTTGTACTTCCACAAAAATCTCACAAAGCTACAACCACTTTCAACACGGTTCCTTCATCCCACACATGCAGCCATTTCAGTGCCCTCTACACCCAACCAGATTTTCAAAAGCAGCACAGCACAGTTCCCATAAGTGTAAGAGTCACAACATTTAATTAGCAGGCACTGATGGAAGTAGTAATAACAGCTTTTGTAACCTGTGCTTCTTTCTGCGTTACAAATGAAATCTATTTTTACCCATTCAGCAAGTGTTACAAGTTCTTAATGTCATTTGAGGGCTCATGAAACAAAGTTCAGCCAGGTCACTTCTTCATCACGTCAGACTGTAATTGACTTCTGATTAACATTTTGCCTGCCCTTTCAAGCTCCCGAGAATAAGATCAGGGTGGTGAAGTTTAATTGAGAGGTCTTTGTTGTTCAAAGTTTTGGACAATGAGAAGGATGGAGCACATTTTGCAAAACATGCCCCAGCGCAAATTTAGGATGGTGGTATCACTTGGTTCCATCATCCATTGTTCTTGCAAGGTGATTTGGTGGAGTCAGTGGACTTTATATGAATGAAAAAGGGGAGCTGTGCTGGCACATAAGAAAAAATCCCAAGTCCATATTATGGTGATATCTTTATCAACTTTATAGGGAGGAAATAAGGCAAAAAGTTGGGCACTCTCTGATGCACCTCAGCGTATCTTGTTATAAAGGTAAAAAAAAAAAAGATAAAGGACCCCTGGACAGTTAAGTCCAGTCAAAAGTGACTATGGAGTTGTGGTGTTCATCTCGCTTTCAGGCCGAGGGAGCCGGCGTTTGTCCACAGACAGCTTTCCAGGTCATGTGGCCAGCATGACTAAACCGCTTCTGGTGCAATGGAACACTGTGACAGAAACGAGAGTGCACGGAAATGCTGTTTACCTTCCCGCCGGAGCAGTACCTATTTATCTCCTTGCACTTTGACATGCTTGCGAACTGCTAGGTGGGCAGGAGCAAGGACCGAGCAACGGGAGCTCACCCCATCACGGGGATTCAAACCGCCGACCTTCTGATCAGCAAGCCCTAGGCTCTGTGGTTTAACTCTGTGGTACTGAGTGATAATTATATGTGACTTGGGGTTACCATATTTCAAAAAGTAAAAACCAGGGCACCCCAAAAGTTGTTGAGCTTTTCTTGAGAAGACACCAAAAATTTTGAATTAGGAAACGGCTGTTTTGCATAGAAAGGTGTCTTTTTGTAATAGGACTACTATTCTAAAAGGGGGGGAAAGTGACGTTCTCTTAGGGTTGCCATATAAAAACCAGAACACCTTGAGGGGAAAAAATTGGAGACGAAAATGCCAAAGAAACACAGTTTTGTTTTGTTTTTTGGTTGAGTTCTCTATGATCCGCCTTTTGGGAACACCCCCCCACACACACACACACGTCACTTCTGCCTTTGAAATCCTGGTGATGGACGTACGGCAGCCCTACGTCACTGAAAGAAAGACACAAGGTCCATTCATAGAGGCACTCATAACAAGGTGCTCTACAGCGAACACAGATGCAGAAAGTTTGCGATCTAGAAGGCCTCGCATTGCCTACAATTTTCTGAACATCTGAAGGCAACTCGGCATGAAAGTAATCCCTTTGGCAGTTTCTGCATTCTTGAAGCTATTCCACCACCACCCCAAAAAAGGATGTTGTTCAAGTGTTTTTTAGTTTTAGTTTTAGCTAGTGGAACAGGTGAGGTGCTGGGCAATGGATGAAAGCAAAGAAGTGGTGGGGAGAGATCCTTGTAGGAAGATCAATACTGGCTTCCCACCTAAGGAGGCAGGAAAAGAGATCAAAATTGGTTTTGTACATTGGGTAGAATTTAATTTTGAAGAGAGGCAAAAACTCATGGGGGGCTTGTTTGTGAGGAGAATAGGTGCCAGAAACCAAGAAAACGGTGCAGGCAGAAGGCCTCCCAATAATAGCACTGCCTAATTATTTTTAATCACACGTTTAGGATGAAATGCTGTACCCACCTACCTGGGACGATACGTTTCGCCTCATTTTTCAAACTCCTGAGCTCAGTTTGTTGATCCTCATCCAGCCCATATCATATCTGTGCTCAATTATTCATTTAGAGATTGAGTGGATGCCTCTGGATTTGATGGAAATTTAAAAAAAACACAGAGCTGGTTGCTGTCAGTACATTGATTTGGGCTATAAATTGCTCCTTATAGGATTTTTTAAAAAATGGAACATTTATCTTAACCAAATCACCTACTCTCCATCCCTTATTCTTCGCCAGCGAGAAACGCAAGTTGTTTTTGCATGCAACCAAAAGAGCAACAAATCCATTCTCATTTGTTTTGTCTGTTACAATGACATTTCAGGTTTACTTCATCCAGACCTTTTGTTAATGGATTGGGGGGCGGGGCGGGATAAGATGCCACGGCACATTCCCTGACCTGTTTGGTTAACTCCAGATGAGCTATTTTAATTATCTAATGGACTTTGCAAAATCTGCTTGAAGTTCTGGTTGCATTGCAACACTTTAACCGTTTAACAAGCTCCTAATTACCCACAGCAAGGAGTGACTTTCCTGATGTCTTTGCTGCAACTTAGAATATCAGCTCAGCCAGAAAGCCCATATGATATGCAACACCGCATCCCCCTATTGTTCAAAAAGAGAGCTGAATCAACAAAGAAGGTGGGAAGGAGGAGAGAGAAAGAACATGCTAAATTAGCCTTTGGCTTAGGCAATCCTAATTCTGAGGGCAGTTTGTGAGTCTGCATTATTTTTGGTAATCCACTTTGGAGAGATTTGTATCCTCAAAAGTGGGTGTAAACAAGTGTAATAAATAGATTTTAGGATGTAACAGTGCTGTCAAGTATCCCGTTTTCCCTGGGAATCTCCCTTATTTCAAGCAGTTTCCCGCTGCTATCCCTTATTTTTTATATCCCTTTAATTTCCCATTTTTTCAAAGGAAGCAGCTCCTCTCCCTCCCCCTGCTGGCCAGGGACTGGGAAGACCTCGCCTCCTTGCAGCCTCAAAGCAAGCGGGAGCCATTTCCCGCGCTTACAGGCGTCGTAGCCCACGGGCAGCGTTTCCAAAATACAGTAAGCCTACTGCGCGCGTTCACACCAGTGCCGCCCACTTTTGCTTCTGGCTCCGCCCACCACTGCCATGTGACTGTCCCCGGATAGGTGAGGCTGCTGATCCCTTATTTTCAAATCCGAAACTTGACAGCTATGGGATGTAAACAAGTGTAATAAATAGATTTTAGGAACCTGGGAAGCTGCCATGTACAGTCGTACCTCGGCTCTCGAACACCCAAGTGAGTGTTCCTGTTTTCGGACGTTCTTTTGGAAGCCGAACATCCGACGGGGTCCGAGGTACGACTGTACTGAGTCAGACCATTGCTCCATCTAGCTCAGTATATTCTGCACTAACCGACAGTAGCTCACAAGGGTTTCAGCAAGAGTCTCTTGGAACCCTGGCTGGAGGATGGCACAGGTTGAAAACTAGGACCTCATGCATGAAAAGCAGATCTTCTGTCAGTGAGCCGCAGCCCTTTCCCTGAATATATCAGGTATAAAGAGCCTGAGGGTAAGATGTCCTGAGGGGGACCCCTTCCATGATTTAGGGTGACCACGTGTCCTAGTTTACATTCTACAATCCTCTATTTTTCCTGTTCAGGTCTGTTAGTATCTCTGGTGGGGGACATGTCCTTAGGGTTGCCATATTCCCAAAACTGAAAATCCAGACAAAGCTGTTGAGCTCTTTAGAGGAACATCTCCCCTCCAGGTTTTAAATTTGCTTAACAACAACAACAACAACAATAATACCCCCTTGCCATATGTCCGGGTTTTCCTGGGCATTTTTGCCAATTTGGCAAAAAAAAATCCCCCCGTACGCCAAAATGAATGCTGTCTGATCCCAGACATATGGCAACCCTATGTGCCATGCTCCTTTTGAGGAAGTTTGTCCACCTTTTGTTCCTACCCTGCACTCAGCTTTCGCCTGTGGCCACTAGCAGCTGTCAGTGTGAGACAGCGACCACCCCCTTGGAAACAGCATAGATTGGCCAGCTAAACCAGGTGAGGGTAGCCGATGGGTCTCAAACCCTCATTGAGTTAGGGACTTCCCCTGCATGCGAAGACAGGCTCTGGCACATTGAGCAGATGGACCAAGATGCCCAATGGTCAAGTAGGCAGTTTCTTCTCATACAATAGAGGGAAGTGAGGGGCATATAGAATCATAGAGTTGGAAGAGACCACAAGGGTCCTCCAAAGACCTCCAAAGAAGGAGACTCCACCACACTTGTTGGCAGCAAATGAGTCTCATCGACCTGGGAAGGTAGCCCATCTAGGAGAAGGAAAACACTGGTCCTAACCCTCCGCTGCCTTGTGGGATATCTTCAGGAGAAGAAAAGGCTAAGGAGCACAAAAGTCCTCTAAGACAGTTGGATGGTGCCTTGTACGCCTCCTTCTGACAACTCCTGCAGCCAAGCTGGTGCTAAATGTATTGCTCTGCTTTCTTTGGGCCACATCAACGAGGCTGAGAGCTGGGGGGCGGGTTTCATCTGGGCCTCCAGATGACCTCCATACTTGCTGCCCAGGCTTGCACCTTGGGGAGGTCACTTCGGTGCTGCTAACACTGTGGTTTGACTTCACCCCTGGAGGTGCACTCCATTGTCTTTCAAGACAGGCAGATGCCAACAATGTTATAAACTGCCATGTGGTCTTTCGACAAAGCGCTGTGTGTAAATTTAATGAATGAATAAATGAAATAAACCCAGTTCAGCACTGGATTGGGGAGGGAGGGAATCGGCTCTCTTCCCAAATTGACTCTTATCAATATAGTGTGTTATTTACAGCTTTAAAAAATATTCCTACAAATCACATTTGCTTGGCCACTGATCGCTTACATGCATGCATCTTGGGGGTTTTCATCCAACATTTTACCATATGTTTCACCAATTTCAATTAATAATAATAATAATAATAATAATAATAATAATAATAATAATAATTTATTTATACCCCGCCCATCTGGCTGGGTCTCCCCAGCCACTCTGGGCAGCTTCCATCAAATATTAAAATACATTTAAAATATCACAGTTTAAAAAATTCCCTAAACAGGGCTGCCTTCAGGTATTATTAGTAAGTATTATAACTTACTACAAGATAATTAAAAAGTTTGAGAAATTAACATAACCTGCTACAATACTTTAATCTGAAATTTGTTTACACTTAATTCTTCCAGCGCCGTATCGCCATCCAACCAATTCAGGATGCGCTTTGATGTGATAAACATCTCGACTATAGATTAAGCAGTGAGCGTTTTTGAATCTGCAAAGTAATTACTGTTACGTTCCTATAATTTCCTGTCTGACTAAACTATCTGTAAGCATCAGTCAATAGCTAGGCTGCATATGCCCTCCATTTTCATCCAGATATCCTATCTTCAGGTTTAATAAGCCTGCATTCTGAATAGTTTTTATCTCGTGGCCAAAGCCCTGTTGCCTTTAATATTAATATGTTCCCCCTGGTTGCCATCTCCTGGAGAGATTTTGGTTATCTGTGGCATCACTTTCATATGTGTAGGCCTCCAGCCTTCCTTTCCGCTTTGATAACCTTTTCACATTTATATATTACAATAACAAAAAAATCCTCAATTTTTTTCAGTTTGCCTTCTCTGGGATCAATTCCCCTCAGTCTCTAAAGTATTCCGCCTCCTTCTCCTTCTCCTCCTTCTTTTATCCAACTGACTTACAGCATTGCGCGGTCAGGCGGAGTCCCCCAAACCCCAGGCAGCCCCCGAGCGGAATAATGGCACAAGACAACATGCTATGAGATTAAAAATGCATTCAAGGGGTGTAGCCTCTGTGCATGTACAGAATTCATGGTTCTGCAAATCTATTGGACCATTTAAAGAGTTGCACCCCCTGATTAAATTACCAAAGGGAAAAAGCCATGGTTGGCCTTTTCTCACCAGGGACACAAGGAAGGGGAAGCTGTAGGTTTGAGAAATTATTTTATTGCTGTGAATCGCCTTGGAAGCTCTTCTAAGAGCTAAGGCAGGATGGAAAATTCTTATAAATAAATAAAGTCTTATTCTCACTTTTTTGTTTTTTTTATTTTTAAACTGTTTTGTTTGTAGCTGTGTGGCTGAGTCCTTATAAGGTGATTCTCTGTGCCCTGACAGAGTATAGAGTCACCAGTATCACTCAGCAGCAGAAAAGGGGAGAATCTTAAATATCTTTAAATGAACTTTTTTTTAAAAAAAGCCCCTGTAATTTTGAAAGCTGGCAGCAGAGGGCCATGTAAGATAACTAATGTCATTGCCTATTAAGCCACAGAACCATGCTGGAAGTTAGAAGCAAACTACAGTATACTGTATAGCACAATTATATGTGTAAAAACCTTAACGGCACAAGAGGGAAGGGGGTAATTGACCCCTGCAAGGAATGGGCAAGCTTGTCCGTTCTGGTTTCTCTCAGTCTCTTATTTTTACAATCTTAAATTCAGCAAACCACCCCCCGCCGCCGCCGCATTTCTGCAGCAATTTGTGGTTTCAAGGGGTTTCGCTTGTGAAAATGAATCAGCATTTTCGTGCAAGTTTCTCTCAAGGTTGGTATTTTTGCATGCAGCTAAGTAAGCATCATACCCATTTTATTAGGATCAGCAGACAGTCGTATTAATAGTAAGCTGGCAAAAGGTTATTTATATGCTAGCCTTTGGATTGAGGAGACCTTTTCCCAGAAGATCAAGCAGCTCACTCAGTGGTCAGGGATGTCGGCAGCAACCTATTTAACGGAACAGGGAACACATTATTAGCTTTTGATTTTGGTAGATTAGGACTGCTACACATCCGGATTTCCCCAGACATTACTGGGATTTCAAAGGTGTGATGTCCGGGAGGGGGGGGGAATTTTCGAAACGTGACATTTTGTCCTGGATCTTAGGCAAGTCAATTGAAAAAAATCAGAATTATTGTTTTGTTTTGTTTTGTTTTGTTTTTGGCGTGTTGTTTTTTTTTTTAAGGTGAACAACTTTGGCATTCAGGGGCGTAGCAAGGGGGGGCGTAGGGGACGTGCCGCCCCATGTTCCATAATGGAGGGGGTGACAAATTATCAAGGAACAATTACTGCCCTACTAGGGCGGTTCATAAAAAACTTTTTTTAAAAAAATGCCTGCTCCAAAGGTCTTATCTTACTATACTAGGGATTATATAGCTATATATGAAATTTCATGCATATCGGTTAATATCTTGACCCTCCTCCACCAAAATAGCTGTTTACTTGGCTGTTTTCCTATGTCGTGAAGGCTGAAATTTCAGTTCAGTGGAGCACTTACTGTTCCCAACCCTAACCCTGTGGAAAGCCATCTAATTAGACTTTAATTTGATTTTGAGATGTTTTTAGGAGGTAATTTAATTATTGTTTGATTTTATACCAATGTTATGTATCTGATGTTAGCCACCCTGAGCCCGACTTTGGCCGGGGAGGGCGGGATATAAATAAAAGTTTTTTATTATTATTACTTGTTATTATTCCTTTGTAAGAAAATATGAAATAACGTAAAACCATTTTTGCAGGGGGGGAATCAATGGGGGGGTTGACAAGAAATTTTCCGCACCAGGTACCACCTGACCTTCCCATGCCTGGGGGGGGGTGACAAAAAAAATTGCCCCCAGGTACCAATTTACCTTGCTACGCCCCTGTTGGGGTTTGTTGCTTTTTAAAAAGTGCATCAATTTTGGGGGTTTCCTAAAAGAAGTTCAACCATTTTCATGGTTTCCTAAAAGAAGCTCAACAACTTTATTTTGGGGTGTCCTGGCTTTTACTCTTTGAAATATGGCAACTCTAAGCTAGATGCCTCTGCTAAGGGAAAGGAAGGTTGAGCTTTGCTAATTACTGCTATGTGCTGAAGGCACCTTGCCGGCCCCTGGAAATTTGTTCCAGAGTTTTTGGGACCCTCCTTTACAGCAGGGGGATGCTGAGAGAAGCAGGGAGTGGTGAGAATCTCTTTCCTCTCCCTTACAGTAGCAGAGGCATCATGCTGAATCAACAGAGGAATAACAGCAACATCGGACTCTTTCCTGTGCTTCTACATAAGCAAACTGTAGAGAGGGCTCTGGCCCCAAGCAGCCTACAGTCTGCAATTGATAAAAAGGAAGAGGGGAAGAAGTGTGATGCAAGGATAAAAGTAAAGGTAAAGGGAAGCCCGCCCATTAGGTCCAGTGGTGAAGGGAATGAAAACAGTTGAAAGAGAGGGGAGTGTCCAACAAGAAAATGTCTGGCATTCACATTTATAGGTTGCAAAGGGATTTGCGCGGTGATTATATTCATCTCTCGTTACTGTTTTTTTTTTTTGCAGTTGGGTTTACGAGGAGCCGACGTAGGTTTTCTGGGTCATGTGTACCAGCATGACAAAGCCGCTTCTGGTGAACCAGAGCAGCGCACGGAAATGCCGTTTACCTTCCCGCCGGAGCGGTACCTATTTATCTACTTGCACTTTGACGTGCTTTCAAACTGCTAGGTTGGCAGGAGCTGGGACTGAGCAACGGGAGCTCACCCCGTTGTGGGGATTCGAACCACTGACCTTCTGATCAGCAAGCCCTAGGCTCAGTAGTTTAGACCACAGCGCCACCTGCGACTGCCATTTCCCCAGGTAAGCTACGCCTTCTATTGTGTGGGCTGGGTGGTCCCTCCCCTTACCTGGCCAATCCCACTGGCAACACCTCCCCCTGAGCGCTGGCTGAGGTAGGTGGGGACCACAGGTATCCAGCCTGGGGAAGGCGATGCCAGCCCGAACTGGCAGGAGCCGCTCTAGGGTCCAAGGGGGCTGCGCGCAACCACGCAAAAGTCGCTCCCCGTGTAACGTGGGGAACGGTCATTGCGTGGACAGGAAATGCGAGCAAATGCAGTTACTCCTTACTAGGGTGGTATCTACATACATATAAGAAACGCTGTGAAAATGCTTTTAAAAAAAGTTTTGAAAAATACATTGCATAGCTCACTGTCGTCATCTAGTGTCACATTTGTATATTGCACTTTACAACACATTTTGTTCTGTGACCTCCTGGTATAAGGCAGTTTATAAATTAAAAAACATAACAAAAAACCACGTTTTATTTACAGCTGTATAGCTGAGTTTTTTTTGTTAGCGCTGTTATATGCTGGCAGTTGAACAAATGTCAAAGGAAAGGTCACGTTTTCAGCAATATTATCCTCTTCACTCCCATTTATCAACAGTAGAAGTACAAAATGACAGCATGAATGAGCAAGGTTAGGGGTTGTGACCAACTAAGGCCTCCTCAGAGTAGACCCATTGAAATTAGGGGCTCTAAATTAGTTCTATCTATCCATTTCAATGGCTTTATTCTGTATAGGACTAACATTGTACACAACCCAAGTTATTTTATTCAAGAACATTTGCACGAGGAATTCTTCCACGAGTGCCTTGCAAACACCCTTCGCCCCAAAAAGGTGGCGGAATTATGTGCATTCAGCTGAGGAATGAAACAGGAGAAGTGTAAGAAATAAATTTTAAATGCACAAACCTGAACAAGCAGAACAGCCTTGTGATCTTGAGATATTTTCAGGCTCTCGTCATTTCAGCCAGGCATCTGGATCTTACACGCAAACATACACAGAGAGTAAAATGTTTATTTTAATGATATATAAATACACACACATACTGATCTCCAGCGGTTGTGGGTTCCTGACAGATGAAAGAAAAGTATCGGATAAATTCCTTTGCGTGAACATGCTGGGTAGAGTGAAGGGCAAAGGTACCATTTCAGATCTCGGCAGGGTTGCACGAGATTCAATGGCTTGCTGTTGGAGACAATTCAAGATTCTATTTCTTTTCAAAGGAAGGACCGCTTTTTAGAAGCATTTGTTAACAAAGCTAATGCACAGGTCAAAAGGTCACATGTGGACTGCCCTTTATAAAGCGAAGGAATGGCTGCGTTTCTCACGCACCCCCAGCATACAGGGCCATCTAAGAAGCTCTCCTGTGCTCCACTGGAGAGAGGCTGAGAGACCAAAGGAAGTGGCAGACATCCTTCTTGCAAAGAAGAAGGGATGTGGTGCAATGGCAAAGCACCTGGTAGTTTGGGGTCTTGGCCCTGCAGAGCCAACCGTAACATGGTCTCCTAGTTTCCAGACCATAGGCCCAGGGGCGTAGCAAGGGGGGCGGGTTCCATAATGGAGGGGGTGACAAATTATCAAGGAACAAATTTTGGGGGGGGGATTTGAATATTTTTTTGGAAAATTCCTGCTCCGACGGTCTTATCTTACTATACTAGGGATTATATAGCTATATATGAAATTTCATGCATATCGGTTAATATCTTGACCTCCTCCACCAAAATAGCTGTTCACTTGGCTGTTTTCCTATGTCATGAAGGCTGAAATTTCATTTTTTAAAATAAGAATTTATTGGATTTTAACCATAAAAACATACAAAAACTACAAAAAAACTACAAAACACTACAAAAATACACACACTTATCAATCCTTATCCTCTTTATAATCATTATTCTGGGACTTCCTCACGTCCTCTCTTCTGGTTCATTTTTAATCTTCTTTAGTAACTTTGTATCATTATAAAATCTTCTTTCTCACAACTAATCTTAATCTCAAAATTTGAATTTTTTTGAAAATGCCTGCTCCGAAGGTCTTATCTTACTATACTAGGGATTATATAGCTATATATGAAATTTCATGCATATCGGTTAATATCTTGACCCTCCTCCACCAAAATAGCTGTTCACTTGGCTGTTTTCCTATGTCATGAAGGCTGAAATTTCATTTTTTTAAAATAAGAATTTATTGGATTTTAACCATAAAAACATACAAAATACAAAAACTACAAAAAAACTACAAAACAATACAAAAATACACACACTTATCAATCCTTATCCTCTTTATAATCATTATTCTGGGACTTCCTCACGTCCTCTCTTCTGCGTTCATTTTTAATCTTCTTTAGTAACTTTGTATCATTATAAAATCTTCTTTCTCACAACTAATCTTAATCTCAAAATTTGAATTTTTTTTTGAAAATGCCTGCTCCGACGGTTTTATCTTACTATACTAGGGGTTATATATATCGGTTAATATCTTGACCCTCCTCCACCAAAATAGCTGTTCACTTGGCTGTTTTCCTATGTCATGAAGGCTGAAATTTCAGTTCAGTGGAGCACTTACTGTTCCCAACCCTAACCCTGTGGAAAGCCATCTAATTAGACTTTAATTTGATTTTGAGATGTTTTTAGGAGGTAATTTAATTATTGTTTGATTTTATACCAATGTTATGTATCTGATGTTAGCCACCCTGAGCCCGACTTTGGCCGGGGAGGGTGGGATATAAATAAAAGTTTTTTATTATTATTACTTGTTATTATTCCTTTGTAAGAAAATATGAAATAACGTAAAACCATTTTTGCGGGGGGGGGAATCAATGGGGGGGTTGACAAGAAATTTTCTGCACCGGGTACCACCTGACATTCCTATGCCTGGGGGGGAGGGTGACAAAAAAAATTGCCCCCAGGTACCAATTTACCTTGCTACGCCCCTGCATAGGCCCAATCAAGAAAGATGCTGCGGCCAATGGTACTGAAAGCCATCGAGAGGTTGAGGAGGATCAGCCAGGATCACACTCCCCCCATCTATCTTCTGATAAAAGGCAGTGGCGGAGCTTCATGCTCCGGCACCTGGGGGCGGAGAGCAGGTGGGGGTGTGGCTGGAGCATGTCCCGGGGGTGTGGCTCCCCCCACCCCCCTCTTCCTCCGCCAGTGGATAAAGGTTATCATTCAGTGCAACCAGGGCCATTTTGCTGTCAAAACCAGGTCTGAAGCTGGGTTGAAATGTGTCAACATAAGTGAAAATGATGTACAGGTGGTATCTGACTCCTAGTAAGTTAGCAAAAAAAATGTATAAGACAAGTACAAATGCCTGCTGGAAATGTAACGGAAAAAAGTACCTTTTACCATATGTAGTGGTTGTGTAAAGTAATAAAATAATTCTGGGTTGATGCAGCTGGATGCCCCAAGTTACATCATTTATTTTAGGGAAATCCACATAAGGAGCAAAGGGCTGGAACCAGAATAACTCGAGCTGGGTATGTGTGCGAGCTTTGCCTTTGTTTTCAGAGACTTCCCCAAAGCATCCTCCCGAAAGCCCCAAACAGAAACACTGTTTTATCACTTAAAGCTTCGAGCAAACACAAACTGTCTCTGGTAAACAGGGGCAGCCGGAATTCGGGGAATCTGGTTGGTAGCGACAAGCAGCCCAAGTCTGAGCATGTTTGCAGACAATCATGTTCCATGTGGGGTTGGAGAGAGCCATTAACTCTTTGGAGAACCAAAGAGGCCGTCTGCGAACGGAGCCTGAACTCAGTCGGACAGTCTGCGTTCAAGTCTGTTTCCCATACGTTGGGAAGCGCCTCGTAGAGATAGCGTATTTGCAGGGGAGGGTTATCCTAAATGCAGATGGGGTCACTGTGCTCTGAACAGGAAGCTCTGCTATTGCTTCATTGCAGCTGATCTTCTGGAATCCCAACGCCTCTCCGGAGTCAAGAGGGGCAGCCTCAGAGCAGAGCAGTCACATCAGGCTGTTGCAGCTGTGCTAAGAGCTCCAGCAGCGAGATCAGATTACATTTCTCTCTCTCTCTCTCTGTGCTTCCCCTCTGCCCCCAAGGCCTTACCTTCTAAAGCGGGAAAGGGAAGGAGCAGGCTGCAAAACTCACTCAGGAATTCTCCCTCTGAGGAAGCGTCTGGCATTGTGAGCTGCTTGGTGAGTAGCTGGTGAGATTCTGTCTATTTCAAGCTGCTTATTGTGCCAGATAAGGACCGCCACCCTCCCAGGTGGGTTTCACATAGCTGGGTGTTGTTGTTGTTGTTGTTGAGGAGGAGGTATGTATCGGGTATGGAACCTGAAAACTGCTAGCCTACTCATGTTTACTAGGTCCATTGGACTCTGTGGGACTTACTTCTAAGTAGACCTCTGCAGCTTTGTTGTGCATGTTGTTGTTGTTCAGTCGTTCAGTCGTGTCCAACTCTTCGTGACCCCATGTACACCACAACAAAAAGAGAGACTTAGCGCTTGAGGAAAAGAAATTATCCCATGATTTATACTTGGGCTCTTCGTTTCCTTGGCTGGGCACAATCCTAAAGCATATTCTACTTGGAAACAAGGCTTTCTGATTCATGTAAGCGTTCATCGGATTCCAGCCTTAATAATAATAAAAAAACCAACGCTATTATAAACCCCAGGAAAAGCATAAATTATCAGAGGAGTTACTCTGCAACTACTTTCACACTTTAAAGCAGGGCCAGGCAAGGTGGTGTCCTCTAGATAAGTGTTTCCCAAACTTGGGTCTCCTGCTGTTTTTTTTTTTGGACTGCAACTCCCATCATCCCAAGCTAGCAGGACCAGCGGTTAGGGATGATGGGAACTGTAGTCTAAAAGCAGCTGGAGACCCAAGTCTGGACTGCACCTCCCAATGTCCCTGACCATTCTGGCTGGAGCTGATGGAAGTTGTAGCTAAACAACACATTGGCCTCTCGTACTTTAAAGCAGTATGTACCAGAAAGGACTTGGCTGGGCCTCAAGGGAGTATTGTAATACCTTTTATGGACAACTTTATAAAGGCAACCTTTAAGAGCAGTGTTTCCCAACCTTGGGTCTCTAGCTGTTTTTGGACTACAACTCCCATCATCCCTTGCTAGCAAGACCAATGGTCAGGGATGGTGGGAATTGTAGTCCAACAACAGCTGGAGACCCAAGGTTGGAAAACACTGATTTAAAGCAAGGATGGAAACCTCTGTCTCTGCAGATGTGCTTGTCCCATCAGTCCCAGTCAACTTAGAGATCAGGGATGATGGCAGCTGTAGTCCCACAACGCCTGAAGAGCCACACAGTCTGCATCCCTGATATAGAGAGCAATGAGAATTGCTTGACATGCCCAATATAGGCCTATGTAGGTCAACGGAGAAGTAAGTCCCACTGAGTTCAATGGGACTTACTCCCGTGTAAACGTTCCATAGGTTTGTAGCCTCAGCTGCAGAGGCATGAGTGCATTTTAGCCTGTGAGCCTATATGTGCTTACTTGGGAGTAAATCACACTGAACTCTGTGAAGCTTTCTTCTGAGCAGACGTGCACATACACGATTGTACTGTTGGTACAGTCATCTATCAGTGTCTATTCAATTTGTACAACCAACGTTTTTCTTATAATGCTGTAAGTTTAGTCAGCAGTGAAACGGACGGTGCCTGATCTCTGAATGCTGCAACTTAGGAAACAAGATGCATTCCCCCCCCCCTTTCATTATCTGAAAGCCACAAAGTGGCCTTGAACTGCCTTATTTCTCGGGAGGGAATTTAATGTACAGAACCACTCTTGCAAATACAGGCAAGGGTTAAAATCTGAAAACACCTTGGCCTGGGAAATCTTCTGAATTAAATTGTGATTCACCCTTTATTGTGTTTCAATCATGACGTGCCAGAGAACTTTCTCTCTCTCATACACACAGATAGAGAGAGAGAGAGAAAGCGCTTTTTTTCTGGGGGTACGCAGGGGTACGCATACCCTAAACATTTTGTGAATCTTTGTACTTTTGTCCATTTACTGTATTTATTTTCCCCGATTTGAACTATACAATGGTGATTTTGAGTCAAAATGAGAATACCCCTAAACATTTTTAAAGAAAAAAGCACTGTGTGTGTGTATATATATATATACTTTTTTCTACTTTACATTTCAAAATATTCATTTACACAACCTTAAATCAAAGACTTCCCTTCTTCTCTTTCCATGGTTCATTTTGCGTGTCATACATCCCTGCATATTTTACATGAACTAAACCATTCAGTATTCCATTGTTACATCCATCAAAACTTACTTACACTGTTGAATTTATCTTAATGTTACCAGCGTTTTTAAATGTACACCATTTTCATCCATATACTCAGTAAATATTTTCCAGTCTTCTTTAAACACACGTTCTTCGTGTTCTCTTATTCTATATGTTAAATCTGCGAGTTGCACATATTGCAACTAAATACATCACACCAAAACGCGCATGCGCGCACAGAGAAATAGCAAGCCCAGGATGACTTCGTGTAGCTCAGCATAAAAATATGACCATGTGACATACTCCTCTCAGTGTTATCTTAGGGCAAAATTAGACGAGACGGTGGAGGTCTGTAATCAGATTTCCCATCTCTAAATTTTGGAACAAAGGAAGCTGCCTTAGTTTGAGTCAGACTGTTACTCCAACTAGCTTAATTCTGCCTACAGTGCAGAGATGTACCTAGCTTCCCTTGCACCCTTGGCAAGGAGGTACATTGGTGCTTCCAAAGCTGGGACAGACTATAAACCAGAAATTCTAAAAGTTTGCTTTTGCTGGGGAGAGGCTCTGGTGGGCTGCTGTGACGGCCCACATTTATTTTTTTATGTATAATTTTTTTAGAGTTTTTACTAAAGCACAAAACCAGTTAAATTTTTTCATACTCCCCCTTCTCCCACCAAGGGGAGACCAGCTTTATTTTTTTATTTATAATTTTTTTTATTTGGTTTTTCACATTGAAATTTTACAGATATATATCAAACATAAATCGTTAAAACAAGATTCCAAGGAATCTCCTGGACTTCCATCCTCCCCTTTGTGGGTCCTAATTAATCATTTCCTCCTGCATCTCTTTTATGATAATCCAAATCTTTTACATCTCCATTGTGTCCAAAATTCACCATTAAACTACAAGTGATATTCCAATCCTACTAACGATTTTAACTGTTTACAATGGTCTTTAAGATAAGTTACAAATTTTCCCCATTCCTTATTAAAATTTTGGTCTTCCTGATTTCTGATTCTTCCGGTCATTTTAGCCATTTCGGCATAGTCCATCAACTTGGTCTGCCATTCTTCTCTGGTAGGGACTTTATCTTCTTTCCATCTCTGGGCCAATAACATCCAGCTGTGGTCGCATACATAAATACATACATAAATAATCTTTTCTGCTCCCTTGGGATTTTGGCTCCTTAAATTCCTAAAAGGAAGGTTTCAGGTTTTTTAAACAAAGTTATTTTAAGCATTGTGGGATGCAGGTGGCGCTGTGGGTTAAACCACAGAGCCTAGGGCTTGCTGATCAGAAGGTCGGCGGTTCGAATCCCTGCGACGGGGTGAGCTCCCGTTGCTCAGTCCCAGCTCCTGCCCACCTAGCAGTTCGAAAGCATGTCAAAGTGCAAGTAGATAGGTACCGCTCCAGCGGGAAGGTAAACGTTGTTTCTGTGCACTGCTCTGGTTTGCCAGAAGCGGCTTTGTCATGCTGGCCACATGACCCGGAAGCTGTACGCCGGCTCCCTCGGCCAGTAAATGCAAGATGAGCGCTGCAACCCCAGAGTCGGACACGACTGGACCTAATGGTCAGGGGTCCCTTTACCTATTTTAAGCATCCAACTCATTCATACAGTGGTACCTTGGGTTACAGATGCTTCAGGTTACAGATGCTTCAGGTTACAGACTCCACTAACCCAGAAATAGTACCTCGGGTTAAGAACTTTGCTTCAGGATGAGAACAGAAATCGCAGCGGCGGCAGCGGGAGGCCCCATTAGCTAAAGTGGTGCTTCAGGTTAAGAAAGTTTCAGGTTAAGAACGGACCTCCAAAACGAATTAAGTTCTTAACCCGAGGTACCACTGTATATCGTTTCCCAAAATCCTTTTACTACCTTAGAATTCCACCACGTATGATTAAAGGTTCCTTCTTTTTCCTTACATTTCCAGCATATATTTGAGCATGTTTTATGCATTTTTGTTAATTTACTAGAAGTACTATCGGTACATTAGTTTCATATAATTTTCTTTGAACGTATAACATGCCGTGAAATTTAAATCCCAATTCCATAACTTCTCCCAACCAGTGACCGGATTTCTGCACCCAATGGAGCCTGTGCACCTTGCCCAGCCACGCAGAGCAGCGTCGGAGTGGCCCGGGGATTGTGCAGGCTCCTAGCCCCTTCAAGCTGGAGTGGAGAGATGCGGTTTTTGTGCCCGCCCCCCGATGGGCCTGCACCCTTGGCGGGGGGTGGAGGGCCAACCTGGCCAACCCCTAGATATTCATCATTCACCATTTTATTTGTATGCCGCCTTTCCATAGTTAAAACAATGCTCAAGGCGGCTTACAACATGGCAAGATTTACAGAATTACCAACATAACAAAAGTCATAAACAATAAATAAAACACATCAAAAAGTACACAACCAAATGGAAAACAATTTCCAAATAAATCATAAAATCTAAAACTAAGAATACAGCAAGGGACGTGGGTGGCATTGGGGGTTAAACCACAAAGCCTAGGGCTTGCCGATCAGATGGTCGGCTGTTCGAATCCCCGCGACGGGGTGAGCTCCCGTTGTTCGTCCAGTCAACCTAGCAGTTTGAAAGCACATCAAAGTGCAAGTAGATAAATAGGTACCACTCCGGTGGGAAGGTAAACGGCGTTTGTGCGCTGCTCTGGTTCGCCAGAAGCGGCTTAGTCATGCTGGCCACATGACCCGGAAGCTGTACGCCAGCTCCCTTGGCCAATAAAGCGAGATGAGCGCCGCAACCCCAGAGTTGTCCACGACTGGACATAATGGTCAGGGGTCCCTTTACCTTTTTAAGAATACAGCATTAATATCGATCACAATTTAAAGTGACATAGATAAAAAAGAAAAGCAATTTTTTAAAAAAACAAAAACAACGGAGCCCTCTCTGCCCAGCAGCAGCTGCAGCAGTCCTTTATGGAGCCTGTCAGGCCCTGCCCCAAGCCAGGTGGAGAGAAGCAGGGCAGGGCCCATCAGGATCCCAGCAGGTCAGATATGACCCTGACCCTGAGTGGCAGCAGCTCTCTGTGTTTTCATTGCAATGAAAATGAAGGTGTTCAATATTCTCTGAAAGGACAAAGGAAATGATGTCTGCTAGAAGTGTAATGGGAGTCCCAAAGCGAAGGTGGCACCGCCTGGACGGCACAGATTCCTACATCTCCTTCACAAAGCAGTAATAGAATGGCGAGCTGGTTTTTTCGGTTAGTCTGGATTAATACGAAGACGTGCCTAAATCTAAACGACAAATGGCTGGCCATGTTCTGTACCGGAAATAATTCATTACCAGGATGCATGACAATAACGTTGTGAATAAGCATGATGGACCAGAGATTAAGAAAAGGAAATAAGCCATAAGGAGCGGTCACACAATATGATTCAGTACTCTGGAAACTGGTCATAAACCTAAAACAGAGCAAAAAGGTGAAGATAGGAGCTCTTTCCCTGACTATTTCCCCCAGCTACGAATATGTGAGGCCTCCGTTTTAATGCGCATGGGAAACAGAGGCTCTCCCATGTCCCTTACAAACCAGTTCTCTCTTTTAGAACCAGGGACTTGAATCCAGATAAAGCTTGGTTTGCTTACAAACCCTTGAAACGCACAGCTTAATTGTGATCCAAAAGCTCTGAAAAGGGGAAACCATGGGACAGAAAAGGGAAGGCTGAGAATGTACCGGTAGTTTGAGTGACTGGTTTCATAGCTGGGCCTAGATGCCATGCAGGGCCGTCTCGTCATAGGGGCTGGGTGGCGGTGCACCAGGGCGCCAGGCCCCCCAGGGGCGCCCCCACGAGCCCGCCGGCATACCGGGCGCCCCCTCCCCAACCTGCCCCCGCCCCCACGGGCAGGTGCTTGCGTGCCGGCGGGCGAGCTGCAAGCCGGTCGCCCTCCGGAGCCCCAGCTGGAGCGCTGGGAAAGGTGCACAAAGCCCCTCATCCCCCATTCGCCCACCTCACTCCCGCACTGGCCGCCCCTTGGGGGATGAGGGGCGTGGCGCTGGAGCGGCGCGGGGCTTTGCGCGCCCTTCCCAGTGCTCCAGCTGGGGCTCCGGAGGGCGGCCGGCTTGCAGCGCCACGCCCCTCATCCCCCGCTCGCCCACCCCCCCTCCCGAGGGGCGGCCAGCGCGGGAGGGAGGTGGGCGGAGAGGCGGCCCACCGGGGGCGCCGAGGGATTGTCGCGCCAGGGCGGCTGATCCCTTTAAGACGGCCCTGATGCCATGACCCTTCGGACAGTTGCATTCAAAGTTCAAGTAGGTAATCTCTGGGTCTTCGGGACATAAGGCTGACTGTAGCAGTCTTCATAGCCAAAAACAACTCTCTCTCTTTTCCCCGGAATCTCTGTATACCTTTATATCAAGATCCAGCTTATCCATAATGTGATTGCCACATATTCCTTGTGGCCACATCCTGTACGCCGGCTCCCTCGGCCAATAAAGCGAGATGAGCGCCACAACCCCAGAGTCGTTCGTGACTGGACCTAATGGTCAGGGTTCCCTTTACCTTTACCTTTTTATACAAGGAGGGTGCTGGATTCACTTCTGTGAGGAAGAAATTCGATAGCTTAAACCACACTGGAGTGCCACTGCCCAGTGTTGGCAATATTGAGCTAGATGGACGAGTGGACTAAATTAGTGTAAAACAGCTTCATATGTTCCTAAGACATGGGCATTTCTAGAGATTATATGGAGTTTTAGGGCAGCAATATCTAAAGCCACTTCCAGCTCCAGTGTTTCCTTTGTTAAATTGGAACAGTGCTCCCTGAGGTAATTGCCAGCAGTATCTTCCTGCCAAGTATTTATTATTACACCATCTGTATGTATTTTCCCTAACTCCTTTACACTGGCCTTGTTTGTTTAAAAATTAATCTCTGGAGAGCAAAGAAATGCGCCAACACTTGTTTTCAGAATTCAGATATTAATGTAGAAGCGGAAATCCCCACCCCACCCCACCCCCCAGGATGCTGCTAAGCTTTTAAAGTCAATCTAAGTTCAGTATAATATTTAACCAGGGATGAACAACGCGGTCTGTTTCAAAACAAAGGCCTTATTCTCCCCTTGGTTACTTGCTCATGACTGTTTCAGACCTCAAGATGAAGGGAGACTTGTCTGGGTTATCACGGAAAAGCCCCACAGATTAACAGTCTCTTTAAACCACATCAAACATGATCGCTGTTCGCTCAAATCAGTTCACGCGCCTTCAGTCTCATCATTTGTCAAGTGTATTGTACTCAGATGTAGAGTAGGACGCTGTGGTATAAACCACCAAGCCTCTTGGGCTTGCCAATCAGAAGGTTGGCGGTTCAAATCCCCGCAACGGGGTGAGCTCCCGTTGCTCTGTCCCAGCTCCTGCCAACCTAGCAGTTTGAAAGCATGCCTGTGCAAGTAGATAAATAGGTACCACTGTGGCAGGAAGGTAAACAGCGTTTCTGTGCACTCTGGTTTCCGTCAGTGTCCCGTTGCACCAGAAGCTGTAGCTATAGCCATGCTGGCCACACGAACCGGAAAGCTGTCTGTGGTCAAACGCCGGCTCCCTCAGCCTGAAAGCGAGATGAGCACCGCAACCCCATAGTCGCCTTTGACTGGACTCAACCGTCCAGGGGTCCTTTACCTTTTTACCTTTACTCAGATGTAGAGAAATGAAGCAACGTAAATGCATGAGTGAAACTTTGCCCCCTGTGAATTTCAGCCACCAGTGAATTTAAGACTCAACATGGTGCCCTGAATGCCGCTGGTCACTAGTGATGCTACTGAAAGTCATAAGTGATCAGTTCAAAAGGTCAAATTTGTGTTTTTTTTTAAAGAAACAACAACAACAAATTGATGTGTACCAAGCATTGATCCCTCTGTAATGAACTGCCATAGTCTCCTAATGCAAAGCAAGATTGATTATGTTTTCATTTGTGGGCATGTGCATGACGATGTGGAAGCATATCTGCATATACTTAGATGCTTATTTCCATAACCCTTTTCTTGCTGAAGGTACTGTCACGATCCCAATTTCGGTGGCCAATCTGCAACACTTAAGTGCACAAGTATTTCTTTTCTTGCATTGCCCGTTGCTGCTGCCATCAGTCACAGCTGTTCCCTTTGGCTCTTTTCCATCACAGTTAAAATAAAATGATTGCAGAGTATAAACACAGGTAAATGTGAAGCCAGCCAGTCAAAGGAAGGAGCACAGTGATGCATGACACTGTGACACGTGACACAGTGGCAGGATACCAATGTCTTGCTCTGAAGTTGCACTTTTCAATGTACGTGCACAAAACTCAAATATAGTTCGGGGACGTTGGGGAAATGGCGAATCTTCGGCCAAGAGGATACTGTGGGTTTCCGTAAATAGCAAGGCAATTACGATTTCTCACGGGGAAAGTTCATCCATCCCTGCTTCTTAACGCATCTTCCCCAGAGAGCTGGAAACGGGTCTGTCTCTCACTAGGGAAACTGGAAATGGAGAAGCAGCAAGAGAGTTCTCTGAAAAATCCCAACGAAAAAAAGAAGCGGAAGTTGGAATTGCAGATGTTTGCTTCTCCGTGCCACGTCTGGAATGGAAATCATTCTGGGGAATAAGATTAGTATTCACTGTTATTGTTGCTTTTAGTCCTCCCGCAATATGCAACTCATTGTTTTTATTCTCCCGTTTGCGTTGTGCTTCCTTTGCATTGAAACGAATGGAGTGGAATAGCACAATGACAACGTAACTTACACAATTTAGATAATATGTAAATTATGTAGGGTACATAATTTCACTGTACCAAACAGCGAGGCTCATAATGTAGCTTTCAGTAGAAGAATATTCATGGGCGTAGCCAGGATTTTTGTTGGGGGGCAGGCCTTTTGTTGGGGGGGGCAGAACCTCAGTTTGCTATGTATTTTTATTGATTTTTATGATGGGGGGAAGCTGCCCCTCCCTGTACCCCCCCCCCGGCTATGCCCATGAGAGTATTGTTTTTTCATTATTTTCTTGAATTTATAGCCTGCCTGTCCTCCCTCCCTAAAGAGCCCAGGGCAACAGACAGATACACGATTCAAAAACAAGAAGCATGCAAACACATTCTACAGCAGCTAGAAGATTCTAAAACCAATAACAATGGGAAAACAGTTGTAGTTAAAAACATTCTTACATCCAGGATGAACTGCAGAGAAGCGGAAACGGCGGTGCGTGCGATGAATAAAGTGTGAAAAGCTGCCTTCCTACACCCTAAAGCAATGCCTCGAAACACAAACGCTATTATTCAAGACCTCCCCATTTTACTTTACAGAACTGAAGTAAGTGCAAAGGGGTGGTCAAAAGTGCACCCTTTGTGCTCCGATTCAAGAAGAAGAATATCAGCTGTTCTTTTAAGAGCTGTTATCCCACCATATTACCAAACAGGCTCGGTAGGAATTACACTGTTCATGATGCCGGCCGGTAACATCTCAGCTCAGCATTCCAAGCCGCAACTGGTGTCCACCGACTCAAAAGATAAAATAAAATAAATAGGTTTGAACTAAAAGCAGAGGAACACTTTCGGCGTCTGTGCAGTGTATAGCTGTCCAATGAAAAGTTCTTCCTCAATCAACTCATTGCGCTGATGGCTTTTATTCTGATATTTACTATGTTGCTCAACGGATCCCAGGGTGGGAGACAAACAAAAAAAACCCACAATGCACAAAACACAATAAAAAAAATCTAAAACTCTTTTAAACAGTAGGAGAAACTAAAACCACATTGCAGGCTCTCTGCCAGCAACTGACTAATCTTCTTCTTCTTTGGAGATCACTCGTAGCCAAGTAAAACACACTTTTAACAGTGGGTCCGTAAGTGACTGTGGAGGCCAATTCTGGAGCCACACGTACTTCCACAGTGGGGACATAGGTTTGATCTTGGTGAGGGTTTGCCAAGCGTGCCTTCCTCTTAGCATGTTTCTCTCTTTTTTCCTGAGTTCGAGCATCTTCAAAGCCCATGGCACCTTTGGTAAGTCAATTGCAGGAGGGTCTAGTACGCTTTGAAGAGGAGGGCATTCCACATATTGGGGTGTCATTACAGAGGCAACTCTTATCTTGGGCAACCGCATAATACACTTCCTCAACAGTAAAGGTAAAGGGGTCCAGTTGCAGACGACTCTGGAGTTGCGGCACTCATCTCACTTTACTGGCTGAGGGAGCCGGCGTACAACTTCCGGGTCATGTGGCCAGCATGACTAAGACGCTTCTGGCGAACCAGAGCAGTGCACGGAAACACCATTTACCTTCCCGCTCGAGTGGTGCCTATTTATCTACTTGCACTTTGATGTGCTTTTGAACTGCTAGGTTGGCAGGAGCAGGGACCGAACAACGGGAGCTCACCCTTTCGCGGGGATTCGAACCGCCGACCTTCTGATTGGCAAGCCCTGGGCTCAGTGGTTTAACCCACAGCGCCACCTGCGTTGCCATATTTCAAAAAGCAAAAACCAGGACATCCTGTTGTTGCTGAGCTTTTTTTTCAGGAAACCCCCAAAGTGCCACCTTCCAGAAATTCCCCAAGGATGTCAATTCCGCCTTTGAAATCCCAGGGAAATATGAATGTATGGCAGCCCTATTCATGCTGAGCTTTCTTGAAATATCTTAAGGCATGGATAGGATCATAAAGGAGTCTCCCTGCATCAACCTACTTCCATGCCACTTTCTACCTTGTTCTGAAGTATTCCCCGACTTTCTGGAGGTGGTATTTTTTGTTTTCAGAGGAGAGTGCTTGGGCTACAGGAGGAGATGGAATCAGCCAAAGTTGCTTCCTCTCCTCTCCAACTAGTCCAGAATGAGGCAGTTAGACTGGTGACTAGGAGTGGCCACCGAGACCACATAACACTGGTCCTGAAAGAGCTACATTGGCTGCCAGTACGTTTCTGAGCACACTTCAAAGTGTTGGTGCTGACCTTTAAAGCCCTAAAGAGCCTTGGCCCTGCATACCCGAAGGAGCGTCTCCACCTCCACTGTTCAGCCCAGACACTGAGGTCCAGTGCCGAGGGCCTTCTGGCAGTTCCCTCACTGTGAGATGTGAGATTACAGGGAACCAGGCAGACGGCCTTCTCGGTAGTGGCACCCACCCTGTGGAACGCCCTCCCATCAGATGTCAAGGAAATAAACAACTATCTGACTTTTAGAAGACATCTGAAGGCAGCCCTGTTTAGGGAAGTTTTTAATGTTTGATGTTTTATCGTGTTTTTAATATTCTATTGGGAGCTGCCCAGAGTGGCTCGGGAAACCCAGTCAGATGGGCAGCATATGAAGAAGAAGAAGAAGAAGAAGAAGAAGAAGAAGAAGAAGAAGAAGAAGTTGTTGTTGGTCCCTAAAGAGTCAAAGGTCCTTATATGAAGAAGACAAGGGTACCAGCTGAACCCAATGCAGGTAGTTTATATTAGAGGATTGGAAGGATGTTCATGCACAGGGCCTACAGGTACAAACCAGCCCCCTCCCCATTCCAAATATGCATTCATTCATCATACTTAGGTTGTTTCAGCCGGGTTTAACTTTTATTGTGATTATGGACACTGGTTCTCCTACGTAAACTTTGCAAGAGCGCAGTAATGGCATTTTTTAGTATGATACACAATGACTACCCAAGCTATGTTTTTATTGCCTTTTTTTCAAAAGAGGTGTGAAGGCAGAAGAGGTCTAGCAAGTCTCTCTAAAAACCTTTAATGTAAGCTGTGTTTGCAGTAGCTTCAGCCTCTGCGTGTGCAGTTTCACCCATTATCTCCGTTCTGTTTGCCCTTTCCCCGTATCCTTTGTGCCGCAGCCGCAGAAGTGACTCACTCAGAGTGACAGCGCAGGAAATGGAACGGAGAGGGTTTGGGAGAGCGCGACTCAGTATCATCCTGTGACATTTGCTAAGGCTGCCCGTGGTTGGCTCATAATCCGCAGGCTGCCTTCTCGTTTGCTTGCCATTTTGCCCAATAGGGTGCCCACAAAAAGCTAAAGGAGGGGGTTAGGAAATGGCTTTAAAAGTCTAATTACTGTGAAAATCAGATCCAAACAAAGTTGTCTGAAGGGGAAAAGTGCAGCACACCAGAGGAACACTTCCACTGCATGTAGGTAAGGAGGCATCTAGATGCTGTTACGTCTTTCTTCTTTTTTAAAGAAAACGCTCCTGTGTTTCTTTTTTTGTGCACCTTTTCTACAAGCAGAGATGCAGGAGCAAAGCTATAAGAGTGCCAATCTGAACACGAGATTTGTTGAGCCTTTTTTTCTTTTTTTTTGCAAAGTTTCCGGTGGCCGAATCCCATACGTCTGGACGCATGGCAACGTTTCCTTTTTTTATATAGCAACAAATAACAATTCCATATCCAGATGTTGAGATTACTCTGAATCTCCTGATTTCCCCCTATCACTTCCATGGGTCGTAGTGATAATACTTACAACTGCATATCGACATTTATCCGAATTTTTATCCTTCACAATTATTCCATAATTTCCGTTACTTTACAACTGTGGTTAAAATCCTGCCAATGTTTTGAGCTGCTTGCAGTGGTCTCGTAAATAAATTATAAACTTTTCCCATTCTTTTTTAAAGTTCTTGCCTTCTTGAATTCATAGAATCATAGAATCGTAGAGTTGGAAGAGACCACAAGGGCCATCCAGTCCAACCCCCTGCCAAGCAGGAAACACCATCAAAGCATTCCTGACAGATGGCTGTCAAGCCTCTGCTTAAAGACCTCCAAAGAAGGAGACTCCACCACACTCCTTGGCAGCAAATTCCACTGTCGAACAGCTCTTACTGTCAGGAAGTTCTTCCTAATGTTTAGGTGGAATCTTCTTTCTTGTAGTTTGAATCCATTGCTCCGTGTCCGCTTCTCTGGAGCAGCAGAAAACAACCTTTCACCCTCCTCTATATGACATCCTTTTATATATTTGAACATGGCTATCATATCACCCCTTAACCTTCTCTTCTCCAGGCTAAACATACCCAGCTCCCTAAGCCGTTCCTCATAAGGCATCGTTTCCAGGCCTTTGACCATTTTGGTTGCCCTCCTCTGGACACGTTCCAGCTTGTCAGTATCCTTCTTGAACTGTGGTGCCCAGAACTGGACACAGTATTCCAAGTGAGGTTTCTGAGCTTCCCAGTTAGTTTTGCCATTTCGGCATAGTCCATCATCTGGGTTTGCTATTCTTCTCTGGTCAGGGTCAGAGTTGATTCTTCTTCCATCTCTGGGCTAGTAGTATCCATGCGGCTGTTGTCGCATACATAAACAATCTTTTCTGGTCCTTTGGGATCTCAGTACCTTTTAATTCCTAATTAGAAAGCTTCTGGTTTTTAAACAAAAGTTATTTGGAAAAAAAAATCATTTCATTATATATCACCTCCCAGAAATTTTAAACTACTTTATACATCCACCGCATATGATAAAAGGTACCTTCTTTTTCTTTACTTTTCCAATGTATGGCAACATTTTCTCAGCATTTCACCCCAAATGGGAAAGAATGATAGCTGGGATTGACCAACCTAGAATTTACCTAGGTAAGCAGCAATGGTAGTGAAATACTTAGGGAACTGCTTTATACTGAGTCAAGCCATTGCGTCGTCTTGCTCAATATTACCTGCTCTGACTGGAAGCAGCTGTCCAGGGTTTGAGACAGGGGACAGTCCCAGCCCTATCTGGAGATGTTGGGGATTGAACCTGGGAACTGGGAAGCCCTTCCCCTTCTCGCGCTTGGACATGACTGTTGGAACGGCTCAATTTTGCCTCTTACAGCCTCGGGGTGCAGCGCCTCGCAACCCCTCAGTTCCTGGCAGCCATGGTTTTTTTTAAAGGGGACATGAAAACACCTCAAAACTCCATTACTAAGCATGTTTGTTTGCAAATTGCAATAGGGTGTGCTTCTGGGAAGAGGTGTTTGGGATTAAAGTTTATGACTGTTCAGTCAACACACTAAGTATTCCAGAAAGAGACTGCAGCTGCTTCACAAACTATGACTATACTTTCTTAAGACAGACAGTTCAATTCCTTTCTACTTTTTGGATATTTGACAGTATCAAATCCAGCAGGAGGGTTTTCTAGGGGAAAAAAGGTGCCAGATCTTCCCCCTCACCACCCCATGCATCCCTCCCTCCCTTGCCCCCCCTCTGTGTGCCCTGTGAGCCCTTTCCATACTCGCATCTCCCATCCACAGGCTGGCAGCCATGCTGCCCCCATCATCCCTGGGCATCTGGACCAGGATGACTCCCCACCACCACTCAGCCATCCCCCATGGCCTCTCCTTCCTCTTCCTCATGGTGATCCCCTCACGGCACAGCCTCACCCTCACCCTCCTCATCTCTCCCCACCTCATCTCTCCCCACTCACTTCCTCCAGCACCACAGACTTCCCCGCCACCTCCGGCTAGAGCGGCCGGAGTGAGGAGGAAGAAGTGATGCCTCAGTGGCCTGCCGGTGGGCCTCAGCGTCGCCCACAGCGGCCTCTGCTCATGGGGAAGAGCAATGGCACGGTCTTGTTGGGGTGAAGGAGGAGGAGAAGGGTTGTTTGGTTTGTGCCAGGGCTCAGCACCAGAAGTTGTTTGAGGGCTCTGGGGAAAAGATGCCGGAACTCCACTCCGGTGTGCTCCAGCTGAGAAAAGCCCTGATCAAATATGTTTTAGATTATTCAGGGTTTGTGCAGAAAGGACAGCACAGTGCGTTGGTTGGGATGAAACACTAAATCGTAGCTTGCTTTTTGAGCAAAGCCTGGGGCTCCTACTTCCCCATTTGCCATAATAATAATAATAATAATAATAATAATAATAATAATAATAATAATAATAATAATTTATTTATACCCCGCCCATCTGGCTGGGTTTCCCCAGCCACTCTGGGCGGCTTCCAACAGAATGTTAAAATACAATAATCTATTAAACATTAAAAGCTTCCCTAAACAGGGCTGCTTTCAGATGTCTTCTAAAAGTCTGGTAGTTGTTTTTCTCTTTGACATCTGGTGGGAGGGTGTTCCACAGGGCGGGTGCCACTACCGAGAAGGCCCTCTGCCTGGTTCCCTGTAACTTGGCTTCTCGCAGCGAGGGAACCGCCAGAAGGCCCTCAGCACTGGACCTCAGTGTCCGGGCAGAACGATGGGGGTGGAGACGCTCCTTCAGGTATACTGGACCGAGGCCATTCCCTCCTTCTCTTGCATCCTCCTGACTTCTTCTTTCACAGTAAACGACAGTTTGCCTTTACATCCAAATTGGACAAAGGATGGTTTGTGGCAACCGTAATCTGCCTGCACATCAGGAATTGCATGCTGCACTCAGAACTGTGGTTTACAGTTCAGAACATATGCAGGCAGAAGGCAAGGGAGTACCTGAAATGAAAGCTCTCTCACCTAATGCCAAACCATGGTCTGAATTCAGTCTAAACTAGTTCTGTAACAGGGGTGGGGCACTTCATACCTCTGTATCCAGCCCTTATGATTCTCCCTTGGCTATGCCTCTGCCCCAAGACACACCCTGCTGCACCAGTCTTTTGCCATGACCTTTGATCATGCCTCTTCCTTGCCTGGATGGTTGGGTCTGTGGTTGGGTCTCTGTGTCTGGAAACTTCTCAGTTTTGTGTGCCTGGGGTGTACTTCAGTGTTCAAAGGTAACACTCATATCCATTGCTCCTTCTACTTTCCCCTCTGAGCCCACCCACCAAAGGAAGGTTGTCTACGAGAGCCTGAAAAAAGGGTTCCCCACCTTTGGCTCTACCAGATTCAGAGGTACGGTAAAGGCAAGCTCTGCTTTTAAACCCAAGTTTTGTGATGTATCGAACGCAGGTTGTAGCCCGAGCAGTCCTGTATTGCATAAGGGAAGAGGAAAAGTGAGAGAAATGTGTCTCTGGCATCCTCATCTCTCTGCCCCTGTGATGTAACAGCTTAGGAATTTGAGATGCAGAAGGAGGGGGAAATGGAAGTTCCGTACCAACTTGTGTAATATGAGGAGTTACAGACAGTAATTTCAGTGGAAATGTTTCCTTCTCCCACTCACCTCCCTGCAAGGCATGCATCTCAAGGGAACAAAAATATTGGGCAAGTTCTTTGTGAAATCCTGTTCCTTGTAATTAGTGTTGGATCTATTCCATTAATATTGCACAAGTCATTCACTTAAAAAAAAATGTTGCTGTTTGCAAATGTTATTTCATTTTCTGTTTCTGCTTCTTAAGCTGCACAAGTAATGCTCTCTTCAATTATTCTGCTGGTTATTATCAGAAATCTCCTAGGGAGCAGTTTGGGTTTAATATACGCATTGCTAATATTAAAGAGTTGTTAACATTAAGGCAGTACAGCGTTCCATTAGTGGAGAGTTTAATCCCACTCCTAATTAGATACTTAGGAATACTTGTTCCCAGAATATTTCTTTTGAAATCAGAGCTGACTTAGTGAGATCCTGAAACCACAGAATAATAGGAGATAATCGTACATTCTAGTTGCTCAGTATGATTCGTGTCAAATGCTTCAACTGTAGCAATGTGGTCTAGACATTTGATCAAGTCATTTACTTTATGACTAAAACCTCTTTGGAGAAATTGTGAACAAATGAAAGGATGCAATAAAATGCATGGGTTTGCAGGAAGGCAGCCTAGAGTTGAACTTATTGTCAGACTTCCTTTCCCATCAACCATTGGCCATGTTGGCTCAGGCTGATGGGAGTTGGTGCCCAACTATCTGGGGAACCACAGGTTAACCATGCCACTGATCTAGGAAATTCAGTGTTTATCTATGCTCATGGCCTCCCACAAGGAGGTACCAGGGGTATTCATGTGCCAGGCCCCATGTCAGCAGGGGCCCTAGATTATTTCTTAAAATAAAAAAGGTAAGTTAAGCGGACATTTCTGAAGAAAGTTAGAGCACAAAAGTGAAGGCAACTTTACTGTTTCAGCACTCTTAAAACCAGAATCATAGAATCGTAGAGTTGGAAGGAACCCTGAGAATCATCTAGTCCGACCCTGACACAAACCATCTTGTAAAAAGTAAAAATAACATTTACTCTCTCGGAATACTTGTTGAAGAGTAACAGATACAGCAGCTTTGTTCAGGCAGGCTTAACATGATAACCCAGTTACAAAGACGTACTTGTCTAGTTTAAAATGAAGTCTGAGCCACAGCATATGTTCTACATTGCTGGAATGAGATGAAAGAGCGAAAAGGGAAAAGCAAGAGCCCAGGCAGGTGAGGAGAATATATAATAGGGTTGCCATATTCCCCAAAGTGAAAATCCAGTCATTTCAGGAATCATTTTATTATATAGGGCTATGACCTCCCATTTCAGGAGGAGAGGGTGTCAGAGTTCTCTCTAGCAAACTTATAGGAAAACTCTGTGAGCTTCAACTCCTATCATGTGCCAATCTAGCAAACGTGCATTGTTGGTTTGACTGCATTGTAAATACCCCACAAGTTCAGTGCTGGTGTTGGGGGAAGTCCTCCATTGCACCTGAGGGCTAGTTTAGAGGACACAGGACAAGCTGGCTATCACACACAGTTCTGCCCTCCAATACCTCATGCCCTCTGTCTGCCCCCCCTCCACTGAATCTGCTGCCTGAGGTGGAGGCCTCACTCTCCTCATTATTAGGGCCAGCCGATCTGCACTTTCCCCCCCAATTTTTTTTATTGATTTTATAAAACAAACAAACAACACATACAACAAAAATTATATTACAACAAACTACACTACAAAAGAAAAATTAATACAAACAATTAATTAAATCTATCTAATCCTCTTTTATAACATTGTAAATTGACTTCCTCACATCCTCTCCGTCTGCTTTCATTATAAATCATCTTTAGTAATTTCTTTACCTTTTTATAATCTATCGTTAATATAAAAAAAACCAACTTTCACTTTATTTTTAACTCCTTAACACTACTTCATCTATTACTACTTCTTATCTAACTTCAATATCTGCTGCCTCTCAATTTCTTCCTGGTTGTTTTAAATGCAAATCTTAGCATAATTCTTTAGATATAATTTAAATTTACTCCAATCTTTCTCCACCACATCATCCCTCTGGTCTCGGAGTTTCCCGGTCAGTTCAGCAAGCTCCATATAGTCCATCATTTTCATCTGCCATTCTTCTATCGTTGGTATTTCTTCTGTCTTCCAGTTTTTTGCCAATAAGATTCTTGCTGCTGTTGTGGCATACATAAAGACTGTTCTATCTTGTCTTGGGATTTCATGGTTTAAAATACCCAGTAAAAAGGCTTCTGGTTTTTTACTAAATGTGTTTTTCAACACCTTTTTCAATTCATTATATATCTTCTCCCAGAAGTCTTTTACTTTCGGGCACGTCCACCACATATGAAAAAATGTCCCTTCTACTTGCTTACACTTCCAGCATTTGTTACATTGTCCATGATACATTTTTGCCAGCTTAACTGGTGTTAAATACCACCTATACATCATTTTCATAACATTTTCTCTTAGGCTGTTACGTGCTGAAAATTTTATACCTGTTTTCCATAGTTTTTCCCAGTCCTCTAACACAATATTGTGCACTTTGATCCAGCCATCTCCGAAGTAGCTTAGCCAAATCTATAGCCTTTCTCTTGGAAGTCAAGAACAGGACTTCTGTTTGAAGTGAATGGGCTCGCTGTCTGAGGTTGGGTTTTTGTGTGTGTGTGCCTTGGGCTCGATTCAAAGAGTGAAATGGATGCTTTCCTTCTTGGCTGGAAGCTGTCTGAGCCCTTTACTGAATAACAAGGGAAGGCCTGCCAAGGCAGTCCGTACTCCTGGCAATGTCATCACGTGCCCTAGTTTAAGAAGTTGGATGGCAGGCAGCTACACTCACTTCAGCCGTGACTTCAGGATGAATGAGAGGGCAGTTGCTCAGTACACACGCCTCCTTTGAGATTTTAATTTAAGTCTTTGCAGCACGAGCACAAGCACAACGGACTGGGTGTGTTTGCGTTTTGCAGCACTCCCCGTGGCATCTCGACAAACTGTGTGGTGACAATACCTGGAAAGGAGGGCAAGAAATAACCTTTGTACTGTTTTTGCCCCTTCCCCTCTTTAAAGATAAAAATAAACACTGGGGAAGTGCCATTCCGAGGACTTTGCATTGGCATCGTTTCAGAGGCTCGGGGCTTGCTACTCACAGGTTTCAAGGTTCCTCCTGGGAATGGTGCAGGCGGATAAAGGAAACAGCTCTGAAGTTCTGGCTATCAACTATCACCCTGATAGTTCTGGCTAACAACTATCACCCTGTTGGGCAGAAACCGTGTTCAAGGTGCCTTGAGCTCCTGGCTCTCTGGGAACAAGTTAGTTCCCCTGAGGCTAAGGTGGAAGACATGGAAAAAGTAAGGAAGGAACAGACAGTGATGGATGAGACCTTCAGGGACATTGTAGCTGTGCCCCATTCCCATGATGATAACTCTCCTGGTGTCAGGGAGAAGGCAGGTTTAAGGGAAGGAGAGGATCACTTTGAGGAAGAATGAAACACTTCCTTAGAAGGCACTCATTTCTTGGAGGATGTAGAGCTATCCTCTTGCGCCTTTCTTTATCCTGGGGGGTGGGTCAAGGTTCCTCACCCCCGATTTGTCCTCATCGCTATGCAAGGAGATAATTCTGGCTAAGTTGAGAGTCAATGGCTTGTCCAAGGCCATTAAAACAAAATGTGGTATTTCAAAACAAATTTGGGTTCCAAATGCGTCACATTCTCCGGCATCATGTTTTCTTTTGCTTTATTCAGGAAAGGCGAGCAGAATGAGAGCAGGTATATTTCTAGCTGCCATCTTGTATCTTCTGTCCAGCAACAGGCCATGTCATGGGACTGCACCTTCAGAGGAGGAGGAGGAGGAGGAGGAATATGGAGAAGCTGTCGGTAAGAGATCTGGCTACAGCGCATTGAAATAAATCGCCCCTGTTTAGCTGAATAACACAGCACCGCGTCGGGCCAAGTTGCACATAAACTTTGGGGCTGTCTTCCGTTTCCCCTCATATTTGAGCAGTCTGTTTGCATGAGCAATTCCTTTCTGCACTTTTCTGCTCTACAGAAAGGGTGGGAGCTGAGATTGTGTAGACCAGAAAGTGGCAGGCTGTCTGCTAATTCCGAACCACAACATTATTAACATACTAAGGAAGGTTGTGGAACTTCAGGCCCCTGCACTGCAACCCTCCAGGCCTCTTGGTCTGGTCAGTTCGGGGAAGAGCCACAGCTTGGTGATAGAACATCTGCCCTGCATGCAGATGATCCTAAATCCAATCCCTGGCATCTCCAGGTAGGGCTAGGAAGGACTCCTGCCTGAAATCCTGAAGAGCTCTTGTCAATGTAGACTATACTGAGCTGAATGGACCCAATGGCATGGCATTATTCTTCTGCAGCCACAAGCCCTCTCCTTAGGCCACATGTCCCTTCTCCATAGCCTTCTCAAGTGTTTTTACCTGGCTAGAATGTGTCCTTGAACTGGTGTTGTCATTCTTGCTATAGTAGGTAAATATACAATATATGTTTTTCCTTGTGAATGCTTCTCTTAAGTTTCATACTAGGTTTCAGGTGTTCCTTTGCCCATAGGCATGAATAATTTGAAATAAATCCTTGGTTTTTGAACAGTGTTCTCAATGCTTCTCTTAAGTTTCATCATTCTAGGTTTCAGGTGTTCCTTTGCCCAGTAGGCATGTGAATAATTTGAAATAAATACCTTGGTTTTTGAACAGCTTAGTTCTCGAACGTTTTGGCTCCCGAACGCCGCAAACCTGGAAGTGAGTGTTCCATTTTGTGAACTGTTTTTGGAAGCCGGATGTCCAAAGGGCTAACGCAGCTTCCGATTGGCTGCTGGAACTTCCTGCAGCTAATTGGAAGCTGCACTTTGGTTTCCAAAAGTTTTGGAAGTCGAACAGACTTCTGAAATGGATTCTGTTTGACTTCCAAGGTACGATAGTACTAAAACCCATGACCTTGTCAATTTGAGCTAGGGATGGAGGAGAATTTTGTTTGGTCCACATTTTCAAGTCAACTGACCAAATGCACACATCTTGGACTAATACACAGATCAGAACAACCTTTGGCTCGTGCACTTCTCTGAATTTTGCGATGGAATTATTGGCACATTAAAAATGTACCCAAATGGTTAAACATACATTTAGAAATATGTAAAATGAGATGCACACAGGTCTTGCTATCCGAACACAATGTGTTCTCCAAGAATCATTTTTCTGGCGAGTTTTCACATAGCAAGTTGATGATTTCCATTGATTCCTATGGGAACATTTCCAATGTATTCCTGGTCATGGAATTCTGACCCTAAAATGACAAAAAAAAGCCCAGGAAAACCCTGTGAAACCTTGCAAAAGGCAAATGAGGAAAGAAAAAAATGCTCTCTTGTTGTGTGATCTCTCCCCCTCCTTGTTAAAAGCTGCTTATTTGTTTACAGTACTATGAATCTGTGGTGTGTATAGTGAGGTTTGTGTGCTAATTCCTCGTGTTTGGATAAGTGAGTTTTCATACGATGAGTATTTGGGTAGCAAGACCTGTGCGTACATATTTTCTGTTAAAATTTAACGACATATTTAAGTGTGAAATTTCTTACGGAATATTTTTTTTTAAATCACAAATTAATGTAGAAATAAGATGGAACAGATTTATGAATAAGAACATGTGAAATCGACATGGAATGGAAATAGGTTGGTTCCTCTGACCCTAATCTGAACAAAAAAAACCCAAACAAACAGCAAAAGATAGGCAATTACTGTGGAACAGCACTGAGGATAAAGCCCAAAGCCACAAAATATGCATGGTGGTTTTTTTCCAAATAATATTTATTCTTTTTCAAAACAAGCATACAAAAATATAACATACAAAAACATAATAAACATACAAAAGCCTTAAAAAGAAAAAGAAAAAAAGAAAACATAAAAATATTTTTTTTCTCCTCTAACTTTCTTTAACAGTGTTAGCTGACTTCCCTCGGTCCTTCCCATCTGATTTTCATTGTTAAATCATCCTTAGCAGTTTGGTTTATCATCATACTTAACATATTGATAATAATTACCAATTTAGCTATTATTAACCTATATTATTACTTCACCATAAAAAAACAAAAATTCTATACTAAAATCAAACTTCATGCTGCAAGCCTATAACTCCTCCTCTACGACTCCATAATTCTATATATTGCAATATTCTTTTCAAATAAGCTTTGACATGAATTTAACAAAAATTCATGGGCGCTTGTTATTTTGTATGTTACAAAGAGAGCACTGAGATGCTAGATAATGTCCAGCAACCTTTATCCCACCACCCCCACCCCCACCCCGGCTGCATTTCCCAAAGGGAATGAGTCACAACGCCTTTTTTCTTGTAAATGGGAAGGCCTGTTAAGTATTAGCATTGCAGTTTGACAATTGGGCTCATCTAACAGGAAAAAGCTTTCAGCAGAGTGTGCCTGGGTGGCTGGCAAGTTGTCAAATAAAACTGATGGAGGGGACAAAGAAGAAGGGCATCTTCTCTCTGTGTGACAAGCTGTTTTCCCTTGATAAAGTTCGCCAGCAAAATGTATTTGGAAACAGAATGCATATGGGAATAGTCCTTCCTATAAAAGAAGCCGCTAGCCAACAGAAAAACAGACCACAAAAAGACATAGCGACTCATACCCATTTGAAACCAATTGTTCCAATCTAAAGCCCGTTGTACACAAATGGACATGCAGAATTAAATTGCTGCCGCATTCTGGAAAGAGATTTGCTTTGGCTGGGTAGTTTTGCTTTATTAGACCTTATCAAAAGAGTGGGGCAGAGGAGATGTGAGGCTGCTTTTCTTGTGACAGCCACGTGTAAAGTCTACTTTTCAGCATTCTGCCATAAGTTCCAATACAATGGACCCTCTATATATTATATTTCATGTACTGTGCTGTGTATAGTCAGTGGACACGGGTGGCGCTGTGGTCTAAACCACTGAGCCTCTTGGGCTTGCCGATCAGAAGGTTGGCGGTTCGAATCCATGCAACGGGGTGAACTCCCGTTGCTCATTCCCAGCTTCTGCTAACCTAGCAGTTCGAAAGCACACCAGTGCCAGTAGATCAATAGGTACCACAGTGGCAGGAAGGGAAACGGCATTTCCATGCACTCTGGGTTCCGTCACGGTGTTCCGTTGTGCCAGAAGTGGAAAGCTGCCTGCCTGTAAACAAGATGAGCGCCGCAAGCCTGTAGTCGCCTTTGACTGGACTTAATCGTCCAGGGGTTCTTCACCTTTACCTCTCTCTTTTTGTTAGTCCATGGTACAATGCATGAGGAATGCAAGGCAGTGCGGCTGTGGAACTTTCTTCAGCACAACAACAATAATGTCAGCTGCCAGGGTCCCCCTTCCTCTGGGAACTGAATGAGGTGATAACAATGCTTTCAAGTTTTATGGTTGTTTGTGACCTATTGACACAGAGGAAGCCAGCAAATGAGGTAGCTTACTATTCCATAACTGGTAGCTGATCCTTATATAATACCTGAGACCTCCAAGTATAGTGCGGTATATAAATTCAATAAATCACCACCACCACCACCATTTTATTGTTTATACCAGGGGTCGTCAACGTTGGGCCCATGGGCCAGATGTGCCCCACGAAGACCGTTTCACTGGCCCACGAGCCACCCCCCAAACCGAGCTGCCCACTCAGCGAGTCCCCCCACACGCTGCGCTAAACTGGCACGGTGCAGGGACTCACCGAGCAGCGCCAGAAATTGCATCTGCGCATGCGCAGATACCAAAAGTCACTTCTGCGCATGCCCAGGTGCCAAAAATCACTTCTGCGCAGGCGAGATTTTCGGCATCTGGGCATGCACAGAAGCGATTTCTGGCGCCTCGGACATGATTTCTGGCATCGCTCCGTGGGAGTGATCCGGCCCATGGCTGGTAAGCCTTGCCGAACCCTGCCTTATACCCTGCCCATCTGGGCAGCTTCCAGCAAATTATAATTTTTTTTTTAAAATGACAGACATTAAAAACTTCCCTGAATAGGGCTTCCTTCAGATGTTTTCTAAAAGTTGTGTAATTCTTTATCTTCCTGACATCTGACAGGGGGGCACCACTGCTGAGAAGACCCTCTGCCTGGTGTATATATAGCATATTTGGACCGCCCTTTGGGACGTGACTGTACACTATCCTTGGTGACGTGTCTGTGGAGGTCGTCACCATGAACTCCTGCACTTTAAAACTGACCGCTGCACCGCCTTGTTTCCAACGAATTGTATAATATTATAGGATAATTGGCAGCTGATGTCATCTGCTCTCAAGACTAAATTACAAATCTACTTCATTTTTTAAGTTGCACGCAAGAAATTGTCCAGGCCTTTGTTCCCTGGGCTGGGCCGGAGGGGGGGGGTGTCACTGGGAGTGGGCCCTCAGTGATTCCTGAAATGGCCCGTGTTTTGTTCCTCTTTGCAGCTACCGGTAATTTCTATGGGAGCTTCCCCATGACTAACAGAAGCAGAATAAGTTCTACAAACTGAGGCAGCAGTTATTCCCAGATGACTTCATGAGGCAGCATTTTAAGCTCAGCCCTCGGGGGGGGGGGTAGGACATATTTTTAAAAAAACAAAAAACAACGTTTTGAGAGCCACCCAGTTTCTTGCCAGTTTCTCGTGGCCCTGCGTGGCTTTTATTACTATGGAAGTGTTGGCTGCTATGCAAGTGTGAATTCAGATTTGTTGGAATCCATAGGGGGAAGTTAGGTGGAAAGTGTGTAAATCTTGAGGAAGGGAAACAGCCACAGCTTCACAAGCTGAAAATCGAGCATGCATGCTGGCGGAAATAAGGCAGAACTAGGATGCTGGTCCTAATAAGTCCCACAGAGACCATGTCTTACACCAGGGATGCAAATTGACGAAGACAAATGTTATAAATAGTTTAACGGTTTAGCCTCCACTGAATTGCAAAAGCAATCTCAGACTGGTTTTTTTTTGGGGGGGGGCTATCTTTTGAGCATGCTCGCTGCGTCCTAGAGTTACACTGAGTGCACTGGAAATAACGCAAGCGTTGAAGAAACAGCGTTTGCTACGTAAGAGATGAATATATATTGCTGCATCTCGAAACGAGGTCCTCTTGGGCTGCAAGTTCTGGAAGACTTACAGGACCCTTTGCTTCTTTTATTTATTTATATTTGGTGGAACATTCTAATTAATGCTTTTAAAAAAATAATAGTAGTAATAGCTGGGCATTGGTCCCAAACGCATCTGCGGTCGGAGTGTTAGTTTTTTAAAGGAAAAGAAAGAAAATTGGCATCCATATCTAGCACCGGCTCAAAGGTACGTGAGGCTCGGTCTATGGCTTAGGGGTAGGGCCCTGAAGCTATTTACCGAGTAGCGGACAGCATAGTTTGGTGGAGGCACTTACCCAGGCTATAGGCAAACTCGGACCTCCAGATGTTTTGGGACTACAACACCCATCATCCCTGACCACTGGTCCTGTTAGCTAGGGATGATGGGAGTTGTAGTCCCAAAACAGCTGGAGGGCCGAGTTTGCCTATGCCTGCACTCACCTGACTTCCCAGCAAGGGTGTCACCGCTGTTTACTAGGAGCGCAAGGGGAAGACAGCAGCATGGTCAGTGTGGTGCAGACACACCAGCAGAGCCAACGCAGTGCTCCTGCAGGTATGTGTTTGCACCGCACAACACTCCCCACCATCCCAGCTAGCTCCCCATCACCACTCCTGGTACCATACCCTCCAAGTGTCCCTATTTCCCGGAATTACAGAAGGCATCCCAGTTTCTGATTTCATCCTGGAACGTCCTGGTTTTCCCTTTTCCTCCCTCTGCATCTCAGAGAACAATTAAAAGGTTCGAGAGCCTCGGAGGGCGGCAATGCAAGAACGGGCCTTTTCTGCAGTGGCTCCCTGTCTGTGGAATGCTCTCCCCGGGGAGGCTTGCCTGGTGCTATCATTATAGATCTTTAGATACTAGGCAAGAACTTTCCTCTGCAACCAGGCCTTTGGCTGATTGATATCCAATGCCCTTTTAAAATGTGCTGGGGAGGGGGGGGGATTAAGTTGTTCTTGTTTTTATTTGTGTTATGTATTTTGTGGTTTTATGGTGCGGTCTTACCTTGTGAAGTGCCATAAGACCTGCAGGTATAGGGCAGTATAAAAAATTAAATATAATAATAATAATAATAATAATAATAATAATAATAATAATAATATGATGCAGTTATGTAAAGTTCTTGCAGAATTTTTATTCGAAGGGTGTGCTCACAGAACTCCGCCTTCACAAAACTGTAAAGGGACATACACCCCTAGAGGAAATTTCTAAGGTCTAAGAGCAGCTGCTTCCCTTTAAACTGCACCTAATCTCCAAATTGGCTTTTTAAAAACTTGGTTCTGTATCAATTTGGTGGCCTGTCAGCTTCTTACTAGGAAACTGCAAAAACTGTGGGTGTTGGGTGTTTGTTCCAGGGAGTCCGTTGAATTTATGATTCCCCGGTGCGTTATTTTCTGGGGCGATGCTGCCCTCTGGAGAACATTTTGTGTTCGTCGGCATTTAACGTATCCGTAGCCCCCTGCAAGAAAAACAGACGTGCATTTAGAGCCCAAGTTGCCATTTGTATAATTTCTTATTTGTTATATTTCTTGCCTACCCTTAACCAGAAGGCCTCAGGGCAGGTTATGTCAATTGAAATGGGCAATCTTGAAACAAAGAAAGCAGTTGCAACTATACAACAGGAAAAGTGTAGAAACGAGTAAAAACAGGCTCAATATATAAAACAATTATTAAAAAATAAATATCTGTGCATAAAAACAATGCAAATGTTGAAAAACAATTCCACATATAAAAACAGTTAAAAATACTGGAACTGGTGTCACACCGTCTAATGTAATCCACAAATGCTGGTCTATATTTCACTGTTTTGTGTAGCATGGCTTGAACGCCCAGTTCTCTCTCTTACCTATCAGCGGTAGAATAATCTAAGCCTTAAATCAGGAGGGAATAACCTACTGCTATATTTTGCATGTTTGCTCACAATTTCAGTGCCCATTGGGTATTTGTGTGCCATGTGGCATTTAGATTCCTCCCACTGCCATTGCCATTTGGGTAGCAGCTTCTCCACCCCACATCAGGAGGATCTGATCTGCTCCTGACCCAATTCCATTCCACCCCCACCACCAGGAAATAAATCTTGGAGCATGCCTGACAATAATCTCTTTTCAGAGCAGACTTGGTGCTCACACATGTGAGCTTGTGTGTGCCCACTGGTACTCTTGCTTCCCCCCACCCAACACGAGCGGTAGACTTGTAATCTGGTGAACCGGGTTCGCGTCTCCACTCCTCCACATGCAGCTGCTGGGTGACCTTGGGCTAGTCACACTTCTCTGAAGTCTCTCAGCCCCACTCACCTCACAGAGTGTTTGTTGTGGGGGAGGAAGGGAAAGGAGAATGTTAGCCGCTTTGAGACTCCTTCGGGTAGTGATAAAGTGGGATATCAAATCCAAACTCCTCCTCCTCCTCCTCCTCTGTTACTTCAACGACATATTTTTCCATTCTTTAAAATTAGAACTTTCCATTATCTTTAATTGATTTTATAACTGCACCATGCAGCTAACAGAAGCTGCACACCAACTATGTTTCACATGGGGGAAATGAGACAAAACCAACAAGGAGAGGAGAGACAAAGGGAAGGGATATCAGTGGTGTCAAAGATATGTGTAAGACTGTAAGCTCTACAAAACCCGTGTTTTGTAGTTAGGCCAGCCACTGAGAACAGGATCCTGACCTTGCATTCTAGTAGGATGAAGCATTTGGTCTATTAGCCGGGTAGATGTGATTTAGGCTTTCTGTCTGTCTTCATAAGCAGTCATCTCCTGCTGTCTCCAGTACATTGCTAACACATGTAGGACAAGCAGAGATTTCTCAATCCACATATAACTGATGTTCGTTGGGTTGTTGCTTTTTAACCTTTTCAGTGTTGCCGACTGATGCACCAACAGGGCACAGCCTATCAAATTCCTCCGACCACGTATGAGGTTCCCTAATGCTGGCAGAAATCGGAGCAGATCAAAAGGGGACGATGTGGGTTACTGAGTGCAAACCCCAAAACCAGATGTTCTAATCAATTCCTTACAAAACAGGCATATATATTGAATGAGCAAAACCAGAAGTCAAGCGAGGATATTCTACCGAGTTTGCTGTTTGGCCATCTGGGTAATGATTCAGTTTTGTGGCTCATCGTAGTTGCTGCCTTTCTCATTTAAGCATGCAAACAAGATCTTCCAACTCATCCTTGTCGTTGTGAGCTTATTCCATTGGGAACCTATTTGGCTGTTAACTATACTGACCAATTCCAGTGGTTATTATAGCGTCAAACTATAGACTTTTGGGGGGTCGCCGATCTGACAGGCTATCGGGTACTCACGACTTGGGTCCATGCGCTTCCTCATTAGGCACTGTCATGGCAACCCTTGCCTTTTTGCTGTTGCTGTGAGTAATAGCCGGCTCAAGTTTCGAGCTTCAAAAGCATTTATTTAGACCTTGCTAATTACAGTGTGATAAATCATGTCTGCTCCCTTTGCGGCAAATATCCTAACTGCTGTCTTCTTCGCGCGCTTTCCAGCATAAGAATTTCCGGGTCGCTCTGAAATGACGTGTATATCTCTTTTTCCCCCTCTGGCTCCCCTCCCCCTGTCTATTACTGACGTAAGTACTTTCTCTTTCTTCCGGTGATGTCTGCAAGGGGGGGCTGGCTGACGAGGACGTATCTGTTGTGATTATTTGCCCTGGCTCTCGATATCCAGCCTCCTCCCCCTGACTGTCTGCTTTCCAACTTTCTCTCCCTGTTCTTTCTTCTACGCTCCCTTCCCGAGCCATGCTTGGCTCCGTGACAGGCACATAATTAGCAGTCTTAGTAGAGCAACACAGCTTCGTCCCTGGAACGTGAGGCTTAATAAGGCTTCCGGAGTCAGTAGCTTTCTTCTAAACTACTTTATTACAAAATATATACAGATTAGCCTGGAGCACATTCTTCCTGCATTGTGCTCTGAGCTCATACAAAAAGAACTGCGACACAGAGAAAAGCAACAGCAATACAACACTGTCAACATCCAGCTGTAGGGACGTCACATCCTCTTCAGGTTTAACCCTGTGTTAACCTGTTACTCCAACACAAACTAGGACCTGGGAGACCAAGGTTCAAATCCTCACTGGGCCCTAAAGCTCACTGGGTGACCTTGGGCCAGTCACTGCCTCTCAGCCTAACCTACCTCACAGGGTTGTGGTGGGGGTTAAATGAAGAGGGGGGGAGCCATGTACACCATCATAGAACTACTAGCAGAAAAAGGTGAGTCACAAATGCAATAAGGTGATTCATTATGTCTTGGGGATCTTCTCTTCTTTGGCGATCACTCATAGCTGAGTAAGATTGCCTTCCATGAACACGGTCTTAACAGTTTGTTTGTAAGTGACTGTGGAGGCCAATTCTGGATCCACACGTCCTTCCACAGTGGGGACATGGTTTCCGGGTGGGAGTTGAACACGGTGAGGGTTTGCCAAGCATGCCTTCCTCTTAGCACGTTTCTCCCTTTCGTCCTGAGTTTGAGCGTCTTCGAAGTCCACGACACCTTTGGTAAAGGCTGTTCTCCAATTGGAGCGCTCGCAGGCCAGTGTTTCCCAGTTGTCGGTGTTTATACTACATTTTTAAAGATTTGCCTTGAGAGAGTCTTTAAACCTCTTTTGTCGTCCGCCAGTGTTACACTTTCCATTTTTAAGTTCGGAATAGAGTAGTTGCTTTGGAAGGCGATAGTCAGGCATCCGTACAACATGACCAGTCCAACGAAGTTGATGTCGAAGAATCATTACTTCAACACCGGTGATCTTTGGTTCTTCCAGTACGCTGGCATTAGTTCGCCTGTCTTCTCAAGTGATGTGTAAATTTTTCCAGAGACACCGTTGGTGGGATCTTTCGAGGAGTTGGAAATGGCATTTATAAGTGGATTATGATAAGCTTAGCTTTTCTTTACCTTCCTCCAGGTCCTGCTTGGCCCCCACTGAAACTGGGCATGTCAATCTGTGCCTTCAAAGCGGATGGAGGGCCTTGCAAAGCATTGCATGTCCGCTATCACTTTGACATCCAAACCCGCCAGTGTGAAATCTTTAATTATGGGGGATGCGAAGGCAATGAAAACAACTTTCTGACTCTAGAGGAGTGCCAGCTAAAGTGCATAGTACCAGGTCAGTATATGTCTTCCTCCATTTCTCTTTTTCTTTAGGTTAAATGCAGCACATTCCCCTCCCATCGGATCCTTATATGAAATGTTATTTCACCAGGGGTCAGCAAACTTTTTCAGCAGGGGGCTGGTCCACTGTCTCTCAGACCTTGTGGGGGGCCAGACTATATTTTGAAAAAAATAATAATGAACGAATTCCTATGCCCCACAAATAACCCAGAGATGCATTTTAAATAAAAGCACACATTCTACTCATGTAAAAACACCCTGATTCCCGGACCGTCTGCGGGCCGGATTGAGAAGGCGACTGGGCCTTAGTTTGCCTACCCATGTTATTTCACTTTATGAAGTGGTTCCTGGGTTTGCTTTTCCCCCCTCTTCCCTCCCCTATTTCTCTCCCCCCCCCATATTTTAAGACGGTCTTTTTTTAAACCGATTGCATGTTAGCGCTTCCAGGAGCCTTTTTGCTGAAGTGCAAATGCTTTATATAAGTAAACAAAAAACTGATATGTCATTTCATGTCTAGTATTGGAGGCAGCCAATGGGAGCAGCAGGTTTTCAAATGGCAGGAGTGACTACCATGTTGTTTGCATCAGAGGGCACCAGAGGAGGGAGGGGAGGAAAGAGGGACAGAGGCCAGTGTTGCGCACAGCATCCCTGACCATCATTCAAGGCACGCTAGTGTGCCATGGCACAGTGGTTGAAAACCATTGGTCTAGAGGGTGACAACTAGCTGTCAGCTTCCTCAGTGTTGACCTTGTAGAATTCAACAGGGAAGCAGAATTAGTGCCTCTGCCTCTTCCTGGCTCTGGCACAGCTAGCCATGTCCTCTGTCGCCACCTACTGTGGGCCTCCCTGCCTTTCACCCTACCAGTCCTAATGAGCACCAGACTCCACTGCCTACAGCTGACTCTTACATGCATTGGTTTTTGTTTTTTTTTTAACTTAATACTTTATCACTTGATGACTGGAAAAGTGAACTGCTCCCACTGAAATTGGTTCCCTTAGAAGTAACAACAGATTACTCTAAAGCCCTTACTCTGGTGTGGAGTGGGACCATTTCACATGTGTCCGTCATCACTGTGACAAGCATGCGGCGTGTGAACCAAACCCAGACATTGCACTACTCACACGAGTGAATCAATTCAAAGGCAAAACGTCAACTGTGTTTGGTGCAAAGGAAACGAGCAAAGTGAATGTGGTTGTTATCAGGCCACCGGAAAGCTAAGAGCTGCTTAAACCATTTGGTTCAATTCTTGGATATAAAGAAAAACATGGGAAAGCCCGTTAAAACATAGCATTATACTACTCTGCTTCTTAAACTGATGGGGAGGACTGACAACTTGCCCCCTAATGTGCCAGGAATGGGTACCATATTTGGTTTGTGAAGCACCCCACCCACTTTGACTAGCGCCATTATAGCAGGTTGCCCTTTCTGCCATCCGTGTGATCATAAAAAGCTGCAACAAAGCAAATACACACATAAACACAAACACACACAGTACTGGCAACACTTGTAGGCAAGCAGATTGAAATTGTAGATTAGCTTTTGACAGTCGGCCAGGAATTCATTGCGTATGGGTTAGGCTCGTGTGTTGGAACACTCCAGCTGGTCTCTGGATTCAGGTTTCGGCTGAAATATCAAATCCCGTTACTGCTCTCATTCACTCCTCTTCTTGCATTAATCTCAACATGCCTAGTTGTCCACAGCTGTTGGTACTTCACGTGAGCCTTACTCCTGATCAAATGTCACCTCTGAAAAAATTAAGATGACATGGCTGCACATAAGACAATATTCATGCTGGGGCAGATTTGATTGAATCTACTCTTAAATCAGTTAGATTGTTGTTGCAATCCTATGCCTAAAAAAGGTAAAGGTAAAGGATGCCTGGTAGGTTAAGTCCAGTCAAAGGCAACTGTGGGGTTGTGGCACTCATCTTGCTTGAAGGCGAGGGTGCCGGCATTTGTCCACAGACAGGTTTCCGGGTCATGTGGCCAGCATGACTAAACTGCTTCTGGCGCAACGGGACACCACGATGGAAACCAGAGCGCACGGAAACGCCGTTTACCTTCCCGCTGCAGCGGTGCCTATTTATCTACTTGCATTGGTGTGCTTTCGAACTGCTAGGTTGGCAGGAGCTGGGACAGAGCAATGGGATCACGTGTAGCATTTCTAAATTAAAACATGAAATTTTGGTTAAATAAACACTCTGGAACCATGAGAAATGGTTCAGTGCTATGGGGTGTATCACTATGGGCAATAATATATACTTTTTTTTTTAGTAAATGCTATTCCCCCCCCCCAGGTCTACACTAAAAACATTTTGTTTCGATTTCAGATGTGCCTGAGAAGAAAAAGAGATCAAAATCTCAGACAGGTAGCTTAAAGAAATGTGTTCTATGTGTGTTACCTGTGTTTTGTTTCTTTTTAGCTACTGCTGATTATAATCATCTTTTTGATACTTTAAAATACATCTTAGCTGGTTTTTTAATTGATAAGTTTTATGTTTTAGTTTTGTGATCCCCAGCAACAGAAAATACATGTGGTGTAGTGGTTAAGAGCAATAGACTCATAATCTGGTGAACCTGGTTCGCGTGTCCGCTCCTCCACATGAAGCTGCTGGGTGACCTTGGGCCAGTCACACTTCTTTGAAGTCTCTCAGCCACTCACTCACAGAGTGTTTGTTGTGGGGGAGGAAGGGAAAGGAGAATGTTAGCTGCTTTGAGACTCCTTCGGGTAGTGATAAAGTGGGATATCAAATCCAAACTCTTCTTCTTGCCCCTATTTGTCTCCCACGCCTTGCCAAAATGCTTAACTTGAGTTAGATCGTGCCCACTTTTGGTAAACTGCAGCAAGTCCTTCATTAATGGCCATATTGGATAATCTGACACTTTCTCCCCTGAAACAATCTCCATTCTCAGGAAAACCTCCTTACTGCCTTCTGGAGAATGACCCCGGTATCTGCCGAGGATTAATTACCCGGTATTTCTTCAACAATGAATCGATGAAGTGTGAGAAGTTCCAGTATGGTGGTTGCCTAGGAAACCAAAACAACTTTTATACTTTGAAAGAATGCCAAGATACCTGTGAGGACAACCGTAAGTGGCCTTGTCTTCTGGTACTGTATCTTACTATATCCCTTGGTGCCCATAGCAGATGGTATGATGGTTATGCCATGTCAAGAAGGTCCACTCTCTACCTGAAACCATGATGTCCGCCATGTCTCTTTTCCCTTGAAGATGGATTTTATTGTACATACATCACACGTTGTCCATCAGTTATCCTTTTCCTAAAGACTTCCCAGTCCATCTCTCTGTGGCATTCTATGCAAACCCTGATCGGTTGCAAATCCTGATCTTCCACCCAGTTTTGTCTCAAGTCTTCCCATATTTGATATTATCTGCTGCTCCTAGGTTTATTCTCACTTGGAGATTTGACTGAATATTATACCTTCTGAAATATTCTCCCAAGCACTCCCACTCTTCTTTTAGCTGTGCTTCGTCTTTATTATTTCTTATTTTCATGGTCATAGATGCTAGTTCCGTACAGTCTATCAATTTATTCTGCCATATTTCTTTTGTAGGTACCTCTTTCCCTTTCCATTTTTTGGGACGTCTCTTTTATGCAATAGGCCTTTGCAATTGTTTAAAATATCGCTCTGAGTAGCCTGTGGTAGCCTCTGTATTGCTTTTAAACATTTGTATGTCACTGAGGTTGTGCAAGACGGTGGCATACAAATAAAGTCATACCTTGGAAGTCGAACAGAAACTGTTCCGAAAGTCTGTTTGACTTCCAGAACGTTCAGAAAGCGCAGCTTCTGGTTGGCTACAGAAAGCTCCTGTAGCCAATCGGAAGCCGCAGAGGACGTTCAGCTTCCGAAAATCATTCAAAAACCGGAACACTCACTTCCGGGTTTCGATCGTTCGGGGGCCGATTTGTTCGGGAGCCAAGGCATTTGAGATCCAAGGTACGACTGTACTTTATAAGTAAATAAATAAACAAATAGGATCGCACTGCATGTTCCCATTCAAATTAATGGGACTTAAGTCACAACTAACTTGGCCAATTGATTTTAATGGTACCTAAGCTCAACAAATCGGGGCTGCAATCCTCCCCTCATTTACCTAGGAGTAAGCCCTTTGAACTCTGTGGCACTACCATCCAAATAAACATGCACTGAATTGCATTGTTACTCTGGATCCAGCCCATTGTTTCCGCTTAGACTCAGGGCAAGTTGAAGAGGAAGAGGAAGTGAATAAATCCTCAACGAAGAAGTTGGGGGAAGAACTATAAAGTATCAGAATTCTGCACTGCTGAATTTCGAATGAGAATAAACCTTTTGTAGAATGTAACTGAAGCATAAATCAGCCTAAAAGAGCAACTTATGCTTAAATAAAATAATGGTAGTGAGAAGATGGTTTCGGATAATGCACTCTTATTATATGAATTATATGTCAATCATTGTTTTCTCTACTAATTATGTACACTTCTTACAAGATTCTTTTATCATTGTTTCGTCCCTTTTAGTTCTTTCTGCCAATTCATTGCAAATAACCGACATGCTGGTTAGCACAACGAATAATACTACTCCAGTTGTAAAGCAAGGTATGTATTCAAAGTTTAGCATTAAGTACAAATTATAGGGTTCTCTCATTCACATGAGATGAGATTCAAAGAGGTACCAGTGCATTAAGAATTATCCATTGTTGTATTTGTCAGTTATGAGCAAGGAAATGGGAATAAACTACCACTTTTGTCAAGTGTAAGTGAAATGTAAATGAACCTAAAATAGCAACTTATTTCCACGATACTTTTCTCTCCTGTATGGCACTGATACGCAAGTATGTTTTGATAAAACATACCAAAAAAGCTCAGGCTTGATGCGAATATATATGGTTGCATCAAGATTCTTTTTGGTGGAAGATGGTCAATGTGCAGGAATGCATGTTTATTTTTTTTTAATACTTTTTTCAGTTTTTTAACAACAATACAAATCCAGTGTTGCAATAAACATGAATACAGTGGTACCTCCACTTACGATTTACTCGACATACGAATTTTTCGACTTACGAATGAAAACAGTGACCGCATGCCTATGAATTTTTTGACATCCAAAGGACATCCATTGGCGGTTTTAGATGGGGTTTACTCGACTTACAAATTCTAGATGCGGTTTACTCGACATACGAATTTTTCATTTCCAATGCATTCCTATGGGGAAATCGCTTTTTTCGACATGAATTTTTCGACCTACGAATGTGCATTTGGAACGGATTAAATTCGTAAGTCGAGGTACCACTGTAGTTTGACTTCCTCCCACCCCTTTTGAGGTTTCATATATTATTTTAGTTTCTGACACTGCATTTTTTTCATTATTCCAGTTACTAGTTAATCCTTGATTTCTCCTTGAATTTCATTTTAACTGTCTGAGTTAAGTTAACCCTGCTAATCAACTTATATGTGTACAATAACCTTTCAAATAACCCACACATTTCCCCCAGTCTCTTTCTCTTCTTGGTTCCTTATAGCTCCCATAAACTTTGCCATTTCAACATAATTCATTAATTTAATCTGCCACTCCTCTTTGGTTGATACACAATCTTCTTTCCATCTCTGAGCGTTAAGCATCCTGGTCGCTGTTGTCGCATACATAAACTTTTTTTTATTTTTTTGGTCTTTAGGCAACTCTAAACCAATTACCCCTAAAAGAAAAGCTTCTGGGTTATTGTTTTTAATAAAAGTAATTTTAAACAATTCATTTGATTCATTATATGTGCATATCTGTAAGACATTGTACAAGGGTAAGAGAAGAAACTTGAGAGTGAGACTCTTAATCGCAGGGTCATGGGTTCGAGTCCCATCTTGGGCAAAAAGAATCCTTCACTGCAGGGGGTTGGACTAGATGACTCCTGGGGTCCCGTCCAACTCTGCCGTTCTATGATTCTGTGATTCTACAGGCAGCTTCTCACTAGTCACAGTGGCAAGGCACTCAGAGTCAGATGTCAGCCCGCAGTTAAAAGATGGAATTTGCTACCACAAGGTGCAATGGCCGCTAACTTGGATAGCTTTAAAAGAGAATTAGACAATGGAGGACAAGACTATCAGTGGCTATTTTAAATATATATATATATATATATATATATATATATATATATATATATATTAGATTTTACAAATTAATATTCAACACATTTATCATATAGAAGGGACAAAATGAAAGAAAACAAAACTCCCCCCGCCCTGCCCCGTGACTTCCCTCAGCTTCCCCTTCTGGTTCTTTAAGTAAATGCTACTTCTGTTTAATTTTTATCTTAGTTTTCACGATCTTTTTACTAAATGCTCCTATATTATTATCATTTTTATACCAAATTTTATTTCAAATTTAAATCTTATACTTGATTAATTTCCATATTGTTGTTTCCTAACCTTTACTCTTGTTTTCCTAGTGGTAAGCGTTTACTCAGCCCTGCTAGTGATTCCAAATTCTTTGCGACGTTTCTGTATATACCCGTATTTTCCGGCGTATAAGACGACTGGGCGTATAAGACGACCCCCCAACTTTTCCAGTTAAAATATAGAGTTTGAGATATACTCGACCGCAGATTCTCCACCCGGCGTATAAGACGACCCCCGACTTTTGAGAAGATTTTCCTGGATTTAAAAAGTAGTCTTATACGCCAGAATATACCGTACAACATAAACGGTCCCCAGTCTTTTTTTAAAGTCTCTATTGTCGTTGTCTCTAAGTCTCCCTGTAAGTTTCGCCATTTCTGCTTATTCCAGAAGTTTAACTTGCCATTCTTCTTTTGTTGGTGTCTTGTCATCCTTCCATTTGGGGGCTAGTAAAATCCTACCCACTGTTGTAGCATACATGAATAACTTCTTCCACGCCTTTAGCAGCTCTTGTCCTATACAGTGGTACCTCAACTTACGAATTACTCAACATACAAATTTTTCGACTTACGAATGGACATCCGTTAGCGGTTTTAGATGGGGTTTACTCGACTTACGAATTTTAGATGCGGTTTACTCGACTTACGAATTTTTCCGAATTTTTCGTTTCCAATGCATTCCTATGGGGAAATCGCTTTTTTCGACTTACGAATTTTTCGACCTATGAATGTGCATTTGGAACGGATTAAATTCGTAAGTCGAGGTACCACTGTAATACCTAACAAGAAAGCTTCTGGCTTTTTAACAAAAAGAATATCAGTGGCTATTAGACACGATAGCTATACGATACCTCCAGTGTCAGCAGACAGATACACAGTATACATTCAAAGCATATCCAAAGATATGATTCCCCCCCCCCAAAAAAAAGAAATTCAGGGAACTGAAGTTTCACCTTCACAGGGCTGCAGTTCTCAGCACCCTTAACAAATTACAGCTCCCATAATTCTTTGGGAGAAGTCAGGCGCTTTAAATGTTTATTAATTTAAACCTTTAAATGTTGGACTACTGCAATGCGCTCTACGTGGGGCTACCTTTGAAGGTGACCCAGAAACTACAACTAATCCAGAAAGCGGCAGCTAGACTGGTGAATGGGAGTGGCCGCCGAGACCACATAACGCCGGTCCTGGAAGACTGGCATTGGCTCCCAGTGCGTTTCCGATCGCAATTCCAAGTGTTGGTGCTGACCTTGAAAGCCCTAAACGGCTTCGGCCCAGTATAACTGAAGGAGCGGCTCCAGCCCCATTGTCAAGCCCAGACACTGAGGTCCAGCTCTGAGGGCCTTCTGACGGTTCCCTCACTGCGAGAAGTGAGTTACAGGGAACCAGGCAGAGGGCCTTCTCGGTAGTGGCGCCCGCCCTGTGGAACGCCCTCCCATCAGATGTCAAGGAAATAAACAACTATCTGACTTTTAGAAGACATCTTAAAGCAGCCCTGTTTAGGAAAGTTGTTAATGTTTGATGTTTTATTGTGCTTTTAATATTCTTTTGGCAGCCACCCAGAGTGACTGGGGAAACCCAGATTTTTTGGGGGGGTGTTAATAAGTATTATTTTATTTTATTTTATTTTATTTTTATGAGACTTATTAGTCGTTTGTCAACCAAAGGTCTCCAAGTGACTTACAGAAAAAGCAACAATAAAAAAGAAAGGTATACAATACATATGCCCTGGGAGGGGGGAGGAAAGTGGGGGAAATAATATAATACACATTAATACTCCGTATAAGGGTTTGTTATTCTGACTGGTGTGTGATTGGAATTTATAAGTTTTTGGAATGCAGAAACTAAATGATCAAATCATCAATTCTAGCATACGGGTGGCCAACAAAATAATATAATTTGGCATCTGAACAATTGGCATTATTAATTGTATTATGATTGGGTATTAAAGCTTAGTATTGACAATGAGGCTTTTATTGGGTTATTGTAATTGAAAACTAATAAAAATTATTACACACACACACACAGATATTTTGTATAACATGACACCCATTTAAAAAACAGGTGCCTCTGAAGGCCACGTATACAGCAATGGGTATGTGCTCTGGGGGCAAACCCCACACACAGACACACTCAACAGATGCCCATATACTCATTCAACACACACAATAGTTTTGCAATCCTCCAGCTACTTTTCTGGGAGTAACCCCTGTAAATTCAGTAGGACTTAATTTGGAGTAGACATATATAAGTGTATTTTTAGTGCTGTTGTTGTTGTTTTGCTGCGGATTGCTGCGGATTTGTGCTGTCTGCCTCCGGGAATCGCAAGCGAGGAGAGTGCTCTTGCACTCGGGTCCTGCTTGCTGCAGCGGTGGCAGAGAGGGACCGGCGACAACGGTCTGCAGAAGTCCTCTCCCCTTGCCAAGTCCCGCTTTGCCGCCAGGCAGGAAGGGAGCTTCACCCCCGGGCTGGCATGGTGGCAAGGCTTGGCGAGGCCTCACAAAGCCTTGTCACCCCAGTGGGCTGGGGGCAAGCTTTGGAAAGGGCTCCTCCTTAAGAAGTGTTTTCCGAAGCTCCCCCGTCCCATCCCGGCACGGGGTGGGAAGGGGAGACTGGTGGAGAAGCTTAGGGAGAAGCCCTCATGGAGCTTCATGACACCCCTCTTCATCCCAATACAGTAGCGCAGACACACCAAGTCTATGGGGCTGAGGCCTCTACAGCCCTCCGAGGTCCCCCCCCAATCTTGAGGGGGCAGAGGAGGCCTGGTGGGATGTTGCCCCTATGCTGTGCAGCTTGGCGGGATGTTGGCCCGGGCCAACCGGCATGGCATGGTGTACTTTAGCTCAATTCCTTCTTATCTTAGACCTTTACTAGTTTCTCCTCTAAAAGCCATATTTTAAGGAGCCGCTGCAACTACTCCTCCGTGAGTCTTCGCTGTACTGGAGACTGAGGCTTGTCATTTTTGTGATCCACAGTGGTGCGGAAGGCAGAAAGCAACAGCTGGGAAAAGACGGATCCCTTTCGCCATGTTTTCCTGCTGGCAATCTGTACTTGCGCTCACATGTACTTCTGGGGACCGGCGTATAATGTGTGGATAGTGGTTAGAAAACAAGGAATGAACATGCAAGCCACACAATAAGATGTCCTTGAAACTTTTCGAGTGTGCACATGCTTGGAAACCGTTGGCATTGTTTTATTTTATTTTATTTTTTTGCACCGTGGCTCCATTTGCCATAAACTCTGGAAACCACTCGAGCTGCAGTCAAACATCCCGATAACTGGAAGAAAGCCATTTGTGTTGGAAATAACTGAGTGGCATTATGATAGGGTTGCCAAATTTCAAACGGTGAAAATCCGGACAGAAAAGTTGTTGAACTGCTGCCGACAGCGGTATTTCGGACATATGGCAACCCTACAAATGAGTACTTTATTCTTTTATTTCCTTTTTTTTAATAGAAAAGGAGCAATTTCTACCTCCGGTGTGTGTTTCAATGCCTCAACCTTAATTGTCTGCTTTGCGATAGACATGTTTCGCTTCATCCTGTCTTTTGGTGCATACATTCAAGAGATATCCATGAGTAAAAAGGCACAACCAACTGGCACCAGATGCAGGGAAACACTTGCATCCATGTCTGTAAAACATGCTCTTTCATATCCACAGTGAAAAACAGATGGAAATCTGCCTGGATTTATTTGTTTTTGCAAAACCCTGGTATGGGATTGTACATAATCAAGAGTGCCCAGGTCTCGGGTAGGAATCGTTCCACTCTGGTCTGAGTACTGACTTTACCAGCATAAAGCTTTATGTAGACTTTTTCACAATGCGATAAAAAGAAACCAACCATTCTAAAGAAAAAAAGAGTTGAGAAAAAGAGAAGAAAAAGAGCTAGAGGAATGCAAAGTCCTCTCTCACAATATGTCCTAACTATTACCTCATGCGGACAAATATGCACCCTCTCAGCTCTCACCTGGAAGCGCCCCTTTCTCCACCCAGCCTGGCAGATCTCCCCTTCCCTGCCTCCCCGAGGGTCTTTCACCAACTATCCATCATCTCCATCACAGGCATCGTACTCCAGGTGCTGTGGGTGGCGCTGTGGTCTAAACCACTGAGTCTCTTGGGCCTGCCAATCAGAAGGTCAGCGGTTCAGATCCCCGCAAAGGAGTGAGCTCCCATTGCTCTGTCCCAGCTCCTGCCAACCTAGCATTTTGAAAGCACACCAGTGCAAGTACATAAATAGGTAAAGCGGCAGCGGGAAGGTAAACGGCGTTTCCATGCGCTCTGGTTTCCGTCACGGTGTCCCGTTGTGCCAGAAGCGGTTTAGTCATGGTGGCCACATGTCCTGGAAAGCTGTCTGTGAACAAACATCGGCTCCCTCGCCCTGAAAGCGAGATGAGCGCCGCAACTCCATAGTCGCCTTTGACTGGACTTAACCATCCAGGGGCCCTTTACCTTTACTGCAGGCAGAGACATACCAGAATAGGAGGGCAACCAGGATCAATTGCAGCACATGAGTCAGGGCACTATGCCACCTTCCTCGGTGCAGGGGTGCCAGGATGGAGTGGTACGGAGTTTGCAGGAAGCACCAGATTGGTGGTGGCAAGTGCAGATCTGTGTGAACTTGTGCCCCCTTCCGCCAGGACTGTGCTTCGCTAGCCGCTGGCCTGCCCCACCCCAGTCTTTTTTTTATTTTTATTTTTTTGCTGCGTTATGAACATGCAACACCAGATGGTTATATAGGGCAGTCAGATGGGTGGGGTACACATTCTCAGTGCTTTTTTTCTAGGGGGATGCAGAGGGACGCATACCCCTAAACATTTTGTGAATCTAATTTTGGCCTCATGGAGGGTTAGTATTTCAATATGAGTAGGAAAATGAGAGTATCCCTAAACAATTTTTTAAGAAAAAAAGCACTGATGATGATTATTACAGTGGTACCTCAGGTTACATACGCTTCAGGTTACATATGCTTCAGGTAAAGGATTCCGCTAACCCAGAAATAATGCTTCAGGTTAAGAACTTTGCATCAGGATAAGAACAGAAATTGTGCTCTGGCAGCACAGCGGCAGCGGGAGGCCCCATTAGCTAAAGTGGTGCTTCAGGTTAAGAACAGTTTCAGGTTTAGAACGGACCTCCAGAACGAATTAAGTACTTAAATCAGAGGTACCACTGTATTTATGCATTGCCAATGGGATTTTGCATTGAGAGCTCTTGTAGTGTTTCGTTCTATAGTATTGTTGTTGTTGTTGTTGTTGTTGTTGTTATCATCATCATCATCATCATCAGTATAGATCCAGCCTTAGTTTGATCCAGGAGGGCCCCTTCTCATGAGAAGCCTCTCTCCTTCTTTCCACACAAATATCTGAGATTTTTCCGGATCATATGATTGTAGCCGCAAGAGGGTTTATTGCACAAAATGGAGGCCTGTAAATAAAACAGGAGGCATGATGCTTATGTATATTGTCGTGGCAACTGCACATTGTATAGTTATATGGACTCTGTCAAAGTCTGCAATTCTTTTATATCATATGAGATATAAAAGTTTACAGCATATTATTCTTTGAAGGAGAACTACTTGATAATGATTTACAGCTGGTACTTAACTCCGAGTAGGCTTGCTAAGATGTATAAGACTGAATCAGATAAGTGCTGGAGATGCAAAGAGGTTGAGGGAACACTCTTTCATATGTGGTGGGCCTTTAAAAGGGTAAAAGAGTAATGAATTGAAAATAATGTTTAAAAGTACTTTTCAAAAAAAAAAAAAAACCAAAGTCCTTTTTGTTGGGGATAATTCGGACAGAAATTCCCAGGTGTTACAAAATGTTATTTATGTATGCCACTACTGTGGCCTGTGTTTTGTTAGCCCCAAAATGGAAAACGAGTGAGGTCCCAATGAAAGAAGAATGGCAACTTAAATTGATGGAATGTGTGCAGCTTGCGGACTTAACATATAGAATAAGAGAGCAATAAGAACATACGCTTAGAGAAGACTGGAAAACGTTTATTGAATATATGGGGTGAAATTGTGTACACTTGAAAACGTTGGCAGCATTAAGACAAATTCAACAGTGCAAATAAGTTTTGATGGATGTGATAATGGAATACTGAATGGTTTAGTTTATGTAACATATGCAGGGATTTATGATATGCAAAATGAACCATGGAAAGAGAAGGGAAGTCATTGATATCCTACAATTGCTTAAATAAGTATTCAAAATTGCAAAACACAAAATTTAATTAAAAAAATTATATACAGTGGTACTCCAGTTGCAGACGGGATCTGTTCCGGAGCTCCGGTCGGATCCCAAGGTTTCCGCAACCAGAGGGACCGCTCCTGCGCATGCGCGTAGCATGGTATAGCGCTTCTGTGTATGTGGTGAAACACTTCCGGGTTTGCTGCTTTCGCAACTCGAAGTTTAAGCCGAGGTGCTACTGTATATTAAAAGAAGAAGAATTGACCAAAGCACAGGGCTGTTAGAATTCGGGTGTCAAATTTAATTTAATGAACCCAGTTCATTGCGACTTGTTTGTTAGTGCAAAACATTGCCTTGGCTTTCATCTACTTCCTTCAATTCAGTTTCTTATGTGATTTTTGAAATATTTCCCTCCATATAAATATGCATGCTTTGTTTCTCTGCATTTTAATTTTTTATAAATAGCAAATGTTAAAGGTCCTAGGCTTTTAATCATACAATATAAATATGGTTTCTCATATCATATAATCCAAAGCCTATGACTTTTAGCATTTTGCAGTGTTGTGGCACCCTGCAGACCCCTACAGTATTGGCATTTAAGCAGCTGCTTAACACTCACCTGTTTACCCAGAGGCGATCTAGCAATGTTGATGTGTCAGTCCGATCGACTGATTTGTGATGTCTTTTGTACTTCTTTTATGAATGCAATGCTACTGTTGATTTCATGCTGTTCGTGGGGGGGGGGGTTGTATTCTTCTTTGAAATAATTTTTTATTTGATTTTTAAAAATATAAACATACAACAAAACCAATTCCGAATTCAACTATCGATATCATTTTGAATCTCCTGACTTCGCCCCCATCCCTTCCATGGGTCCTATTGATCCTATTTTCAACTGCATATCAATACTTCTCCAATTTTTTGTATCTTTCTAAGTTATCCATGCACTCTGTTATATTACAAGTGTGTTTGAAAGCCTGCCAATATTTTAACCTGCTTACAATGATCTTGAATATAAGTTATAAACTTTCCCCATTTTTTTTAAACAATATTTTGGCGGAACACAAATCTTTTCACACAAATAAATAAATGAAAAGACTGAATAGTAAATCGGCCATTTGACCATATCTCCTGAATGTGGACCAAGCTGTCTGTTTCCAGATGATGTCACTGGTTTCCCCCCTCCCTCATTCTGTCCATGTTAATCTGCACTTTAAAAGAAGACTTTTTCAAATACACTGTCTTCTTTCCCAATAACCTGCTGAGAACTTAAATGCAGCAAGCAGAGAAGTGCATCTTTTTAAGAGGTACCCAAACGCAATGGGAGCATTAACGATTTGGTGGATCCTTAATGAGCTTCTTCTTCCTCCTGTGCCTAGAATCAGTCCTGCTCCCTTCCCTCTGTGTAATGCGCAGGGACAGAGGCCTTTGCAAAGCCAATGAGAAAAGGTTCTTCTACAATCTCACTACCGGCAAATGTCGTCCGTTCAGTTACAGTGGCTGCGGCGGGAACGAAAACAACTTTACCTCTAGAAAGTCATGCCTGCGGATGTGTAAGAAAGGTATAGACACAACAGACTGAGTAATAAGGGTTAATATTTTTCCTTCACGGGGGGGGGGGGGAGTTACTATCCGATACACAAGTCAAGCAAATTTAGACATTTTTAAAATATATATATATAAAATTGAAAAATGAACAATAATTCAACAACATTTCAAATTTAAAACTAAAATAATCAACCTAGGACTACCCCTCCACCCCTCCATGGTTTCCCCCAAATTCCAATTCTTGCTGCATATTATAATTATTCTATAATTAATTAATTAATATTATTCACACACAAAAACTCCACCAGAGTTTCCACTGCTGTTCTTACTCAAATCCTACTTGTGTGCAAATTTAGACCTTTGGAACCTTTAGGAATTGGCGTGAATGGCTTTTTGGATTTAAATTGTAGTTACGGTGACCCTGAGCCAGACTCTGGCCTGGGGAGTGAGTGGTCCTTTGCCCTTTGCTATGGGCTCAATACAGATTAGCAGCCTCATGCCTAGGGTTGCCATATTCCCCAAACTGAAAATCCAGTCAAAGTTGTGGAGTTTTGTTTGTTTCTTTGTTTGTTTTAGGTCAAAGTTGATGAGCTTCTCTCTCTCTCTCTCTCTCTCTCTCTCTCTCTCTCTCGGCTTTTTCTCTCTTTTTTTGTGGATTTTTAAAATTGATTTCTTAAATTTGTTGCCATCCCTTGCCATACGTCTGGGTTTCCCCAGACATTTTGCCGATTTTGCCACAATCCCCCAGGACGCCAAAATGCCATCCGATTCCCGGATGTACGGCAGCCCTGCTCATGCCTGCTATTCGCCTTGGAGAGAGGGAAGCTCACATTGAGTCACTGCAGCTTACTTTTATTACTTTGTGCTCCAGTCCTAACCTTGCTTACCTGGGAGTAAGCCCCATGGAATTCGGTGGAACTTCCTTCCACACAGACATGGTTATTATTGGAGCCTGAGGCGTTGTTAATCGATATGGCACCTTCACTGACACGGAGTATTAAATGGAAAGGGTTGTACCCCACGTAGTGCTAAACTGCGTCAGTGCAAGGATTTCTATTTCTGCAACAGAACTCCCCTAAATCTGGAGCAGATCTGGGGAGGGTGTGAGGAGAGGGGAGGGGAGGAAGTTCCCCTGTGCAAATCGAAATCCTTGCACTGAGGGAACGAGCTAGTTGGGTACCAGCCGACATGAGGACAGGTACTTGTTCCGAGGGGGGATTGCAACCTAGGAATAGACAGAAGAGAGTGGGAATACAGAGCCAGGTTTAGTACATCACATCCATGGGTATGCAAACTAAGGCCCGGGGGCCGGATCTGGCCTAATCGCCTTCTAAATCCAGCCCGCAGACGGTCCGGGAATCAGCATGTTTTTACACGAGTAGAATGTGTCCTTTTGTTTACAATGCATCTCTGGGTTATTTGTGGGACATAGGAATTTCGTTCATTTCCCCCCCCAAAAAATATAGTCCATCTGAGGGACGGTGGACCGGCCCCCTGCTGAAAAAGTTTGCTGACTCCTGATAATTTTTCACACCTATGTTTCTTGTTCCCTCCAGGTTTCCAAGGCAGAATGAAAATTCGCCGGAAGAGAAAGAAACAAGTGAAGCTGATAGATGGGGAAATTGTCATCGAGAGGATATAGCTTCCCTTCTACCATCTTTGCCTAGCATTTGCATTTCCTGCCTTATTCACACATATTATTTATCGAGGTTTTATGCTGCTGCTTTTGTGTTTCTTCTTTCTCCTGTACATTTTGTAGACGGCACAAACTGAAGCTTTCGCTGTAAAAACTAACACCGTGAGCCTGTCCTATATGCTGGTTGCATAGAAATCAGTGGGACTGCCCCCAGCCCAGATTTAAATGTTGTCAGGTTTCCATGGTTATAAGGCTCTGATCCTGAATTTTTGTATCCTTGGTATTCCCGGTTTTCGTCTTTTGATAACCCATGTTAATCTGCAGTCATGACTAATCTACCATAATAATCACTGCGAAGGCTATAAGCTCTATTATATGGGGTTTGATAAAGAAGTGGCCTTGAATTTGCAGATGTACAAAGTAAACCTATGCCTGTCTGCTCAGAAGTAAGTCCTACTGAGTTCAAGGGAGCTTGCCTTGTACCGTATCTCGGTTTGCGAACTTAATTCGTTCCGGAAGTCCATTCTTAAACCAAAGTGTTCTTAAACCGAGGCACGCTTTCCCTAATGAGGCCCCCCGCCTCCGGTGGCCTTCCACTGTTCGGCTTCCATTCGGCTTCTGAGGCAAAGTTCGCTAACCGGAACACCTACTTCCGGTTTTGGGGAGTTCGTTCACCGAATAGTTCGTTAACAGGGCTATTCGTAGACCAAGGTACCACTGTAAATATATATTGGACTGTAGCCTTGCTCCTTATTCTTTCTACTATAGTGGTGACAGTTTGTGGTCCAAAGACTAGAATTCACGTCATCCCTGGCCATTCGCCTTGTGGCTTGGGGCTGATTTCCTATCACTATTTTAGAAAAAAAAATACAACAGGCAGGAAGATTGGTGTTTGTTAGGTCATGGAGTATAACATTATACCTCATGTGCTTTTCTTAAAAAAAAATGGCATTACTATTGTTCAGTTTCACTTTTCTATATACTTTTGATAACTGTGTGATTCTGGAGCATTTGAATGATATTTAGCAAAGGGAAATGGTGTCAAGGTAAGGTGACAGCTTCACAAGACACTCAAGAATCTGAGTTTTCTCGTGATCTGTGAATCCTTTCAACAGCAAAACCAGCAAAAGCTTTAAACAAGGACACGTGCTGGAAGAAACAATCGTGAGACGCTCTCCACCTCATAAAACTCGATATGCCCCCCCTTTTTTTGCTTGTAAATACTTGGTTCCATTCCTGTTTATTGAGAAACTGAGTCATTAAAAATATCATAACAAGGTTCTATTTTTTTTTTATTTACTTTATTACATCTATACGAAAGAAAAAGAAAACATTGAATAAAAAACAAACGATAACCAAAGAATAACAATGTTAAAAGATTTTAACAAGGTTCTATTTTTAGTATAATGCCTCTTGAAGATGGTTTGGAAATGGCTTCTAGTGTAAAACATGGAACCAGAATTTTGAGTAGAGCAGCAATTTCATCAAGAATTTCACCAAAAATCTGACGTTCTCCAATTCACTCAAAAATGGTGCCAAACTGTTGCAAATTGTCCCCTGAAAGGTTTGGCGGTGGAAACAGAAGGGTTTTTTAACAAGATTAAAAAAAATCAGGCCTCGCCAACTTAACCTGCGCAAAAACATTTTTTTGAAAAAATCACTAACCCGCAGGTCAGAATTTCACCAAAAATCTGACGTTTTCCTATTCACTTTAAAATGGTGCCAAACTATTGCAAACTTTCCCCTGAAAGGTTTGCAGTGGAAACAGAAGGGTTTTTATCAGAGGATAAAAAATCAGGCCTCGCCAACTTAACCTGTGGGAAAACATTTTTTTTGAAAAAATCCCTAACCTGCAGGAGTCAGCATTTCACCAAAAATCTGACATTTCCCAATTCACTCAAAAATCGTGCCAAACTGTTGCAAATGGTCCCCTGGAAGGTTTGGAGTAGGAAACAGAAGGGTTTTTTTTAATCATAGGATAAAAAATCAGGCCTCGCCCACTTAACCTGCGGAAAAACATTTTTTTGAAAAAATCCCTATCCCATGGGGTCACACTGACCCCTTGGAAGCTATCAAGATTGCTAGGCCCAATTCAAGGTATTGGTTCTGACAGCCAGCTGAGGCCTTTTGACCTGCAGGGGAGGTTCTTTGCACGATCCTGCCAAAAGTTGGCAGGAGCTGGGACAGAGCAACAGGAGCTCACTCCGTCGTGGGGATTCGAACCTCCGACCTTCTAATCAGCAAGCCCAAGATGCTCAGTGGTTTAGACGCGGTCCTCGAATAACACTCTCTTGCCATAGAAGTATGGCTATTTCTTTGTCTGATGTGGTGCAGCAATAAACCTGTGAGCACATTTGCAAAGCTAAGCAGGGTCTGGTGTGGTTTCAGATTGGATGGGAGACCATGTGTTGAGGTGGTCTGCATTGCATGGGGTTGGAATAGATGAACCTCACAGTCCTTTTTCCAACTGTACGATGCTACGATTCTATGACCTTCCACCAACAGTTGAAGACGTATCTCTACACAGGCATTTGCAAGTTGAAGGTAGGCTTGGATCTGCATTCAGGGTTTTTTGGATTTGATGCTGTGGTCTGGTTTGTTTACCTAGTTGTGGAACATGTGGCTGTATGAAAGAACAAAGTGGGTCAGAGATGAAGATGAGCTCCTGATGAGGCAACAGCAAAAAACTATGGGTGCATGTGACCCTATAGATCTCAGCCAATGTTTAATAATTAATGATTGCTCCCTTACTATCCAATAAATCAGAGGCTATAAAACACAAGAAAACTTGTTTGTATTAAGGTGTTGAATAGGATTGACTAGACAGAGAAGTTCAGTCTAGGTTTCATGCAGACCACATAATGAAAAGTTGTCTGTATGTTCCAAATAAGTTTGTTTCTGCGTTATTTGATAGGGTGATGCTGCCCTCTGGCTGGCATTTGTGCTCATCAGAATTCAAGGCTGATACATGCTCATTTTACCTACTATCAGTTCTGCACAAGACAAACACATATATGAAAATATAGGAGTCTGTCTCCTACCGAGTGAGAGCCTGGTGCATCTAATTTTATGTTGTATACATTGACCAGTAGCAGTTGTTCCCAACCTTATCAAGAGATCTTGAAAATCGAACATGGGACTTTCTGCATGAAAGACACATGCTTCCCAACTGAGCTACTGCCCTTTTTGCATGTTTTGAGCATAAGGCGTAATTATAATATCATAAAAAAATCATCTGGCCCACAGACACAACCACAGCTGCAGTCCCACCTTGCTGTTGTGTTGGCATAGACACAGAGGCAATCTGATTCTAAACATGTTTCCTTCCCAGTAAGTCTCAGTGAATCCAGTAATCATGATTTCCAGATATGTATGGATAGGATCCAGGCACAGCGTTAACGTAGCATTTTGCAATGCAGCGACTTGATGGCTTTCAGGCCAACTGCTTATATTTCCAGATTTTACCAGAACTTGGTCTCTGTTCAGGGATGGCGCTGTTGTTATGCAGGACCAACAGGGTACCTGGCACTTTGCAAGGCACAAGAAGACAGGTCCATGTCTAAAATCTGAAAGGTCTGAGGAAGTGAATAGTGGTCAGGTGGCAGAGGATCCGACCCCCACGGGAGGTTGCTAGGAACAGATAAGACAAGGAAAAGTTCTTACCAACTGCTTTTTATTCAATATTCACAGAGAGAGGCTTGGAAATGCAGCCTCTTGGAATAATGGCATTGTCCCGAGTGAATCTCTACCTCCTCCTTCTCTCCCACTTCCTCATACATCATCGCTACAGGTGCCCTCTGCCTTTGAGCTCTTTGCTCTCCTACTTTCAAGGCCCACCAGTTTCTGGGAGGGGGGTCTGGAATGCTTTCTAAAGACACTGTGTCCATCAGCTCTTGCCTTCCTCCTCCTCTCCCATTACTTCCCAACTTTCCCCCTCATCTGCCTCTGAGCTGTGATCTCCCTCAAACCCCTGTTGTAATTCTGAACTGTCTTCTTCTCTGGAAGGGTCAGGCTGGGGAGGCGGTCTCCACCATTCCTCCTCTGCCCAGTCCCTGACAATAGTGAGGAAATGGCTTCTGGAAGGTGGTGTCCAGTCCTTGCCCCCTTGTTTCAGTAAAGAGTGGTCTCAGCAAGAGCAGGGTGTTCACTGTGCCATCAGCTACTTGCCCCCACTGCAGTGCCGGATTTACGTATAAGGTAAACAAGCTATAGCTTAGGGTCCCACTCTCTTGGGGACCCCAAAAAAATTTAAAGGAAAAAACTGGTTGTACATTTCCAAAATATAAGATAAAAAACAAATAAAATAAAACCTACATACAGCAACAGTGTTTTGTGTTGTGTAGGCTCCTATGATGTAAGTAATGGGCCCCGCCTGCTAGCCTGCTCCCTAAAATATCACTGGTTTGCTCATTTCTATATATAGGGTGCCTACATTCTGCATGTGCAAATGGCTTTAGATACCTATTAGGTCCATAAATTACCATATAGCATATATTCAACCACATAAAACAGCAACAATTTGTTGTTGACAAAGGACAGCTGGACATACAAAGGGCCCCATCACCTTCAGTAGCTTAGGGTCTCATCAAACCTAAATCCGGCCCTGCCCCACTGGTTTGCAAACTGCAGAGGCAAAGCCCTCACTCCGACATGAGGTGGAAAGTATCAGAGATCAGAGAAATGATAACGAAGTCGGATAATACCAGGCACTGGAGTAGAATGGGAGGGCCACAGGAGCATTTGGCCCAGGCGCAAAATTGTTTGGGCACAAAATTATAACTCCCATTGGTGCCTCAATACAGCTGCATGCTTCTGTCACTGGGCTCTGTTGAAAACGACTTCTCCATCATTCTAACTAGGAAGTGACCTGTCCAGACAACGAAACTGTTGGATCGATCCCTCAACCTCTGTCGGATGATTTAGACTTTTGCTGCATATGTGTGCCAGTATCTGTACTCAGCAGAGTTACATCTCAATGCAGCTCCTTCCTTGGAAGCGTCTTTGGGGTTGAAGTAACACACAGTAGGCAATAAACACTCATGGGCGCCATAAAGATTCGGTCAAGTGTAGAGGTTTACTTGACAGGCATAAAAGCATATTGGTAGCAAATATATACAGATGTTCACCACTGCCATGGTCAAGGCATGCTTAGAGTCCAAGAAGAGTCCAAGACACTCTCTGCTTCTCTCACTGTAAGATGCAAGGAAGGTACTCAGAACAAGTTACAAGTCACACAGAACCATTGTTTATCAGTACTTCCTGTCACACTGTGCATGTCGAAAGAACAGTTCCCACAGAAAACATCCTTGCATAGACAAAAGGTTTTGTGTGTGTTTTGTGTGTGTGTGTGTGTGTGTGTGTGTGTGTGTGTGATACAGTAGCTTTAAAAAGCCCTTTAAAACATATTTTGTTATAGCAGCTAACTTCTTTTGTCATTTGTATGATCACCATAATAGTGAGGAGAAATACGCATTACAATTGAAACGCTAGTAGGGGGACAGACTTCATTTCTTGATTAGTCAATAATTCTTAGCATGTAGGGCTGGCTGGTGTTCTGTAAACTTCAGCTGGTCTCTGGATTCAGGTTTCAGCTGAAATACCAAATCCTGCTGCCCCTGCTCATTCACTCCTCTTCTCAAAGCAGGCTCAAAGTGCCTGCTTAAATTGCAGCTGTTGGCACATCGTATGAGCACTTTGCCTTAAACCCGATCAGATGTGAACTCTGGAAGAATTAAGATGAACATTTCAAAGAGGATGCTTACATACAGAGAAGCAAATATTTGTCCTAGGTGTGGCTGGGGGAATTTGACTGTATCCTTTGTGAAATGATGGCTTCCAATCCTATACATGTTTCCCTGGGAGCAGGGATGGGTGATTCTGCTCATTTCAGTTTCTCCCTGTTTCTCATTTTTGCCATCTTCATTTCCCCACATTTCCACATCCTTTTTCAATTAAATGTCATCTTGAAAATCCCCCCCCCAGCATTTTTGTGTGAATTTCTCCTAATATAATATGATTTCTATTTGCAGTTTCCCCTAATGCAATGCATTTTGGGGGATTTAATTTTCATCAACATATGTGTTTTGGGGCATTTGTTGTTGTTCAGTCGTTCAGTCGTGTCCAACTCTTCGTGACCCCATGGACCAGAGCACGCCAGGCACCCCTATCCTCCACTGCCTCCCGCAGTTTGGCCAAACTCATGCCAGTCGCTTCGAGAACACTGTCCAACCATCTCATCCTCTGTCATCCCCTTCTCCTTGTGCCCTCCATCTTTCCCAACATCAGGGTCTTTTCCAGGGAGTCTTCTCTTCTCATGAGGTGGCCAAAGTATTGGAGCCTCAACTTCAGGATCTGTCCTTCCAGTGAGCACTCAGGGCTGATTTCTTTAAGAATGGATAGGTTTCTGAGTTTGTTCCTGGTATGAGCTTTCGTGTGCATGCACACTTCTTCAGATATCTGAAGAAGTGTGCATGCACACGAAAGCTCATACCAAGGAACAAACTCAGTTGGTCTCTAAGGTGCTACTGGAAAGAATTTTCGATTTTGTTTTGACTATGGCAGACCAACACGGCTACCCACCTGTAAATGGATAGGTTTGATCTTCTTGCAGTCCATGGACTCTCAAGAGTCTCCTCCAGCACCATAATTCAAAAGCATCAATTCTTCGGCGATCAGCCTTCTTTATGGTCCAGCTCTCACTTCCATACATTACTACTGGGAAAACCATAGCTTTAACTATACGGACCTTTGTCGGCAAGGTGATGTCTCTGCTTTTTAAGATGCTGTCTAGGTTTGTCATTGCTTTCCTCCCAAGAAGCAGGCGTCTTCTAATTTCGTGACTGCTGTCACCATCTGCAGTGATCATGGAGCCCAAGAAAGTAAAATCTCTCACTGCCTCCATTTCTTCCCCTTCTATTTGCCAGGAGGTGATTGGACCAGTGGCCATGATCTTAGTTTTTTTGATGTTGGGGCATAGTTTGCTCCAATGTATGCACTTTGTATACATTACTTGGCTGGAGAACTGTATTGCAAAATTGAGAGAACAGTGAATTTTGAAGGATGGGTTTATTTTGGTTCACATGTTTCAGAAAGTGTGAACAAGGCATGTTTGCCTTTAAATGAAAACTGAACTGAATCTCTCCCCCATTGATACCTGGGGGGCAAGTCCCACTGAACTCAATAGTCTATGATGATGATGATGATGATGATGTCACTCCATCTTGCTCCCGGGGCAACTCAAAGTGGCTTTCAACCAAACAACATGACTTCTGAGAAGACATTTATAAGATAGTACTGTGAATTATTTTTAAAAAACCAATTTGGACATCTTAATTGGGATGTGAAAATGTGGATTATGTGGATCTATGCAAGGTTTGGCCAAATGCTTAAGCATTTGTGTGGCTGCATCAGTGGCATTGCATGAGCAGAAGATTGCAGAACATCTGGAGAACCACAGGTTTCTCACCCCTATTCTAATGTCTCTTGACCCTGGACAGCTGTTAAGGAAGTGCCGACTGCTGTGTATGTTAAGATTCAGATTTGTTTGATTCTACAGGGAAAGCTTAGGCAGAAACTGTTGGACTCCAGCATCTGGAAGCCACGAAACACATTGGCTACCCTTGTATTAGACTAACATGTCCTTATAATTTATCCTCAGCAACTGGGGGGAAAGCAGCATGAAAACACCAGCCTGCATCTTGAATAGGAATCGACACAACCTCTCAGCAGATTATCCCTGGTCAGTATCCCACAGAAATCTCATCGGCTCATTTTCCACAGATGTTGCACCTGTTTGACGGTCTTCCTGTGGAGACCTGACCTTCTGCTTCTTGGTTTCCATGATGGTAATGCTAGTCGCTCTGCTGAGCTCAGCTGTTATGCCTAATCACCCACAGTGTGCGATGTTTGCTAGTTTTATAATATCAGAGATGTGAATATTGCCTCTCCAGAGCAGGAGATGGACAAGTAACCCTATGGACTGTAACCTCATTTGCTCAAAGCCACCATGACTTCAGGCTGCCCAGGTTCAATTCCCGACATTGCCAGGTAAGGCTGAGAGAGAACCTTTTATCAAACCCCGAAGAGCAGCTGCGAGGCAATGTAGAAAATAGAATTGGCACAAGGCAACTTTCTATGTTCCATGTGAGTTGCCGGGAGTTGGACTAGATGACCCTTGGGGTTTCTTCAAACTCTACAATTTTATGATTCTAAGGTGGAATCTACACACAAACATATAAAAAAAGCTTTAAAAAAAAGTTTTGAAAAATACATTGAATTTGGCATAGCTCACTATCGCCATCTAGTGTCACATTTGTATATTGAGCTTTGCAACACATTGAAAACGTTCTGTATAGCTGACTCCTAAGTCAGGCCAGAGAGCAGTTTCAGATGCTGATCTTAACGCTCAGGTAAGCTCCTCAGGGCACCGCTGGGAAAACATAGGGTAATACCAGCCATTAACCCCTCATCCAAGAAGCTGCGCGAAAGATACAGAAGCTGTGAAACAGCCTGCTGGATATGAAAGGCAGATGAACTGCTGCAAATGTAAGAGGTGATATATGGAAAATAACACGTTTTGTTTAAATGGTATAGTGCAACTGGGGTTCCACCGTTAATTATATGTCAATCACTGCTCTCTCTCCCTCTTTCTTTTTTAAAGATAGTCTGTGAACATCATTTATTTCCTTTCAGTTCCATCAGCCAATTTGCTGGAAATAGATGATGACAGAACATTCCTTGGCCTGGTGAATAATTGCACTCCAGCTGTAAAATGGGGTTTACTTTGAAAGCTTTTTTTTTTTTGCTAAGAATCGACTGTCTCAAGCTCGCACTTGGTGACATGAGCGATGATGACACATTCTTTTAAAGCTGCTGGGTGACGGAAACGCTCTATTTCTATAACATGCAATACAAAAGCATGGTGGGCTGTAAAAAAAAGAAAAGAAAAAGTCCCGTTCCCTCCCGCCCCCTGCCGCCCCCCGTTTCTGGAGGTATCTTAAGAACGTTCTTCTGCCTAGCTTTTTGCTTGACGTATATGAAAACATACGGGGCTTCCTTCGGTTTAGGGTGCCTTTTGGGACCAAGTAAATTAAAGGAGCGCAGGCGGGCAAAATGTGCTTGCTTCCTAGCAATTAGCTCGTGGGATTTGACAAGAAAAGTCTGCAGCAAATCTCTAGCCAGGCACAATCCACCGTGAGCGCATTTTGGGGCTGCAACTTTGTCTTGGTCAGTGTCGTCGTCCAATTATTCCCCATCATTCTTGGTCTCATTGCTGTCAAATTCTGCTCTGCCTATTTTCCTGCCCAGCTGAAAGTTGGGGGCTGCAAGTTGTTAGGAGATCCTTAGTCCTGCCACAGAACTACAATGCCTAGGGTTCCCTGTGAAGAGCAATTGATTGTTAAACCACTCTGGGAATGGTAGTTCCACAAGGAGAATAGAGGTCTCCGAGCAACTTGCAGCACCCGTAACAAACTAAACTTCCCAGAATTCTTTGAGAAGAGCCAAGTCTGCTTGTATTGTGATTATTGGCATGGTTTTAATAGATTTTTAGATAAGTATATAGTTCTAATTGGGACGCAGGTGGCGCTGTGGTCTAAACCACAGAGCCTAGGGCTTGCTGATCAGAAGGTTGGCAGTTCAAATCCCTGCGACGGGGTGAGCTCCCATTGTTCGGTCCCAGCTCCTGCCAACCTAGCAGTTCAAAAGCACGTCAAAGTGCAAGTAGATAAATAGGTACCGCTCCGGTGGGAAGGTAAACAGGGTTTCCATGTGCGATCTGGTTCCCATCACGGTGTTTCGTTGCGCCAGAAGCGGCTTAGTCATGCTGACCACATGACCTGGAAAAACTGTCTGCGGACAAACGCCGGCTCCCTCGGCCTGTAAAGCGAGATGAGCACTGAAATCCCAGAGTGTTTCAACTGGACTTAACTGTCAGGTGTCCTTTACCTTTTAAAAAAATATTACAGCAGCGAATCCACTTCCCCCACCCTCCAAATTGTTGAGCTTTTCAGTTGACTTGCCTAAGATCCAGGACAAAGCGCCACCTTTCGGAAATTCCCCCCGGACGTCAATTATGCCTTGGAAATCCTGGTAATGTCTGGGGAAATCCGGGTGTATACATCGCTGTGTATCGAAAGGTGGCTGTTTGGGTGCTTAAACACTAGAGGACAGCATCATACAGCAGACCAATTCTTTTTCTGCGTTGCTTTAACCTTGATCGAAAGCAAACCATACTTTCAAGCCCCTTCTCTGATCGCTTTATTCCTGTTTTCATGATACGAAAAATCCAAGTCTTATAAGGTGCATATTATTATTATTATTTTACCTTATTTTCGTTTTTCATCTGAATTTGGTCGCATCCAGTTTTTTTTTAAAAAAAACTCTCTGATTTGTAGCTGGTTTTAACTATTGGATTTGAGATGCTGTTGTCTGATCGTTTTCTTCTATATTATTATGAGCGTCTTCCTTTTTTGAAAAGAAAGAAATGTGGCATAAAATAACTGTTCAGATTCCCCATTCCATTGTTTTGCAGAGCTGGTAGTTCTGTGGAGAAAGGCAGGGCTTGACCATCAGAGCACCTGTCAACAGTCTTAAGAGCACTGGCTCTCTTTAAGCTCATCTTAGTGAATGAGTGTCTGGATGCGGTTGGAGGATGGATGGCGGCTAATGAATTGATGTTGAATCCTGACAAGACAGGAGTACTGCTTTTGGGGGACAGGGGGAGGTCTGGTGTGGTGGGGGACTCCCTGGTCCTGAATGGGGTAACTGTGCCCCTGAAAGGACCAGGTGCGCAGCCTGGGAGTCATTTTGGACTCACAGCTGTCCATGGAGGCATGTCAATTCTGTGTCCAGGGCAGCTGTCTACCAGCTCCATCTGGTACGCAGGCTGAGACCCTACCTGCCTGCAGACTGTCTCGCCAGAGTGGTGCATGCTCTGGTTATCTCCCGCTTGGACTACTGCAATGCGCTCTACGTGGGGCTACCTTTGAAGGTGACTCGGAAACTGCAATTAATCCAGAATGTGGCAGCTAGACTGGTGACTGGGAGCGGCCTCCGACACCACATAATACCGGTCCTGAGAGATCTGCATTGGCTCACAGCACAATTCAAAGTGTTGCTGCTGACCTTTAAAGCCCTAAACGGCCTCACCCCTGTATACCTGAAGGAGCGTCTCCACCCCCATTGTTCAGTATGGACACTGAGATCCAGCGCCATGGGACTTCTGGTGATTCCCTCACTGCGAGAAGTGAGGTTACAAGGAACCAGGCAGAGGGCCTTCTCAGTGGTGGCGCCCACCCTGGAATGCCCTCCCATCAGATGTCAAGGCAATAAGCAGCTAACTTACAAAAGACATCTGAAGGCAGTCCTGTTTAGGAAAAAAATTAATATTTAATGCTGTATTATGTTTTTAATATTTGGTTGGGAGCTGCCCAGAGTGGCTTGGGAAACCCAACCAGATGGACGGGGTATAAATAATAATAATAATAATAATAATAATAATAATAATAATAATATCATTATTATATCTTGGAATCTGCTGGTGTTTGCTGGCCTCTGTCTAGCATTAAGCACCTCTGAGTTCCAGAACGTTGGGATCACCACCACTAGGTTTCTAGAACCGGAGGACAATGAAATGACAGGGAGGGGAACAGGGGAATGGTCAGCCAGAATGAAAGCAGCACTGAAGCTGTGCCCCTGCGGCAACTAGTTGCAGAAAGCTGGAGGTTGCCAAGAGATTTGCACGGATTGCATCGCTCTGGCGTTCTCAAACGCCATGGGTATGCCTCCCTGGCCAAGAATTCTGCACATTTCCAAAGAGGTGCTTCAGGGCTGCCACTGAACCATGGGGGGTGCTCCCATGGAAAGGTCTTTTTGTGCGTGCTAAAAAATAGGTGCAATATGGTATGGGGATTCCCTGCACGGCTGAGACATCTTCTGCGTGAGGTAAATCTGCTGTCAGGCTTAGATCCACCCTGGGCTTGCGAGGGTTTATGTGCATTTGATACACTAGCAGACCGATCCTATGCGTGTTTACGGGGGGGGGGGGAGAGAATCCCAAATAGGTTTACTAGGAAATAAATCCCGCTAGTTTCCATGACGGTGACGTACGCAGCCTAAAAGTCCAAGGCATATCTGAGGATGGTCACATCTTTCTCTGCTGCTGAGTCCCTTGTAAATTTTCAACCATTTCGGCAAAGCATGTGTCTTGAGTTTTTAGGGATTTGAGGGATTAAATTTTCTCTTTAAGAAGAGAGAGGTCAGTTAGGCTAAGAATACTCAATCAATTTTATCGTATATAGCCCAAGGGCCTTTACAATAAACGGCAGAGAATGAAAGGAAACTTTAATCTAAAACCCTACAACGTAACCTGCAGCAGATAACATAAAAAGAATTTTACAACATTAAAACTTAAAATTGGAATGCATTCACATAGCTGGAATGGAATAGCTGCCACGCAAATTTGTCTACCTCGTGTATAGTATATAGATGTTTATCTGCTAGGAGTTGAACTCTCACTTCCAGTGCAGATCGACCTGGAAGCCAATGAAGAATTGTCAGTATAGATTTTCCTCTGGGCAATGCATACCGGGGGGGAAATTAGCAGATAGTTTGTGATGTCCTCCACCTGATTGCATCCACTTATATATATTTGCGATCCATACGGGCAGCACCGGATTTACGTATAAGCTGAACAAGCTATAGATTAGGGCCCCACTCTCTTGGGAGCCCCCCCAAAAAAAATTAAAGGGGAGAAAAACCTTGATGTACATTTCCAAAATATAAGATAAAAAACAAATAAAATAAAACCTGCATACAGTTTGTTGTTGTTCAGTCGTGTCCGACTCTTCGTGACCCCATGGACCAGAGCACGCCAGGCACCCCTATCCTCCACTGCCTCCCGCAGTTTGGCCAAACTCATGCTAGTCGCTTCGAGAACACTGTCCAACCATCTCATCCTCTGTCGTCCCCTTCTCCTTGTGCCCTCCATCTTTCCCAACATCAGGGTCTTTTCCAGGGAGTCTTCTCTTCTCATGAGGTGGCCAAAGTACTGGAGCCTCAACTTCAGGACCTGTCCTTCCAGCATACAGTTAGAGCTTAATAATTATTTCACTATTAACATACTTCTTAATTGTATTTCACTATTAATATACTTCTTCTTAATTGTATTTCAGTTCAACAATTACTTTGATAAAATACATATTTTGTTATGTGCAAATGGCTTTAGATACCTATTACGTCCATAATTTACCATGTAACAGGGCTGTCCAATAGGTCAATCGTTATCTACCGGTCGATCGCGGGGTGCCCCGGTCAATCCTGGTCGATCGTGGGATCCTCCCCTCCAAAAAAAGCTTTTCAACACAAAAAACAGCGACAATTTGTTTTTGACAAAGGACAGCTGGACATATAAAGGGTCCCACTACCTTCAGTAGCTTAGTGAAGGCATGGCCAAACTGGGCCCTCCAGATGTTTTGAGACTACAATTCCCATCATCCCTGACCACTGGTCCTGTTAGCTAGGGATCATGGGAGTTGTAGTCCCAAAACATCTGGAGGGCCGAGTTTGCCTATGCCTGGCTTAGGGCCTCATCAAACCTAAATCCGGCCCTGCATAGGGGGCATTCTCCAGTATCTCCCCTCTAAATATGCTGAGGGCATCTGTTGAAATCTTAGTTCTAGAAAGGCTCTGCATTGTTGTGGGAAGGTCAGAGTCTCAAGGTCGCAGGGCTTTGAGTGACTGGTCTCAATAACTCAAGAGTACTAACAAAATAGAAAATTCTTTCCAGTAGCACCTTAGAGACCAACTGGGTTTCTGAAGAAGTGTGCATGCACACAAAAGCTCATACCAAGAACAAACTCAGTTGGTCTCTAAGGTGCTACTGGAAAGAATTTTCTATTTTGTTTCAACTATGGCAGACCAACATGGCTACCCACCTGTATCAAGAGTACTAAGAGTAGCTTTATCCAGCAATTGGATAAAAGCAAGTGCTGCTTAATGATAATGATGATGATGATTATACGTTTATTCCATCACAGCACGCACAAACCTATTCATTCAAGCACATGCCCAATCTAGACCCTCATGATGACTTTGTCTTCACATCACGCCTGCGAGAGGTTAGGCTGAGTGCCTCAAAGTCACTCCGTGAGTTTCATGGCATGTATACGCAGCACCGTGGGGCAAACGGTAGCTTAAAGACTTCCTGGCAACAATAGTTTGTTAAGGGAGCTGGGAATTGTAGTTCTGACTGTGAGAGGCAAATTGCAGCTCCTGTGATTCTTGGTGGAGGGAATCCATGTGCTGTAAATGTGTGAAGTGGCTGGGAAAACAGTGTAAAGGAATGAGTAACCTGCCCAGCCCAGTACAGACTTCCAGCACCTGCTTTTACCTTTGAGGCAGGGTGGGGAATCACAGGTAATTCAACCAGAGGCCTCTCCACATTGTATTCTGAACCCCAGCAGTAATCCAACACTCTAACCACTACACCACACCGCCTCTCCTCTGTTGCACCTCCATGCCCCACTTGAACCAGAGTAATGTAGTGGTTTAGACTGAGCATCAGGCAAAAGCCAGGGAGTCTCCAGGTTCCAGTTCTCCCCTGAAGTTTGCTGGATGACCTTGGGTCATGCACAATCGCTGTGCCTAAGGAGCCTACCTCGTGGGGTTGTTGTGAGGATTGGCGTGTTGCCTTGAGCTCCTCCGAAGAAAGGCGGGATGCAGTGGAGAAAGGTAGGCTGTAAGGGGATTTGTGACAGCTTTCCACTTTTGTTGCGCTCAAGCTGGCTTTGAGAGCCTGTGTGATCTAACACAGTGTTTTTCAACCTTTTTTGGGCAAAGGCACACTTGTTTCATGAAAAAAATCACGAGGCACACCACCATTAGAAAATGTTAAAAAAATTAACTCTGTGCCTATATTGACTATATATAAAGTAATTTTTCAATTTTTCCCACGGCACACCAGGCAACATCTCGCGGCACACTAGTGTGCCGCGGAACAAGTGGTTGAAAAACACTGATCTAACAGTTAAGAGTGTCGAGAGGGATCCTGAAGGTCATCTAGCCCAACCCCATTTCCACACAAGGTTTCCCATTCAATCTGAAACCACACCGGACCCTGCTTAGCTTTGCAAACGTTCCAGCAGCTTTATTGCTGCACCACTCCCGTTTTCTATGCCTCTTAGGTAGAGAGATCTCGCTGTCCCGCCCCTCACTTCAGTTCCTGGGTGCGCTCGGGCAAGTTTCAGGACGATCGGCTAAAGAAGGTGGAAGAAGCAGCAGCAGCAGTCCTGCGCTCGTACCGAGAGTGCGTCTCCGGGAAGAGAAAGCGAGCGGCGCTTGGCTTGCCAAGAAAGTAACCCAATCCTCCCGGCGGGCGGGGTCTGGGACTGATGTAACAGGAAACGGGGATGTTTCCTTTGCGCTGCGGATCGCTTACAACCGGACCACGCTCGCCAGTCCCTCCTCAGACCCAGCCGCCTCCTCCGGAGGGCAGAGCGCAGCAGAGCCGCCTCCTTTCGCCCCATCTCCCAACTTGGATTGTACCTGCCTCTCCTGATCGATTCCTTTGTTGTGCGCTTCGACTCCGCTTCGCATTTGCCTTTTTTTTTTTTTGGGTGTCTGTGTGGAAGGGGGCAGCTGCCTCCGAAACGAAGAACCCACCGAGAGTTGGACGCACATCCGATCGCCTTGCCTACGGTGGCGCTGGGAGTAAGAGCTTTGGGTGAGCATCGATCCGAATACAGATCTCTCGTTACCCACGGGCGCGCGAGGTAATCGCCCTCGCTGGGGAAGTTGGGGGCTCCCCGCGCGCGCGTGGTTTGCACAAGCCGTGGAGAGGAACTTTATTTGGAGGGAGGGAGGGGGGGAACCCCTTTGTTCGAAAGCGCGCATCCGTGTAGGGATGAAAGAAGTGGGACCACACGCAACTCGGGGCTTCGTTGGCTGCGCGTAAAGAGACAGACCCCAAGTTGGCTGCAGCAGGCGACACCCGGTTTCGCCTTGGGGAAATGCAGGAAATCCTCCGGGCGCCTTCGGAGTTTTCAGAAACCCTCAGAAGCAAAGCCCGGCGTGGAAAGCAGGCGGCTTTGGGCAAAGCAGGGGTGAACGGAAGAAGAGGACGAGGGCGATGCCGGCGCTGCAGCCGCGCTTGCCTCGGTGCCGTTTCGGTGGCTGAATCGGCGCGAGGGTTTGCGCGCATTGCGAGCTCCTCCGCTTGTCGGAAAGGGTGGCGTGGAGAGAGAGGGGCGTGCGAAAAGGCATCCTCGGTAGCCCTTTGCTGTTCGTGTCAGATCAGACTCAGGGCTGTAAACCTGCGCGTCCTTACTTGGGACTAAGCCTCGTTGCTCTCAATGGGACTTCCTTCAAGTGAACGGGGAAAGCTTGTTCTGGAAGTCCCACAGAGATGAGTGCGGCTCTTTCCTACATAAGGAGACACATTTCAGGCCATGCGCTATGGCACTTCTGCCCGAGTAAGCTTAGCATCTTTATTAGCATTCAGGGAAGTTTTTAGTATGTGATTGCGCTTTGTATTGCGCGTTGTATTGCGCTTTTATTGCTTTTTGTTGGGAGCTGCCCAGAGTGGCTGGGGCAGCACAGTCAGATGGGCCTCATATTTTATAAATTGTTGTTGTTGTTGTTGTTGTTTGTACACCACCCTTCACCTGCAGATAAAGTTCAATACCTGGTAGTAATCACATTTGCATCCAGATGTTGCCATTTCTGATTCTATGTACCTGTATGAATAGCCTAGGTCCCAAATTCAGCGGGCTTTGCTATTTCCAGAAAATATGCTTTAAGATCCATAGCCTTGGTTGTTGCTACCAGTCGTTTAGGTGCCAATGTGCCTAGAATTTCTGCCCAGGGCTGCAATTCTGTGCACACTTACCTGGGAGCAAACCGGATTCAATTCGGTCACTCTTCTAAGTAGGCATACATTGTTTGGATCGGACTGCATGATTGCAATCCCAAGCATTTGGCAACCCCACACAGAGTGAGAGAACTTCTGACTAAGCCTGGTTAGGACTAGGGTATTAGCGGGTCATGTGTTCAACACAAACACTGCCGCTTTTTCTCCTTCAGCTTAAAAACCATTGGAGCCTTGAAAATGTGGAAGTGTGTGGACTTGTAGGGTTACATTTTCTCCGCATCCTCCTGTGGTTTGACTTCTCTTGATTTGGATATAGCAGAGAGGCAGCAGCACGTGAACATAGGGAAGTTTTTCATGTTCTGGTGTTTTATTGTGTTTTTAGTATTCTGCTGGGAACTGCCCAGAGTGGGGGGCAACCCAGTCAGATAGCCAGCCTATAGACTTGTTTGGGTTTTTTCTTTTGCCGGAGATTGGAAAGCGCAAGTGAACCCCCTTCGTACAAGAGTGGCTGCTAAAGGATTGGAGTTGTTTTTTCCCTTCTGGAGTTAAGAGTGACACCTGGTTTTATCATCTTTTTAAGTACTGCTGTTGTTCGTTCGGAACTCAAATGGCACGGGGTTAACTTTCATCCATGAACCCTATGAGGTAATTCAGGCTGGTACCTTGTCTCCATTTCCCCAGGAGGAGAAATCCCTATGGCTCAGAAGTGCATGAATTGCTTCACATGTCTCTCGTTTCTTGACTGCGCCTACAAAGGTCTGTCCGTTGCAATGGTTAGAAATTGTGTCATTTGTTGTGTCCCTTGCTGCTTGTAACCCATCATGGAAACATTTCCTTTTGTCTGCTGGATACCAGTTGTCTGCTTGTACTACTACTTTTGACCTTTTATTTAAAAAAAAAAAAAGGAACGAGACACTTTGCAAATGGTCAAATAAAATCCTACTCTTTGTTGCCATGATCCAGATAAGTGCTGACCGGTGTATTTCTGCCACTTCATTCAGAGGGCGGACTAGGGGATTTGGGACCTGTCCTCAAAAACCTTCACAGATCTAAAACATCAGACCAGAATATCTTTCTTTGGATTATAAAGAAACTGGCCATTTAGTAGCGCTTAGCCGTGATGCAACACTAGAGTTCAGGACAAGGGTGGCGCTGTGGTCTAAACCACTGAGCCTCTTGGGCTTGCCGATCAGAAGGTCGTTGGTTCGAATCCCCGTGACGGGGTGAGCTCCCGTTGCTCTGTCCCAGCTCCTGCCAAGCTAGCAGTTCAAAAGCACGCCAGTGCAAGTAGATAAACAAGTACCGCTGTGGTGGGAAGGTAAATGTGTGCTCTGTCTTCCATCACGCTGTCCTGTTGCGCCAGAAGCGGTTTAGCCATGCTGGCCACATGACCCGGAAAGCTGTCTGTGGACAAATGCCGGCTTCCTTGGCGTGAAAGAGGGATGAGTGCCGCAACCCCATAGCCGCCTTTGACTGGACTTACCAGTAACCGTCCAGGGGTCCTTTGCCTTTACCTTTTACCTTTGCTAGAGTTCACATTGCCATCTTAGAGGATGGTGAAGTTGTGTGTGTGTGTGTGTGTGTGTTCTTTTCGGTGTGTTCCTCAGCTCTTCCTCCAACCCCTTCCTCAGGTGTTCAAATCAACATGGCTTCATTAGTGTCATATTTGTGTCTGTTTGAGTACAGGGGGTATTGATGGGCAGGGATGCTCACACCTTTGCTAGGAACGTCGGTGTGAATAGTTTCTTATCACAGTAGTACAGGATGCAACTGTATTTTGGATGATGCTGAGCTGTGTGAACACAGGTTCAAAACCCAGCACTGGAAACGCAGTGAGTGCACTGTAAAGGGGAGTGTGAATTTATTAAATTTTTATTTAATTTATATCCCACCCATCTGGCTGAGTTTCCCCAGCCATTCTGGGCATCTTACAACATACAAGTGAAACTCGAAAAATTAGAATATTGTGGAAAAGTCCATTTATGTAAGCAATTGTTTTCATTGGCTACTGGAGTTTAATATATGAGATAGACTCATGACATTCAAAGCGAGATATGTCAAGCCTTTGCTTGTTATAATTGTGATGATTATGGCGTACAGCTGATGAAAACCCCAAAGTTGAAATTGTTAATTTGGGGTTCTCATCAGCTGTACGCCATAATCATCACAATTATAACAAATAAAGGCTTGACATATCTCGCTTTGCATGTCATGAGTCTATCTCATATATTAGTTTCACCTTTTAAGTTGAATTACTGAAAGAAATGAACCTTTCCACAATATTTTAATTATTCAAGTTTCACCTGTATATAAAAACACAACAAAACATCAAACATTAAAAAAACAAGATATCCTATACAATCAACAAACAAACCAATAAATCAATAGAAACCAACAATGATAACAAACATGTTTACAGTTTGTTCAAATTAAAATAACCGCTGACCCCAACTACACATTTAACTAACACCAACCCGACAAAAATGAAACGGAGGAACCAAAATTGGAACCGGTTAAAACATTTTGAAACAGCTTAGCCAGTTGCCCCAACCCAAGAGTTGTTCCAGCAATGTCTCAGTGGCTCCCCAGGAGCCTCTTTTAGCTGCTCAAGGTGAGTCTGGGCCCCGTCCCCTAGGACAGGTGAAAATGGGCCTTGAAGTAGGGAGCAGTCTTCCTTCCTGCACTCACGGCGATAGCCGTGAACACAGCAGCGGTTAAACCCCCCCCCCCGCTCCACTCCAAGGCCACAATCCCTTGGAAACGTGGTGGTGAGGGCTACATAACGGTGGGGCTAGAAGCAAAGATGGTCACGGCCCGTGTTTTCCCTCTCTCTTTCTGCCACCTGCTTCCCCACTACTCTCTCTCTCTCCCTCCCTTACTCTTTCTCTTCCTCCCTGCCCAGAGAACTGCCAGGAAAGGACAGATTGCTGTTGCCAGAGGTCTCAACTGATTGCTCCCAGAGGGATTTCCATGCATCCATCCATCCTCCTCCTTGCTCCACCCATTTTGGTTTTGTGTGTGCGTGTTTTGCTTCCCCGTGCTCCTTCTCTTCCTTCCAGCTCTCCCCCAACTGCATGAAATCCATCGGAGTCCCACAGGATCCTCACCACTGATCTCAAGAATCATTACCACAGTCCTGTAAGGCAGGCCAATATGATTCTCCCCGTGTCGCAAAAGGTTGCATACGCACCACTGGGGGGGGGAGAGAACCCTGGGAGCTATAGTTTGTTAAGGGTGCTGGGAACTGTAGCTGTGTGCAGTTTCCAGGGGCCACAACCTCGCGGTTTTCTCACCTCCTGTCACTCTATGTAGCATTTTGAGGCAGGGAAATTCCGACCACGACACCACAATGCAGCACATTTTGCACCGTGGAAGAGCAGGAGAGAGAATAAGACACACAGCTCCTATTTTCAGTGGCCACCCGGCATCTGCAGCATCATTTGATTTTGGCCCAAGGTGCTTAGAGAAAGCAACTCCATCCGCAAAACCAAATCCTATCACAGCCACAAAACCAAATCCTATCACAGCCAGTGAATAAACTATCCAGATTAGAGCTAAATCAAACACGTTTTGTGACTCCCTGTGTGCGCTTTGAATGTATGGCGTTTAGGCAGCCTGTAAAATCCAAATCTAACATCATAAATTTGTCAAACAAGTTTGTTTGCGGACTGAAATTCACAGTAGTTTCCGTGTCTAAGGCTTAAATCACCCTCTGCTTTGAACATCCTCTTAAATGTGAATAGGAAAGTGCATTAAGAAAAAAAAATCTACATTCAATTCCCCCCCCCCACACACGTTTGGTCTGGAATGTAAGAAGACCTCTTCTGGATCAAACCAAAGATCCATCTATAGGTCAGCATCCTTTTCCCCATAGTGGCCAAATCCGCTCCACCTCCTCGTGGGGAGGAGTTGCGGTGGACCGCAGAGCCGCTCTCCCCACTTCCTGTGGGCGGGGGACTTTGTCCCTCGCAGCTCGGAGGAGTCCCCGGCCGCGTCAGCAGGCAACCGGCCAATCAGCCGGCTGGGGGCGTGGCCGGGGGCTCCCTTTCAAAAGGAGAGGCGCGAGCCGAGAGACCTCCTTTCGGCTCGCTTCCTCGGATCTCCCACCCTCCCTCCCTTCCCTGTAGGCAGGTTTCACCCTATGGCCTTGCTTTGGACTTCGGTTGGTCGCCTGCCCTTGTCGGGGGCCTGGTAGGAATTTTTCCACTTGGCAGATTGGCTGGGCCATTTGGTTTTCGCCTACCACTTAGCAATCGTCACAACTTTGTAAGGTGGCGGTTAGGCATTGAGTGACCTAATGTTGGGGGAGGGGAGGCCTGGCCATCGCCTGCCCCTCCAAGCTTAAGGGTAGTCCGTTAAAGGAATCCGGGGGTGTGGGATCTTGTCCGAAGCCCGGGGCGGGGCTAGGGCCATGCCACGACCCCATTGGAACCCAAGGGGAACTCGAGTTGGTCTGAATCGACGGGGCTCCCCTTATCAGTGGTTTACCCTTACTGGACTTCCTGCTCTGCGGGCAGGAGTCAGATATAGTCAGGTCCACTCAATGCCTAAGCCAATACCGCTCACATGCTGTAACCAATAAAGTTGTGGCCAGCCAATACCGCTCACATGCTTAACCAATAAAGTTGTGGCCAATTTTGCCCAATAACATTAACCTTATATTCTGTGTCCTGGTGTTTTTATTTCATTCCCGGGAGGGCGGCTTTGGGGTCTCGACACGCAATCAGATGCCTATGGAAAGCCCACAGGCAGGGCATGAAAGTAATTCACACATGGCACAGAGAAGGCTGAAAGGGGCTTCTGAGCCTATATATTATTTGCAGTTGAATCCCCGAAGGAAAGAAAATATAAACTGAAAGCAATGGCTGGTTCAAATGCAAGCATTTTTGCTTGCTGAGATATAAACGTTTTACTTTAGTTTGCTTAAAATGGTATATATAAGAAGCTGGGTTGTGCCGTTGTTTACGGATATGTTGCTTGTTACACTCTCAGTACTTACGTGGCATAGGCAGTTGTACTCCTGCAGCTAGGAAAATGAAAGAGAGTACCACCGGCATTCGATTCAAGCGGTTGGCTCATCCACTTCGAGGAGGATGTGAAGGAGGACATTTTGTAGCTCTTCAGTGGTTAGTTATTAGTCCCACAATACACTTATGTTTCAATGGTGGCGATGCTGGCTAATTTTGGTTACTTTAGAAGTCAGTAAAACAATTGTTTGAAACCTCAGCCTGATCTTTCATAAGTCAAAATTTAGAGCGAATCTTCTGGTGTGTTTGGTTTTATGTTTAATAGAATCTGAGGATGCGGGCAAGTGGAAAGTTAGGGGGATAACTTCAACAGTGCCACACCCGAGTTGCCAAATCTACTGGGACCAATAATCCAGAAATTAGATGGTACCCCAGCAGAATCACACCTTGCCCAAATTTTGCAAGATAAGGATACTCATATAACCTTGCAAGTGGCAAGGTATCTGGTTGCTGTTCTCTCCCAAAAGCGACGCAAAGGATTACTGCATAACTAGTAAAGGTATATTATGTTATCCCATTTTATTGTAAATACACATTTATTCTTATCTCTTTTATTTTTAATATCATTTGGGATGACTATGGTATGCAGTATGTTATATCGGCTGATGTACCTACCTTGCATAAGTTTGTTACCTATGTGTTTTATTTGTATGGGCCTATGGCTGTAAATAAACATCTATCTACCCGAGTTGCCAAAGCTGAGGTGGTTTTTTTAAATGGTGCGTGCACAGTTCAGCAAAGCCACTTTTTTTTTTTTTTTTTGAACAAATAAGATTCACAAGGTGAAGCAGTTTTCACTTTTTCGTAATTTCCGACAGGCCATTGATCTCTGCATCTCCCTCTAAGTGGCAGGTCTGTACTTAACTCTTTTTGAAGATCTGCAGATGTGTTGAACAGAAGCTCACCGAAATATTTCAGTCATTTTCAGTGAAGCCAGCTGAACCATCACCAAATGCACTCCTCCACAGGTTTGTGGAGGTGTGGTGAGTGATAGAGGCTGGCCAGTTCATCCTGCACGGCAAAATTGGCCATATGCTAGGGTTAAAAAAAAAAAAGTTTAAGCATCCTTTAACCTCTAGGTGCATTGTTCAAATATTCCATGTTGCTCAGGAAAGGGGAGCAGGAATGTCAGCTTTCCCACATCCAGACCCAACCAACAAGCCATTGAATCACAACCGCTTTTATTCTCACTGAGTGGAAGTCTTTTGGGGCGGGGGGTGGGCAGTCCTAGAAGCCAACACACCCTAAATTCCCAATGCAGTTTTATTAAACAGTGTTTTAAAAAGTTTCGCTGCCGCTTCAGGTCAGAATTATAGTTTCAACGCGACGTATACTTGTAGTTTGGAGTCACAATTTTGCAAACATAAGCTCCTTCCTTCTATTCACCTCCTGCACATGTTTGTTGTTTCTGAGTGAATTGTGCAGAAATAAGTTCACGTTTACAGGCCTCGGGAAGATTAGCTTGAATGGATGCGGATACTGTTGCTTGTATGAAGGGGGATTCTTAGGGGATATTTGTGCCAGGCTGCAAATCTGTTGGCCCTTTCCTTAACTTAATTTTTTAAAATAAAAAAATTCAGGGTGACAGGGTGTGCTACATGTTGGAGTACCCAAAAGGAGACCCCCAGACACTTGCTGTTTCAATTTACCCAGAGGACTTTTTCAAATGTACAAGTACATATGGACAATTTTTGCTCACAGAGACGAAAGTCTTTGAAATATTTCATACAGTAGCACAGTGAGTGTTGATGTACAAATTGCAACTTGAGCAGGGTATAGGACCCAGTACACACATAAAAAGTTAAAAGGTAAAGGACCCCTGGACGGTTAAATCCAGTCAAAGGCGACTATGGGGCTGCAGTGCTCATCTCGCTTTCAGGCCAAGGGAGCCGGCGTTTGTCCACAGACAGCTTTCCGGGTCATGTGGCCAGCATGACTAAACCTCTTCTGGTGCAACGGGACATTGTGACGGAAGTGCCATTTACCTTCCTGCCACAGTGGTACCTATTTATCTTCTTGCACTGGTGTGCTTTCAAACTGCTAGGTAGGCAGGAGCTGGGACAGAGCAACAGGCCCTCACCCTGTTGTGCAGATTCGAACTGCCAACCTTCTGATCAGCAAGCCAAATAGGATCAATGGTTTAGTCCACAGCGCCACCCGCATCCCTTTACCAGTACACACATACAATGTTGTGGATCTGGGAAATTCTTTAAGCACCTCATAGCTCAGCTCAAGTCCTGACATGCAGAGGTTGTTTCCCCCATGACACCCAGAGCTCCCCCCCTAAAAGTCAGCCTCAGTGTGCATCTAGATATAAATTAGCAGTTGCAAGCTTGTGTTGTGAGCCTGCGCCCCAAGTCTTTCAAGTACCTATCCTCTTTCCCTTTGCTTCTATGGCTTTTGCACAGATTTACCAAAAGGACCCTGGCGTTTGAAAGCTTCTGCCCGGTTTCTTACACTTCTGTAGAGCAAACCTACAATGTGAATTAAGTCAATTTATGGTTTTAATTATGGCTTTGAAACTGCGTCCGTGCCAATGAAGGAGGAGAAGACGAGGCTTGCCGTTTGGCACGCCTTGTGCTTTGAAAAGTTTGAAGAACCCAGGCAGCGCTTCTGTCCAAGAGTTTGAAAGCAGCTTGTTCAAAGCTCCTCACTGAGTTCACAGCAGATGTGACATTTAAAAGTAAGGACTTCCTGCTTTGCAGCTCGGCCTCTTTACATAAGGTGCAATTCCCTTATATATACATATATATATATTTAATTTTTAACCTGGTAACCACAACATTCGCTGAGCTTTATTATTTTGCAGTCAGCTGCATATGTGTACATTACATAAACTTTCTGGAAGGAAGCCCAGATCCAGCCCACTCTGTATCTTATCTCTGTGTACGCAACACACAGCGTTGTGGCATGGCAAACAGAAGTGGTTTTCCTCTGTTGTGGGTGGGTGGGGGGAACCGGACCTCAGACCTGGGAGCCAAATACTCCAGCACTCTCAGTCTGGTCCTCGGAAACTCTCTTTGCACTCCTGACTGGCCCTGCTTCACCTTCTCCATTAAGTGATTGACCTGGCCAGAACTCCTTCAACCAGGGGTCAGCAAACTTTTTCAGCAGGGGGCCAGTCCACTGTCCCTCAGACCTTGTGGGGGGCCAGACTATATTTTGGGGGGGAAATGACGAATTCCTATGCCTCACAAACAACCCAGAGATGCATTTTAAATAAAAGGACACATTCTACTCATGTAAAAACACGCTGATTCCCAAACCGTCCGTGGCCAGATTGGGAAGGCGATTGGGCCGGATCCGGCCGTTGGGCCTTAGTTTGTCCACCCATACCTTAAACTCTGCTAATGACACTTTTGGGGGGTGTGAGGGGTGTGAAAAGCAGTGTTAAAACAAAGGATGCATCCATTGCGGGTGGCTCTTGTGAGCCAAGTAAAAACTTCTCCCGGGAAAACACACAGAAGTAGCAATCAGGAACAGCTCCAGCCTCTATCTCTGAGGGTTTTCCAAAGAAAACTGGCAATTTTACCATTTCAATTGTATTGGGGAGTTAATTTTGTTTCCTGGTGTTCATACCAAGTGCAAAATGTCTCATGAGATGTTGTCCCCCACCTCAACAGCAATTCCTTACCGCCCTCATTTAAATATACTGAGCAATATAGGCGTTTTGGATCAAGGGGAAGCAACTTTTCCTCAGGGTATGAATTTATTATGTGCGTGATAAAGACTACAAACCTTGAAGCCCAGATTCAGATTATTTAAGTTTCAGGGCGAAGAAAGAGGCCCAAATCCTTCTGCGTAATCCACTCGGAAAACATAATTTTGATTACTTCAAATTCAAGTGGCAGAGCTTGCTGAATTTTAAATCCAAGGGTTTTGAGCAAAGGAAAGTACAATCACATAGCTGTTAAGAACACTTAATAATAATTCCACCATTGAGCACAGTTTTTAAAAATCAGATGATCGGTTTCTGCCTACATATGTAGGCACTGGATTTGTGACCATTATGCTCATTTGCCTTCAGTAGCAGTAAAGCTCTGCTGGATGTGATATTAATTGCCTCTGGTTTATTTTTGGGGAATCCTGCAATGAGTTTTAAGTTTTTACTCTGTTAACTATACATTGGAGTTCTGTTTTGTATCAATATTGTGTAGAATTTCATGACAGTGTCTACATATGTAGTGTGTCTGTTGACTGCAGCAAATATGGCCCTGAAACATTTTCTTTGAAGCCATTCAGCTGGAGTTAAGGTTGCCATACGTCCGGAATTTCCTGGACATATTCGGAATATTGAAGCCGCAAGCAGATAGAACTCAGCGGAATATCTGGGAAAATTCAGACGTACGAAAGCCTATGTCGGTAGTGTTGTTTCCCTCAGAAACAGTTCAAAAATGTCCAATCTCCTTGAGACTTTGCCAGGAAAAAAGCTCAACAACTTTTCTGTCTGGGTTTTCACTTTTTGAAATATGGCAACCCTAGCGGGAGTACTTCTTTGAAGTAAATAGGTTGTTTATTGGCAGCGTGGGAAAGAAGTTAAGTAGTTATGCAAATAGTAAATAGAGCAGCTTGTTACATAATTAGTAACACCAGAAAAAAGAACGTTCATTTCCTCTCTGTCTAAAACAAAGTCTTCGGTTTAAACCAGCTGTGTTTCTTGTCTGCCTGAAGGTTAGTGACAGTATGACAGTTTCTTGTTTACTAAACACAGAGTGCTGAATAGGTTTTAATAATAGCACTAAGTAAAGTGGTCCAGTTCCAAATTACTGTGCTTTTTTTTATCTTGTCAAAAAAAGCTCAGCAACTTGTCATATGGCAACTCTACATTTAAAGCAGGGTTGCGGGTGGCGCTGTGGTCTAAACCACAGAGCCTAGGGCTTGCTGCCGATCAGAAGGTTGGCGGTTCGAATCCCCACAATGGGGTGAGCTCCCGTTGTTCGGTCCCAGCTCCTGCCCACCTAGCAGTTTGAAAGCACGTCAAAGTGCAAGTAGATAAATAGGTACCACTCTGGCGGGAAGGTAAACGGCATTTCTGTGCGCTGCTCTGGTTTCACCAGAAGCGGCTTAGTCATGCTGGCCACATGACCTGGAAACTGTCTGCAGACAAAAGCCAGCTCCCTCGGCCTATAGAGCAAGATGAGTGCCGCAACCCCAGAGTCGTCTGCAACTGGACCTAATGGTCAGGGGTACCTTTACCTTTACCTTTACATTTAAAGCACTATTGTAGGGATTAAAACTGCCATGGCTCCCCAACTGTCATTTGTTAAGGGTTCTGGGAGTTGTTAGGAGACCCCTGTTGCCCTCACAGAACTACAATTCCCAGAGTTCCCTGGGAAGTGGGGTTGATTGTTAAGCCATTGTTGGGAATGAAGCAGGCCCAACAATGGCTAGGATGCAAATGGATGTGCTAGGTACTTTGAGGATAAAATTGCTCACCGCCACAACAGCTCAGATGCCATGGCTATAAAAGGTCTGATGTGCCAGGATGTAATGCGATTTTATGGGATCAATGACAGCTTTCCAGGTCTGAGGAAACAGACAAAGTGCTTGGAGTGGCTCAGTCAGCCACACGTATTGTTCCTTGTGTACAGGTGTAAGTCCCGTTGAGTTCCGTGGGAATGAAGTGCAACTAAGTTAGCTTGGATCCAGCAAACGAAAAATAACTTATTAAAAAGAAGGCATTCTCCCGAGTGCAGTAGATCAGTTCTTGATATGCAGGGGAAATGGCCCTGAGCAAACAGCCTTTATCATGGACACCGAGTTCCTCCAAATGGAAATGTACTTGTGAGTTTATTATGGGAATATCTTAACTCTTGTGACAGGTAGGTAGCCGTGTTGGTCTGCCATAGTCAAAACAAAATAAAATAAAAAATTCCTTCCAGTAGCACCTTAGAGACCAACTAAGTTTGTTCTTGGTATGAGCTTTCATGTGCATGCACACTCTTGTGGTGGGTTTTGTCAACGGAGTCCAGCAGGTGTCACTCTGGGGACTAAACGTGAAGGAAATGTTAGAATCACATTTTTTTTCCTGAAGATAGGATGTGCTGAAGAGAGATATTTTCTTCATAACCCATAAGAAGTCTTTTTACTGCAGTTCTATCTCACTCCCTTTTAAGCTGGCATTAGCTGTTTCTCAGGACGTTCCTCCTCCTCTGTTACAAACTGTTGTAACTTTGATGTGTGATCTGCTTTAAGAATGACACACACACACGGCCCTGGACATGGTGCTTGCATTCATTGGCTATAATCAGCTGCTTCAACTAAGCAAACATACACAATGGGTTGCCGCAGATACCGGTAACTGTGATTATGACCAGCGTTCAAAACTCCCGTTGTTCTAGGCGCATCTTGCGACAGGGAATTTCATTGCGTATCGAGGTCCCAAGACACCCCCCAGATAAATTCACACTTCACACAGCAATTTAAGTTGAAGGTTTTTGGCATAATTTTGGCCACAACTTTATTTAAATACAACCAATGTGAGTGGTTGCTTAGGCATTGGTTCCGACTATCTGTCCCCCCTGGGGACAGACTGACATCCGCCCGGTTAGTGGAAGTCAGTAAAGGGAAAACACTTTGGGGAGAGAATGGGGGTCAGGGGTCCCGGGCCCTCGCCTCTCCCCAAATGCTCCCGGGGGTGGGGGGGGGGGGGGGGGGGGGGGGGGGGGGGGGGGGGGGGGGGGGGGGGGGGGGGGGGGGGGGGGGGGGGGGGGGTGGGGGGGGGGGGGGGGGGGGGGGGGGGGGGGGGGGGGGGGGGGGGGGGGGGGGGGGGGGGGGCTTGCGTGGCCCTAGGCCCTTGCCGGGGGTATGGATTCCTTTAACGGAATACCCTTGCTGCAGCAGCATTCTGAGGGGCAGGCACAGCCGATTCCTTACCCCTCCACCAACCAATTTTAACCAATGCCTAACCGCAACCTTACAAGTTGTGACGATTTGCTACGCAGTAGGCAAAAACCAAATGGCACCAGCCAATCAGCCAAATGGACAAAATTCCTACCAGGCCCCTGCCCCAAAGCAGGCGACCCCATGACAGGCATAGCAAGGTCAAACGCAAAAGGCCCTGAAAACAGGGAGGGTGGGCAGGAGATCTGATGCGCAGCGAAAAGAGGAAGCTCAACGCTGCGCGCAGGGAATTTAAATCCTATGGCTGTCAATCAACAATTCGCAACATCAACATTGCCCCAACAACAAGAGGAGCCCCATCACATCCATGGCCATCCAAGCTAATTTGCCCAGCAACAGGGAGTTGTCTTGTTAACCCTTCTGCAACACGTGCTCTCCATGAAGGAGAACCTGCTTCATCGCAAGCAGCTTCTGAGCTCTGGGCACAGCACTGCACCTAAGATTTCAGATTAAAACTGCAGAGTGGAAGGAAAGGAGGACCTTTTCCTGCCTCCCCACTTCCGGCTACTCTCTGAAGACTGCAGAAGAGACCCTCTTAAGAATATCAGGGGGTGGGCATGGGGAAGGACTAGACCATGCTTGGCAGGGGGTTGGACTGGATGGCCCTTGTGGTCTCTTCCAACTCTATGATTCTATGAAAAAGGAACCTACTATTTTGTCTTCAGTTCATTCATTTTCATCTTTCTATTCTTGTTATAAAAAAAAGCACGCCCTAGACATTCCGTTGTGGCACCCATAACTTCGGTTTAAGGTGCCATTTAGCTCCTAGCTTTCATATCTCAGCTTCTAACACTGATTATGGCTACAGCTTGAACCTATGGTCTGTCTCACTAGGCAAAATGATATTGCCGCAGAATATTCCCACGGTAAGAGGAGTGCATGTGTTCTGAGATGCTAAATCCACAAAGAAGTGTACAGAGTCAAGAAGGAAGCCAGAACATTTTCCATGTCTGACAGCAATAACATAGGGAACTTTATTGGTTTGTCAACAAAAAGGTCATGCGTTTATGAAGAAAGGTTGCAGCGGGTGTGTGTTTTTATGAAAGGGCGTGGGTCTTTCTTTGTAGAAATATGTCTTGAAATTATCTTTGGGGCTCAGCGGGGAACTGATTTGCTGTATTGCTCCTGTTGGGAAGCTGGACGTTTTGTTGAGACAAATTATTTGTACGTACGTACATACGTACGTACTGTTAATTGTTGGTCTTGGCTACTTGATTCATTCATTCCAAATATTAATAAGTCAATATTATTTATAAGTACATTGCCCTCACAAAACAATCTACAAAAAAAGGGAGAGCTATGAAATAGAAGACGTCAGAACGATGTGTGCGTCATAGGTAAGAAAGCTCAAACTGAAACAGACTGATTTCCGGCAGAGGTAGAGGAGAGAAAAATATTCAAGCCTTGCTTAAGCCCCTGAACTGAAGTGGCAGGGTGTAAATCAGTTGGAAGGGATTTCCATTGCTGTGGGATCACCGCTAAAACGGCCCTGTTTCTTGAGGACGCTAATCTGAAGTTATCTAAAATCACGAAGCCTGTTAGCATAGGTTATTCTTGGAAAACTACTGTGCGAACCACTATCAAAACTTGGCTTAATACTGTAATGGGAAAGCCTTAGTCATTCATGCAGCCCCTAGAATTGGCTGCATATTCCATTGAACTCCAGTGAAATGCATTTCCAAGGATACATGCAGGGCCAGATTTAGGTTTGATGAGGCCCTAAGCTACTGAAGGTAATGGGGCCCTTTATATGTCCAGCTGTCTTTGTCAACAACAAATTGTCGCTGTTTTTTGTGTTGAATATATGCTATATGGTAATTTATAGACCTAATAGGTATCTAAAGCTATTTGCATATGTTGCCATGCAACCAGTCCATGCAGAATGTAGAAATGAACAAACCAGTGATATTTTAGGGAGCAGCTAGCAGGCCATTAGTTATATCATAGGAGCCTACACAACACAAAACCTCCCCACTCTCACTATATTTAAGGGTCTGGTGACTTCCGTTTCAGTGTATCTGAAGAAGTGTGCATGCACACGAAAGCTCATACCAAGAACAAACTTAGTTGGTCTCTAAGGTGCTACTGGAAGGAATTTTTTACAGTGGTGCCTCGCTAGACGAAAATAATTCATTCTGCGAGTATCTTCGTCTAGCGATTTTTTCGTCTAGCGAAGCACCAATGCAATAGCGGGTTTTTTCCGTCTTGCGAGGCAGCCCCATTGACAATTTCATCTTGCAGGGCAGCCTTCCGCTAGCAAATGCCTTTTGTCTAGCGGGGCACCACTGTATTTTATTTTGTTTTGACTATGGCAGACCAACATGGCTACCTACCTGTAACTGGAACACAAAACACTGTTGCTGTATGTAGGTTTTTTTTTTTTTCTCTTATATTTTGGAAATGTACATCCAGTTTTTTTTTCCTTTAAATTTTTTTGGGGGCCCCCAAGAGAGTGTGGCCCTAAGCTATAGCTTGTTTAGCTTATACGTAAATCCGGCACTGGAGACATGCATGCTATCTGGCTTTAAGAGCAGTTCGTGCTCATTCTCTTCCATGGAACGAAATGTGCCAAGAGCTAAGCAAAAACTTCTATAATGTACCATTACAATCAAGTTGTAACATTGCATACAACCATTGCTAGAACCACGGCTAAGCTATCTCTGAACCTCTTCCTATGAATCTAAGGTATTATTAGAATTTCTAACCACTTTGTCACTGAGCTAGAGAGAAACAATAAATATAATTAATCACATGCGTGTGCAACTTCAGACTACATAAAGCATCTCTGTTTCCTTTCTTTCCTCTCTAGATCCATCCTGTTCCTTTCTTATTTTGTTCTACAGTATTTCCTCTCCAGCGATGCTGTTGAGTGAGATGTTTTGGCAAGCCATAAAAACTGGCCATGTTTTTCCAAAATCTGTATCACTACTGGTTTCGGGTATATGGCATTAAGCACTGCTTCAAACTTATTTTAATGTGTGCCTGTAATATTAGACTTTTCAGGCAGCCTTTTCCACATTCATAATACCCCCAAGAAAGTACTGTATATTCTGGCATAAGACTACTTTTTAATCCAGGAAAATCTTCTCAAAAGTCGGGGTCGTCTTATACGCCGGGTGGAGAATCTGTGGTCGAGTATATCTCAAACGCTATATTTTAACTGGAAAAGTTGGGGGTTGTCTTATACGCCCAAATAGATGCTGGATAAATATCCTCCCTAGAAGGTTGCTCTTTGTGTAATGACAAAGAAGGAGCTCTGTGTAGTTATATATTACAAAAAAAGCCTAGTTCATACATATAGATAAAACCAAGATATACACAAACTTCTGTCTTCTCTTCTCTTCTCCCATGTCACAATGACCTTAGGAATTATTTGGTTAACCATAGTTTCTCATTAGAACCAAACCATGAAACCATACCCTCCAACATTTCTCCAATGAAAATAGGGACACCCCATTCCATAATAATTTTACTATTTATACCCCACACGTCTTACTGGGTTTCCCCAGTCACTCTGGGCAGCTTCCAACATATATAAAAACACAATAAAACATTATACATTTAAAAAACTTCCCTATACAGGATTGCCTTCAGACGGCTCGGGGGTCAGATAACTCCATACCCTCCAACATTTCTCCAATGAAAATAGGGACATCCTAAGGAAAAGTGGGACATTCCAGGATCAAAATCAGAAACTGGGACAACTTCTCTAAATCAGGGATGTCCTTGGAAAATAGGGACAATTGAAGGGTGTGTGAATCTGTGGTATTATCTGGTTAAGAGTCAGGATCTTCAACCATGGCTTCAAATTTATTTAATATCTTTGTGCGATCCAAACCTGGTAATGATAATTTCCCATTTTGGAAGCAACAGAAAGCAACGGTTAGCTGAAATGGGTTAATTTCATTGTGCTGAGAAGGGACGAGGGAAATGGCTGCGCCCAGAAGACACAAAGCTCATTCAGGTCTTGGTTTCTTAAGCCAAGATTTGTACACCCGAACTGGACTGATACTGAGTACAATCCTATCAAAATTACTCAGTAAAGATTAAAGGTGACTGGATGAACAGACCGTATAATCTACTTTCCATTTGTTGCAACTTCTTCGGGTTTGCGAAATCCCATGGTACGTTTTAGGAATCACACGTTTTTTCAAATGTTCAGATTATCCGCAAACCTGTAATGGTTGATTAATTACCACATTGATTTCTTTCTTAAGCTATACCTCCTGCAGACAACTATAAGAAAGAATGCAATGGTGATATGAACAGGATTTTTTTTTAATGGTACCTGAATTACAGAAGGGGGTAGCCTCTCTACCTTTCATGACATCACCCTAAGCTAGTATTTTGTGTGTTGTGAGTTTGCTAAGATTGAGAGGAGTTGGGGTGGTGCCCCTATATTTGATTCCTTAATTCAAGCACTGTTGTTGTTTTTTTAAGATTTGTAAGGTTAGGGTGGCCATAAACCCTATTTTACGGAGGGCAGTCTTCTATTTAAAGGGCTGTCCGGTTTAAACTGGCCACCTATTCAGTCTTCTCCCATGCAGAGAGGCATGCTGAACTTCCATTTCAGTTATAGTTATTGTATCCAAGTGATCTCTTTGTCTTCTTTTTCAGAGATGTGCTTCCTTTTTCCCTTTCCCTTTTGGGAAACGTGTTAAGTGGCCGTGTTACATGTGGCAATTTACCATTTCTCACAATTATATCCTTCTCTTCCCCCCGAGGAGCTCCGGGTAGCACACATGGGGATTGCCCCATATTTTCTCACAAACCTTGAAAAGTGGTTTAAGACTGAGAGAGAGAGAACAGTTGACCAAAGATCACCCGGTGAACTTCACACCTGAGTTGACATTCAAACCCAGATTCCCCTGGTCCAATCACTGTTATTAGCTCTTTAATTAGCTCTTTAATTAAACCGTTTCTGAAATAGGTTGTGGATGCGTGACCTTTTTTCTTCTTCTTTTAACAGCAGGAAGAATAATGATAGGTAGGTTGCAGAAATTAAAACATTATGAAAGTCATCCTATTGGATCAAGGGAGGAACTGAGTAAAGAATATAAAGGATTTCTCTGAATAAAGATAGCTGTAATTTAAAAGAGGACCTGCAGTGAGGTTTTCAGTCTGGTTTCCCCTGACTGTGTGCAGTGTGCATGTTAGACACACAAGCAAACAAACTAAACATTGGTTCAGGTCATCAGTCTTGCACCCCTGTATTTTTTAAGTGAATTGCCTGCCACACACACACACACACATATATAATCATATATCCATCTGTTAACAATATTTTTAAAGTTGTTTTTTTTTAAGTTGCAAAACTACTCCAAGTATTTGAGGCCAGAGAGAAGTGGATTTATGATGCCATAGAATCATAGAATCATAGAGTTGGAAGAGACCACAAGGGCCATCCAGTCCAACCCCCTGCCATGGGCATCTGTTAATCGTGCGAGGTACTGCAGAATAGTTGTGGGGTTGTTTGTCTTGCATCTCAAGCAAGGAGAGAAAAAGGCACATTTTGAGCATGCCAGAGTTGTTTTGAAACCGACTCCAACCCTCTACAAACGAAACATCCCTGTCTTTTAAGACCCTGTCTTCTTTCTCTCCCTCTGAGGCCTGGACACAACTGGAGAAGCAATATTGGATGTGGTTTGCTGCTCGTTCCCTGTGGACCATTTGACAGATTGGATTGGCTTTGATGCTCAAGTACAAGGTTGAGTTTTAGCATGGCATGTATCATCGGGTAAAATCTCCCTGTCATTCTCCCATGGATGCTTGTTATAAACGCTTGCCCTTTCCCGAGATAGAGGAAGATAAATGATTAATTTCCAGCTATCGCCTCTCCTTTAGTCATATACAAACTCTGTTGATCTATGGGGGGGGGGTGTGCACAAGATACATCTCTATACTGATGCTTTCTTTCAGTCATTGAGTAAAGGTGAAACTCGTCCTGCACCTGCAGAGCTGCACTTGGCCTGTTTTATTTAGAGGCGGAAAGATAAGGCCAGGAATCTGCTGACACACTGAGCTTCTCCCGGAGTCACATTACAGCACGTTGACAGAAACGGATGTAGCGAGATGGACTCAGTTATATGAGGAGTAAAATACCTGTATAGCACATTCTCTACCTTTGGCAGGCAACTGGTGTGCATGCCTGTGGCAGGAGACCTAGCTCTGGGAATAGCTGGTGCTTCTAAACCGATTCTGGAATTTCAGAAGCTGTAAGAAGACCCTGGTTTTAGGCCCCGTTGGCAGTTACGTCCTTGGCTGAAGAAACAAGTTATTACCAACTACCACGTCCTTGGCTGAAGAAACAAGTTATTACCAACTACCACAAGCAAAGGATGCTGCACAGCAAGATGGGAAAATGTGAAAAAGCACCTTCTTGGTGGATTGGCTTTTCTTTCATAATTTTGCTTCCTCAGGACAAATCATCCAAGTTAACAGAATCAGTTCTGGCCGCTGGAAGACCAAACTGATGCAGATATGGCTATTATCTTCGTTTGCTTAAAAAAGCTCTGTAGGGGAATACACACATCTGTGGGTGTGAGCCTGCCTGCCTGAGAATAGCAGCTAAGTTGGGGCGCCGTGGGTGAACCCCATAGTGGCTCATTGCTGCAGTCATATAGGCCAGTGTGGGGCAAGCAGTCTGCAGCCAATGTCAAAGAGCAGACCAAGGAATAAAATAAAAGATATCTGAGGTTGCCTGAGGATGGGCTGTTTCTTGTGAGTACATCCTGATTAATTTGCAGGGAGATTAGGTAAATAACAATTCATTTATTCTTTGTGGGGGGGGCACATTTGATGTTAAGCCAAAGCTAGTGTCACAGTACATTCTCCAGTACATTTCCCGATCACTTTCCTTCCTGCAAGAAGTCCAGTCCTTCGAAGTAATGGGTTTGCTGAGTTCCTCATCAGCTATAATTGTGTGGCCTGAATTTGCTGGTATGCAGTTGGATCACTCCAAGAAATAGTGGTGCTTTTGAATTATGGTGCTGGAGGAGACTCTTGAGAGTCCCATGGACTGCAAGAAGATCAAACCTATCCATTCTTAAGGAAATCAGCCCTGAGTGCTCACTGGAAGGACAGATCCTGAAGCTGAGGCTCCAATACTTTGGCCACCTCATGAGAAGAGAAGACTCCCTGGAAAAGACCCTGATGTTGGGAAAGATGGAGGGCACAAGGAGAAGGGGACGACAGAGGACGAGATGGTTGGACAGTGTTCTCGAAGCTACCAACATGAGTCTGACCAAACTGCGGGAGGCAGTGGAAGACAGGAGTGCCTGGCGTGCTCTGGTCCATGGGGTCACGAAGAGTCGGACATGACTAAACGACTAAACAACAACAACAAGAAATAGTGACAGTCTGGATATGGCCTGAGGGACAAGAGCCTAACTCTTGACAGTTGACCCCTGACGGGATGCCAAGGAACAGGCCAATGTGACCTAGGGAATGTTTGTAGTACTCTTCACCCAACCAGATGAATGGGCTGGAAGCTTGCTAGGACTTAAGAAATCCTTGAGGTAACAAGGGCAACCAGAATGGTCCTACCGCTATCCAGGCTACAAACAACCTTGTTTTCCTTTTCCTCTAGTCCTGTTTGTTCAGGAACTAGCATTCAGGGGGCGGCAAGCGAATCTTTAAATTCAGTCACGGGAATCAGTCTTTGAAAAGCCCGTCTCCTGCTGGGCTCCCCCTGAGTCAGCTGCACTTAGCAGCACATGCAAGTACCCTGAAAGCTTCCTTTCTGAAAGGAAAAGGAGCCTAATGACTTCTAAGGACGTGATGGGCAAATGCAGTTATAGAAATCGAACACCTGGAGCACCTCTGCTTAGTAAATTTCTTTGGGACAGCTTGTCAGGAATTAATTTATATAGTACAGCTGACAGCTCACTCAGACTGTTAATACTAATCAAGGACTCCCACATGCTAATATTCAAATATTAAAAGTCAATCTTTTCTTCTTCTTCTTCTTTTAAAAAAATGCACAGGTCGGCTTAAGTTTGGTATTATATATATATAAATTTTTTATTAAATATTTATTTTCCATCCTTAAGATATCAGTGACTTGCCTTCTTCTCTTTCCGTGGTTCATTTTACATATCATAAATCCCTGCCTATTTTACAAAAACTATACCAATCCGTATTCCATTATTGCATCCATCAAAACTTATTTACTGCTGAATTTATCTTAATGCTTCCAGCATTTTTCAGCTGTGCACAGTTATTTCCCATATATTCAATAAACGTTTTCCAATCTTCTTTAAACACATGTTCTTCCTGTTCTCTTATTCTGTATGTTAAGTCTGCAAGTTGTGCATATTGTGTCAAGTTAAGTTGCCATTCTTCTTTGGTTGGGACCTCGCTCGTTTCCCATTTTTGGGCTAACAAAACATGGGCCGCAGTAGTACCATACATAAATAAACTTTTTTGACACCTGGGAATTTCAGTCTGAATTATCCCCAACAGAAAGGACTCTGGTTTTTTGCGGGGAAAGTACTTTTTAAACTCCCCCCCAATTCATTATGGATAATTTCCTGATATTCTTTTACAAGTCCACCACATATAAAAGAACATTCCCTCCGTTCTTTATATTTTTAATCCGGTTGCATATTGCCCCCTTCTAGTTATGCTTCAGGTGGTTCCTTTCAGACACAAGCACACACTTTCTTCCTAATTACTTTCTAGCACTAAACGGGTGGCTGAAATTGGTCTAATTGAACACCCGGAGCTGTCTCTTGGTTAATTTCGGCCAGGTTGTCAGTAATGTGGAGAAACGGTACAGTCATACCCCGGGTTGCGCATGTTCCGTGTTGCGTACGTTCGGGTTAAGAACGTCCGCAACCCAGAAGCGTTTCCAGAGCGCACGCAACCCCCGGATGCGCAGAACGCTTCTGTGCACTTTGCGCATGCGCAGAAGCGCTCAAATTGTGCTACTTCTGGGTTTTCGGGTTTTTTTCGTGCGTTCGGGATACGCACGCCCGCATTACGCACGGCAACCCGGATCGAATCACAGAGAGCCAGTGTGGTGTAGTGGTTAAGAGCGGTAGACTCGTAATCTGGTGAACCGGGTTCGCGTCTCCGCTCCTCCACATGCAGCTGCTGGGTGACCTTGGGCTAGTCACACTTCTTTGAAGTCTCTCAGCCCCACTCACCTCACAGAGTGTTTGTTGTGGGGGAGGAAGGGAAAGGAGAATGTTAGCCGCTTTGAGACTCCTTTGGGTAGTGATAAAGCGGGATATCAAATCCAAACTCTTCTTCTTCTTCCACTGTACTGGGCCAGGAAATCCCATCATGGGAGATGTGGGTAGAAAGGGAGGTGATAAACCACAATCCTAAAATTGCTTAGTTTTACAGGGAGCGTTTTCAGATACAGGCAGGATTTTCTGGGATAATGTTGCATTATCAGTCCTGGAATCAGAGCCAACGTTGAGGGTACATGAAACAGCAGGACCTCGTGTCTGCAAAGGCACTAGCAAAACTTCGCAGGTAAAGGGATCACAACAAGGAAGGGAAGCCCTGGTCTTGAGAGTCGAAGGGTTGCACAGCTGACTAGGTCATAGTATCATAGAATTGTAGAGTTGGAAGGGACGGCAAGGGTCATCTAGCCCAAGAAGCTTTCTCCTAATGTGGGGCTCGAACCCATGGACCTGAGATTAAGACTCTAGCGACTGAGGTGACATTGGGCTTCAGTTCCCTGTGGTGCTGCTGAATTCTGTGGCCCATGTGACATTGGCCGCAGTTTGAGTCTTATTTGGGGAGAGGGAGGAGCAAAACACAGAGACACAGACACAGACACACACAGAGACACACACACACAGAGAGAGAGAGAGAGAGAGAGAGAGGCTATCCTTGTCCTGACAGTGGTTGCTGCAATGCGCAGGCTTGTCATTTTTGAGCATTTTTGCCAGTATCTTAAAAAATAAATAATTCTGAACTCCCTGAACCTGTGAGGATTTAGCTGTTCTGTTCCTTTTCTTGGGTCAGTGTCTGCAAAGGCACGGCTCCCTGATTAGGCGACCATTTGGAAGGTTCCTGATGTCTGCTAGTTTTGTGTGGGTGTGTTCGGAGCAGGACTCATGTCATGGTTTTTTATTGGGTGGAAGTGAAACTGGATTTAAAGCTGCCCGCATCCCCCGTCTGCCGATAAACAGAGAACTGGGGGGGGAAATGCAAGTTTCGAGTTGCTTATATATATCAAATGTTCCCTTTCCTGTGTACTTCCTACTCTCAGGCCGCAAATGGAAATGGAAGTACTAAAATGCCTTGGGTGGGGAAGGCAAATGCCCCCTCTGTGCGGAGCTATTTATAGCTTGATGATGATTATAACATATAAAGTATCGACGGTCTTACCAGAAAACCCATTTTAATGAGATTCCCATCCTGGATTTCTGGCCAAAGAAATCCGGACTAGCTTCTAAAACAACATGGCCTCTACTTATGTCTGAATGGGATCAGACCATTGAATTACTCTTAATTGCTACCTGCTCCCCTCGCTCCACTCCCAACCTTCGTCTTCATTTTCTGCACATTTGAGAGGAAACATCTTTGCACTTCCTTAGCTCTCGAGCTTTTGCACCATCAACAAAACAGCTGTGTACATCAGTTTCCTTTTCCGTTCCCAGACCCCGGTGTCATTAGATGACTAATATTTTCCGTAAAGTTAAAGAAAAAAATGAAGCAAGGACAAATAGGTTGTAGGGTTTACATCTGTGTGGTAGGGGCCAACTTCTAATTGTGAAGGGAGCATAAAGAGTTGCCTTCTTCCAAATGCTGTTCTCCAGCCTGCAAATGGACACTATCTTACAGTAAAGGTAAAGGTCCAGTCGCGGACGACTCGGGGGTTGCGGCGCTCATCTCGCTTTACTGGCTGAGGGAGCCGGCGTACAGCTTCCGGGTCATGTGGCCAGCATGACTAAGCCGCTTCTGGCGAAACCAGAGCAGCACACGGAAACGCCGTTTACCTTCCCGCCGGAGTGGTACCTATTTATCTACTTGCACTTCATGCTTTCGAACTGCTAGGTTGGCAGGAGCAGGGACCGAGCAATGGGAGCTCACTCCGTTGTGGGGATTCAAACGGCTGACCTTCTGATTGACAAGCCCTAGGCTCTGTGGTTTAACCCACAGCACCACCTGCATCCCTCACATCTTACAGTAGGGTTGCCATATTTCAAAAAGTGAAAATCTGAAAGTTTTTTGGGGGAGGGCAGGAGGTTCGTCAAAAACGACACTGCCGACATGGGCTCCTGCTTCCGACAGCAACCCCATCTTATGGATAGAATGTGATCTGATAAAATATCCTATTTCTGTCAAGCTCTTCAGATAGCTTTGCACTTGGAGTTAATTAGGTTGAGGGACGGAGAAGAAGAGATCCTGCGGAGTCAGACCAAAGGGCCATCGCATAAGGGCAAACCAAAGGCCTCGTGGGAACATGGGGACAATTTGCTCTCTCCATTGCTGCTCCCCACCATACTGCCTCCGATCCTGGAGACAGCATATAGCCATCATGCCCAAGAAATTTTGGAACCACAAATGATGCCTCCCATCACCACCAGGGATGAAGAGATGTGTGAAGATCTACATCAGGACCAAGGGGGGGGGGATAAAGATCTACAATGGGAACAAGGGTGGGAGGAAACTAGTGCCTCCTGTTCACCAAGGGGTCACTGTAGAGGTGGCATTGAAGGGGGCGGCTGCCGAGGAGGCACTGCAGCAGCGGGTGGTGCATTCCTTTGAGGTGAGATATGCTGCCCCTATGGATTCCGAAGCTCGAGGTGGTTGCCTCACTTTGTCTCACAGGTGGGCCGGCCCTGCTACTCAACCTTGATAGCCTCTATGAATTTGACCCATCTCCTTTGACAGCAATCTGCGTCAGAGCCCGACACCACATCTTCTGCTACTGAATTCCATTATTGCACTCCATTTCGTGGCTGTTAGAGAGGTCAGCTTGAAGATGCGATGGCAAAGGTTTCTAATGAAACATTTCAAAGCTTAGCCACCGTTGCTCTACAATCACAAACCATACCGACGCGCCAATATATATGACAAAGTAGAGTTCCGTGAGTGTATTCTAGAAAGCATATCTTCAGCACATCACGTAAGGTCAACTTACGACCATGCCACATTCTTAATTTCAACTTGTGTTTCCTCATGGATGCTCTTGGTATAATTAGTAGCCATAGCCAGCTCCTGAGGGACCGGAGTCTGACAGCTACTGTATGTGTCCATTTGAAGATGCAGGTTGTTCTCTTCTTCTGTGGATTTCCCATACATGACCGCAGCTTTATGTGGATCACCAAAAAATAAACGATAGGCAGACAGCAGGAGATGGCCAGCAATCCCATGGGGCATTAGGAGAGTGTTTGGGTGTGGTTGGAAAGTGGCATGTGAATTAAGAGCAGAGAGTTTTGGAAGCAGTTGGAGAGAGATCAGAGGAGGCTGGAGAAAGTTGTGGAGGAGGTTGGAGAGTCATCAGAGGAGGTTGGATGGATTTGTGCCTTTTTTGCAGTCTTCTAGTGTTAAACCACAGAGCTTAGGGCTTGCTGATTGGAAGGTCAGCGGTTCGAATCCCCACGACGGGGTGAGCTCCCGTTGCTCGGTCTCAGCTCCTGCCCACCTAGCAGTTCGAAAGCACGTCAAAGTGCAAGTAGATAAATAGGTACCGCTCCGGCGGGAAGGTAAACGGCGTTTCCGTGCACTGCTCTGGTTTGCCAGAAGCAGCTTAGTCATGCTGGCCACATGACCCAGAAGCTGTACGCCGGCTCCCTCGGCCAGTAAGAGAGATGAGCGCCGCAACCCCAGAGTCAGTCACGACTGGACCTAATGGTCAGGGGTCCCTTTACCTTTACCTTTAGGGGTTGTTGTGAAGGCGCAGAATGTCCTGTGTGAGTGTGTTTGGAGGTGGATGGAGGATGGATGATGGCTGACAGTTTGAGGTTGAATCCTGACAAGACAGAAGTACTGTTTTGGGGGACAGGGCGGGTGGGTGTGGAGGACTCCCTGGTCCTGAATGGGTAACTGTGCCCCTGAAGGACCAGGTGCGCAGCCTGGGAGTCATTTTGGACTCACAGCTGTCCATGGAGGCACAGGTCAATTCTGTGTCCAGGGCAGCTGTCTACCAGCTCCATCTGGTATGCAGGCTGAGACCCTACCTGCCCGCAGACTGTCTCGCCAGAGTGGTGCATGCTCTGGTTATCTCCCGCTTGGACTACTGCAATGCGCTCTACATGGGGCTACCTTTGAAGGTGACCCGGAAACTACAACTAATCCAGAATGCGGCAGCTAGACTGGTGACTGGGAGTGGCCGCCGGGACCATATAACACCGGTCCTGAAAGACCTCCCAGTATGTTTCCGAGCACAATTCAAAGTGTTGGTGCTGACCTTTAAAGCCCTAAATGGCCTCAGCCCAGTATACCTGAAGGAGTGTCTCCACCCCCAGATGGTTGGGGTATAAATATAAAAATAAACAATTAAACAAACAATGTTATTATTATTGTGGTTTTACACGATTTGGCTTATACGTATGATGGCCAGGAATGTAACTCCCACCTAAGTTGAGATCTACCTATGGTCAGAACTGAAGGAAGTTCTGGAGCATTACCATCTCCCCATGTTACTTTGAGGGTTTTCCCTGGCTATAATTGGCTTCTCGCCCAGCCCCCTCCAATACAAGCTGTCCATCAGACCCAGTCCTGAACGGTCTGCTGGCAACCTGGTGCAAATAAGGAGCCGTTTGTACAGACAATAGAATCAGGTGGCAAAGCCCAGACAAGACCACTTTCCTGGACGTGGCCTCTCCAGACTGTAGGTTGGGAACTGTATATTTTGAGTGCTTCCCCATAAAATAATAATGATAATATTGTACATAGAATAATAGCAAGGCAGGGAGAAAGCCAGGACAAATGTCTAAATTACGCTTAGAGTATAAGCACACTCCGATGTAAGTATACTCATTCCACTGATTCATGCTACTGAGTTTTCTTACATTTTTAAGAAAGAGAGAGAGAGGAGGGAACTTGACATTTCCAAGTACTTTCGCTTCCCAAAAGTCTTATATTTGGTTGCCCTTATTATGACCCGCATAGCTACAAATGTCATTAATAGCAACGATGTTAATCAGCACTGCTTCTGTGCCTGTTGCAGCGAGCTACGGAGAACAGCTCCGTTCAGATGCAGAATTCTAGTCTTCCTCATTATGGATTTTGTGCACTCATCCTTCCTCCTCTTCTTCTCCTTGGGCTCATAGGCAGGCTCCTGGCCCCCAATGTTTCTCAGATTGCGATAACCAGACATTCAAATTGTAGCATCCGAATTAGCGCTAACTTGAAAACTATGTATGGCTGGACAGGAGCTTGCAAGCTTGGGTTTTAGTCTCAACATTAGTTCTTCTGTGTGGATATTGCATGGCAGACTACAGGACTGGGATTTTTTAGAGTCAGGGCCCACTTTTAAGGTTAGATTATGGCAAAAATGTTGTACCTCTGGAGACAGTTCAGGAACATCAGCTGGTGCAGAATTTGGCAGCCAGGTTGCTCACCGGTGGGGAAGATGGTTGGAGCATATTACACCAATCCTGGCCCCAACTGCACTAGCTGCCAGTTAGATTCCGGGCACAATTCAAAGTGCTGGTTTTGACCTATAAAGCCTCAAATGGCTCAGGGCCATAATACCCCAAGGGCCATCTCACCCCATATGAACCGAACTGGACCCTGCAATCTTCATCTGAGGCCCTTTTTCACAGGAGGGAATGCTCTCCCCAGGGAGGTTCACCTGGTACCTTCATTACATCTCTTTAAGCGCCGGGCAAAAACCTTCCTCTTTTTTCCAGGCCTTTGGCTAATTAAACCATCTACAGCCTTCTAAACCTTTTTTTTTTTTAAGGTGGAGGGTTGTTTTGTTTGTTAAAGCGTTGTGCATTTTTGTGTTTTTACACCGTAAACCACCCTGTGATCCTTGGGTGAAAGCTGGTGTATAAATTTAATTAATATATAACCCAAACACGCACTTGAGGATCCATTTCTGAATCTTTTGCCATATGGTGGTTTTGCTCCTGTTACAACCAAGGTTAGATGAGTATCTAGCCGGTCAAAGGCCAGTAGGCTATAGCAAGAGCAAACTGGAAATGGAGAAGGAAAGAGTAGGAGGTGCCCACAAACCCATATTCCTGATCGTCTGCGTTGACGCATTGATTGTATGTTACCCAAAGGTAGTACATTTAAATTCACCAGACATAAATTCCTATGTGTTTCTCCTTGTTCTCAAGCCTTAACGCAGAAGAAGGATGTGCTGAGATTTTGTTTTATCATGAGCTACCTTTGAAAAGCTGTTTTGGTTTCCCTGCTGCTTAGATTTTCTTTTGGATCCTCTTCAGGTTTTTAATTCAACCAGGCTCTGTGCCACTTATTAGTTGTGACGTTGCATCGATCCCCACCGCACACAGATTGTTGTTTTGCTGTTTGCTGTATGTTTTAACCAATGTTCTCCATCTAGGATATATGTTAGCAAAGAGAGGCAGCGAGCAAATATTATAGATAACGAAATATATCCAACGCATCACCTCCAGCATCTCCCACTAAAACAATCCCATGTCTTTAGCTTCCAAATCCTGTTTGAAAAAAAGGATGCAGACCACGTGTTTTGCCGCAGGATGGTACAAGTGGCAAGCAGACCCAAATTGAGTTTTCTGCCACAGTAGGTGACTTTGACAACGCTGGCCATTCGGGTTGGTGTCTTCAACAATGCTGCTTTGATCCTATCCTGATTCGTTGCTAAATTGGCCAGGTATAAAAGAAAGAAAGAGGGCTGTTGATTGGGAGAAAGGAATGTTTTCATCCTGCTACAGTTAAATAGACAGACCATTGGCAGGTGGTCGCCTTATATCAGGGATGGAGCAACTGTGGACCTGTAGATCTTGTTTGACTCCAATCAGTGTGGCCATTTGTGTGGGTTAACAGACGTTGTAGTCAGGCAGCAAGGGGTTCAGATTCGCCCTGCCTGCTGTATTTGTGTCTTATTTGGTGGTGATGGGATCTGGCATACCACACTCATGGGGTAACATCACCAAATAAGATGTCTGTCTCCATTGGTCTGATATGAAGTACAGAAACTTACCCTGAATGTAGAATTCTGTGAAATGTGGATAGCACTGATGATGACGATGATGATTTTATTTATACCCCGCCCATTTGGCTGGGTTTCCCCAGCCACTCTGGGCAGCTCCCAACAGAATATTAAAACATGATAAAACATCAAACATTAAAAACTTCCCTAAACAGGGCTGCCTTCAGATGTCTTCTAAAAGTCAGTTGTTTATTTCCTTGACATCTGATGGGAGGGCGTTCCACAGGGAGGGCGCCACCACCGAGAAGGCCCTCTGCCTGGTTCCCTGTAACCTCACTTCTCGCAGGGAGGGAACCGCCAGAAGGCCCTCGGAGCTGGACCTCAGTGTCTGGGCTGAACGATGCGGGTGGAAACGCTCCTTCAGGTATACTGGGCCGAGGTTGTTTATGAATATATGGGGGGGGGGACAAAACCACAACCTATTACATTGCCTCCCCCCTCCCTCCGCCACCCTTCTATTTATGATGCAAATTGCAGAGGTTTGGGAGGGTCTACCACTGAGTCCTGGTGGCTCCAGAACACTCTCCAGATTCATACATTTTGAAATGAAATCCCTCCTGCCCATTCAGGCAAGTTAAAGAGCAACCATGTTAAAAAGCTGTGGACGGTGGTGATCGAAATTCTGCTTTCCTGTCTCCTCTTCCCTTCTCCCTCTATGTCTGTCTAGCATCTCTGTCTGTCTGTCTTGTCTTTTTGCCAGCATGGTGTAGCGGTTAAGAGTGGTAGACTCGTAATCTGGTGAACTGGGTTCGCGTCTCCGCTCCTCCACATGCAGCTGCTGGGTGACCTTGGGCTAGTCACACTTCTCTGAAGTCTCTCAGCCCACTCACCTCACAGAGTGTTTGTTGTGGGGGAGGAAGGGAAAGGAGAATGTTAGCCGCTTTGAGACTCCATTCGGGTAGTGATAAAGCGGGATATCAAATCCAAACTCTTTTTCTTCTTCTCTCTCTCATAAGTCAGTTGGCAACAGTAGCAAGGAGAAGCAGCAGTCGATGCCAGCGGGGTGGAGGCCTGCTGAAGAAAGAGACCCCCGCTGAGACCGACTTTCCCCAGGGCATCTCAAATCCTGGATGCAGCACAGCTGACAGAGGAATATCCTCAGTTTCCTTCTTTTGGCTGCAAACTAGCTTTGTTGATGTGTTGCTACAAAGAGACACTATCTAGATGGGACGAAACTGAGCGCACTTGGCAGTACTCCTCTGCCCTAACAATTGTTTTAATAGCTTAGGTTAGATTGCCAATTCGTCTCCAGATGTCTTCTGAGTTCTGACATCCCTCCCAGTCATGTAACTCCAGCCGAAAACTTTCATAATACTATTTCTGTCTATTCTCGTCTGCTTTGCTTACATTTTGCAATTCTTTGTGTACATTGACCCCTTTTTAGGGATTTATTATTATTATTATTATTATTATTATTATTATTATTATTATTATTATTTCTTTTATCCTCCTCCCCACCTCACCCCCGTCCATGTTTACACTTCAGCGTAGATGGACACAGATGGACGCTTCTGTACTTTTCATATTTTAAAACGGAAGAGTGGCTTTTAATGCGCATAGCATGCAGAGTGGTTCCATTGAGCAAACCTCGCAGAAAAAGAAGCATGGGATCTTTCATATGCAAGAGTTTGCCTCTACTTGTGGCACCATGCCTGTACTTTGAGATCTGCGGCGGAGCCTCTTCTGGTGTGTCCATCATCTAAGTCACCTAAGGCCATGGGGGAGAATCTCTTCTCTTAAAACAGTAAAAAGGTAAAGGACCCCTGGATGGTTAAGTCCAGTCAAAGGTGACTATGGGGTTGTGGTGCTCATCTCGCTTTCAGGCCGAGGGTGTTTGTCCACAGACAGCTTTCCGGGTCATGTGGCCAGCAGGACTAAACCACTTCTGGTGCAATGGGACACCGTGACGGAAGCCAGAGCGCACAGAAACGCCGTTTACCTTCCCGCTGCAGTGGTACCTATTTATCTACTTGCACTGGTGTGCTTTCAAACTGCTAGGTGGGCAGGAGCTGGGACAGAGCCACGGGAGCTCGCCCCGTCATGCGTATTCGAACCGCCAACCTTCTGATCGTCAGGCCCAAGAGGCTCAGGGGTTTAGGCCACAGCACCACCCACTCTTCTCTATGGTAGCCTCACAGCTAAAGCATTCCCTTCCTTTAGACCTACCCCATATTTTTTACATCGCAGCCATCCCTGATAAGGATGAGCCTCTCAAATTCAGTCAGTTGCAGTTTGCGTTTCGTTAACGTTCTGCGCTCTGGTGCTTTGCAAAAAGAACATTATTCTTATCGATTCTCCTGACAATATCGCGATCGCTGCTTACGTAATGGCTATCGCTGTTCACACTATACTTCTGCTGTTATTCGGTGCCTGTCATCCAGTAGCCCCCATCTGCATGCCCCATGGGGTATTGTAATTCGTCTGTCTTGTGGTACTACTTTCGTTTTGACATGTCCCTTTCTTCTTTCTGCACTTTTAAGGAATTTAATGAGGCTTGCACATGCAGCGGGACAAATTGCTTTCTTTTACTGTTTCGCTGTTTTGACTCAGTCGTCTATCCTCAACTGTGTTGTGGACCCTAACTTGTTGCGGATCCTCCTCAAGAGGTCTGGAGGGTGGCAACACGAGAACAGGGCCTTCTCTTCAGTGGCTCCCCGTCTGTGGAATGCTCTCCCCAGGGAAGTTTGCCTGGCACCTTCATTATATACCATTAGGCGCAGGCAAAAACGTTCCTTTTCAACCAGGCCTTTGGTTGATCTGATTGAAATCCTATACCCTTTTTAAATGTAGCTCTTTTCTGAGAGGGTGTTTTGGGTTTTTTAAAATTTTGATTTTATATATATATATTGTAGTTTTTATGTTTATCTTTTCTGTGAACCACCCTGAGATCTCCAGGTATAGGGCAGTATAATAATAATAATAATAATAATAATAATAATAATAATAATAATAATAATAATAATAAACTTAAAAAGAATCTTTACCATGAGGGTCCACTTGTTAGGGTTTGAGTCTTGTTTTAAATGATTGCTGCCTTTGTGTTTTCAATTGTTTTTCAATTGTTTTATGCGTAAGTCACCTTGAGATGGTGGTTGAGAATGTGATCAATAAATTGATTGTAGTAATAATAATTAAGAGCCCACTCCATCACATGCATGGAGTGTAACCTTCAGTTGCAGGGTTGTGTCCTTGCATGTGCACAAACACACACAGGAAGCATATATAGAATTGTGGGAAGTGGACTGTAAGCAATGAGGTCAGATGGAAATGAAATACAAAAAGGGCAAATAGTGACTATTCGATTACAACTGGAATGTAGGAACTGAACAAGTTACTTAGGGTGTAGACGAACACAAGTTTGTGAAAACAAAATAAAATAAAAAATTCTTTCCAGTAGCACCTTAGAGACCAACTAAGTTTGTTCTTGGTATGAGCTTTCGTGTGCATGCACATCTGAAGAAGTTTGTGAGTAATATTGATATTATTTATTGTGTCTCCAGTCGGCTTGTCTTAGAATTCCAACAGAATTCTCTCAATCAGTCCTTGGTTGGCCTTTGCACTCCAGATAACATGCCAAGAAGTAGCACGTTCACATGGAAGTAAATCTCAATAAGTCCACTTATTAGTATGTGCATTTCAGCTTGCAGCCTTAGTCAGCCTTAGTGTGCTTAAATATGTAACACTGAATTTGGGTTGCAGACTGTTCTTCTGAATTTTCCGAATTATTGCTCTGAAACTTTTGACAGCCTTTCGGAGATTAAATGTGTGTGTTTTGTTTTGTTTTTGATTTGTTTTGTTTTGTCTGTCAAGTGTGCCACCTTTTATTGGCCCGTAAAAGAGAAAGAGGTTGTCATTTATTAAAAACACCAGGGTATGGGAGTTAACCTTTACGTATAGGTTTGCCATATTTAAAAAAGTAAAAACCAGGACACCCCAAAAGTTGTTGAGCTTCTTTTGGACAAAAACGTAATTTTTCAATTGACTTGCCTAAGATCTGCCACCTTTCGGAAATTCCCCCTGGACAGCAATTCCGCCTTTGAAATCCTGGTAATTTCCAGGAAAATTTGAATCTATGGCAGCCCTATTTATGTAACAAATTGCCTCATGATCTGGATCATTTTTTAAACACGGAAGTATTCTGCTCTGCAGTATGTGAACATAGTCAAATATGCGCCGTATTCAGTACAAATTGGCAGCTTTACATTCTTAAAATGCTATGGCCCCGATCCATGTCCAGTTACAAGCAAATTGTCTTACATACTAGTCAACTTTGGATGGGGATATGCGTTCCCATCCATATCAAGAGACACATCCAGGTTCTTCGTAACCAGTGGGGCCCATATGAGTATGACAATGGAAACACAGATGTTTAACTGCATCTGGCATTGGTTGTTCAGCATCCATTGGCTCCCACTGTCCACATCTGGCTCTTCCTTTGCTCGATCAGGACATCATATTGCTAACATGCAGTCACAACTCAGTGGACTGGCCAAATCCCAGTGTGCTTTTGGGAACCGCAGAGATCGTTTTCTTAGTTCTAGATCAGGGGTGGGGAACCTATTGCCCTCCAGATGTTGTTTGATTCCTCCAGATGTTGTTTGACTCCAAGACCCATCAGCCCTAGTCCTTTGTCGTTGTCCAGCAACAAGTCCCCCACCCTGGTCTAGTCTGTAAAGAGAACATGGACGTACTCTATGGAAGGATGTTGTAATGTGAAGACTGTTCTGCACAATACAAGTTTCTGTTCAGGGCTGCCATACGTCTGGATTTTCCCAGCCATTAGCAGGATTTCCAAGGTGGAACTGACATTCCGAGGGGAAATTTCTGAAAGTTGGCGCTTTGTCAATCAAAAAACAATCAAAGTCAATCAAAAAATTGTATTTTTTGAATGCTCTTTTTTGGGGGGAAGGGGAAGAGTACAGTACAGTCGTACTTTGGTTCTCCGACGGAATCCGTTCAGGAAGTCCGTTCGACTTCCGAAAATGTTCAAAAACCAAAGCGCAGCTTCCGACGCCGCACATGTGCTGTACATAGCGGGTTGCTGCCGCCGGCGCTCCAGCCGCGAACGGAGGAGCCTCTTCATGCGACTGCAGCCACGACCAGAGGATCCCGGCACTGTCCGTACGCCACTGGAGTGGTGCTGCCAGCAAACCACATGCCTTGTCACCCCCGGAGATGTGGCACAGGGAGCGCACCGCCCCCACTGTGCCCCGTTGCTACGCCACTGGAGGGAAGTGGTGCATAGAGCGATTTGGCAAACCGCTCTGTGAAGCTCCCCACACTCTGCCAGCCCTCTTTACCAGTGGCTGCAGCAAGGTTTAACAGAGGTGGGGAGGTGCGTTGGGAAACAGCTCTTTGCAGCACCTCCTGCCTTCTTTAAAAGGGTTGCAGGTTGGTTTGAGCTGTGCAAGGAGGGGTTTGGGGCGAGCTGTGAAAGGGAATGGGTGAGAGCTGGGCCAGTGGCGCAATGGATAATGCGTCTGACTACGGATCAGAAGATTGTAGGTTCGACTCCTGCCTGGCTCGGTGATGGTGAAAGGGAATGGGTGAGCGGTGGGGTGAAGTGTACGGGGAGGGGGTCCAGTTAGGTTTCAATAGAGGGAGGGGGTTGGACAGGTGTGGGAGAAAGGGGTTTGGGAAGGGGTTGGGTGGGTAGGTGGTGTTGGCCAGCAAATGTCCCTCTTCATCCAAACACACTTGAGCCCTTTCCAGGCGATTGACCTGATTTCAAAAAGTTTCAAAAAGTTACATTCCTGACACCCCCCAAAATTGTGGCGCTTTCTTTTAGAAACTCACCAAACCCATAATATCTTGAGGGGGGGGGGACTCCAATAATGTTCTCAGTAAGCATGGACAAATGCCTTCTTTCCCGCATTGCATAAACTGGGTAAAATTCTATTTCCATACCCTCCTGGTGTCCCAATTTTCCAGGAAGAGTTCTGGAATTACCAAAGCCATCCGGGCTTCTGATTTGATCCCGGAACGTCCCTATTTCCCCCACCAGGTTTTGGGGAGGAGGAGGAACTGGCGCTTGCCCTGAGTAGAGGTGGAGGCACAAGTGGCAGCTGCGAGGGAGCATCCTGTCGCCTTTCCATGGCTGCTGCTGCTGGCCTCCTCCCTTGGGCAGCTCATAGCAGCTGCTGGAAAGGGGGCAAAGAGGAGGAGGAGGAGAGACTGCCACCTATGGCACGCCGGCTTTGAGGTGCAGACAGAGGGCAGGGCCACCCTGGGTCCAAAGAACAGGGGAGCAGAGTGCAAGGAGTATGGAATTTATATCTGTCTGTCTGTCTATCATCTATCTATCTATATCATCTATCTATCATCTATCTATCTATCATCTCTCTCTCTATAATCTCTCTCTCTATCTATCTATCTATCATCTATCTATATCTATATCTATATCTATATCTATATCTATCTACCTATCAATCATCTACCTATTATCTATCTATCTATCATCTATCATTTACCGGTATAAATGCCTTGTGTGTCCGCTTCTAACCTTGACCCTTTCTGAACTTGATTTATTAGTGTGTGTTTTTCTTTTTGTAAATCTACCAAATAATCAAATCAAATCAGGATTAAAGAGTTTTCTCAGGAGGGTGTGTGAGCTGTGCCCCAATAGCGTTGTGCTGCTGATACTCACCCTTCTGGTAGGAAATGCTCTGTAGGAGGGGGATACAAAAAATAGGGGGTGGGATCAAGGAGGGTCAGTTGCAAGGAGTGAGAAATGTGCCTATTTTCATCTGAGGAATTTTAATGGGTATGCACTTCTGGGTGTGCTGTGTAGCCTCTTCTGGCTTCCTCCCCCCTTGGCAGTAGATAAGAAGATCAAAGAAATGAACGTCTTACCAGTTAGAAACTTTAATAATCACAGCGAGAGAACAAAGAACACATCTCCTAGAAATGGTGGTGCTCCCAATTAAGGACCACACCCCCTTCCATCCCTATCCCTATTATCTACGTCACTTCTACGTCTTGTAATCTGAGCTCGTACCCTCTGTGCTTTCTGTTCAGAGACTTTCTGAGGTCTTCATGACTTTCAGGAGATTGGAGGAATGCTTTCCAGAGACAGTGAATCTGTTAACCCTCCCTCTCCAGTGTTTCTTCTCCTAGCTGTTCCCCATCCAGTATTTCCTAGCTTCTGCCTTCTGAACTATGCCCCTCTGCAAACCACTGTTCCAAATCTATGCTGCACTCCTGCTCCTGGGAAGATTCAGGATCAGGATCAGGGGGAGGGGATGGCTCCCACCATTCTTCCTCAGTGCAGCCCTCCTCAGGCACAGTCCCTGACATCTGGAGACTAAGCCCTCCTACAGTTTCACGTGTGCCATGCAGCATCACAGGGATGGTAGTAGCCGCAGGTAAATCGGTCTTCCGTTCTTAGAAAGATACCATCTCCGAGTGAGTTTTAGAATAGCTCTTTCATCAAATGGCAGCTTGATGCAGAATACCGTCTCATTTTCTGTGCTGATGGATCCAGAAGCACTCGGACTGCCGGCTGCATCTGTGAATATCCTACTCCATCAGCACTGAGAGGAAGCTGAGGATAAATGATAGGCCGTTACCTTTAAAAAAAATTTTAAAAAAATTGGCTCACAGTATCCCGGAGGAAGTCAATGTAGGAGAGCTTTTAGTGTTATCGTCACATGGGAAGAACGTTGGGCGATATTTCTTTTTCAAGGCCATTCGTTGATGATGAAAGCTTTGTTGGTTTCCACCACCATTCTCAATTTCAGAAGGCTGCCAAGTTAGCAGCTGCGAGCAAATGTGTTGGCAAGTGGAATTTTATGTCGCTGTTGGATAACAGGAAACACAAATGCAGCTCTTAGCAGAAGTGATGCTGAGGTGGGCCAATTCAGAGCTTGTAAGGTTGCCGTATTTCAAAAAGTAAAAACCAGGACACACCAGAAGCTTCTTTTTAGGAAGACCCCAAAATTGTTGAGTTTTGGGTTGTTGTTGTTTTTACAAAAACGCCAAAAAAACCCCACAATTTTTCTATGGACTTGCCTAAGATCCAGGACTAAGCGCTGCCTTTCGGAAATTCCCACTGGACGTCAATTCTGCCTTTGAAACTGGGGCACACAGTTTAGTACATCATAGTTTCAGCTGATCATCTAAAACCCAGCCCAGTGACTTAACTATGATTTATTAACCACAAACAAACCACACTCATAAGCCAAGACTGGTTTGTTGTTGCTTTATAACATTACTTAACCTTCACCATAGCTCAGTATTACACACAATCGAGGCCAGAATCTGGGTATTCTTTCCTAGTTTTGTTTACCACCAGCTAGTCTAACCCAAAGGTAAAATTTCCTTATTCCTCATGGCATAGTCATGAAATGTAGGAAAACAATGCTATTGTAAAGGTGAACACAGACTGATCCAACCTTTAACAGTCAATTCATTTTTCTCCTGCTGAGGGTGTGCTCTGTTTTACATCCACTTGGCTACTATTTTTAGATGACTATCGGAGGGTGTGGGTTTTAAAAAAATAAATGAGGGATGTCATGAGTGCATTTAATGAAGTCCTCTCCATAATTCAAACCCTGGCTTTCCTCACCTTTGCTCCACTAGTCACAAGCGTATCTTTCTCTGAATCCGGTGCTGACCTATACAAGCTTTCAGCTTTTAAAATAATTAATCAGACATCCAGAATGCTTAGCCATTCAAATGTGTATTCAGCACCTCTTTTTGCAAGCCAGTCAATCAGCCCCATCTCCCCTGCCTGCCCAGCAAGCATACTGCAAATGCTGCTTCAGGGTGGAGGAATAACTACGTGATTGTTTGCATACCTTACTGGAAAAGAGAGGTGTGGCAGGAAATCCAACTTGGGCCCCAGGTTATGGGTGCCCAGCATGCGTGATGTCATGACATCACGTCATAACATGATGTCATGACGTTGCACCCCCTGCCAAGACCTCGGAACCTGACTTTCAGTGGCACCGGAAGTCAGGTTCCAATGTCTAGGAAGGCTTCAGAAAGCATCTCTAAGGCCTCAGAGATGCTATCCAAGGCCTTGCAAGACCTTGGAAGTTTGGGGGGGGGCTGCAGTGTGGGTGCTGAGCATTCACAATGATTTTTTTGTGGGTGCTCAGGCACCCAGAACACCCCATACTTGGTGCCCCTGCATTGTGGCTGGCTGACCCGTGTGGCAGTCGGCGCTCTGCACAGTTAGCTTTAGCTGGAAAGAGGAGGAACTTGCTTCCGCTGAGCTCAGTTCTCTGAGGAAGATTGTGCATTCAGCCAAAAAAAAAAAAAAATGGTGTCTGAGGGCTCACCACTCAAAATATGCATACACCCACTGAATATAACACATGCAATGTGGAGCCTCCTAGATTGCGAGATCTTGAGCCCAGCCTCCAGTCAGCTGATCCCATCCTTATTGTTGCTGCACCAACGTCCCATCCGATGTCTCATTTGCTCCACTTTGACTTTCCCACAGATGGAGTGCTCCGCCTAAATCTCAGGAGAGATTGGCAACTTGCATAGATTTCTTGGATGAAATATGTGTCCGTTGTGGATTTCTGGCTTCATGCGCTTCGATATTCAGGGAAAAAATTGTTGCTTTGCATTGTCAGGTAGAGCGACAGGGTGGAGTAACACTAAAGGATGTGTGTGTGTGGAAATCTGCTTGTACTTAAGAAGAATGCTAATTGGACTTCAGGGGCCCAGTCTAAGAAGCAGCAGACTTTCTCACGACCACGCCTTAAGCATCTGAGCTCAGCTCAAATTCATCCCAGTGTCGTGCCTGCTTTTCAGAGACTGACGTTGGCATTCTTCGTCAAACATCGTCTAGTGAAGAAAATATTCTATGTGCCATGCACACATGCCTGTATTCATTGGTCAATTTGCTATTCTGCCCCGCCCCCTCCCAGGACTGTACCAATTTAGGCTGTAGGGTGAAGTAAGTTAAGTTTGAATTCACTCTTCCACCGGGGACTCGTTGCCTGTGAAACAGCAGCACGTTGTGGGGTGTGTTTTGACTGAGTCTTCCTTGTTGCGTTTGTAGTCTGGAAGCGTTCAAATATACAACCTTCCGCTTTGGCTGCTCGCACTCTGGTGAATTATGGAAGGCACTGTTTGCACTGTCTTTCTGCATTGGGTTCCATTTCTGCAACATGCAGGATCAAGCAGTCCCCAGACTGTACTAACTGCAGGTGGAAGGTTCTATCCCTGGCATGTTCAGGTAAGGCTGGTGCAACGAACCTCCCTTTCACACTCCCCTCAAATGTTACTAAGTTTATTTATTTTTATTTTTTTATTGCTCAGGTGTTCCGGGTCAGACTAATTAGCCACCCCACCTGTCCCTCGGAGGTCCGTCAATGAAGTTAACTCCCTGGTAGTTACAAAACGGGAGTATCTTAGTAACCGGAGTGTCTTTGTCCAGCTGCCGCGGCCGTTTATAATCCTTGCTCTGGGCTTCAGGGGTTAAACACCTTATTGCCTACAGCCCCAGGGTCTCTCTCTCTAGATCCCTCACTGTAGCAGTCTGCTAAACCCTTTTAGCAACTCAGTGGCATACACAATGTTTCAGCCCGCTAGCCCCTCCTGAGTGAAACCCCTAAGACACAAACTAACACCCCGCAGGACAGTTTGGACTCTTCCCTGGGTTCACCTCTTCATGAGCAGTTTATAACCCGCTGGACCCAAGAATCGACGACGACTGACTTATAGCAACAAAACTAGTCTTTATTTTCTTTTTAGAGCATAACGGTTTCAGAGAATCAAAAGTTTAAACGTAGTTTCATAACAGCATAAAAGGTTTTCTATTCAGTATAACATACTAAACCTTCGACCTAGCCTAACCTACCCACCACTATCCTGGTCTCTAACCCTCTCTCCCTCAGTCACCACTCACTCCCTCTTTCTCCCTCCTGACCAACTGCCGCTCCCTCCTTTTAAAGGGCGAAAAGTCCCGCCTCCTGCGAGCGAACTGCCACTCAAACAGACGGAACCTTAACTCTTCACACGCAGGGGTTTCTGACCATACCCTGCCTAAGGGCAGATCCGTTACAGCTGGGATGTGCCTTGAAACTTTAGAGAAAGCTTTCTGAGCTAGATGGACCAACAGTCTCACTCAGTCATTGTGGACAAGTACAGAAATTATGATAATAAATACAAATGTTGCATTGCATGAACTGGAATGTTGGAAGGAATGAGAGGAGATGAGAGGAGTGTCCTCTTCCCCCCCCCCCCGGTAACTGCCTCTGGTTTCACTAAGAGCTAGTTTACTAGAGTATCAAGTGATAAATAAATGAGTTGTTAGAGATCAGATGTCTCCAATGGACTGTAGCATTCATACACTGTTTTGCAGTGGATTCATAAACTCTCACAACGTAGCGCAAGCCATCAGGTCACTTGTGTTATTTCACTGGGCATGAATCACGCGATTGAACCTTGAAACATTCTTGTCTACATGGGCCATTTGGTGAAAGTCTGGGAAACCAGTGCACTTGCTGCCCATTTTTCACTTGCGGTGTGTTTGTTTGCAGAGTGCCGGCTCTAATCTATGGTTTATGAGGACACCACATTAATTTCATTGCACCGCGCATTACGCTTGAGTACTTTTAGGGCAAACCAAACAACACAATGATGCTTTTATCCTTGCTTAGGTTTATCTGAGAGCAGGGCAGTTCAATCATGATCAGGAGATATGGCAGTATGTATCCATAATTCAGGCTGAGCTCTACTGCTCCCTTAGTCACATTCAACCGTCTGCTATCTGATTGGATTAGTATTGCCAGCATTATGGGTGGCAAAGAACACTATTTTGATATGACTGGTGCAGCATTTTCCTTGCAGAAAAATAACATACAGTGGTACCTCAGGTTAAGACCTTAATTCTTTCTGGAGGTCCGTTCTTAACCTGAAACTGTTCTTCACCTGGAGCACCACTTTAGCTAAATCGGGTTCTACCTTGAGTAAGAGCACGTGTTGCGGTCGGGGCCTGGCAAGACACTTCCCTGTCCTGTGGGGGTGGGGCCGGTAGCCGGCCTTAGCTGCAATAGGGTCAGGAGGTGTTGCTGGGCAAAGCTAGATGTAGCAACTTGTGATGGACAGCCCAGCGTCCTTTATATTCCTCTGCACACAGGGTGATCTCTCTCTTGGCTGCGAGCTTCGGATCACCCCCCTCCCCCCCTCTTTTCATAGGCCTCTGCTCTTGACCTTGCAACTGCCTGTCATGGGGTCGTCTGCTTTTGGGGCAGAGGCCCAGTAGGAATTTTTCCATCTGGCTGATTGGCTGTTGCCATTTGGTTTTCGCCTACTGCAGTAGCAATTTGTCACAACTTGTAAGGTTGGCGGTTAGGCATTGGTTATGGTTTGGATTGCTGGAAGGGTGATGCCCACCTCCGCAATCATGATGATGATGGTACAGGGAATTCCGTTAAAGGAATCCGGCGGCTCTTATGCTTTGTCCGAACCCCTGGTAGGGGATAGGGCCGTAGCCAGAGCCCCCGGGACCGCTGGTTCTGTCCCCAGCCTCCTTAACTCTCCCCAGCTGGCATTCTCCAGATGCTGACTGGATGTCAGCTCTGTCCCGGCGGACAGCTAGTCTGAACCAATGCCTATGCAAGCACTCATAGAATTTGTATTTCAATAAAGTTGTGGCTTAAATTATTGCCAAAAACCCAAACAAAATTAATGTCTCCTGTGTCAATTCCTTGTGGGTGGCTTGAGGTCCTTGACATGCAATGGGGTCTCCTGCTGCCACTGTGCCGCCAGAGCACGATTTCCGTTCTTATCCTGAAGCAAAGTTCTTAACCTGAAGCGTTATTTCTGTTTTAGCGGAGTCTGTAACCTGAAGCATATGTAACCTGAGGTACCACTGTACATATAAAAGCCATCAATTTCAGTGAATTTGGAATTTATGATGTTTCACTGTTTCTCAAACACGCAGTGCTATTTTTCCAGAAAAAGAGGTGTCACCATGAATGCTCCCGTCATTCTCTTATGGTACCCACCTGAGAGGTTCCAGTGAGTTCTGGCCCTGCTCACCCGTGATTTCATTATCTTAAGAACAAGAAAATATTATTTCTTGCACTTTCAAGGACCCTGAGAGTGTTCCTAATAAGCATGTAGTCAGTACCACTCAGTTTCATTTTGGCTCTGAAATCCTAAAGACAGCAGATCAGCTCTTCTGTCAAATTACTGAGGCATCACATCGCAAATAGAAATGAGTGTAGGCATGAATTGCCCTTTCCCTTTCTAATTACAGAGTTAGTTACAACAGGCAAGCAAGCAAAGTTGGAGAAAGTGGTAGAGCTAATGGCATCTCCAGGTGGGGCTGCGAAAGACTCCAGGCTGAACCACCAGAGAGCCATTGCAAGTCTGTGCAGATAGTGCAGATGTACCGCTTGTCAGACTCTGCACAGTGGTACCTTGGTTTAAGAACAGCTTAGTTTATGAACAACTTGGATTAAGAATGCTGCAAACCCGGAAGTAGGTGTTTTGGTTTGTGAACTTTGCCTTGGAAGCAGAACATGTTCCGCTTCCTGTTGAGTGTGTTCCATTTGTAAATTGAGTCCCCCGCTGCTATGGGAAAGCACGCCTTGGTTTAAGAACCTTTGGTTTAAGAACGGAACTTTCGGAACGGATTAAGTTCGTAAACCAAGGTACCACTGTACAGTCATACCTTGTGTTGCGTCTTCTTCACGTTGCGTCTTTTCGCGTTACATCCCGCAGCAACCCGGAAGTACTGGAACATGTTACTTCCGGGTTTTGCCGCTTGTGCATGCGCAGAAGTGCTAAATCGCGCCTCGCACATGCACAGAAGCGCCAAATCGTGCTGCGCGCCTGCGCAGACTCAGTGCTTCGAGTTGTTGGCATTGCACGTTATGGGTGGGCCTCCGGAACGGATCCTGTTCATGGCACGAGGTACCACTGTATTAGGCAGATTGCTATGTTCCTAAAGTAGTTACATATGAAGAGGGCCAAAGGTGGCGCTGTGGTCTAAACCACTGAGCCTCTTGGGCTTGCCAATCAGAAGGTCAGCGGTTCAAATCCGTGGTACAGAGTGAGCTCCCATTGCTCTGTCCCAGCTCCTGCCGAACTAGCAGTTCGAAAGCACGCCAGTGCGAGTAGATAAATAGGTACCGCTGTGGCGGGAAGGTAAACTTGTTTCCATGCGCTCTGGTTTCCGTCATGGTGTCCCATTGCACCAGAAGCGGTTTAGTCCTGCTGGCCACATGACCTGGAAAGCTGTCTGTGGACAAACGCCGGCTCCCTCAGCCTGAAAGCGAGATGAGCGCCACATAGTCACCTTTGACTGGACTTAACCGTCCAGGGGTCCTTTACCTTTACCTTTTCTTTTTTTTTTTTTACAGGTAGGTAGCCGTGTTGGTCTGCCATAGTCAAAACAAAATAAAACAAAATAAAAAAAAATAAAAAAATCCTTCCAGTAGCACCTTAGTTGGTCTCTAAGGTGCTACTGGAAGGATTTTTTAATTTTTTAATTTTGTGACTTTTTTAACATATGAAGATATACCCATAGGGACATCTATTCCTTATAAAAATGCATTTAAATTGAGGGGGGAAAGAAAGAAAAAGCACTGTATTGAATAAGGGTCCTTTCCAGTCAATCTGGAATGACATTTGCTCACTTTTGATGCCAGCCCTTGCAAAGAGCATCCCTGACTTTATACAGACATCTGATTCCCCTTTGATATTTGCAGATGCGTGTCTGAATCGAAAAACGCATCCCATTTCTTTTTGTACAGGTGTTTGCTTATTCCTCTTTCCTTGGTCCTGCTTTTAACTGTGCTTGCGTTGTGATCAGTTTCAACTTTAGAGAAGGTCTCTCATTTCTTATTAAGGCTGCCCAGCTTTTGAGCTGGTGGCATCAATGCAAAGCATTTTAATACAGAGCGAGCGCATTTCTGCTTTGCTAAGTGCACTTTGCGAGGCACATTTCCTTTGATGCAGCAAGCTTGATTATCGGGCATAAAGCAAGCTTTGCAAAATCTAGGCTAGTGCTGTGTACTCCATTTTCTAGAAAGTATTCTTCTCTTAGGAAAGAGGCTTGTGTTTTTCTGCCTCCTCATGACACTTTTTTAAAAAATAGAATTTTGGTGGTTCCAGAGTGATCATTTATTAATTTATTGATGTACAGGTTCATTTCTTTGAGTAATTCAACTTAAAAGGTGAAACTAATATACGAGATAGACTCATGACATGCAAAGCAAGATATGTCAAGCCTTTATTTGTTATAATTGTGATGATTATGGCGTACAGCTGATGAGAACCCCAAATTAACAATTTCAACTTTGGGGTTTTCATCAGCTGTACGCCATAATCATCACAATTATAACAAACAAAGGCTTGACATATCTCGCTTTGCATGTCATGAGTCTATCTCATATATTAAACTCCAGTAGCTAATGAAAACAATTGCTTACATAAATGGACTTTTCCACGATATTCTAATTTTTCGAGTTTCACCTGTATATAAAGGCAGCCCTGTTTAGGGAAGTTTTTAATCTGTGACATTTTAATGTATTTTAATATTTGTTGGAAGCTGCCCAGAGTGGCTTGGGGGACCTAGCCAGATGGGCGGGGTACAAATATAATATTAATAATGATGATGATGATGATGATGCAGACCCTCCAAGTGTGCCTGTTTTCCAGGGACAGTCCTAGATTTACAGGAACCATCCCGGTTTCTGATTTGATCATGGAATGTCCCACTTTTCCTTAGAATGTCCCTATTTTCATCGGAGAAATGTTAAAGGATGGAATTATCAGACCCCTGATCCAAGGAGATAAGTAACTACACAATCTTTAGAAGACATCTGAAAGCAGCCCTGTATAGGGAATTTTTTTTTAATGTTTAATGTTTTGTCATGTTTTTATATATGTTGGAAGCCATCCTTAATTTCATCGGTGAAATGTTGGAGGTTATGCACTTGCGTGGTAAAATGGCTTCTAAGCAGTTTATAAGTATGAAATGCTCTTAAGATTTAGTGTCAGGAGTATAACGTATTCCTGGACACCGCAGAGTTAGACGCAGACTTTTCTGGAAGCTTCTGGCTGTTGTGAAATTGACTAGACAGCTCAACGCAGGAACTCAGCAACTCACTGGATAACTATATACAGTATTTATTGATTGAAGCAACTAGCATCCATAAGTTACTATTTACAGACTTTACAAAATAAAAGAAACAAAACATAAAATCTTTCCTCTCTGTCTCTCTCTCTACACTGACCACGTTCTCCACACACTAACCACACAGCTCTCACACAGAGCTCACCTTATCAGGAACTCATTGACCAATCACAGGCCGTTGCTAAGGGTCTGAGAGAGAGCAGATCTGGGCTTTCTGCCAACTAGTTAATTACTTAATTGCTTGAGATAGACAGCTGCAATTCTGCACGTAGGCAACTCTGAAATCTCTAACAAATGCTACATAACTAAAATGCATAAGTAAATGCATAAGTGCATAATTAAAATATAGTAAAAGAATTCCATCAAAGGAATGAAAACATCTGCAACTGAAAAATGCAATATAGCAAATCAATTTAATAATGATGATGACAACGACAACGACAACGACAACAACAACAACAACAACATTTACAGCACATAAAAAATTGTAAAACATTAGACATTCTTCTTCTTCTTCTTCTTTGGCGATCACTCGTAGCCAAGTAAGATTGTCTTCCATAAACACAGTTTTAACAGTGAGTCCGTAAGTGACTGTGGAGGCCAATTCTGGATCCACACATCCTTCCACAGTGGGGACATAGGTTTCCAGGTGGGAGTTGATCACAGTGTGGATTTGCCAAGCGTGCCTTCCTCTTAGCACATTTCTCCCTTGCGTCCTGAGTTTCGAGTGTCTTCAAAGCCCATGACACCTTTGGTAAAGGCTGTTCTCCAACTGGAGCGCTCGCAGGCAAGTGTTTCCCAATTGTTGGTGTTTATACTACATTTTTTAAAAAGATTTGCCTTGAGACAGTCTTTAAACCTCTTTTGTTGACCACCAGCATTACGCTTTCCATTTTTAAGTTCGGAATAGAGGAGTTGCTTTGGAAGACGATAAATTTCCCAATACAGGGTTGCCTAACAATTAATTCAAACAAGTAGAGCCCAAGTTCATGGGAATGCTTGCTTCTAAACAGGTGGGTCTACAAGAGCTGGAGTGTTAATACCAATAGGAAGTGCTAAAATTCCGCAATGCTGGTTCACCAGCAAGAAAGGCTTGCAGTCTTCAGTTGTTTTCAGCCATTGTGCTTGCATGCAGAAGCCAACATGGGTGCAGGGAAAGTGTGATGAGCTCCACCCTCTGGCTCCCCCCCCCATTGACCCCCAACTCATGGAGGGAGGCATGGGTGTTTGTGTTTGGACTCATGTCCAAAGAGAGCCAGTGTGGTGTAGTGGTTAAGAGTGGTAACGTAATCTGGGGAACCGGGTTCGCGTCTGCTCCTCCACATGAGCTGCTGGGGACCTTGGGCTAGTCACACTTCTCAGTCTCTCAGCCCCACTCATCACAGGGTGTTGGGGAGGAAGGGAAAGGAGAATGTAGCCGTTTGGACTCCTCGGGTAGTGAAAAGCGGGATATCAAATCCAAACTCTTCTTCTTCTTTCTTCTTCTTCTTTCTTCTTCTTCTTCTTCTTCTTCTTCTTCTCCTCTCCCCGCCCACTTTGCATCTTGACTTTGCACGCAAGTAAAATGCCCGAAGAGAACTTTTCGGTCAGATGATGTGATGATGAAATGCTATCTCTTCAGAAACGAGCTCCTTTGCTTTCCCATATTGTTTTGCCCGGTAACGAATGCGTGTTGCCTTTAGGAAGAGCGAGCATTTGGAAAATGTGTTCTTTCAAGCATGACAATGCATTTCTTTTCCAGCAGGGCTTTGTTTTAAAATAGGGTGTTGCTTTCTTGCTTCTTCTTTTTTGGCACCAGGTTGCGCAGGAAAGAAAGTTATTTTAAATGTCCATTGAGGACATGTTTTTAAAACAGGAAAAAACACGGCGCTGAGTTGATAATAGTTTGCCGCAAAAGGTTAACCCAGTTTAAATGGGTTTGCCATCTCTAGGAGATGGAACATGATGTTCTAAGCTACTTCTCGGTTAAGAGCCTCACAGCGCAGGAAAGTAGAGGGCTTCTTTGCGGAATCCTGGACCTGTTTTGAAGCACATCTTTGTTCGTTTTCCACCTGCGTGAAATAAATCTAAAAGTAATTTGTCAACCAGAAGGACATCAAATTTGTCAACCGGAAGGACATCAAGAGCATCTTTAGGTAAAGGCGGGGGAGGGGGGAGTTTCCTCACGAAATTAGGGGAAAGGCACCATTTAGTGAGAACAGCTGGTACTCTTATCACTCTAGAAAGTTTGTTGATGTCTTTCAGACTTAATGTTAAACCATAGCTTAACATTACAGGAATCAGCCCAAGTCATCATTCACATGGAAGAGGGAACAAGCTTGTTTTCTCCTGCTCTGGGGGTTAGGACTCAAACAAATGGCTTCAAGTTACAAGAAAGGAGATTACGACCAAACATACGGAAAAACTTCCTGACAGTAAAGCTGTTCAACAGTCCCTCTCAGGAGGTTATGGACTCCCCTATGTTGGAGGTTTTCAATCAGAGCTCGGATGGCCATCTGTCACAGATGTTTTAGCTGAGATTCCTGCAATACAGGGGGTTGGACTTGACGATCCTTGGGATCCCCTCAAACTCTACGATTCTTTGAGTCTGTGATCTTGAGGCTTTCCCCCTCACCTCTGAACAAATATCAGAATGGAGGATAGGGTTGTTTGTGGCTAATAATCATGGTGGCAACATGCCTTGGGATACCAGTTTGCTAGGAATCCAGCAGTGGGAGAATGTTGTTGGGCTCATGTCCTGCTTGTGGGCTTCCCAGAGGCGTTTTGCTCACCAAAATGATTCTCCCCACCTTCCCTGCATGCTGTTCCAGAGATATTCCCAACCTTCTGAAGCAGATATGGTGGGGGCACACAAGGAGAGGAGTGGGCAGCGGAGGCCCCATGGTGTGTCAGGATGCTGTCAGCAGCTCCCGGCTGGTTTCCCAGGAAAGTATAAAGACAAGGATATATATAAAAATGAAGTCATGTTGTCTGCCTAACCCTGGGGTCAGCAAACATTTTCAGCAGGGGGCCGGTCCACTGTCCCTCAGACCTTGTGGGGGGCCGGACTATATTTTGGGAAAAAAAAATGAACAAATTCCTATGCCCCACAAATAACCCAGAGAGCATTTTAAATAAAAGCATTCTTTTAAAAACACCAGGCAGGCCCCACAAATACCCAAAGCATTTTAAATAAAAGGACACATTCTACTCATGTAAAAACACGCGCTGATTCCTGGACTGTCCGTGGGCCAGATTTAGAAGGCGATTGGGCCGCATTCGGCCCCCTGGGCCTTAGTTTGGGGACCCCTGGCCTAGCTTTTGCAATAGTAATGAAGCAACAGAAGCTGGTTCACAGAGTCTTCCTTGCTGCAGTGAAATCATATGTCAAAAATGCATTTATCATACGTCAAATCTATCCTAGAAGCATGCTTTTATTCCCCAATACTCAATATTTTTGTTACACCTTCATTTCCTTCTTACCTCTTGCCATTAGTGTCAATATGCAGTGAAGAAATTGAATGAGGGTAATTGAGCTTTTGCAGTGTTTGGTCGTTTATTTTTTCCCCATTTTATTATTACGTTTATATCCAGGTGGCATGGTTAGACTGAGAGTCCACACATTTTACGTGGTCATTTTTTTCAGTAAGTGTTAAGCATTTGGCAGATTTCCTACGTTTGCCTACATTTGACAGGTCTCTTACATCTTTATTAACCACTAAATACTTGTTTTTTTGGTAGAGGATGCCACCACAATTAAGGTAAATCAGGATTTTAAAAATAAATAAATATTTTGGCCTACATTATATGTAGGTTTTTGTGAAAGACACCACATCAGGTTGTGAAATCATGCTATGCACTTACTTAGAAGTAGTACCCATTCAGATTAATGCCACAAACGTCTAAGTAAACATGCCTGGAACTGGGTAAATATGCTTCATATCCCAGTCCCAGCTTGAGGAGAATTTTATCTGTATTTGTCCAAAATAGTATCCATGGAGTCAACTGTTTGTTTACTGTCATAAATCTATCTTGTAGGTCATGACTGTTGGAGAAAAATAAGTCTGAAGATTAGAGAGAGTGGAGCGTATGGGAAAATGCTGCTTGAGTCTAGACATGTAGGAATTTCAATTTCCATAGTACAAAACAGAGTTGCTTAAACAACGCAAATCCGTGGGGCGATATCTAGCTATTGGCGTAAAAACCCCTCAGGGCCATTTATTTCTGTGGGTTTTCTCTTAAGACAGTGGTACCTTGGTTCTCAAACAACTTGGAACCCAAACACTGCAAACCCGGAAGTGCTCCGGTTTGTGAGCTTTTTTCAGAAGCTGAACGCGCTCCGTTTTGTTTTTTTTATATATATATATAATTTTTATTATTTTTACACTATACTACTACAATATAACATTAAATCAAACATTTTCATACATTTTCATTTTGGCTTACAAAGCTGACTTCCCTCAATCCCTCCAATGGCTTTGCTTGATATTATATTTCTTTAATCAACCATTGCTTACATTATCATAAAATTCCTTCTTATTTTTACTATCATACTTACAATAATAGTTCTACACATTAACTACAAAACTTCTTGAAATCCTATTAGTGTATTCAATTGTAAATTATCTTTTAGATAGTTCGTAAACTTTAATGAAGTCTTTGAATGAATTTCTGGTCCCGCTGTTCCCAGATTCTTCTCGTCATTTTGTCCAATTCTGCATATTCCATCAATTTCACTGTCCATTCTTCTTTCATCGGTAATTCTTCTTGTTTCCATTTTTGTGCTAGAAGAATTCTAGCTGCAGTCACTGCGTACTGGAAAAGTCTAATGTCCTTCTTTTCAATGTCTGTACCTACAATACCTAATAAGAAAGCTTCAGGCTTCTTAACAAAATTATATTTCAACATTTTTCTTAACTCATGATATATCATATCCCAATACATTCTCACCTTCTTACACTCCCACCACATATGATAAAAGGTACCGACACTTTCTTTACATTTCCAACACTTATTATCCGACTTATACATCTTTGCTAGTTTAACTGGGGTAATGTGCCATCTATACATCATTTTTAACAAATTTTCTTTTATTGACGTGCATGCCGTAAATTTCATTCCTTCCCTCCAAAGTTTTTCCCAGTCTTCTAGCATAATATTATGTCCAATGTCTTTTGCCCAATGAATCATCACCGACTTTACTTCTTCGTCTTTTAAGTTCCATTCCAACAGCATTTTATACATCTTAGCAAGTACTTTAATGTCACTATTTAGTACTTCCACTTCAAACTTTGATTTAGTCTCTCTAAAACCTGTCTTTTTCATATCGCTTTTAAACATTTCATTAATTTGGTGGTACTGCAACCAATTATTTACATATTCTTTCATTTCTTCATATGGTTTTAATTTCCATTTATTACCATCTTTTTAATCAGTGTCTCATATGTTATCCATTTTTGACTCATATTTGTCTTTTTCATACTAATTATTTCAATTGGAGATAACCACCATGGTGTTTTCCTTTCCAATAAATTTTTATATCTGTCCCAAACTTCATAGAGAGACTTCCGGAAGACGTGGTTTCCAAAACTTCTATGTACCTTTATCTTCTCTTGCCAAAGATATGCGTGCCAACCAAATCTATTATCATGTCCTTCCAGATCTAATAGATCTGGCTTCTTCAAAATTATCCATTCCTTTATCCAACATAGACAAGCTGCCTCATAGTATAACTTCAAGTCCGGTAGGGAAAAACCTCCTCTTTCCTTACTGTCTGTCAGTAACTTAAATCTTATCCTGGGTTTTTTCCCCTGCCAGATAAATCTTGAAATTCTTTTTTGCCATTCTCTGAAGACAGCTGTCCCCTTAATTATCGGTATTGTTTGAAACAAAAATAACATTTTCGGTAGCACACTCATTTTTACTGCTGAGATTCTTCCCAACAGAGAAAGTTTCATTCTCTCCCACACTTCCAGATCTCTCTTAATTTTATTCCATGTTACTTCATAATTATCTTGGTACAGATTGATATTCTTTGGTGTTATCCATATTCCCAAGTATTTAACTTTCTTTGTGAACGCGCTCCGTTTTGAGTGCTGCTCTTCCAATTTTAGTGCCTCGCTTCTGTTTGGAGTGCCACACTTCTGTTTGGAGTGTTACGCTGAGGTCTGTCTGTTTTTGCTACTTATTTTGCATTTGTGTGTGTGTGTGTGACTGTGTGGAACCCAGTTCAGCTACTGATTGATCGTGTCACTGCAGTACATTGTTTATTGCTTTCATTTTATGGATCAACGGTTTCATTCGATAGTAAAATTCATGTTAAATTGCTGTTTTGGGGATTGCTATTAAAAGTCTGAAATATATTGCTCCATTTTCTATGGGAAAGCACACCTTGGTTTTAGAACGCTTTGGTTTTGGAACGGACTTCCAGAATGGATTAAGTTTGAGAACCAAGGTACCACTGTATGGCTATTTGATATCACCCATTGGCCACAAAAGCAATGAAGGATGGATGAGCAGTGCTCAATGTTGTTGAGGATATTTCTTCATCCTTCCTTTCGATGATCAAGTTAAGAACGTACGAAAGAGGCTTCTGAATCAAAGGTCCATCTTTCCCAGAAAATCTATTTCTATCAGTGGTGACCCAGGTGTTTCTGGGATGCAAACAAGCTGGGCGTGGGGACAAAATGCCTCTCTTGTTTCTCCTTCAGTCTAACAGCTGACAGTCAGTAGGGATATGCATTTATTTCAAAAACAAAGGCAAAGGGCAAATGAATGCTCCCCCATTCATTTTCATTTTCACTTGTATTTGTATGCATGCAAACTGCCTGAAAATTGACAGGCACGATGCACAGAGATAGCAGTTCAACGTGTGAATATTTCGTGCCGTTTGTCTGGAAAACGCCAAAGGTACAATCTGGGGAATAAGATGGGTCTCCTCCAAAACGAAGCTTATCGGGTGCCCTGTCCTTTTTATCACTTCTAAAACAAGAAGAGAAGAAGAAGAGTTTGGATTTGATATCCCGCTTTTCACTACCCGAAGGAGTCTCAAAGCAGCTAACATTCTCCTTTCCCTTCCTCCCCCACAACAAACACTCTGTGAGGTGAGTGGGGCTGAGAGACTTCAAAGAAGTGTGACTAGCCCAAGGTCACCCAGCAGCTGCATGTGGAGGAGCAGAGAATCGAACCCGGTTCAGCAGATTACGAGTCCACCGCTCTTAACCACTACACCACACTGGCTCTCAAAAACAAGGACCTTTCGCCCAGTCTGGCTGAAATTTTCAAGTTTGATGCCCTGAGAGAGTCGTAGAATTCTACTGTAGATTTAGAGTAAGGTTAAGTGTTTAAGATAATTGAATAGGAGTTAAGAAAAATGGTTAAGATTAAATATTTAGGTAAGTTTTATAGTAAATAAGATTTGGTAAGATGTTTAGAAATTACTAAAGATGATAGACAAGGAACGCGGGAAGAGGAGATAGGAGGAAGTCTATTTACAATGTGAGGAATAAATATTAGGTATAAGATATATCTGTATGTTTTTGTTTTTGTCTTTGATGTTGGTATATGTGTATTTTTTTCTTTGTGTTAAATATTTTTTTAATAAATATATTATAAAAAGAGAGTCGTAGAATTCTGCACGCTTGGTGCCGTTGGAACAGAAAACACCAAAGTTATGGGCATCGGAATGCAGCAGGGGTCCCTACTGAAACCAGCGAGCGAGCAATTAAAGTAAAATGAAGCTGATTAAAACAAAGGCATTCTTGTTTTTTTTTAAAAAAAGTTTTGTTTTGATTTCCTGTACCTTTACATAACACACTTAGTATTCAGTGACATCCTGGAGATTGCATGAACAGTGGTACCTCGCAAGACGAATGCCTCGCACAACGAAAAACTCGCTAGACGAAAGGGTTTTGCAATTTTTTAGGTGACTCGCAAGACGAATTTTTCTATGGTCGTGCTTCGCAAGACGAAAATTTCAATGCATTCCTATGGGAATTAAATTTCAATGCATTCCTATGGGAAACCGTGCTTCGCAAGACGAATTTTTCGCAATACGAAACGACTCGCGGAACGAATTAATTTCATCTTGCGAGGCACCACTGTAGCTATTATGGCTAATTCTGATTGGTAGAGACTTGTCCACTGAAATTGTCTGATCTCCTTCAAGAACAGCCTCAGGCAACCATCAAATAATTCAATCTTTCTTCACGAAGAATAAGCCAAAGAACCTGGTCCATGCAATGTCTGCTAGGCTCAGCAGAACATGAGTAATGACTTTGCTTGTGCCATTATGGACTGCAGAGAATGGAAAGGAAAGCAAGCAGAATGGTTTCAGAAGAGTAAGGGGGACCAAGGTGAAAAATAGGATCGGTGACAGTTGATGTGGAAGGGGAAGCAACCTTATTCAGCAGAATTTCAGTCCTTTTTTAAAAAAGAAGTGTATTTATGACCTTCATTTATAACAAATAAACATTTCAACAAAGAAATTAAAACAATTCTCACATATCAAACTTCGACTTCCCTCCCCCTCTTTCAGCGGTTCCATGAATTTGCCCTCTTCTTTCCGCTTTTCTGCATATCCCGATAAACACTATCAATTCTCTTCCTCATCCATTTCATATGTTTTAGAAACTGCAAGTTTTTACCGTAATCCTGCTAATGTTTTAATTTGTTTACAATTTGTCTGTAAATATCCAATAAACGATTTCCATACCTTGATTTTTTTAAAAAGTCTGTTGTCTTGATTTCTTATCCTTCCGGTAAGTTGCGCCATTTCTGCATTGTCCATGAATTTCTGCAGCCATTCTTCTTTCGTCGGGACTTCTTCTTCTTCCCATTTTGGGGGCAAATGTCATTCTTGCGGCAGTGATTGCATAAATGTTTTCTGTATTGTTTAGGTAACTCTGATCCCATCATTCCCAAGAGAAAAGCTTCTGGGTTTTGGTTTTTTTTTTTTTTAACAAATTGCACAATTTCAGTCCTGGCTTGTGTATTATTCCTTCTTTCGACTTGCAGAGTATTCCCTTGTCCCCGATCAACACTGGAGTCCATGGCATGGGCAGATAGGAAGGTGGAGGGGAAGAAGGGTAATTTTCACTTGTGGAAACAAAGGTTGTGTCTGGGGGTGCCATAACTGAATACCATCCTAAATATTTAGTACACAGTTTGTCACTTTTAAGTTGACTACAATGGGAGCAATTAACCATACAGGTGAAACTCAGAAAATTAGAATATTATGGAAAAGTCCATTTATGTAAGCAATTGTTTTCATTAGCTACTGGAGTTTAATATATGAGATAGACTCATGACATGCAAAGCGAGATATGTCAAGCCTTTGTTTGTTATAATTGTGATGATTATGGCGTACAGCTGATGAAAACCCCAAAGTTGAAATTGTTAATTTGGGGTTCTCATCAGCTGTACGCCATAATCATCACAATTATAACAAATAAAGGCTTGACATATCTCGCTTTGCATGTCATGAGTCTATCTCATATATTAGTTTCACCTTTTAAGTTGAATTACTGAAAGAAATGAACCTTTCCACTATATTCTAATTTTTCGAGTTTCACCTGTATATTTTAATTTCTCCCTTTCGGCGAAAAAAAGTTGGAAATGAAAGTGCTTAACTTTGGCTGGTTATTGTTCTTCCAGTGAAATATTATGAGTGTCTATTCGGTTTAAGGTTGCTTTTTTATTTAATTTTTTAAAAATGGGTTTGTCTTAATTTCAGCTACACTTCTTTTCTGAACTACAGTTCAACGACTACACTAGCTATATTGAGTGATGGAGACAAATTGGATCATGCAGATGGTGTTCCTCTTAGCTCTGACCTTGGTGAGTTGTTTTCTTTCCCTGAAGTTACTCATACTGTACTGTATAATAAAGGTGTTCTTCTTTTTCAATATGCACATGCAAAGCATGCATATTATGTTACCGACACCATCAAAATCAGATTTTCATGCTTTTCACTCTGATAGTATATCCAGCCCTCAAAATAATAATAATAATAATAAAATAATAATAATAATAATAATCTGAAAACTGACATTTCTCCTGTGGATCAAGTCAATGAATTTATAAATTTCTGCAAGCTTTAAACATTTCAGCAATGAAACAATGTGTTGTGTCTAATGCTCTACACGCCTGGTTCCACTGCTGCAATGGGATTTTTATTTCCTCCCCATGTGCCCCCAACTCTCTGGAGCTGATTTTGAGGGTGCAAGAAGGGGCTGGAGGCAACAGGAGTCAGGGACAGGAAGATCTGTGGTGGCAATGGAAACTGCCACATTTCACAGAACCCTCTATTTCTGTTCCTTAAAAAGTGAATTCCCAGTTGCAAACTGCAGTGGAAAGTCATTATCTCACAAGGAAATCAGTCTTGTTAAGTCTTAGTTAATTGTGGGAATTTAATCAGTGAATAGATTGCATTTGCATAAATTTGCATACGGACAAAAAGTGTTTCCACCACCTGCTTATTTTAAACTGGCACAGGAATATGAACTACATTTAAAGAGTAATGCCTGCTGTGCAGGAGAAATAGTGTAAGGGTAAGTTATGACCAATGGTTTTTACAAGTTCACTTATTTTAACCTCTTTTTAAAAATCTCCCGCCCAGTTTGTCGGAAGATGCCTCTTGAATCGCTTGAAATATTTTGTACCGCTTATTCTAACTAATTAATCGATGAAATCCTGCATCCCTCCCGAGAACGATGGCAATTTCTTTCTCCCTTTCTATTCAGATTTTTGTCACGGCGGTTCCGGATGAGAACGCAACCAAGGAAGGCTATATAAAAGGGGATACGAACGCAACCGAAGATATCTATGCACTGAGCGTAACTGTGAACAAAATCATGACAGCACAGTTTGAATGTTACCAGAAAATTATGCAAACATCTTCTGAAAAGAATGAAGGTAAAAAGAAAGAAAAAAAAGAAACCTGAAATGTTATTTAAAAAAATACAAAAAAACGAACAAACCCATATATTCTGAATGAAAGCATTGTACTGTATCTGTTGTTACTTAAAATTACATTCTGAAAAACAACGGCAATCTCCATGCAAACATAATATCTCATTCAGACCACTGTAATTATAGGATTCTAGAGTTGTAGTCCATGCCAATGCAGGAAACCGACTCGTACAGTCTTCCTGGTAGGATGCCACCCAGCCTCCACTTAAAAAGCACTCTTGACGCCTTATGTGCCGTACTTTTCCATGTATAAGACAAGGTTGTTGTTTGACACTGTAAAACAATGTTTGCAGGGAGCAGGGCAAACTGTAAAACACGGCGTGTTTCCTTTTATGTTCAAAATCGGGGTTCATCTTATACACGGACTAGTCCGGGGGGGGGGGACGACTGCCAATTGGTTGAAGTAATCCCTGTGTCCGCGAGCTAGCGCAAACCCAGAGACACACGGACATGCAGAGACACTTCGTTTTATATATATGACGGGGGGGGGGACTGCCAATTGGTTGAAGTCGCGAGCAGCAGGTTGTCAGATTGGGCGGGTGACTGGTGGCTGCGGCGAGGGCTGCTTTGGATTGGCTGCTGCTGCGTCCATTGGGTTGGCGATTGGTGGCTGCGGCAAGGGTTGCTGTGGATTGGCTTCCACTGTGGATTGGCTTCCACTTGCCGGCTGCTGGTGGCGAGCAGGCAGACGCATTGTGGCTTTCTTGATGCGTGCGATAGGCAGTGTTTGTCAGTCTGGCGAGTAATTTTCTGCATTCCTCCCCCCCCCCAAAAAAAGCTCAACAACTATGGGCAACCCTCCCCGAAATTGGAGTCCCCAAAAATAGGGGGCGTCTTATACGTGGGGGGGGTATATAATATACACGGGAAAATATGGTATTAAGGATCCCTGCCAAACAGTTCAGAGGAAGGAAAGAACATGAAGCAAACAAACTCAGGGAGTTGAAAGCTGCAGCACGCTGTTCATGCAATTACATATTTTGTAGAAATTATCCTAATTAAATCAGGGTTTTGAAAGTGTGGAATGCAGGTCTCAGCAAACCAACGAGACCTAAAAGAAATGGGACCATGCAGACCCTTCCACCCCTAATTTTGCAGAGAAACCAGTTTGTAATGTAGCTTCACTCTAGCATTCTGCTTCATATATATATATTTAAATTTTCCTTTTTGCAGTTTAAAATACTCATTTTACATCCTTAAGACTTCCATTCTTCTCTTTCCGTGGTTCATTTTACATTTCATAAATCCCTGCATATTTTACAAAAACTATACCAACTCAGTATTCCATTATTGTACCCATCAAAACTTGTTTACACCGTTGAATTTATCTTAATGCTGCCAGCGTTTCCAACTGTATGCAATTATTTCCCATATATTCAATCAACATTTTCCAATCTTCTTTAAATGCATGTTCTTTTTGTTCTCTTATTCTATATGTTAAGTCTGCGAATTGTGCATATTTTGTCAGCTTAAGTTCCCATTCTTCTTTAGTTGGGACCTTGCTCGGTTTCCATTTTTGGGACAGTGCTTTTTTTCTTAAAAAAAAAAATGTTTAGAGGTACTCTCATTATCCTACTCATATTGAAATACTGCCCTTCAATGAGGCCAAACTTAGATTCACAAAATGTTTAGGGGGTATGCGTACCCCCAGAAAAAGCACTATTTGGGGCTAATAGCATTCTGCTTCTTGGTCGTGTTAGCGTTCAGCACTAGGGTGACAGAGCTTCAAGAGTTCTCAGTAATCTATAGATACTCAAGAGGGTATGGTAGTGATGGTTGAAAGCCCAGGTAAGATAAATCTTTATTTCAGCTATAAGCCCACACAAATAGAAATAGCTCATAACATAAAAACTTAAACAAAATAAAATAAAAAATTTCCTTCCAGTAGCACCTTAGAGACAAACTAAGTTTGTTCTTGGTATGCATGCACACTTCTTCAGATACCAAGAACAAACTTACAGGTGGGTAGCCGTGTTGGTCTGCCATAGTCAAAACATAATAAAAATTTCTTTCCAGTAGCACCTTAGAGACCAACTAAGAAGTGTGCATGCACACGAAAGCTCATACCAAGAACAAACTTAGTTGGTCTCTAAGGTGCTACTGGAAGGAATTTTTTTATTTTGTTTTGTTTTGACTATGGCAGACCAACACGGCTACCTACCTGTAAATAAAAACATAAAAACACAGATACACATTTCTGGTACATAAAAAATATATAGCTATAAATCACCACCACTATTTGGGGACACAAGAAAGCCCAGATGAAACAGGTGTAGTGGTCATTGGGGGAGGTTTTTTGTTCACCTCGAAAGCAGATATGTGGCGATTGCAAATCCATTGGACTCGATCCAAAGGTCCGCTTCCTGCAACGGAAGGAGTCCTTCCGTCAAAGTAATCTATAGATACTCAATAGGGTATGGTAGTGATGGTTGAAAGCCCAGATAAGATAAATCTTTATTTCGGCTATAAGCCCACACAAATGGAAATAGCTCATAACATAAAAACACAGATACACGTTTCTGGTACATAAAAAATATATAGCTATAAATCGCTATTTGGGGACACAAGAAAGCCCAGATGAAACAGGTGTAGTGGTCATTGGGGAAGGTTTTTTGTTTACCTCGAAAACAGATATGTGGCCATTGCAAATCCATTGGACTCGATCCAAAGGTCAGCTTCCTGCAACGGAAGGACTCCTTCCGTCAAAGGACGTCTCCTTCCGCGGGAGGACATTCCTCATGTCCAAGGAAGGGCTCCTTTCCACCAACCCATGGTGACTTGGGATCAAACACTTCCTAACTTCTTCTCTCGTCATTTGCTTAGGTCCTCATTGCAATAGGACATGGGACGGCTGGTTGTGCTGGGATGATGCTGCTTTGGGGAAAACAGTCATCCAGAACTGCCCTGATTACTATCAGGACTTTGACCCCTCAGGTAAATCTCTGCCAATGAGGAAATGTATTAAAATGTGAACGAGTCTCACAGTTACCATGCTCTTGTGCCTTTCTAAAATCCACCCTTTTGCCCATTAAAGACCAACATTGGTTCCTTCACATTGTACCAGGCAGAGGGCCTTCTTGGTAGTGGCGCCCGCCCTGTGGAGCGCCCTCCCATCAGATGTCAAGGAAATAAACAACTACCTGACTTTTAGAAGACATCTGAAGGCAGCCCTGTTTAGGGAAGTTTTTAATGTTTGATGTTTTATCGTGTTTTTAATATTCTGTTGGGAGCCGCCCAGAGTGGCTGGGGAAACCCAGCCAGATGGGTAGGGTATTGTCAGGGTTTTCCCAAGTGTTGCTCATGAGTAACGACAGAGCCTTCAGTTGCTAAGACTATTTATTGTGCATTACTATTTTACAGTGTAGAGCTAGTTCAAAACATGACCGCTCAGTCACTTGCAGAATCCGGAAGTGCCCCTCTCCGGTTTCCCGCCCAACACCAAAGTCTCAGCACCCTAAAACGACATCTGCGGTGCCCCCCTGACCCTCCGATGCTGTGCTGGCGCCGGAAGCAGCAATTCTCCCTCAGATCCTCTCTGGCTGACGGTACTGGGTCTTTGCCCAGAGTCTCCAAGCCTCTGCAGCTCCTCCTCCCTTGGAGAGAGCTCAGGCGAAAGGCTAGAGGAGAAGGAGTCTGTTGACAGAAGCGGCTGGGGTTCCCTGTAACATAGAGAGCCCTCCTCTCACAAAGAGCTGCTCTCCCAGTCCTCCTCCCGAGGAGGACTTCTTTCCCTGCCCTCCTCCTGAGCAGGACCTCCAACCAGCCCTTCCTCTCGAGTAGTCCTCCTGTCCCCCTCCTCCTCGAGAGGAGGATCTCTCTCCCCTCGCTCCTCACAAGGAATACCTTTGCCCCGGCTCTCCTCCCGAGTAGGACCTCCCCTCGCCCTCTCCTCGTGAGGAGCCGGGCAATCCCTGACATAATATATTATTATTATTATTATTATTATTATTATTATTATTATTATTATTATACCTAACTACAGATGGGCAAATGGGTCAACTTCAGTTCCGCCCAGTTTCTCAATTTTCAAGTCTTAAGTTTGGTTCTTTGCATTCCCACATCACTTTGTATTTTTAAAAAAAGATTTAAAAAAGTGCCTTGCTCAGCTACCGAGCTGTATTTAGCTTGAAGGGATGTAAGTTCTGTAGGCCGGAATATATTGTGCACTTTTTCTTTTGATGCTGAAATGCCAAACCAGGGCAAAATTGTCATTCACCCAGAGGTGAGACAACCAAGGTTAGGACAGCCAAGCGGTTTGTTCAAAGCCTCCTAACCGCACTGGAGCCCGAGGGTGAGAGTGGGTCACGCAAGACCATCTTGCACCTGTGATTTGAAGCTTGGTCCCTACATTCCTAACCTCACATCACAGCTCGGCTGGAAAGCTAGCAGTCTAAATAATGCCGTTTGAACTTTGTGCTTCAATTCAACTGTTATTGGACATTTGTGCCATTAAATTTGTAATATACTATAGGGCAGTGAGTGTTTGATTTATCTGAAAAGGTGTCATGATTATAATCCAGGATGCAATTATGTAGGTTGCAGCCATAGCAAAGGTGGCATTTTTCCATCTCTGCCGTATTAGGCAGTTTGCCCCCTGCTTCTCTCGCCCTGATCTGGCCACAGTGATCCATGCCACGGTCCCCTCCAGACTTGATTATTGTAACTCACTCTACGCGGGGCTGCCCCTGAAGCTGCCCCAGAAACTCCAGTGGGTGCAGAATGCCATGGCGAGGCTCCTCACGGGGTCGTTGCCACGAGACCACATTCATCCAGTGCTCTACCAGCTGCACTGGCTCCCGGTGGAGTACAGGGTCAGGTTTAAGGTGCTGGTTTTGACCTTTAAAGCCCTATGCGGCTTAGGACCCTCGTACCTAAGGGACCGCCTCTCCTGGTATGTCCCGGGTAGGACCTTAAGGTCCTCAAATAATAACTTTTTGGAGGTCCCGAGCCACAAGGATGCTAGGTTGGCTTCAACTAGGGCCAGGGCCTTCTCAGTACTGGCCCCGACTTGGTGGAACGGTCTGTCACAAGAGACCAGGGCCCTGCGGGATTTGGCATCTTTCCGCAGGGCCTGCAAGACGGAGCTGTTCCACCTGGCCTTTGGGTTGGTTTCAGTTTAACCCTGATGTTTCATTCTTTTGGTGTGATTGGTGGGCTACTTAAAAATGAGGCTGCAGTCTAAATTAAATTTTAAATTGTATTTTAATCTGTATTTTAATGAATTGTTTTATGTTTTTGTTGTGATTTTATTGGTGTTAGCCGCCCTGAGCCCGGTTTGGCGGGGAAGGGCGGGGTATAAATAAAAATATTATTATTATTATTATTATTATTATTATTATTATTATGTTTACAACCCACTTTAATGCATGTTTCTCTATTTCAATGTGAGTGCACAGAACCTTTGTGCTACGTTATTACAACCACAAGTGATATATTCACATTTACTTCCCAAGTCAAATAATGAGATAGATCAGGGTTTTGTTTTTTTTTTTCAATTTCTCTGAAATTTTGACATCTTCTTTTATTTTCCGACATCTACCGGTACTTGTTAAATACAGAGAAGAAACAAGAGTAATGACTATGTGTGTGTTCCCCCCCTCCTTAATTTTCCTTAACAAGAGAAAGTTTTTAAGACCTGTGAAGAAAATGGGCAATGGTTTGTACATCCCGAAAGCAACAGAACATGGACAAACTACACGCGCTGTAGTTTAGGAGTAAACGATAAACTGCAGGTAGGCTGAAAAATGAATATTATCGGGGGATGGGATCCATTTCAAAAGCACATGGAACTGATGTTATTACGGCATAGTGCGCCTTTTGATATGCAACCTTTCTTTTTCACTGCCTTTGTATTTCAGGGAAGTTTGAAATGCATGTAATACTTTACCAAATAGTTACTATTGGTTTTACTCATGGGTAGGCAAACTAAGGCCCGGGAGCCGGATCCAGGCCCAATCGCCTTCTAAATCCGGCCTTCGGACGGTCTGGGAATCAGCATGTTTTTACATGAGTAGAATGTGTCCTTTTATTTAAAATGCATCTCTGGGTTATTTATGGGGCACAGGAATTCGTCCATATTTTTTAACACACACTTCAATCTCTCCCTGCCTTCCAGGGACTTTCATTGCATTTCTGGACTCTTGGAGTTTGCCCATTTTTTCCAATGCCATGCTTTGCGGCGTGGTCAATCAGGCAACATCCAAGACTGAATCATGTTAATGGGTGATTTACAAAGGCAGGGACAGTCCCAGATTTAGGATGGAGGACCCCGCATCAGTGCCTCTGAAGCAGGGAGAAACCATGGCCCCAAAACTCAAAATGTTTGCTTTTTGTCGCCTTTCGCACTGTGCCAGTGACTTCCTCCGCAGCCATTGGGGTTGGGTGTGCTCTGCTCCTTTCCTCCTCTGTCGGTCCATCTGCCTGCTTGCCTGCCTTCCTCCCTCCACTCGCGGCTTTCCCTTCTGTCTCCTTCCTCCTTCCCTTCCTTTTTCCTCCTTCTGCAACTCTTGCCCAATCTCTCCACCTTCCTTCCCTCTAAGCCCATAGCTGTCCCTTTTCTTGCGAGTTATCCTATTCAGAATAAGGGAATTTCCCTTTTAAAAAGGGAAAAGTTGACAGCTATGTCTAAGCCAGGGGTCCCCAAACTAAGGCCCAGGGGCCGGATGTGGCCCAATCACCTTCTAAATGCGGCCCGCAGACGGTCTGGGAATCAGCGTGTTTTTACATGAGTAGAATGTGTCCTTTTATTTAAAATGCATCTCTGGGTTATTTGTGGGGCATAGGAATTCGTTCATATTTTTTTTTCAAAATATAGTCCGGCCCACCACATGGTCTGAGAGACGGTGGACCGGCCCACCGCTGAAGAAGTTTGCTGACCCCTGGCTCTTTTATTGCCCCTTCCAATTGGGCAGGTAGCAGTGCAATGCTATGGAGAGAGGGGCTCACAAATTAGTCAGGAAAGGATCATAAACAGTTGTGGGGTGTTGTTTTTTTTAAGGAACTGCTGCATGTTGGAGGGGAGACATTAGCAGTTTTCATGAGTTTCTATTTGATAAAGGTACATTAGAAACGTGACAGAAACTTACCAATCCTTGAAGCAGTCTCATTTTTGTTATATTTTTACTGCGGGTGAGGGTTCACCCCAGCAGCACTGAATTATTTACCAAATATTGGGAAGAATCCAACCTCCACTCAGCCCTTCGGGTGAAAATAATATTCCTCTGGCTATTATGCAGAAGCAATGAGTGTTGGCTGCCACGAAGCACACATTTGCCGTCTTAAGAGATCATAGAGAGGAGAGGCCAGTTAATCTAGTACATTAGACTTCCCAGTCTACAAGCTACACTATGCCACCTGATGCCCTTCTTGATCCTTAAGCCCACTTTCTCCATGGTGGATGAAGGCTCGGGAAGACTCATTGCTCCATTCTAGGTTCTTACAGGCCCAAGCAGACTTGTGAGAATGATGTCCAAAGGACTGTCAAGTCCTTTATGCTGGCTTCAAGTTAGCATGCGGGTGGAATAATCCACTTCGAGTCCCGTCCAGAAAAGAATGGCAGATTAATTTGATGGATTAATGCTGAAATTGCAAAAATGACCGGAAGAATCAGAAAGACCAAAATTTCAATAAAGAATGGGGAAAATTTATAATTTATCTTAAAAACCATTGTAAACATTTGAAATTGTTAGTAGGATTGTAGTTTAATGGTGAATATTGGATATAATGGAGATAAAGAAGATTTGGATTATCATAAAAGATGCAGGAGGAAATGATTAACAATAGGACCCACAAAGGGGAGGAGGGAAGTCCAGGAGATTCTTTGGAATCTTGTTTTTATGTTGTATGTTGGATATGTGATTGTAAAACTGTAATTTGAAAAACCAAATAAATATTTTTTTTTTTAAAAAAAAAAATGAATCCACTTCAAAGACATTTCTGCATTGTGATCTCCTAAGCAGTGAAAACTGGTGCCCATTGGAAGGTGGCTAGCTGACGGTTTACTGAGCTAGGGACATGAGTGGCACTGTGGTCTAAACCAATGAGCCTCTTGGGCTTGCTGATCAGAAGTTTGGCGGTTCAAATCCCCGTGATGGAGTGAGCTCCCATTACTCTGTCCACCTAGCTCCTGCCAACCTAGCAGTTCAAAAGCACACCAGTGCAAGTAGATAAATAGGTACCGCTGTGGCGGGAAGGTAGACGGTGTTTCCATGCACTCTGGTTTCCCTCACAGTGTTCTGTTGCGTCAGAAGCAGTTTAGTCCTACTGGTCATATGGCCCAGAAAGCTGTCTGTGTACAAACGCTGGCTCCCTCAGCCTGAAAAGCAAGATGAGCGCCGCAACCTCATAGTCACCTTTGATTGGACTTAACTGTCCAGTGGTCCTTTACCTTTACCTTTTACCTACGGAGCGTGGTAGACCAGTGCCCCATTCACTATAATGGACCAACAGCCTAGTGGCAGTGATTATGAAAGAGTGCTGAGCTATTCTGCCCAGTGGTTCCATGGAACAGGTGAGAGGACAAATCCTACCAATGAGCATTTAAGAGTGAAGCTCTCCGCACCCTGCCACGGCATCCTAATCTTTAAGCTGTTCTGTTGAATGGAGCATAGCCAACTAAAAGGTGTTTGATGTTTGGGAAGCGCATTTCGTTTAATGACAGCTTGAGACCCATGAAGTTCCTATTGGGTTACAGGGCAGTTGGTCTCATGGATTTTGCAAGGTCTATAAATATAGGCCTTGATCATCACTGTGGCTTCCTTGCAACCCGGTGTGTGTGTGTGTGTGTGTGTGTGTGTGTGTGTGTGTGTGATTTAACCTGCTAAGTGCTCATGATCTCCAAGTTACATGAGGGCCTCTTGTAAAATAAAGGATGGAGAAGCAGGCATGCGGCAATCTCTGTTTAGAACCAACCTGCACCTTTCGTGGTCCTCAGAATTGAGCATAGCCTCACATACCCTAACCCAGGGGTGAGCAAGCTTTTTCAGCAGGGGGCCGGTCCACTGTCCCTCGGACCTTGTTGGGGGACGGACTATATTGGAGGGGGGATGAACGAATTCCTATGCCCCACAAATAACCCAGAGATGCATTTTAAGTAAAAGGACACATTCTACTTGTGTAAAAACATGCTGATTCCCGGGCCGTCCGCAGGCCGGATTTAAAAGGTGACTGGGCCGGATCCGGCCCCCGAGCCTTAGTTTGCCTACCCATGCCCTATTCCCATGTTTGTGCAACCTGCAAAGTCTTTGATGACGATTCCCTCTGTGCTTAGAAGTCCCAGCAAGCAGCAATAGCTGGAGGCAGGCTCTGGTTCATCAGAATGGCTCATAAGTTACCCAGGCCAGATTTTAAAGTGAATACAGTGGTGCCCCGCTAGACGAAAATAATTCGTTCTGCGAAAATTTTCGTCTAGCGGGTTTTTCGTCTTGCGGAGCGGCAATGACAGCCGCGCTCCGCAAAACGAAAAAAAAAAAGACGAAAATTTTTCGTCTTGCGAGGCAGCCCCATAGACTTTTTCGTCTAGCGGGGCAGCCTTCCGCTAGACGAATGCCTTCGTCTAGCGAGTTTTTCGTCTAGCGAGGCATTCGTCTAGCGGGGCACCACTGTACATTTTTTGGACTTGTGTTGATCATGGAGGCCAGCTCTGCTTTCCGGCACGAGGGGCAGAAGCAGCCGTCAGCAGAACTGGACTAGTCCTAGAATGCCTCACCAACACAGAACTTGGGAATCTCCCAAAGAGAGTTTTAGGGACCAAGCAGAGTTATGGGATCTCCCAGTCAATGTCCTAATGTTCCCTGTTTAGGGAAGTTTTTAATGTGTGACATTTTAATGTATTTTTAATCTTTGTTAGAAGCCGCCCAGAGTGACTGGGGAAACCCAGCGAGATGGGCAGGGTACAAATAATAAATTATTATTATTATTATTATTATTATTACTACTACTACTACTACTACTACTACTACTACTAAGTGGTTTATGCTGAGAACCACAGCATAGTCCCTTAACCACTATTTGCCAATCGTTGAATTTCGCAAACAGATGCAAGAGATGCCACTCCAACAGATGTGATTAATTCAGAAATATATATTCCACCATTTACCATGAGTATCAGATTATCTCATCTGCATTTGCACCAGCTTCCATTTATTTCTCCTCTCTCTTAAAAAAAAAAAACACTGATGGAAAAGTATCAGTTCAGTATGTCAATCACAGTTTATTTAGGTGTCTTTCATTTGCCGTTTTAAGATCCTCCTGCGGTACACATGGATTTCATCGAAGCACTTTAGAAGCACACTCATTTGCAGAACATTCATAATGGGCTCAATATGAGATGGATCAAGTTTAATGCATAGCTGTACTCAATAAAGTAAACTCATGTTATGCAAGAGCAGACGAGTATTTAAAAAAGAAGAAGAATGCAGTATGAAATAATGGCTGCTGTTCTCAAAATGCAGTCCCACCCCCACCCCACCCTGGGCTTCAAAGAAGCCGCTCTGCAAATAAGCAAAGTTGAACAAGGCTAAACATGATTCCTGTTACAGCTATTTTTGGCGTGGAGGTGGGGGGCAGGGTCCTCGGGGGTCTTTGGATCTGAAGGAGCTTATTCAGCCCTATAGCTCGGCGTCCAATGTGCCTGACAGCAAAAAAATTAACAATATAGCAAAACCACATAATAAACTACTGAAAGCGGTAGTGAAAGAAAACAGAATAATAATAATAATTTTTAAAAGACCTGGCAAATCAACAAGAAGCTCAGCGAAATGGAAAACTAACTATCGCTGGCTTGAGCTAGGGCGTAGCTTGGGTTGCTGGCACCCGGGGTGGGGCAGGGTGGACTGGGCCGCAGTCAGTCCCTTCGCTGGCCAGTGTCTAATCCAGGGAGTCTTTTCTCTAAAACTAGCCACAACCTGTCAGCAGAGATGACAGAGCAACACGAAGATAGGAGCACTGCTATGTCGCCTCACCTCCCTGTGCTTGCAGTGAGGCACTCTAAGCAATGCACATAGCTCTGGCAGTGCTTTCGTGTCTTGCTCTTCTTCCCTCCTCCCTCGGTGGGTGGCATTGGCGCCCTCCCTCTCGGCCCAGGGGTGGGGCGCATGCAGGCATCCCTTCGCCAGCTATGAAGTCCTGGCCCGTGGCTCCGATCTTGATGAGGAAGCCTGTCGTGAGGGCACCTGGTTGCGCCCCCTCAGAAATTTGTGCCCCGGGTCACTGCCCACCACGGTACACCACTGGGTTTAAGGCTACCCTTATTATTTGTAAGTAAGCAGCACTGAATTCAATGGACCTTTTTTCTGAATAGGCATGTGTAGGGTTGTTCCCTGAAATGGGGGAGGCAAATGAGGTGCTTGGAGGGGGATATCTAAAGACGCAATGCCACCACTCAACCTGCCCTGCCTTCATGCCCACCAGCCTGATGGTTCTTAAAGGTGACTCAAATAGCCCAACCTTGGAAGCTGGTTTAAGGACTCTAAACTTATGTTTAATATATTATTGCATTTAATATTCTATTGGAAGCTGCCCAGAGTGGCTGGGGAAACCCAGGCAGATGAGTGGGGTATAAATAATAAATTATTATTATTATTATTATTATTATTATTATTATTATTATTCTCTGTGTTTTATTGCAGACAGCTCTGAATTTGTATTATCTCACTATCATTGGTCATAGCCTTTCAATAGTTTCACTTTTGATTTCCCTTGGCATATTCTCCTATTTTAAGTAAGTATAATTCTGATTATATTTTGCTCTTCCCCTGACTTTGTATAGTTTTTTTATTATGGAAAAAAAATAAATCACCAGGACATATAACTCATTCCATTTCTCACATCTAAAATTATTTTGAACTATTGGCAACGATGACTGTCATTTTTTTAAAAAATGTACTGATGCATTCACATTTAACAGTAATTTACAATGACCATGTTTGAATATTCATTTCTCAGCTCAGTAAGCCAAAATATGACTGTATCTCTTCCCTGCCCATATGGCTTCATTGCTCCTCCCTTCATAGCCTAAGCAATGAAACCAGGAAACCATAGTTTCATGTTTTATCCTAGCCAGGAAACTATGGTTATCAGTATCAGAACAAACCAGGAACTTAAACTATGGTCTGAAGTTGTTTTAATGCCATGGCTTGTGCTGAAGTGCAGTAGCCATAGTTTCCTGACTTGGATGAAACAGGAAACGATGGTTGATTGGAAGCTTCCTAGTTTGACTGCTTGTACTACAAAGGAATGTGCATGCACAGGCAAAATGCTTGCTCCTTTCTTGATTTACTGTATTCCTGCATATAACTGCATTGCTACTGTTGCAAATCTCTTGACCATCTACATTAATTTCCTCTTGTGTATGTTTACTTTCAGGAGCCTGAGTTGCCAGAGGATCACTTTGCATAAAAATCTCTTTTTCTCTTTTGTTTTCAACTCCATCGTTACAGTCATTTCTCTCACGGGAGTTGCCAACAACCAACAGCTGGTTCATTCTAATCCAGTAAGTGGCCAGGCCTTTGGTTGTTTTACTGTTTCATAAGTAGCAGCGTTCCAGTCTCAAAAGTCTGATAGGCAGTGCAAGTGTGTGTGTTTTTCCCAGCAGATGTAATTAGATGGCGAATTTGATACCTACAAATTAGATGGAGGGCAAGGTGGGGCTATTCTGCTTTACCTGGCCTCCCTCCAGCTGGGTCACTGCTGCATACCAGGATGGAGACTGGAAATGGCCAGGTTGGTGCAGTGCTAAAGCACCAGCAGAATCAATCCGGTGCTCATGCCAGTGCATTCGCACCATGCCAACCTCATTGCCACCTCGTCCTTGCCCCAATCCATCCTGGGGCCTTCTGACCTTCAGATCGTTGGAGAGCATAGATGGCTGCATGGCAAGAGGACACAATAGGAAACTTTCCTTCGGCAAGTTTAATTTAGCTATTTTAGTACCCAAGCCTGTAGCATTAACACGGCACTTGGCAGTTACAAATGTATATATTTCAAATCATGGCAGTTTGGAGAATGAAAATCACATTAAAATTATTGCCCAAAACAAGTCTTATTTAGTTGTTTCTACTTATTACACTTTTCAAATGATTTGACACCGTTCCGGTGGTATTTTTTTCCCCCCGTAGGTCGCATGCAAAGTGGCTCAGTTCTTCCATCTTTATTTAATGATCTGCAATTACTTCTGGATGCTCTGCGAAGGCATTTACCTGCACACGCTCATTGTGGTGGCTGTATTTGCAGAAAAGCAACACTTACTGTGGTATTACCTTCTCGGATGGGGTATGCTATTTTCCTCCTTCTTTTCCTCCTTCCTAAATCCCAAAGGTGTGCCGATATCCATTGGAGAGCGCAAGCATAATGGTGCCTTTCGTTTAAGAGATTTGCAGTGCCCTGGTTGAAGCAAGGCTGGCCCGTAGCACATGGTTCAGGCAATGGGTTGAGACGGGTGACAGATTGTGTGCCCATCACTCTCCCATCCACCAAACACAAGGCCACCTCCAGATGGGTGGCTGGCTGGCCTGCTGCTGCTGCTGCTGCTTCTCCTCCTATCTGGTTGGCCCATCTAATGCCATCTTTTGCTGCTCCTACCAACCCCCTAACTGTCAGGGACTGGGCAATATGAAACTGTGCTCAAGACGGCTTACAACACGACAAGATTTACACAATTACAAACGTAACAGGAGTCCTAAACAATAAAGAAAACGCATCAAAAAGTACACAACCTAACGGAAACAAATTCCAAATAAATCGCAAGTTCTAAAACTAAAGATACAACAATAATATCAATAACAGCAACCAAGCTCTCTCAACCTCCCGTAAACAAGACTCCAGCCCAAGAAATCTGTTCAACAGCCTCAGCTTTTGTAGCTGGAGTCAGTCAGCACGCCACTCTCCCAGGCCAGATGGGAAAGGGCCAGTAAGGCAGGGTGCAGGTCTTCCAGGGCTCACAGCCATAATGGTCTCATTTAAAACAACACAGATAAAAATTAAAAACAATTTAAAAGAGGAGCCATCGGTGCTCAGCAACAGCCGCAGTCCTTGTGAAGCCTGTCAAGTCCCGCCCCAAGCCAGGTGGAAAGAGGCAAGGGCAGGCCCCTTTAGACCCTCAACAGGCAGTCTTCCTGGTGATGTCAGGGGCTGGGCAAAGGAGGAGGAGGAGTGACGGAGACCGCCTCCCCATCCTGACCCTTCCAGGGAGGAGGAAAAGGAAGACAGTATAGATTTAAAGCAGGGGTTTGTGGAGGTCACAGCTCAGAGGGGGAAAGTTGGGAAATAATGGGAGAGGAGGAGCAGGCAGAGCCGGAGCAGCTGGCTGACGTGTTGTCACTAGAAAATATTCCAGACCCTCCATCTCCCAGAACCTGGATAGCCTTGAAAGTAGGAGAGCAAAGAGCTCAAAGGCAGAGGGCACCCATAGAGGAGGTGATGGTGATGACGAATGAGGAAGTGGGAGAGGCGGGGGGTGGAGATTCACTCGGGACAATGCCATTATCCAAGAGGCTGCGTTCTGTAGCCCCTCTCTGCAAAGTTTGAAATAAAAAAAGGGGCTGTAAGAAACTTTTCCTTGTCTTTATACTTTCCTGGACAACCAGCCAGGAGCCGCTGACAGCACCCTGACAGAAACTGCTGCTCCCTCCCATCCCGGCCTGCTCACTCACTTGCTCCTCTTGTGGCTGATAACAGTCAAGGGCACTCCACGCATCCCTCTAAGTCAGAGCTTTCCAAACTTGTGTGTCACGACACATTAGTGTGTCGGCTGCAGTGTGTAGGTGTGTCGCGCAAATGCTCCCCGCACTCCTCCCGGGGCTGGAAAGGGGTTAGTTTAACCTCCGGTTTGCTAGCAAAACTGAATCGCTGCGTCACGAAATTATGCCTGTCTAAAAAGCGTGTCACCAGCCTGAAAAGTTTGGAAAGCTCTGCTCTAAGTGACCCTGCACCAAAACCGCTCTGCTGCTGCAAATTATAGTTTAATGTCAACATCTTTTTTCCCTCATATATTCCTCATTTTAAAATGGCTAGTCATAATAAAAATAAATGTGTGGTCCGTTGCAGGCCACAATAAATCAATAAGGAACGAATCCTAAAAGCAATGTAAAAAACAAAAGAGCAGGGGGAATCCCCCAGGGGAGGGATTTACTAAATGCAAGTTATATATCCACATAAGGGATTCAGTCCCAATGCCGTTGCCACTCACCTTTGAACAGTTTTCTCACTTTACATTGTAATTTGCAGGCGTCGCAGCAAAGCAGTGGAGCTGCCCCAAGGGTGAATTTGTCCGTAATTCCTCACTCTGAGGAGGGATCTCTAATTCAGAGGGTTTGCAAGGAGTGCACAGTGGGTGGGGGGAAATGGGAGCAGGAGTTGGAAGAGGGAAGTATATGGGAGAAATATCAGTACAGTAATGGATTGGGCTGAAGGAGGAGCAGTGTTGGCTGAGGAAGGGACAGTGGCAGCGACTCTCTCATCCAGGACATGCCTGGGATTTCAAAGGTGGAATTGAAGTCCAGGGGGAATTTCCGAAAGGTGGCGCTTTGTCCCGGATCTTAGGCAAGTCAAACTTTCGGGGTGTCCTGGTTTTTACTTTTTGAAATATGGCAATCCGAGCGCCAGCTCTGAGTTCAAGAGAGAAAGTCGGAAGTTGGTAGCCTTTCTGCTTTGCTAAGAAATAAAACCAGAGCCAACTTAGAATGTCAATCTTCTTTGCCCCTTTGTTTTAGTCTGGGGAATAAACCTTTGCCAGCGGGCATTTAGGCAGCCATCTTTATCTTGGCTAAAAAAGACAGTGCGCATTTAGCCTAATCAGGAAACGGCTCCTCTTTTGTGGAGAGAAAATAGTCTTCTATTGTGAAAAGGCATTCAGGGGTAATTATTCATTGTTTCTGATCTCCGAGGTGTTTATACAGGAATGAGTGTTTGTTTTCAAAGAAGTCTCGCCATTCCTATGGTAGGAGGTCGAACCAACTTCTATTTTTCCAGCAGTTCCTCTTGACCTGCTTTGTTCTCAGAGGAAAGCAAAAAAATAAATAAAAATATTTCATTGAGATGAAAAACCTGCTGCGGAGAAAAGTATTGAAGACTGTAGGCTGAAATTGCTGAAGTTAATCCAGTTAGCTTTGGGGACTTTTCTGTTTAAAGAAAAATTAGACCCATGTGAACTGCCTTATCCCTGTGAGCATAAACACTGGGGAACTTGATCCACAAAAAGAGCCAAATTCAACTTGGATTTAAGATGGCTCCTGGTCCTATCCCATGAGCCCTTTCGGGGACTCAGTGGCCCGTAGTTTACCATTCGCTTATGCCCCTGCCTCTTTGAATTTTCGTTTATTTTTATTTGTCTTAGGGACCAAAACAGCTTCCATTGCTTTTTACTCTCCCAGGGTGTTCCACCTTTTGTCTGCCGTACACACAGACAAACTAAGCAAACACCTCCTGCTCAAAACTGCATCATTGCAGCAGAGAGTTGGCAGAAAGTATATCAGAAGCCCAGCCTTTAAGGGACTTACGGTAGCATGTTTGGTTATTCTTCACTTGGGATCCGGCTTTTAGTGTGTCAGGCTCTGACCTGTGGAACTCCCTGCCTCTGGAGAAATTCAACAGGAACTTACCCCCCCCCCCAACCTTTCCTCTTGGGGTGGGGGGGGATGTTTAGACAAGCCTTTTACAACAGAGCTTTCCAAACTTTTCATGTTGGTGGCACACTTTTTAGACATGCGGCATTTTGCGACGCAGCCATTCAGTTTTACTAACAAACCGGAGGTTAAACTAACCCCTTTCCAGCCTCGGGAGGAGCACGGGGAGCGTTCGTGCAACACACCTACACAGTGCAGCCGACACACGAATGTGTCGCGACACACGGTTTGGAAAGCTCTGCTTCACGACATGCTTCCCCCCCCCCCTTTTAACTATTCGGTATTTATTGATCTTTATTTATGTTTCTATGGATTGTTTGTTGATTTTATCCTTACATGCTGTAAGGATAAAATCAACCTTGCTATATGTATTTTTTTTATTTTAAGTTTGTAAGTTAATAAACATACGGCTCCTTTGGAAGCCGTTTCCAGATCAGGAGATTTAATAGCAGTGACTGCTGGGTCATTTGAGGGTTGAGCAGAGCCATCTGACACCCTTGCTCCAGCCCCAGAGCGAGAACCTGGCTTGCTCAAAGCTGGATCTTTTGGTCTTCATTCTTAAGTGACTTGCTACACCTTTAAGGCCCGAGGCTGTGGGTTTAAGCCAGGATCTATCCACGTCATGAGCCCCTTTTTGTGCCCCGACTGGGCCAGGCTAGAAGACTGGAACACCTTCACCTCAATCCGGATAACTGGACTCACAACGGTGTGTTATGAGCACCTGCACTAACTCCAGAGGTTCAATAAACGCTGTGGCTACATTAACTTGAAACAGTTCTTCTTTATTTCTACAAGCTACAATATATATATACAGATTATACAGCCTGTGTGGCTAAGTTCCTTCCACACATCTTATCTACAGCAGAGATAGAATAGAATAGACTAGACTAGACAAGAGAAGTTAAATAGGGAGATCAAAGACTCAGTTCCCTCCCCCTTCTCTCTGACCACAAGTCATACGATTCTCACAAAGGGAGGGGTGAAATGCTAACAGAGGAATCAGATGAGGGGTCCATTATGTACCATCACAGCCCTTCAGAAAGAGTATCAGAGCATGCTTAGTCATAGCTGTCAACCTTTCCCTTTTTTGGGGGGGGGGAATTCCCTTATTATAGCATTGGGAAACAGCAGGGAGGGTTGACAATTATGTTTAGTCATCCTCTGAGTTGATAATACAAATCTCCTGTCACCTCGGTCAAAGGAACAGACCATAGGACCTACCCCAGGCCAAATGCTAAAGATAATCAGAATATGATAAATAATGGTTTGGAGCATCTGTTTTAAGGTACATGGCACGGCATGGTAGATACCTCCCGAAATTCTATTTTTGTGCTTTTCAGAACCATGTGCTTTATTTTAATTTTAAAGCTTTTAATAGCTATTTAACATAGACATCCCTGGCAGCTTTGATTGATGCAGGCTCAGATACAGAGACATTATAATGAGTCACTTTTAATTAGACTCAACAGGGCTCAATCGGAGTTTGATTTATCGCCTAGAAGGTGTCAGTGTTAACATAACGGTTTAATTTTAAGTCATTCTTTATAAACACGTCTCTAACTTTACATTGGCATTATAGATTCATTTTACTGATTAGAAGGAAACTGCAATCTAAACCACTCGAAGTTTATAGCTAAGTCCAAAGGCTTAGCTAGTTCAAAATCTGGGGACAACAGCAAATAAAACGTTTTAATTGTGTTGTAAAGTGCAGTATACAAATGTGACACTAGATGGCGAAAGTGAGCTATGGCAAATTCAATGTATTTTTAAAAACTTTTTTTAAAAAGCATTTTCACAGGGGGGGGGGTTTATATCTGTGTAAGGATGTTTCATTGATGCATCACTTACAATTCACCCTGTCTATCATTGCAGGGGTAGCAAAACTTGGTGCCGACCCATTTGTAATTTGTTTTGTTTTGTTTTGGGTAAACAAATCAAAAAATCAAGAAACACTGAGGAAGAAAGTTTGTCCGTGCTTTTCTTTCATGGGCTCCACTCCAGCAAAGCACTTAAAAGTTTGCCTAACTGCATGTGAAATCTGGGAAAATTCATGGGTTTAGCAATTGAATTTCCAATCTATCCTTCTGGCCATATTCAGGCTAAGATCGCATTTGAGTTACCGAGTAACTTAAACAGGCTTATTCAATCAAGTGAGGTTTATTAAATAAAAGAATCCGTTGTGCCAAAACTGGAGCTTGAACAAACAACATCTTTTCATTTCCCAAACAGAAATTGCTTTGCGGTTCTCTTGAAGAATTCCAGACGGGCAACTGCGGAGCAAAAACAACAAAGAGTCCTGTGACACCTTAAAGATTAACAGATTTATTGGGGGATGTGTTTTCATGGGATAGAGCCTGCTTTTGCCAGATGGTCACGTATCTAGACTTCTTCCTGCATCTGATCAAGTGGGCACTAATCTACGGAATCTTGTCTCGCAATAAATTTGTTTTTAGGGTGTTTCGGGACATTTTGTTCAAGGAAGTTCAAGTTTGTACATGATTCCCCCCCCCTTTTTTAATGTTGACTCCGCTGGCACTGAATAACATCAAGGTGAATTACGGTGTGGCATCGCTTGACTTGGGCGTGTGCTCCTATCTGCCAAACAGACTTCCGTCTTGTTTTGAGGAATAACACACTATTAGGTGGCGCTGTGGGTTAAACCACAGAGTCTAGGGCTTGCTGATCAGAAGATCGGCGGTTCAAATCCCTGCCATGGGGTGAGCTCCCGTTGCGCGGTCCCTGCTCCTGCCCACCTAGCAGTTTGAAAGCACGTCAAAGTGCAAGTAGATAAATAGGTACCGCTCCGGCGGGAAGGTAAACGGTGTTTCCGTGTGCTGCTCTGGTTCGCCAGAAGCGGCTTTGTCATGCTGGCCACATGACCCAGAAGCTGTCTGCGGACAAACGCCGGCTCCCTCGGCCTATAGAGCGAGATGAGCGCGCAACCCCAGAGTCGGACACGACTGGACCTGATGGTCAGGGGTCCCTTTACCTTTACCTTATCCTCACGGTAAAGATCTGGGAACGGAATATCAGGTGGACTTCAGATGATAGCCAGAGCCCCTGGTTGAGCTAGAATTCGAAATAGGGCCAAGGTAGTTTGCGTGCACACAGTTTGCTGCTCTCTCCAGTGTTTCTGTTTGCGTATGGCTTCGGAGAGTGCAAATTTGGTAGGCTCACCTTTAAATGTGAACGGAACCCTCGATCCCTGGTTGTTAACATGTCATTCATTTTCATGCAGAGCTAGAGTCATCCAGGGCTTTTTTTTCCAGCCGGATCTCGGTTCCGGCACCTCTCAGGTAGACGCCACTATCATTCTAAGAGGCCGAGGGAGGTGTTCAAGGCGAGTTCTGGCACCTCTTTTTATCGGCAAATAGCACTGGGATGATCTTCCCTTTTTAGTGCTTTGGATGCAAGTTCTGTACTAACCCAGCAGCTCTTGTTCCTGTTGTCTTTCCTCTGGCCAATGTGTGCTTCCTCTCAGTTTTGCTGTCTGGCAGTTAAAGCTGAGGTCTTTTTGACAAGGAGGGAAATGAGGATGATCTCATTCTCTGGCCAGTGGCTTGGGCCAGAGTGGGCTTCCGTTGACCACAACCTTCTTCAGGGGAGATGGTGACCTCTCAGTGGCCCTTATTCCTGCGGCAGCAGAGGCCACAATATCCTCTCCTTGCTGCTGCTTTTTCTTAGTAACGAAGATCCCATTTTCTCTTCGCAGGATTCCCGCTCATTCCTGCCTGCATACATGCTGTAGCAAGGACCCTATATTACAACGACAAGTAAGTCAAAACGCAATTCAGCCTGCTATCTTTGAAACAAATCTCGAGAGCGCCTCGTATGAGAGAGAGTCTTCTTCTTCCCTAATGCTGATTTCTTCTCTGCTCCCTTGCAGCTGCTGGATCAGTTCAGAGACTAATCTATTGTACATCGTCCATGGTCCTATTTGCGCTGCTCTATTGGTAAGAATTTTTAAAATATTGTATTTAAAAAAAAATACTGTTTTTATGTCTTGTGTTTCATGAGGACCAGCATGATTTCCTACTTAAAAGGGAATAGGCCTTAAAGCAGGGGTTGGCAGCCTCAGTCCCAGGTGCTGAATTTGTCCTTCTTCATCTGTCCCTTGGGACACATAAATCTGGCAAGATGAACCTGTTTAGATAGATGGAGACAATATTCCTTCTTCCCATGGGTTTACAGTCCAACTTCTTGTCTGAATTTGGGGCTTTTGGTTTTTGGTAGTCTTGACCCACACTCACCGTGTGTGTGTGTGTTGTTAGTTATTATATTTATGCTTCTCTGTAAGAAGAATACTTGCTGAAAAGTTTCAGTGTTCTGGACAGTGGGTGCAAAATGGCCTGCTTTTATATTTCATCAAATAATTGTTTTGATATACGCTGCAATTTTAATTGCCAAATAGTTATTTATTTATTTTTTTAAAAAAATACTTATTAGACTGCAATCCTGCAGCTGCTTTGAGGCTGGCTGTCAGCACAAGTGCAAGAGGGGAAGGTCGGCAGTGGAACAGAGGCTCCCTTTGGGAGGTGGTGGACTCTCCTTCCTTGGAGGTTCTTAAGGAGAGGTTGGATGGCCATCTGTCATGGATGCTTTCACTGAGATTCCTGCATTTCAGGGGGTTGGACTAGATGACCCTTGGGGTCCCTTCCAACTCTACAGGCCTATGATTCTATGACTGTGTCATCCTCAGGCAGAATTATACTTACGCCACCAGAGGCCCATGTGTACCCAGAAATCTCCTTCAACATAGATGTTCTGCTAGCTGTGTTCCACCAACAGCCAAAATGAGGTTGTGTGTGTGTGTCTACTAGAGTAGCCAACAATCTTCCATTTCCCCTGAAATGCCAAAAAAAAAATTGGCCCACAGTTATGGAAAATTCCCTACCACTACTGCCAACATCCTGCCCTGGCTTCCATAAACTGGCAGAGCTGTGCATGCTGTGATTGTTCTGCCATGGAATTGCCCGCAATCCAATAGGATTTTCACAATGAGTTATGGAGCCCCCCCCCCAAAAAATAAGCAAGTGCAGTCTGGCCCCTCTTGCACACAATCCACACAGATCCACAATGCTAACCTTAGCACTGATACCATATGACAAAATTATCCACGTTAACACTGTCCTTCTCCTTCCCTTGTAGGTGAATCTTTTTTTCCTCTTGAACATTGTGCGTGTGCTGATCACCAAGCTAAAGGTCACCCACCAAGCAGAATCCAATCTCTACATGAAGGCGGTCAGAGCCACCCTCATTTTAGTGCCACTTCTGGGCATCGAATTCGTACTGTTTCCCTGGCGGCCCGTGGGCCGTATCGCCGAAGAGATTTATGACTATGTGATGCATATCCTTATACACTATCAGGTATCAAATCTGCATGTGGAGTTTGCACTTCACTTGGGGGTAGAGGAATGTCAAAAAGGAAAAGGATAAAGGAGTGATGTGCTCGTAATGATCAATAACTGATCCAACTGCCCCTTGCGAGCCTTGTCAGATGCATTTTTTTGTTTTGTTTAAGCACTGTTGATAGGGATGCGGGTGATGCTGTGGTCTAAACCACTGAGCCTTGGGCTTGCCGATCGGAAGGTCGGCGGTTTGAATCCCCATGACAGGGTGAGCTCCCATTGCTCAGTCCCAGCTCCTGCCAACCTAGCAGTTTGAAAGCACATCAAAATGCAAGTAGATAAATAGGTACCACTCTGGCGGGAAGGTAAATGGCATTTCCATGCGCTGCTCTGGTTTCGCCAGAAGCGGCTTAGTCATGCTGGCCACATGACCTGGGAAAACTGTCTGCGGACAAACAGCAGCTGCCCCGGCTAGTAAAGCAAGTTGAGCGCCGCAACCCCAGAGTCGTTCGCAACTGGACTTAACTGTCAGGGATCCTTTACCTTTACCTTTAAGCACTGTTGATATATGCAGTATATAACGCAAGTGGCACTGTGATCTAAACCACTGAGCCTCTTGGGCTTGCTGATCAGAAGGTCGGCAGTTTGAATCCCTGTGACAGGGTGAGCTCCCATTGCTCTGTCTCAGCTCCAGCCAACCTAGCAGTTCGAAAGCAAACCAGTGCAAGTAGTTAAATTGGTACCGCTACGGCGGGAAGGTAAATGGCATTTCCATGCGTTCTGGTTTCCGTCACGGTGTCCCGTTGCACCAGAAGCAGTTTGGTCATGCTGGCCACATGACCCGGAAAGCTGTCTGTGGACAAACGCCCTTGGCCTGAAAGCGAGATGAGCGCCGCAACCCCATAGTTGCCTTTGACTGAACTTAACCGTCCAGGGGTCATTCACATTTTTTACCTTTACTTTATACAAAACTGATTCACAAGGATTGGGGAGGGGAGCAGAAAGTTGGTCCAACATTTTCTTCCTCTAAGAAATATGCAATCCACTTCCCACAATTTTGCAAGGCATAAGAAATAGAGCGGATGTGTCTGTATAGCTGGACCATAACCTCGAAACAAACTTCCCTCTACCTTGCATTTAGACTCTGACTTTCCTGAAAATTAGTTCTTTTCAGCTCCTTACCACTTGCTGCTTTGGCACCTCTTTCTTTTTTAAAAGGACCTTCTTCCTAATAACCAGATTTCTTTGTTTGATGGGGTTTCCAGCATTCGCCAACCGGATGAACTCCAGGTGTTTAGGACCACAACTCCACTCAGCCCAAGTCAAAATGAAGTTAGCAAAGGCTGGTGATGGCAAAAGAAAAATATTCAGAGTGACGGCCTCACTAGGAAAAAAAAAAAGGGGAAATTCACCCCCCTTTTAAAAAAATTAATACACATTTATTACAATCCAGCTTTGTCCACTGCCATAATATCACAGAATGATCACTCCAGTCCTCAATCCCTCGTCACTGTCATGTCAGCTCACCGAACACCCTCAATAGGAACCCAACTACCGATCTGGTTTGCTCGACGTTTCCACTCAATATATTCCCTGCACAGACACCTCTGGTGGCATTGAAATATCATGTTCTTCAATAAGAGAATGGCACCAATGTTGCAGAAAATCAGAGCTCAAAGCAGCCAAGAACCAGTGCAAAAAAGTGTCCCTCTGAGTTTCTGAATCACCCTTACTTGCATCTGAATTTTATTAAGTGCATTTTACTCATCAGATTTACAACTTCTTGTTTCGTTCCACAGGGCTTGTTGGTGGCAACCATTTTCTGCTTCTTTAATGGCGAGGTACAGTAACTGATTTCTTTACTTTTACGAATGAAGGTTCTTTCATATCATAAGACATTTGTGTGAAATGCTCGTTGGTCCTTGCTTCCATTTTCCACCACAAAGCTGAGGAGAAACAAAATTAAAAATTAAAAAAAATCCTTCCAGTAGCACCTTAGAGACCAACTAAGTTTGTTCTTGGTATGAGCTTTCATGTTGTGCATGCATACCTTCTTCTTCTGAGGAGGAGGAGAAACATTTGTTTTAACCCTGTGAACTCTGTGTACATGGTGAGCTGCTATGCACAAAAGACTCAAAATGTGGAACAGCTTCCACATAGCTGGGTTTTGATCAGCTCACACAGCGGCCATTTCTTCATGTACCTCACAAACGACTTGGTCCTCCTGTGCAAGCTAGGATCATTGGCCTCCTTTAGTCATTCGCTACAAAAACTGGGTGTTGGTATGAGATGGAAAATCCCTCTTGAAGAAGGAAATACACTTCCGTACCATTCAGTACTGGATTCACAGAGGAGTGGTAATACCACTGAGAGTCTGTTACCAATAAATGGATTCCTGGAATTATGTGGCTCGAATCCTAAGTTAATTTAAGGACGTTTGTGGAAGGAAAGTTTCCCTTCCTCTGAGACCAGCAGCTACTTACACACACCCCAAAAAACCCTTTCTAGTGGGGGGAGTGTCAGGGGCCCATTTGGGATGGGATGCAGGGAACGGAAGCGGTGGGAAAGTGATGGGAAACTTTCCTCCCATGGACTTCCTTAAATTATATTGAGCTTATATAAGCAGCTGTGGAAACACACGGATATTTCTGTTTCCTCCAGTATGATGGATGTGCAGCAATGCACCACTTCTGCATCACCAAGAACAAGGGGGGGGGATAGCAGCTCAAGCATCTCCCCACAAGAAAGAGAAGCCAAAAGAGGACATGGTTGTGCGTATACAATTTGCACACGCAGGTTGTGCAAATTGATCACAGCGATCATTTAAACAGAATTCCAGTACATCCCACCATAATAGGGAAGACCATGAGCAAGTTGACTGGTGTGACAATCGAGTCTGCTGCTCACAGCAGCTTCAGGCTCTCTCCTGCTCCTCCTTACAATGGTTGTTGTTGTTGTTGTTCAGTCATTCAGTTGTGTCCGACTCTTCGTGACCCCATGGACCAGAGCACGCCAGGCACCCCTATCCTCCACTGCCTCCCGCAGTTTGGCCAAACTCATGCCAGTCACTTCGAGAACACTGTCCAACCATCTCATCCTCTGTCGTCCCCTTCTCCTTGTGCCCTCCATCTTTCCCAACATCAGGGTCTTTTCCAGGGAGTCTTCTCTTCTCATGAGGTGGCCAAAGTACTGGAGCCTCAACTTCAGGATCTGCCCTTCCAGTGAGCACTCAGGGCTGATTTCTTTAAGGATGGATAGTTTTTTTTGCAGTCCATGGGACTCTCAAGAGTCTCCTCCAGCACCATAATTCAAAAGCATCAATTCTTCGGCGATCAGCCTTCTTTATGGTCCAGCTCTCACTTCCATACATTACTACTGGGAAAACCATAGCTTTAACTATACGGACCTTTGTCGGCAAGGTGATGTCTCTGCTTTTTAAGATGCTGTCTAGGTTTGTCATTGCTTTCCTCCCAAGATGCAGGCGTCTTTTAATTTCGTGACCGCTGTCACCTTTAAACCTAACTCAGGAGAGCCAGTGTGATGTAGTGGTTAAGAGTGGTAGACTCGTAATCTGGGGGAACCGGGTTCGTGTCTCCACTCCTCCACATGCAGCTGCTGGGTGACCTTGGGCTAGTCACACTTCTTTGAAGTCTCTCAGCCCCACTCACCTCACAGAGTGTTTGTTGTGGGGGAGGAAGGGAAAGGAGAATGTTAGCCGCTTTGAGACTCCTTCGGGTAGTGAAAAGCGGGATATCAAATCCAAACTCTTCTTCTTCTTCTTCTTCTTCTTCTTCAAACAGAGGGCCCCTCTAAACAGAAGACTGACAGCCTTTCGAATAGATAGTGGCCCTCTATGAAGTGGGGTACAAGGCCACTCTCAATGGGGATGGTATTATAATACCAGGGTAGGGTTGCCATATTCCAAAAAGTAAAAACCAGGACACCCTAAAAGTTGTTGGGTTTTTTTTCTTTTTTATATAAAAACGCCCATAAAAAACCCCGCAATTTTTCGATCAGCTTGCCTAAACCCAGGACAAAACACCACCTTTGAAATCCCAGTAATGTCTGGGCAAATCCAGACATATGGCATTGTTCAGGAGCTGTTTACTTTTTAGCATGATTCTGCACACATAGCACAACATGATCACGTTCGATCTTTCTCTTTTTTTAAGTGGGTATTTATTAATGGTTAATGGTTTTTCCAAAAATTTCACATGGATTTCCAATACATATTATAATAAATTTATTTTTATTTTTTTCAACTTCCCAACCCATTTTCCGTGGTGTTGTTCTTATCCCCTCTTTGCTGCACCTCATCTTCCCTCTTTTTTATTATTATCCTGACAAAATAATCTCACATCCTTTCTGTTGCTCGTAGTTTGAAGCCTGGTCGTGGGTTCTTCATATTGTAATATTTCTTCAAATAATACGGAAAAGGATTCCATTCTGCCCACCCCATCCCCCAAAAACCCAGCCATCATTAAATTCTCTTATTTTAGCTGTTAGCTTTGCTGATTCAACATAGCCCATTCCTTTCCTTATCCATTCTTATTTAGCGGGAACTTCTTCGTCTTTCCATTTCCGAGCATAAAGTATCCTAGCTGCTATTGTGTCCAATACTTGACAAAACAGATTCAGTAACCTTCCAGTCCCGATGTCAACGGTTCTTAGAGGGGATGGGTTCTGCATACCTTTTGCCAAGGCTGCTGGTAAATTCCGCTTCCTGTTGCACAGGTGGCCTCCCATATTGTATAAACGGAAACTATTGTAAAACAGAACATCCTTCCAAAGCCCTTCTACAAACAAACACAGGCCTCGTGTGCCTTCATCTGTTTTATCCCATGTATTTTTAAACAAGGTAGGAAAGCAGGCTGAGCTCTATTCAGGAAGCGGCGTTTCCATCAGCGCCGTGAAAATGTGAATCATGTTTGCTGATTGAAAGCTCTTGCCAGATTATGCGGATGCATAACGTTTAGGGCGCTATGCTGCTTTAAAACCATGCTGAACATCTCACATTGGTCAACGTGTTTTGGACTGCAAAAAGATCAAACTTATCCATCCTTAAAGAAATCAGTCCTGAGTGCTCACTGGAAGGGCAGATCCTGAAGTTGAGGCTCCAGTACTTTGGCCACCTCATGAGAAGAGAAGACTCCCTGGAAAAGACCCTGATGTTGGGAAAGATGGAGGGCACAAGGAGAAGGGGACGACAGAGGATGAGATGGTTGGACAGTGTTCTCGAAGCGACTGGCATGAGTTTGGCCAAACTGCGTGAGGCAGTGGAGAATACGGGTGCCTGGCATGCTCTTGTCCATCTGGTCACGAAGAGTCGGACACGACTGAACGAATGAACAACAACAACAACAATATTGTTTCCATTTGTACAGAGGTCACCAGGCAATCTCCCACCCAAGGGTCACCAGGTCCAGGCCTACTTAATTTCAGAAACTAAACCAGAGGGTTTCAACCTTTTCGAGTCCACGGCTCCCTTGACCAACCGCATTCTTTGTGTGGCTCCCCTTGAGTCAGTTCATAAGGAGGGATTCCACCATTGTGTCTGTTGCTGTTCACATTGAGGAGGAGGAATAAATAAATAAAAAAATTGTCCAGTAACACCTTAGAGACTAACTTAAAGTCCTACTGGACAATTTTTTTTTTATTTCGACTGCGTCAGACCAACACGGCTACCTACCTAAACTGAGGAGGAGGGAGAGCCAGTCAATGGAATCAGTGTCTCTGGTCCTTGAGCCCCTGCTTAATTCAAATATATAACCTTTTCAAAATTAGGAGCATAAGGTGAAGACAGTGCCAGATTATCAAATAAGCAGAGTAGGCACCAGCCTTTTGGTCCTATGACAGCAGATCAAAATAGTATTGATTTGATCTTGAAATTGGTTTATTAAAATTATTTTTTTGGCATTAAAAAACAACACCCACCCACCAACATATTAGGAGATAATTTGCTGGGGAGTCGGGTTCCACAGGGTTTAATCCGGCACTGGGCGATGAAAGCAAATGTGTGCCATTTTCTATGTTTTCCTTCTTTCCGATATGGCACCCGAGGCAGCCATCTTTGTCAACCTGTTCTCTGTCTTCTCCTTCCCTGAAATAGGTCCAGTCTGTTCTGAGGAGACACTGGAAGCAATACAGGATCCAGTTTGAGCACAGCTTTTCTCACTCAGACGCCCTTCGCTCGGCTTCCTACACAGCCTCCTCGATCGTCGACGGTCAAAGCTTCAGCTACAATCGCGAGTGCAATGGGGAACATATGAACGGGAAAAGCATTTACGACACGGAAAATGTCGTTTTTAAAGCTGAAAAGCTGTACGGCTGATTAGCAAGGACTCTTTATTCCCACCCTCGCGATATTTTGAGTGGATGACTCCAGAAGCCAACAAGACAGTCCCCCCCCCCGCCCACCCACACTTTTTTGGTCAGTCTTTGAACTCGGTTACTCTTGAAGGATGTGACGGATTTCAATTTCTTTCTCACATGTGCTCATGCCTTAGCATATCTCAGCATGTGACTGCTTGCTCTTTGTTTGTACACTGGAGCTGGTCTTTCCCACCAATCGAAGTTTCATGCTCTGACCTCTGGATGCCCAGCCTTCGGAGAAATACTGGCTGAAGTTTTCATGGGGATCAATCAAGCTCTAGATCTACATACGTGTTTTGTACATGTAGATATGTGTCGGGATAGATAGACGTTGCCTCTTCGGCTTCTACCGTGTAGACAAAGTGGGCAATTCTTTCGTATGACGGGAATCAAGGGAAGTTTCGGCTTATTTTCAGGGGTTTTGTATCATGACTGTGGGTTGTCCAAGAGGTCGTTTTGTTTGCTCAGAAGAACTTGTAAATGCTGTATTTATCATGTCGTTTCGTCTTAAGTGCAGCCAACAGAGCAGCCTAAATAAGTATTGGAAGGGATGCAATGATTGTAAAGTATTCTAGGTGTTGACTGTGCAACATTTAACTCTGACAAAGATAGATATAAATCTGCTGTATAGACAATGGCTCTGATTTGATTGACGTTGGTTAGTGACAAACCTGCTCCACTGGCTTCAATGGGACATGCTAGAATACAATGTACCCTTACTTGAGATTGAGGCCCATGGAATTTGATGTGTGCACAGCTCCTGGGTATATATGAACAGGAATGGGCCATTAGTCACAACTTGTTTTCTCTGACCCAATGATTTAGCTTGTATTAACCACTATTTTAAATGGAGGGTGTCACAAAGCCATGGGGAATCTTCGGGCCTGAATGCCATGCTATGCTTCTTCATCTTTTCATTCAGCTCCTCTAAGGAATCTCTCCATGGAGTTTCCCTTTCCTTTTACAGAAGGATCTGTTTTTGAATGTGCACAAATTGAAGCGAATGCTTGGACTGCAGTTCCGTGTGCTCCTTGGTGCACACTGTCAAATAGCATACATGAAGTTTGCACTAGAGACAGTAGCAGGTTTGTATTTGGTAAGAAGAAGAAAACCAGGCACTTAAAACTCACATTCTGTGATGCACAATGCAATGCAAAGCAATGCAACACAATACAATTAATTGCTTCCAGCTGGTTTGCCTCCTAGGTCCCAGATGTTTCAGCCAGAGCACAGATTTGGATGTACTGCAGCTGCTCACTCTTCTTGTGGTACAGAAACCTGGCTGACTATATACTGATGGGAAAGGCAGTGATGGGAGAATGAGTTGGCCATAGCTAAATTGGCTTTCAGAACATGATAGTGGAGATGGATACAGGAGTCCTGACCCTTTCATGAGTTGACTCAGGTATCGTCTTTTCGAAGAAGAAGAAGAAGAAGAAGAAGAGGAGGAGGAGGAGTTTGGATTGGATATCCTGCTTTATCACTACCCTAAGGAGTCTCAAAGAGGCTAACATTCTCCTTTCCCTTCCTCCCACAACAAACACTCTGTGAGGTGAGTGGGGCTGAGAGACTTCAGAGAAGTGTGACTAGCCCAAGGTCACCCAGCAGCTGCATGTGGAGGAGCGGAGACGCGAACCCGGTTCCCTAGATTACGAGTCTTAAGGCATATGGACTGCATTGGCAGTAGCGCTTACAGTAATTTGGTATAGAAGGCATAGGGCAGAGATTAGGGCTGGGCTATATCTGTTTTTCAACATCATGGTATATCGCCAGCCAAACTTCGTGATATACCAATCTATCACGATGTTTGAAATAAGGATGGAACTATGTAGAGGGGAACCGTGGGGCTGGGCAGTATTTGGTTTTTCAGCTTCGTGACACATCACCCGCTAAACATTGTGATAAACTGATCTATCACAATGTCTGAAATAAAGATGGAGCTGTTTTTAAACCTGGCGATATATCCCCAGCGAAACATCGCGATGTACTGATATATCACGATGTCCAGGTATGCAGAGGCCTTGATCGGCCTCACGGTTCTCCCCACATTGTGATTTTTTCATAGCGTGTATGCATCATGATTTGCAATGTATTGCCAGATCAAAAACTATGAAGATGATATTGTGATATGGACTTCGAACTGGACTTCAAACTGCTATATTGCCCAGCCCTAACAGGGATGAGCAGGGATAGCTTTCTAGAAAAAGAGGTGCTGGAACTCACCATGAGTGCCTCCCTTGTTCTCTTATAATGGCAATGGCACCCACCTGAGAGGTGCCGGAATCGAGTTCCGGTGAGTTCCGGCTGGCGAAAAAGCCCTGGGGATGAGGAACCTGTGGCCCCTCAGATGTTGCTGGACTGCAACTTCTCTCATTCCACGTATACCCCCAAAAGTACTTAAATCCAGCAGAAGTCAGTGGGTTGCCATGTAGCTTAACTGCATGCAGGAAAACCTTCTGGGAGCCTTAGCCTCTTGCATGTAAGTACGATATTCTTGTTTCTCATGCCTTTCCCAAACTTTATTCTGCTGCCTCCACTTACACTGAGAAGGGCTTTACTCTGTGGATAATACCACTGATTTTTAAATGATGAGGTTTTGATTTTAAATCATGTATATTGACAAGTGAGAGCTGGACCATAAAGAAGACTGATCGCCAAATAATTGATGCTTTTGAATTATGGTGCTGGAGGAGACTCTTGAGAGTCCCATGGACTGCAAAAAGATCAAACTTATCCATCCTTAAAGAAATCAGCCCTGAGTGCTCACTGGAAGGACAGATCCTGAAGCTGAGGCTCCAGTACTTTGGCCACCTCATGAGAAGAGAAGACTCCCTGGAAAAGACCCTGATGTTGGGAAAGATGGAGGGCACAAGGAGAAGGGGACGACAGAGGACGAGATGGTTGGACAGTGTTCTTGAAGCGACTAGCATGAGTTTGGCCAAACTGCGGGAGGCAGTGGAAGACAGGTGTGCCTGGAGTGCTCTGGTCCATGGGGTCACGAAGAGTCGGACACGACTGAACGACTGAACAACAATATTGACTAGCAGGAAAAAGCTATGAGAGCACATGGACCTAGGTGAAATAAATTCCTCAAAATACTTAGGAACAAAGAAAATGGACGTGCTTTGAAATAAATAATTGGTGGCTTATTTAATGTGGGGGGGAATGAGAACTGTCTAGTCACTTCTACTGGTGATGGAACAGTCTCATACCAATGTGGTTCTGACTTCTTATGAAAGGACTGGCAAGGAACGAAATGAAGCCCCTTCGTCTTTCTCAGAACAACATCTGCCTATAAATGCCACGGCGCAACGTGAAGTGTTCAATTTCCTCGGTTTTTTTTTTCAAGGTTGTACATTAATTGTCATTTAGCAGACTTCAGTAGGCAGCTAGTTCTGTGAGACGTTGCAATGCTTTTGAGGTTTGAAAAAGCTTTGAATGGTTGTCGTCACGACCGCATAATCATATTCAGATGCTTTAGGGAAAGCTCAGTGAATTCTTGTTATTTTGTTATTTAGGATGGCATTTGACGGAGTAATGAAATGTATTGAAATGGTCGTGTGGTGTTACAAAATTAAAGTCGTTGAGTTCTTGAAGCCATTCCTGTCATTTGAAAAAGCATGGATTTATTCAGGGTTGTGTGTTGCCTGTGATTCCATGGCAGTGCATAAAGTCTACAGGATTCATGTTCCTAAGAATATCTTTCTTCTTTTTAGAGTTATCAAAAAAAATTGTTGAAAATGTGAGGTCCGATCTCAAAATCCAGGGGTCAGAGGGAAATCTTCCACTGAAAGATCCTTCCAGTCCATTGGGTAGCTCCTCCTCTCCGTGGCTAAATTATGCAAATATAGTCCATTTTATGTAGGTCACAGCATTCAGACTTTGGGTGTAAAGGAGTTTTTAAATCTAATTTTCATTAGCTTACAGTGCTGTACTTACAGTGTGTCATCTGGAAACACATCTGGGCCTGAAGTTGCACAATAAACATGTTTTAATTCTATTAGACGCATCTTTCTTGGAGAGATGACACACAGACTTGCCCTACCCACGGTGTCACTGAAGGACAGATGCTTTTTTTACAACTTTCTTTTCTGTGGAGCTTGCTCATGGGTGTGGTACCTTAGAATTCATCCCTTCCTTTTCAAAAGCCATGCAAGGAGAGCTCTGAAATGTAGATCTTAATCTAGCAGGATGCTGCGTTGGCCCAAATCTGAGGAAAAGTCAGAATCATATCATTGCATCCAAGGCCAAGCTGTGGGTCTTGGGACATGCTGTGACTTTCTTTTACAAACAGGGCGAGAAGGCTCTGCATATGCAGTGTGGAATCAGGAATATATCTACCAAAGAAGACGATGGAAAGCACTGGAAACACAGAACTTTGGATTGTGGCCATGCATGCCATGATGCACCACAACAACAGCCATTCCTTTCTTTATTTCTAAGTAACTCCACCTCTTCTCCCCTCCCACCGAAAAAATAATTCTAACTTTCTTTGAGACCCACATATCATTTCTGTACACTGGCCTGGATGTTAGGTCCTTGCAACTTGAGTGCTACAGCGCTATCAGCTTAGGCCTTTTTCAAACCTGCATGGACATTACGTGACCCACCCATCACTTGTGGATTCTCAGGTGACTACAGTCGTACCTTGGAAGTCGAACGGAATCCGTACTGGAAGTCCGTTCAACTTCCAAAACATTCATAAACCAAAGCACGGCTTCTGATTGGCTGCAGGAAGCTCGTGCAGCCAATCAGAAGCTGCGGAAGCCCCATCGGATGTTCGAGTTCCAAAAGAACGTTCGCAAACCGGAACAATCACTTCCGGGTTTTTCAGCGTTCAGGAGCCAAAACGTCTGAGTTCCAGGGCGTTCAGGATCCAAGGTACGACTGTATATGAGCTCTCTGTATGGAAATACATTGCAACTGAGTAGATATTGGGTGATAAGAAAGTTCTCTCTGTGGCGATTAATTGGCGATTGTTCATTGAGACATGCAAGTTGTCGTTTGATGTTCCAGCCAAGAGACAACCATGTCTGTATGAGCCAGCCCTTAGTGGCTTGAACCCAGAGTTATTCCTCACCTGCAGGGCAATCTACAAATTCTTGTATGGATGGTTTATCCTCTTATAAATGTGGTTAGTAAACTAGCATCTTAGAATAATGGCACTTTTTGAAAGTGGTTCAACATTCTTTGACAGTCATCGTTTTAGTAACCTAAGAAGTCAAGAAGGGGATTTTTTAAATTTTATTTTAAAGTGTCTCGCCTTACATCTGGTATCTAATAACAACGAATGTCTAAATTTTAGTGTTACTAGATATTTCTTCAAATGAACGAATATCTGTTGGTTTTTTTCCTTCTGCTGCTGATGCGTTCAGTTAATAAAATGTCAGAAACTACTATTTGTGTGTGATTCTTAAAAGACTCTTAGTTGCTCCCCTTCTCCCCCAAGGTTAACACACACTTCAATCTCTCCCTGCCTTCCAGGGACTTTCATTGCATTTCTGGACTCTTGGAGTTTGCCCATTTTTGGAGTTTGCCCATTTTCTGGACTCTTGGAGTTTGCCCACAAGGGCCATCCAGTCCAACCCCCTGCCAAGCAGGAAACACCATTTCTGGACTCTTGGAGTTTGCTCATTTTTTCCAATGCCATGCTTTGCCGCGTGGTCAATCAGGCAACATCCAAGACTGAATCATGTTAATGGGTGATTTACAAAGGCAGGGACAGTCCCAGATTTAGGATGGAGGACCCCGCATCAGTGCCTCTGAAGCAGGGAGAAACCATGGCCCCAAAACTCAAAATGTTTGCTTTTTGTCGCCTTTCGCACTGTGCCAGTGACTTCCTCCGCAGCCATTGGGGTTGGGTGTGCTCTGCTCCTTTCCTCCTCTGTCGGTCCATCTGCCTGCTTGCCTACCTTCCTCCCTCCAGTCGCAGCTTTCCCTTCTGTCTCCTTCCTCCTTCCCTTCCTTTTTCCTCCTTCTGCAACTCTTGCCCAATCTCTCCACCTTCCTTCCCTCTCCATAGCTGTCAACTTGTCCCCTTTCTTGCAAGGAATCCTATTCGGAATAAGGGAAATTCCCTTTAAAAAAATGGGAAAAGTTGACAGCTATGTCTAAGCCAGGAGTCCCCAAACTAAGGCCCAGGGGCCGGATGTGACCCAATCACCTTCTAAATGCGGCCCACAGGCGGTCTGGGAATCAGCGTGTTTTTACATGAGTAGAATGTGTCCTTTTATTTAAAATGCATCTCTGGGTTATTTGTGGGGCCTGCCTGGTGTTTTTACATGAGTAGAATGTGTGCTTTTATTTAAAATGCATCTCTGGGTTATTTGTGGGGCATAGGAATTTGTTCATATATTTTTTCAAAATATACTCCGGCCCCTCACAAGGTCTAAGGGACAGTGGACCGCCCCCCTGCTGAAAAAGTTTGCTGACCCCTGCTCTAAGCCCCACTGGGTGCTTCGCTCACACGTCTAATAGTGCTACCAGCCAACTGGGGATGGGAGCTGGCAGGGTTACTGCAACAACCCACACAAAGGACCAGATTCCTCCACCAAATTGCCCAGAGAAGCCTGCATGCCTCACCCAGCTGTCCACAGCAACCCACTCTCTTCCTGTTCCACGCTGTTCCACCCTATCTTCCAATTCCCTCTGCCGCCTCATCTCTCCCTCCATGCCATCCCATCTCTGTGGCATGAAATGAGCATGGAGACTGCATCTCTGTGGCATGAAATGAGCATGGAGACTGAAAGCTGCAGAAACTCCCCAGAGTTATATCCTTGCGCTCCTTCATCTAGACGCCCGATTATTTTCTGCCTGGCCATTTCTTTGAGCAGAAATTAAACAGCGCTGCTTCATCATTCCATATCTTGGATGCTTCATGGCCCATCCTGAAGAGTCCTCCTGCCTTCTCCTTCTTTGGCAAAGTGCGCCAACGTTATCGGGGGATGCAAGAACTCACCGGAGAACATCACAGGATAGGACCACTCATAGGTGCCAACTCCCTGGGGCCCTGGGTGCCCAAGCCACTCATAGGTGCCAACTCCCTGGGGCCCTGGGTGCCCAAGCACCCACAAAATTCCCCATGAAGGGGCTGGGCACCCACAAATTTTGGTGCCAGGGCCATGCATATTGCATGGCACCCACAACCCCGGGCAACCACAGTTGTGGGGCCAAGCTGGCACTCCTGGCACCAGTACAATTAGCAGGGTGTGGAGAGGTATGAGCAGAGAGAGTAGAGTTTGTTTGATGGTGGCAATTCATTAATTGCCTGCAAATTACTTTGGGGTGTTCTAATAAATGTAGGTGTGATTGTTCAATTTTTAGCCCTTAAGTGGAAAATAGAAAATAAGGAAAGCCTGCAATGCAGAGAGATTTAAAATGTGTGCACAGGGACTGTGAGGATCACAAGAGAGATAAACGACAATAATAGAGCTGGCATCCAACTTAAATCACTTGTGCCCTCCTGATGTTTGCACACTTGAATGAGCATCTGTGCAAGAACCGTCCTTTCGGGCTGATGGAAAGTGTTACTGAAACCCAAGCAGAGCCCATTCCCTTTGTAGGAGAGATGGCTGGGGGAGTCTGTTGTGTCTTCATAAAAGCTTGGGTTTATTTACAGATGCTCCAGATAAGAGATTTATAGGGTTGCATCCTACAAGAACAGGCAGTGTCCGTTCCAAAATAACATCACTCCCAGATGTGGAAGTTAACAGGCTCTGAGCATATAAAGCCATAAATCTGCTGTGAGGATCACAAAGTAGATAAACGACAATATCTGCTAAAGCTGCCACCATAAATCAAAATCTACAGCCCCAGGGTTGCCTACTTCAAAAAGTAAATGCCCAGTCCTGATGTTTGCACACAATTGAATGAGCATTTTGTGCAAGAACCGTTTCCCCTTTGACGGGCTGATGGAACAGTGTAATACTAAAACCACATGAGTTGGCAGGCAGCCTCAAACGGAGCAATATAGATTCCTTTTGCCTGCTAGTTACTATTTATACATTTGCATTGTCGAACCTTACCTTCTTGTGACCTGGGCTCAAGCTTTTCTTGAAAGTTAAAATAAGGAAAATCTGATGGAGGCTTGTTCCATTCCTTTACTGAAGTCACTTTCTGATAAACAGCCAAACTACAATAATGATGCAAAAAATAAAAATAAAAATTCAAATACATAAGAGAGCTTGGATAACCCAGTCTTTTTGGCAGGTCACAAGGATGTGCTGTTTTGGCATGAGGGAATTATTTGTTGTTTCCTTCAAAACAACAGTCCAGATAAAAACTGATGAACGTACAGTTCTGTTTTACAATTTCTACAAAGAGAAAATGTTTTTCGATTCAATGCCTTGTCTCTCATACAACAAATGAATGTTGAGCAAGAAAGCTGAACAAGCTAACATCCTCAAATATTCAGTTCTTCATTGGAAATGGAAACAAATTAGTTTTTCTCCTTTCTTTAATCATTTTTGTTATGCGTGGTAATGCAGAAAGTTTGACCCAAAAAATTCCAGCAGCGGAGGGGGAATGCAATATATCACGGAGGGGATAATAAATAAGAACACACAGGAGAGAAAAAAATACATTGCAAATGTGGTAATAACCATTACATATATTTATTAATAAAGAATAAAAAAGACTCGGAAATCTCTCACACAACAATTAATACCTTCAGGTGGACATTGAGACATTTCAATTCCAGTAATTGTATGACGTTCTCCCTTCCAAAAGGGCCTGTTTATTTCCAAGATCTGATTTTCCATTTTGTTCACTGAAAACAGAAGGGTTTTTTCAAAGGAAAAAATCAGGCCTCAAGGACCTGGAAAAACTTTTTTTGAAAAAATCCCTAACCCGCCGGTCAGAATTTCACCAAAAAATCTGACGTTCTCCAATTTCCTCAAAAATGGTGCCAAAATTGCCAAGCCCCTAGGAAGATTTGCGGTGAAAACAGAAGGGTTTACTTCATCAAAGGAAAGGAAATCAGGCCCGACAAGTTGACCTGTGGAAAAAACTTTTTTTTTGAAAAAATCCCTAACCCGCGCAGTCAGAATTTCACCAAAAATCTGACGTTCTCCAATTTCTCAAAAATGGTGCCAAACTTTTGCCAATTTCCCCCCAGAAGATTTGCGGTGAAAACAGAAGGGTTTTTCCAAAGGAAAGGAAATCAGGCCTCACAAACCTGCGGAAAAACCTTTTTTTGAAAAAATCCCTAACCCGCCGGTCAGAATTTCACCAAAAATGACGTTCTCCAATTTCCTCAAAAATGGTGCCAAAATTTTAGATCCTGGAAGATTTGCTGGTGAAAACAGAAGGGTTTTTATCAAAGGAAAGGAAATCAGGCCTTCCAAGTTGACCTGCGGAAAAACTTTTTTTTGAAAAAGTTACCCGCGCGGTCAGAATTTCACCAAAAATCTGACGTTCTCCAATTTCCTCAAAAATGGTGCCAAAATTTTGCCAAGACTCGGAAGATTTGGCGGTGAAAACAGAAGGGTTTTTATCAAAGGAAAGGAAATCAGGCCCCAAGTTGACCTTGGAAAAACAGTTTTTTGAAAAAATCCCTAACCCGCGATGTCAGAATTTCACCAAAAATCTGACGTTCTCCAATTTCCTCAAAAATGGTCCAAAAAAACTGATGAAGAATTTCTGTTTGGGAATTTCTTCAAAGAAAAAATGTTTTTCGACAATGCCTTGTCCTTACAAAAATGAATTTGAAAAAATCCCTGCCATAGAATTTCTCAAATATTGCGTTCCCATTTCTCAAAAATGGAAACAAAAGTTTTTACATTTTGTTAAAACACATCAGAAAGCAAAAAAGTCAGCAGCGGAGGGGGAAGCCAACTCACGGAGGGGATAATAAATAAGAACCAGGGGAAAAAAATCAGCAAATGTGGTAATAAAAACTTATTCAGCATTGAATAAAAAAGGGGAAATCTCTCACACAACAATTAATACCTTCAGGCATTGAGACATTGTTCAATTCCAGTAAATGAAAGGCGTCTCCTCCCTTCCATTAAGGGCTAACTGTTTATTTCCATGGAAGTGATTTTCCATTTTGTTCACTGAGGTTGAAAAATGCTGGATGGGTGTGTGTGTGTGCATGTGTTTTTTGAGGGGGGGGGAATGAACAAATTCCTATGCCCCATTTTTTTCTGTATAACCCAGAATAAAGAGTCTTTAACATTTTAAACCTTATTTTAAAGGATTTTATTTAAAATTTTATTTCCCTTGGAAATTGCAGGGTAAGAAGGGAATTAAACTTTTCCCCTGCCATAGTGCCCCATCAGTTACACACACACAGGAGCAGTCTCCAACAAAAATGGTGCCAAAATTTTCAAGACCGGACCATCCATGGGCCAGATTGAGAAGGCGATTGGGCAATAATTTCCACTTGTGCATTGGGACTTTCCACCCCCTGCATGTGCTCTGAGCCCACCCCAAATCTCCAGGGAACATATTTAGGGGCAGGAGAAGTCCCTGGTGTGCAAGAGGGACATGTTACTCAATGATACTTTGGATGCAACTCACAGTTGATCTTTTCCCTGTGAAAAGAAATGGACATCTTTTCTTATGAGGCAAATGCAGGCTCGTTGGGGGAAGGATCCAGAACAGGACCACAGAATGGACACACACACAAAATCCACTCACCCAGACACTATCTTGTAAGTCCACTCATCTTTTTACCGGTGGGCGGCATTTTGGCCAGGCAGCCAGGCATCAATAGTTTTCCGCATGGGTTGGCAAACTGAGCCCGGGGGCCGGATCCGGGGGCCGGATCGCCTTCTCAATCGCCTTCTCAATCCGGCCGCAGATCGGTCCAGGAATCAGCGTGTTTTTACATGAGTAGAATGTCCTTTTATTTAAAATGCATCTCTGGGTTATTTGTAGGGCATAGGAATTCATTCATTTTTTTTTCAAAAAATAGCCCGGCCCCCCACAAGGTCTGTGGGACAGTGGACCAGACCCCTGCTGAAAAAATTTGCTGACCCCTGGTTTTCCAGCTTACGGGGGAGGTATACCATTTTCCCCCTGCACCATAGCCGGCCGCATCATCTGTGTTGGGGAACAGCTCCAGCCAATCAGCTAGCAGGGTGGGAGTGGCCGTGAGTAATTTAATCATGGCGCAGCCAGTTGGCTCCCTCTTCCTTGCCCTGCCCACCCACCCTCTTTTCATGCTTTGCTCTGATATGACCTCACTATAGCAATTGCCGGTCGCCATGTTGTTGGGACCAGGTAGGGTTTTTTTTTCCTCTTGGCAAATTGGCACTGGCCATTTGGTTTTCGCCTACCTAGTAACAATCATCCCAAGTTTTGTGAGGTTAGGCATTGGGTAAGCCTTTGTTTGGTTGGAGGAGAGGTTGCTGCCTTCTCCTGCCCCTTCTCAGTAAGGGCATCCTGTTAAAGGGATCCAGGGTGTGAATACTGTCCAAAGCCTGGGTGTGGCTTAGGGCCATGTCACAGCCCCTATGGGGACCCCCACGGGGTGCCACTATCTGTTGTAAGTTATAGGGCACCCCCTATTGGTCATTTACCTTTAGCTGGACTCCCTGCAGACGGTCAGGAGTCAAGATATAGCCTGGGTTCACCCCCAATGCCTAAGCCAAACTGCTCACACCTGTAACCAATAAAGTTGTGGCCTATTTGAACCCATAAACCAAAATACTCCAAAATACTGTCAGTGTGTTTTCAGTGTGTTTTATTGTTTTCCCGGGGAACTTTGTGGCTCGGGTGCCTTGGCATTAAGGGTGGGTTGTAAACACAGAATCACAAATGCTGTGCAGGACAGAAATGGTATAATATATCCGAACCATAATCTAAAGAAGCACAGAACAGTTCCTGCTTCATTTTTATTATTATTCCTTTAGGCACTTGGCTTTGTGCACAGAAACAACTTTGCAGCAGTCAAGAACAGAGCAGGATGGCACTCTCACAAGGTTTGAACTGGGCCAACTACAGGATTTGTAAAGAAGGCTAAATCCCACATGAATCATTAATACTTCTGCATGCACCCACTGTCGAAACCTGACAGAGACCTTGAAAAATAACAAAGTAGTTATTTTGTGCCTTTTCTAACTTGAGTTGCATCACCCTTAGGCAGGGCTGCCTTCGCCTCTTTGTTGTTGGTGGTGAGGATGTGCTTTTCCTGTCAGCGTGCAGAATGTTACCATCTGCAGCTTGAGGTGGTGAGAATATGTCCCTAGGCAGATGAACGTTCCTTAAGGCAGCCTTCCCTAACCTGGTGCCCTTCAGATAATAATGATTTAATAATAATTTTATTATTTATACCCCGTCCATCTGGCCAGGTCGGCCCGGCCACTCTGGGAGGCTTCCAGCACATACAAAAACACATGAAAACATCAAACATTAAAAATTTCCTGATACAGGGCTGCCTTTGGGTGTCTTCTAAAAGTTGTGTAGTTCTTTATCTCTCTGGCGTCTGATGGGAGGGTGTTCCACTGCCGAGAAGGCCCTCTACCTGATTCCCTGTAACTTCGCTTCTCAGAGTGAGGTAACCTGCAGAAGACCCTCGGAGGTGGACCTCAGTCTGAACGATAGAGGTGGAGACATTCCTTCAGTTATACTGAAGAGAAGATACTTTGGACGACAACTTCCTAGCTGCGGCTGATGGAAATTGTCATTAAACCAGCTTCAGCCTGCAGCATAGGATACAGGCTTTGCGTTTCCCATGGATTATTATGTTTGGAAGATGCCCTGGTTTCTTTCTCCTGATCCCCACAGGAAGTTAAATATGCAGCATCTTCCAATATTTCAGCTATTGTTCCATGTGTCTGTTGGAAACGAATGGGTGATTCCGTTCCAGGAACTGGCAAAAGCGCTAGTGACATATGTACGACAAAGTCCTGACACAGCAGAAATGCCTCATATTAACGGTGGTGCTTTCAGTATCAGAACTGTTAACTAGACAGAAACCGTTCATGCACTGGCATAAAGCAGGGGCATAAAGCAGCGATCCCGCCAGATGTGAGCACCCGGCACTTCCGAAACAGAAAAATTCAAAAGAAACTCTGTAAGTAAAAGTTTTGGACTTTGTGACAAGTTTGGAGAATACTGCTTGCAGAGGAACTTTAAAAGGAAGCCTGTTCCCTTTGAACTGTTCGTATGAACTTGGTAGCGCTAAAGGATTAAAGCCGCGTCTAACGGAAAAGTTTTGCGAACTCTGCCAAACTTCTTAAAAGTTGTTTAAAAGTAACTTAAAGGATGTTTAGAGACTTAAAAACTGTTGATATGGCAAAAGAAGACACCGCTCCCCCTCAGGACTAGGATTCCGGGCCGGTAGCGGGCTGCAATACATTGTTGCCATTTTTTTTTTCTCGCTGTTGGTGCTTCATTGTTTCAGTGACTGTTTACCAGTGGAGACATTTGGACTTTTTTGTAGCCAGTTACATGCTATTTTGTGGACTTGGTGGTAACACTGCAAGGGAAAAACAGATATTGACTTGGGCTATTTAAAATAGACTCTTCTTGACATTAAGGCATTTATAACTTTGGAGAACTGTAAACTCTTAGCCTAAAAAGGCTGGACTTTCGGACTGGTGGGGACTCCTGGCTCAGCAGGCTCTTTGTTCTCAGAAGAGAGCTGCTGGCCACCTGGTGTTTACTTTTGGGACTGTTGGTCTTCTGCTGTGAATGTCTGAGATTGTTACCATAGCAACTGGAGTGACCTTGAGATTACAATTGCAGAGCCCACAGGAAATGGACACTAGATCTAAAACAACTGGTGCTAGCTCTGCACAAAAAAGAGGCTCTGTTTCCCTAACTCTGCAGGAGCAAATGGAGAAATTGGTTGCAAGCGTGGCAGAAGTTACAGCAGGATTGAAAAATGTCACAGAGGGGCTGAAGCAAACACAAGATTCAGTTGCCTCTGCAATAGAAAAACTCCAAGTGGATATAAAATCTGATATAAAAAATTCTACCCAGACTCTCGAAAAATCAATTGGCCAGATTGAGGAGAACGTAAGGAAAAACAGAGACGAAATTAATAAAATTGGGCAGGAGGTGACCACACTGAAAAAGGACTCTGAGGAAATTAAAGTGGTCAGAGAAAAAATAAAAAAAGTGGAAGAAAAGTTGGACAATTTAGACTTGGAGCAGTTGGAGAATATTGGAACACGACAGAGGTCTGTGGAGGAATCTCTCGCCTTTCTGCAACTACATCAGAGAGAGGGAAACATCCGTCTAAGGGGTCTTCCAGAATTGGAAGGAGAAGACCTAAAAGCTTATATTGCGGAGGTGTTTTCAACATATTGGGAATTAGAAGAGGTAAACGTCTCAGCACGCATAGTGAAGGCCTTCAGATTTGGACCCAGAGGTTCCAGAGGAAAGAAAAGCACCAAGGCAGTCAGCGACTGTTTGTTGGTGCTGCACGATAGACACGACAGAGACTACTTCCTGGACTTGCACTACAGAAACAACCTCGTGGTACAGCAGAACAAAGTAATTCTTTATAAGGACATCCCCAGGTACTTTTTAGACAAAAGAGCTCCTTACAACGATTTGGTTACAGAGTTAAGAAGAAAAAGATCTCCTTCAGTTGGGAGTTTCCTGAAGGCCTCGCATTTACGTTTGAAGGGAAAAAGATAAGAATAAGATCTCTGACGGATAAACAAAAGTTTCTGGACAAGCACCTGGAGCAGTTTGAAGGAACTGCACTTGATCCAGCACAACTCTACAAGCTTCCAGGGCTATTTCCACCGCCGTCGAGACCCGAAGGGCCGAGTCAAGATCCAGAGGAGGACAAGAAAGGAGAAGCATCTGGAGGAGCAGAATAAATAAAGGAAAATGACGCTTAAACTAACAACATGGAATGTTCGGGGATTAAATCAGAGACCAAAGAGACGCAGAGTGTTTTATAGCCTAGAAAAGAAGAATTTAGACATAATATGTCTACAGGAGACTCACATAGTTCGACGTCACAGAAGATTATTACAGAACAAGAAACTAGGCCAAGAGTTCATATCATCGGATAAAGTCAAGAAGAGAGGAGTTGTAATATATGCAAAGGAGAAATATAGCCCAAGACAGCTATTTAAAGATGAGGAAGGAAGATACATCGCAATTGAAATCAACGTACAAGGCGAAAAATTTTTGATCCTGGGACTTTACGCACCAAACGATGGAAAGTCGATTTTCTACAAAAAAATACATGACTTGCTGTTGGAGTATATGGACTATAAGGTAGTGTGCCTTGGAGATTTTAATGGGGCAGTTTCCACATTAATGGACAGATCACAAAGAACTAAATTAACGAATGATGGGAAGCTCCCAAGGACTTTTTTTGAAATGGTGGATAATTTGAATTTGGTGGATTCCTGGAGATTAAAAAACCCTACAGAAACAGAGGCAACGTATTACAGTGAATCTCAGCAGTCATGGTCAAGGATAGATTACATTTGGATCTCGAATGAATTGGCTCCAAAAATACAAAAGGCAGAAATCGGCCCCAAAATACTTTCAGACCACAACCCGGTACAGTTAAATTTAAAAATGATTTCCAAGGACTCTTTCAGATGGAGAATGGATGACGCACTGATGAGAGATACCAAGCTAGTAGAAAAAGCGGCAAAAAAGATGAAAGAATATTTTCAAATGAATTGGAGTTCCGAAGTGGAGAAAAGAATTGCTTGGGATGCAAGTAAAGCGGTAATGAGAGGATTCCTCATAAGTGAAAAGGCGAAAAAGAAGAAACAACAAAATTTAGAAATGGAGAGATTGTTGAAATTAATTAAAGAAAAGGAAAAAGCAACTAAGAGGGCATCCCAGATGTGTTAAAATTCAAAAAGAAATTAAATACTTGCAATCCCAATATGCAAATATTATGAATCAGGACATTGAATGGAAAGTAAAAATGATGAAACAAAGGACATTTGAATCTGCTAATAAATGTGGAAAACTACTAGCCTGGCAATTAAAGAAAAGACAAAAAGCCAACGTCATCACAAATTTGGTAGTAAATGAAAAAAACGTAGAGAAACCAGAGGAAATCAGATGGCATTTTCAGAGATTCTACAAGCAACTGTACAAGGCGGAGAAGATAGATGAAGCAGAGATAGACCGATTTCTGGAAAAGAATGGATTGCAAAAAGTCCCAGAGGAAAAGTTAACAATTCTCAACCACCCAATATCGACACAAGAGATGGAAGATGCAATAAACAATATGCAATTGGGGAAGGCCCCAGGACCGGATGGACTATCAGCAAAATATTATAAGACATTAAAAGACTGGCTATTGCAGCCATTAAGAGAAATTTGCAACAAGATACTAGAAGGAGATAGGGCACCAGAGACGTGGAAAGAAGCCTTTATCACACTGATCCCAAAACCAGATACAGATAAGACTCAAATGAAAAATTATCGTCCAATATCCCTGCTGAATGTGGACTATAAAATTTTTGCAAATGTTTTGGCTACAAGGTTGAAAAGAGTGCTGAAAGATTATATACATAGAGACCAAGCAGGTTTCCTACCAGGAAGACAAATAAGCAACAATACGAGAATCATCGTGGACATTTTAGAAAAACTGGAGAGAGACATAAACATAGATGCGGCACTTTTGTTTGTTGATGCAGAGAAAGCATTTGATAAAGTATCTTGGATATTTATGAAAAAGAATTTGCAAAAGATGGGAGTTGGAGAAAAATTTTTAAATGGCATTAAGGCCATCTATACAGAACAAAGAGCAAAAGTAATAGTAAATAGTGTGATATCGGAGGAGATTGAAGTTGAGAAAGGAACAAGACAAGGGTGCCCTATCTCCCCTTTACTATTTATTACGGTCCTGGAAGTCCTCCTGAATATGATTCGAAAAGATAAATGGACAAAAGGAATTAGAGTGGGAGAGAAAGAATATAAATTACGCGCCTTTGCAGATGATTTGATGTTATCCCTTCAAGAACCCGAAAGCAGTGTCCCCAGAGCTTTGGAATTAATTGAACAATTTGGACGTGTAGCTGGCTTCAAATTGAATAAACAGAAAACCAAAGTTTTAGGCAAAAATTTGAGTGCAGAACAGATTCAAAGAATACAAGAATCCACTGGACTTAATTTTGTTAAAACTGTAAAATATTTAGGTGTCAATCTCACAGCTAAGAACTTGAACCTGTACAAGGATAATTATGAAAAACTGTGGATGGAGATAAAAAAAGATATGGAAATTTGGACAAGACTCAAACTGTCATTAATGGGAAGAATTGCAGTGGTTAAAATGAATGTCCTACCAAGGATGCTGTTTTTATTCCAAGCCATACCGATCTTGGACAAATTGGACTGCTTCAAGAAATGGCAAAAGGACTTATCGAAGTTTATATGGCAGGGCAAAAAGCCCAGAATCAAGTTTAAGATTTTAACAGACTCTAAAGAGAGAGGAGGCTTTGCCCTGCCGGATTTAAGACTTTATTTTGAAGCTGCAGCCTTTTGCTGGTTAAAAGATTGGTTTAAATTAGAAAATGTTGATGTGTTGGACTTGGAAGGTCATGATAATATGTTCGGTTGGCATGCATACCTCTGGTATGACAAGGCTAAAATTCACAGAACTTTTAAGACTCATATAGTTAGAAAATCCCTGTATCAGGTTTGGATTAGATACAAAGACTTGTTGGAGAGAAAGACACCTAGATGGATCTCCCCAGTGGAGGCCAAGGCCTATAAGAGACCGAACATGTCTGCGAACTGGTTAAGATATATGGACATATTGCAGCAGGATGGGGACGTATTTAAGATGAAAAGTTATGACCAAGTTAAAAGTCAGGTCCCCGACTGGCTGCAGTATCATCAGGTGTATGAAACATTTAAAATGGACAAAAAAGTTGGTTTTCAGGTAGAAAAATCAAAACTGGAGACAGAACTGATAGAATCGAACTTTAAGAACCTTTCCAAAATGTATAATCTCTTGCTAGAGTGGCATACTAAAGATGAATTGGTTAAATCGTCAATGATAGATTGGGCGAAAGATGTAGGACATAATATTATGATGGATGACTGGGAGAGACTGTGGCAGAAAGGTATCAAATTTACGGCTTGTAATAGTTTAAGAGAAAACATAATGAAAATGATGTATAGATGGTATTTGACGCCAGTTAAGATAGCTAAAATGAACACCAAAATGTCAGATGTATGCTGGAAATGTAAACATGCGAAAGGTACCTTTTTTCATATGTGGTGGTTGTGCCCAGTGGTGAATGCCTTCTGGGATAAGATTTATAATGAACTTAAGAAGGTAATGAAAGTTACCTTTTGTAAGAAACCAGAGGCATTCCTTCTGAGCATGACCAATGAAGAGATACCCAGTCAGGACAGAGTCTTTTTTATGTATGCCACGACAGCAGCTAGAATTTTATTGGCAAGAACATGGAAAGGAGAAGAAATACCAACGGTGGAAGAATGGCAGATGAAGATGATGGAATATATGGAACTTGCAGACCTGACCGCCAGAATCCGGGACCAGAGGGAGGAGAGGGTGTCACAGGATTGGAAAAAATTTAAAGATTATCTAGTTAAATTCAGTGAAATTGAATATTTGAGCAGAATCAAATAGAATAGCGGCTTTAGTAGTTCTATGTTAGATAACTGTTAAAAAGATATTTCTTTTTCTGGTAATAATGATTTATTGGTTAAAGAATAGGTTAAGATTTTGGATTTAAATTTGGATTTATATCCGATAAAGTATTAAGCAAGTTAAGTCAAGATTATGAAGAAATAAGATATATGATAATGGAATAAGAGATAAAGCTACCCATAATATATGTATGATTGTGTAGACAGTGGAAGGAGCAGGGGAAGTCTTTTAAATAAGAAGATAAGATTAAGATAAGTACAAAGTTAGGTGTATTCAAGGTTTGTATGTGTTTCTTTTTTTATGTTTTTATATTGTCGTTGTTTGTATTTTGTGTTTCTTATAATGTGTATTTGTATGTTTTCTTTTTTGTATTACTGGAAAATAATAAATTCTTATAAAAAAAAAAAAAAAATAAAGCAGGGGCTCACTCTCACAATTCTTTATCCCTCAGTCTTGCTCGCCCGGCAAACTTCAGTGATTATGTTTTGATGTCTGCCGACACCAATGGTCCTACACACAGCAGAAGTTGTCCAAGCCAACCCTGCTGCTATCACCAATTTCTGGATAGTCTCGGTGAGTTTAATTTGTCATACCCCATGGGCCGCATTTGTGCAATGCCTGGAAGAATTAAAACAGCGGGAGTTCAGTGGAGAGCTTTTGGTCCCCTTAAAAAAAATGAGCGAGCGCTGCTGTTACTAGTTTTGGCACTTCCAGATGGTCTGAGTAATGAATCTTTGCTAATGTTGAGTAACAGTGTTATGAAAAACTGTGCAAGATATTAAGACAATATGTTTCGAACAATCGCTTTTGGGAAGCATTTCAGTTTTTTAATAATAAATGGGATGACAAGGCGAAGCGTACTATTTGTTTATTTGTTTATTTACTTGTTTGTTTGTTTATTTGTTTTAAGTGAGTGAGGCAGCTTCCTTCTTACAAACTAGAAAAATTGTGGCAACATGGTAACAGAATAATTCTGCCAACACTCATGTAACGCCTTAAGGTTTCCTCCTTAATTTTGAAAATAGGTTTTAGGTGTTATTGAAGGCCGGAACACATAGCCACCAACATCTCGAGTTCCCAAACCGGGATGCAAATCTTCCCGCCAGCGCTCCCGTGTGAGTCATATGACCTGTGAGAGATCCCCTAAAGACGTGCTTTTTCGAGGCTGTGCTCGCATGGTGCCCCAAAATGCATGCTTTGGGGTACTGTGTGAGATCGTGGCCCCCAAGAAAGCATTTTTCGAGGGGGGGCGTTTTTTTGGCATGAGATCTCAATGTGAAATCACGCAAGATCGCAGTACTCAAAATGGCCGCCGTGCTCTTCCACGAGATGTCCCATTTTTCGAGGACACTTGTGGGGTATGAGAGTACCTGTGTTAGAAGCAAAAGGTCCCATGTTCAGTCTCTGGCATCTCCCAGTAGGGTTGGGGGAGACTCCTTTTTGAAAGCCAAAAGAGCTGCCATGGACCCCATATGTGTGATTTGTATTGCTGGGGGAGCAAGGGGGGGCAGTGAAGCAAGCTGGATGGGTTATTTGAAGGCAAATTGTTGACTTTGGGGAGGGCACAGCAGGGACAAGGGTTAAAGTCCTCCAAACTCCCATTCTGTCTGGATTGTGGGCCCCACAATGGCAATTTTTGTGTGCTTAAACTGCACCTAAAGGCACAGCTACACATATCACCTGTATAATATGTCCCTGGGGGACTGAAACCACTTAATAGTTAAAAAAAAAAACTTAGAAAGAGACCTGTGATTTTCCACCTTCGCATGCCATTTGTTCTGGACATAGAAAAGCAGTGATTTCATTTATTTATTGTAAAAAGAAAATGTGTGTGCCCCTTGATTGTGGAAAAACCCCTAAGCCATTTGCGAGAAACATTTAAATGATCAAAATGAAAGAGTTTAAAACGATTTGAAATAATTTACTTGACTCACATTCCCACATCTGTGACATTTTGACCAAAATGCAAGGCAAGCTTGTAGAAGAGGAGTTTGGATTTGATATCCTGCTTTATCACTACCCTAAGGAGTCTCAAAGCAGCTAACATTCTCCTTTCCCTTCCTCCCCACAACAAACACTCTGTGAGGTGAGTGGGGCTGAGAGACTTCAAAGAAGTGTGACTAGCCCAAGGTCACCCAGCAGCTGCATGTGGAGGAGCAGAGACGCGAACCCGGTTCCCCAGATTACAAGTCTACCACTCTTAACCACTACACCACACTGGCTCAGGTGTCATTTGCCTCAGCAAGCACATTTTGTGGGCTTTGGGTGTGCAATGCTTTTCTGTCTGCTTTTCCCTGTCTGCTTTTCCTTGTGATCAAGGTGGTTTGCTCTTCTTTGAACTTATATGACCTCTCTTTCCTGCCCTACAGGAAATAAATTTGCGTGGACAGGCAGAGTCTCTCCCCCCCAACCCCAGGTGACCCCCGAGCGGAATAATGACTCAAGACAACGTGCTATGGGATTAAAATTGGCCACAACTTTATTAAGTTTCAGATGTAGGGAGACCTTGGCTCAGGCATTGGCCGTTTATCCTTCCCAGCCTGCAGCCGGGGATCTGGGAGACATCAGGGTTATCCAGAATGTGTGGGGATTGGGCCGGCTCTGGAGAACATCTGTTCAAGCAGAGAGCCCGCCCCCGTTTCGCCGTTGTCGCAGGGGGGAGCAATGACAACCTCTCGGCGTATGGCCAATGCCTCCCCTCAAGACCCCTTTAACGGGGAACCCTGGGATCACCGCGCAAGGGGGGCATGGGTCACAGCTTCAGCCCCCCCCCATTTAGGAAAATAGACTAAAGGATTCCGCCCAAGGCCTGAAACCGCCAAAGTTGTGACGTTTTGCTACGGGGAAGGCCAATGCAGGAAAATTTCTTTCTGGCCCTTCAACAGTGACCATGATGTAGCAGCGCCTGCATACCTGAGGAGAAGAGGTTAACCCGCAAAAGAAGTCTTAACTGAGGGAGGGCAGTGTGGGAGAAGCCCTGGAGCCAACTGACGCTTCGCGGGTGAGATTCACCCTACCTGGCTGATCCTCTGGCAACGCCTCCCCAGGCGGGATTGGTCGATTGGCTGAGGTAGGCGGAGACCTCCAGGCCTGGGGAGGGCGAAGCCAGCCCGTACTACTGGGAGCCACACTGGGATCTGGGGGACTGCGCGTGACCACGCAAAAGGAGCCCCCCATCTGATGTGGGGAGCAGTCATTCTCAGTACCCAATGCAGGGGGTTCCCCCCCCATTTGATTGTGGGCTGTGAGGTTCTGCAGATACCTTTTGCAATGCCTTTCATGCTCCCTGAATACTTTTCCTTATGATCCCTTTGTGATTGGCACTGAACACAAATTTATATCTAATCATATCCTCAGGATTTGCAAATACATAACTTCTAGCTTTTTTTCTTAGTGCTGTTACGTAAGAGTCTGTCTGTTAATCATCTTAACAGCTGAGTTCAGAACAGATAGCACTGCAAATACAAAACTTCTCACCCTCTTTCTCTCATTGCACCAAGTTTTGAGATGGTGCACACTTCTCGGGTAGAAGCTATGGGCGTGCATCAGATTCAGGTGAATAATAAATCGCAAGCCCTTGTGGGCTGCTTTGGACAAAATTGGTGCTTGTCCAAAATGAAGCAGGATCTATCAAAGTAGGCAGCCTGTTCAGGATGCTTCAGAGATTTGAACATTGAAAAAATGCTGCAGTCAGTGTGTCTGCCAAAAAACAAAACAAAAATCCCCCATAGTTGCAATATGAGGAAAATGCCAGGGCAGGGGAGGGAGGAGAGAGAGTTATTTGGGGATAGATAGGCCACAAAATGATTTTACCAGGGTAATCACATTGTTTTGGGAGGGGGAGGGTTGTTAAAGTAATGTATCACTTTGTTCTTCTCTGTTGTCTGCTCTAATTCTGTTAATGGTACTTGTTTTGAAAATTAACATTTACATCATTTTGCCTCTGCCACTTCCTCACACACCCACTCTTTTGAAATCAGCTTTCTACGTTGTTTCCCTGGTTTTTTGATGTCAGCTGAGCAGAACGCAAACCTGAAGCTGCCCCCCATCGTCATAACTCCCTAGCCTCTGGACCTACCCTTCGGATATTTTGCAAATTGTTCCTACTTTCCTCTAGGATGTAGGTCATCTTTATAGTAAAGCTGTTGCTCGCAATACTACAGGGAAGAAAGCAAATCCCTTTTAGTTCTCTCCCCGGTAAAGGTGCCTAACACACCAGCAACAACCCTCACAGATATCCTGAAATGATCGTGGACATGCAGTCGTACCTCAGAAGTCGAACAGAATTCCGTTTGACTTCCAAAAAATTTTGAAACCAAGGTGCAGCTTCTGATTGGCTGCAGGAAGTTCCTGCAGCCAATCAGAAGCCGCGGAAGCCACATTGGACGTTCGGGTTCCCAAAAAAGTTTGCAAACCAGAACACTCACTTCCAGGTTTGTGGCGTTCGGAAGGCAAAATGTTTGACTCGCAAGGTGTTCGGAATCCAAGGTACGTCTGTATAAAGTTAAATGGTCCAACATTTTGTTGTACTGGAGTTTGTTTAAGATGGCGAGGCTTGCCATATGTCAGGATATTTCCTTTTTTTCGTGTAAAATTTGCGTTGGGGGGGGGAGATTTTGCTGAACGTCAGGGCAGTGTGATGTAAAAAGCAGTGGAAATAGCTCAAAAAGCTTAAAATCACTATTTTGGGGGTAGGTTGCCCCCAAAAGCTCAACAATTGGGGTTTGTTCCAAAAAAACAACTTTGGTGGTTGCCTTAAAAAAAATAAGAATTTTGGGGTGTTTCTAAAATAAGCTCAACGACTCTGCGGGTGTTGGGAATTTTACTTTTTCAAATATGGCAACCCTAAAGATGCCTCAGCTACTAGTATTTGCAATCAACTCGCGTCTTTTCCTGCTTACTGCTGCAAGTATTATTTATGCAGTATCACAGGAGACAGTATCAAAATCTAAAGACTTATAAAGCTTGTTAAGAAACCAACCATTCAGAAAACACACAAGTTATTTACAAAGATTGCAAAATGTAGCTTTCAAAATAATTTGTTCTCTTTTAGTTTGTTGTAAATATTGTAAAAACATTGTAACACACTGCATCGTGTTTTATATCATTTATGTATTTGAGGGGAGGAAATTGTACGTTTAGTCATGGCGTGATCAATATGTGGCATGCAATTTGTATTTTTCTATTTGTTCAGATTTGTTTAAGGTTTGCAGTTGAGCAACATCTGAATTTATTGTTTTTATTCTGTTCTCCTAGCCAGTTATAATCCATTATTTTACTGTGTTGTACAGTACTGACCCAGTTGGCGCTGTGGGTTAAACCACAGAGTCTAGGGCTTGCTGATCAGAAGGTCGGCGGTTGAATCCCTGCGACGGGGTGAGCTCCTGTTGCTCGGTCCCAGCTCCTGCCCACCTAGCAGTTCAAAAGCATCAAAGTGCAAGTAGATAAATAGGTACCGCTCCAGCGGGAAGGTAAACGGCATTTCCGTGCGCTGCTCTGGTTCGCCAGAAGCGGCTTTGTCATGCTGGCCACATGACCCGGAAGCTGTCTGCGGACAAACGCCAGGTCCCTCGTTCTATAGAGCGAGATGAGCGCCACAACCCCAGAGTCGGACACAACTGGACCTGATGTTCAGGGGTCCCTTTACCTTTTTACAGTACTGATGCATAGGTGATACTGTGTTGCTACTAGACACTCTGTGTTTTCCTTAGGATGGAGGGAGGAATATAAGTATGAGGAAATAAATTAATAAGTAAGTACTGTATGGTAAATGAAATATTTTATTTCTGTCTAACAGAGCACGGAAAGATCTGACCAACGTGCTTGTGTTTTCTTGAATTACTGTTCCTAATTCAACGCATGCATGCTAAAAATATTCTTAGAACTATTTAGGGTGATCTCTCTCCTTAACTATCTCATTTTCTAAGAGCAAAAGTTCACAAAAAGCAGGACTATTCCGTCTGCTCGCAACTTGCCTGTAAACCAGTCTCCTTTTAGTTTACATAGTTTTCGCCGCAAATAAATTCCTGGGAGAAAGCAGGAACAGGACTTGACAGATAACCGAATATTTGCAAACCTAGACTAAACCTGACATGGCACTTGCATCCTTGTGGTAGAGATTAGCATGGCTTAAATGGCATTAACAACCGAGGTACTTATGTTAGTACGCTAAGTCACAAAGACAGGTGGTCTAGGCTGTGCCATGCAGTACCAAGGTGCTGGGTGACTCCACAAGTAGTAATTGTTAAATAACGGTGCTCTTAGCATCCCTCACCTTGAAATGAAGCACAGCAGGAGACTATTATACATGGTCAATATGAGAGGGGATATGATCCATTCGAGTGTCTCTGCAATTGTTCTACATTCATTAAGCCTCTCTGTGCAGGGACTATGCAGGCGGGCGCTCAGCAACCACCGACCCATGCACGGTTTCGGATGCGGGCAGATGACGGAGCCAAGCTCTTCCTGCTGCCTCGCAACAGAATATTAAAAACACAATAAAACATCAAACATTAAAAAGGTAGCATAGGTACAGTGGGCCGGCCTAGGCAGTTTACATGAGTTGAAACCCAGAGGAATTGCTGTGTTTGGTATTGCCTTGTGTTTCCTTTGCATCGTAACAAATCCTCTTTGTTCTGAAATGAATGGCAAGAAATAATGCAATGACAGTGTACCGTTAATTCATTTAGTAAAATTCTTCCGCAGCAGACAACGAGGCCGATAATGTGGTTTTGTCAGAAGCTGAACTGCAGTAGAATGGAAACAGCGCAGCATGCGTTAAACAGGGGTCGGAGGAGAAATCGATGCCTTCTTGCAGGATCACTTCTAAATCCACCATCCCTGGCCTCTTTAGGAAACGCCCATTTTGCAATGTGCAAAACAACCAAGGCGTAGGTTCTAGCATGTTAAACAAATGGCTCTGAGCTCTTGAATTTCTCTTCGTGAATTATTGTGCTGCACAAAGCTGTTCTGTATGAAATGTGTGTATCTCATGGCGCCAGTGAATTGAAGATGAACATGAATGCAAAAAAAGGTAGCATCAAATTCATTTTCTGATAAGGGTAGTGCTTGCAGTGTTTTTGAACTATGAAAAATATATGCTTCTTTGAAGTCAAAAGGCTTACCTCTGGGGCTCACTATTTTTCACTTTGTAAGCTCTGCCTCTTCTCATTGGGTAAAAAAAATAAAATAACCCCTTTTCAGCATTATATATTCACTTCAAAAAGATAAGGAAAGAAAGAGAAAGAGAGGATATGAGAAGTGGACGGTTTTTGTGATGGAACAGCATGATTTCTTTAATACGATTAATCAGCATGCAGGAGACTTGCTGTTGGTACTCTTACTACATTTTTGAACACAACAAGAGTTACATAAATGCAATAAATGGCATTACAATAATGTCATAGTGAATGTTTAATTGCTCCCTTGTCGATTCCGGGACTATTTGAACTGGAAAAACATTCAAGGCAGACATTCTGTAAGCCTTATTTTGAAAACAGACCGAGGGAATTCTGTCTTTAGAAGGCTATATGAAATCACAAGTATGTAATATTGATCCTGTTGGCTCCTCAGTGATGAGAGCGTTCTGAAAATAAGGAAGACAGAATTGTTGTTTGAAATGCTGTACTAGAAGGAAATGTTTTGCATTTGGCCTAGCTTTGGAAGCTGGAAGTAGATGTTATGACACATGCATGGTTAACTGTTCTCTGTTTTTATTAGCTTCTTACATTTTTATCTTAACTGTTTTCCGTCATGGAACCCAAGGCAATATGCATGTGGTTTCCTGACAGTCTCTCATCTCTCTCTCTCTCTCTCTCTCTCTCTCTCTCTCTCTCTCTCTCTCTTTCTCTTTCTCTCTCTCCAATTGGGAGCCTGCTAGAGAAGCCTGACAGTATGTGGAGGGCCACAGATTCCACATCTCTGCTCTTGCATAAGCAACCCTGTGGACATCCTGTTCTGTTCTTTGGTGGAATCTACACACACACATATATTAAAAAACCGCTATGAAAATGCTTTAAAAAACGTTTTGGAAAATACATTGAATTTTGCATAGCTCCCTGTGGCCATCTAGTGTCACATTTCTATACTGCACTTTACAACACATTTAAAACATTTTATTTGCAGCCGTGTAGATGAGTCCTTGGTCTCAAAAGAAAGGAAAGAATCAAAATCCCCGGTAAAAATGAAATTGTTACCAACAAAAGCTGGCATCTTAAGATCAATATCAGCTTCCTATTTAGAGACAGCGAGGAAGTCTGCCTCTTATTTCAATAATAATATTTATGTAAGGAAACAGGAATAGGGAGATGCCTAGTGAGTGGTATGAATTGACAAAGGAATCCACTAAGAGAAGGAGGAAGCCTGATATGAAGGATGTTGTGGATGTTTCTGATATTCACCAAGGCACGGTTTCATTGTCCTTTGCTGAAGCTTATGAACACGTGAATATCAAAGGGCTGGAAGACGGGGCAAGTGAATATGGAAGTGCACATAACAGAGCAAAATCAGGTTTCATGACACCGTGGAAACATATATAAGCAGATGCCGTTCCTCGCACGGAGCAAGGTGAAGTTCTTCAGAGTGGCTGGGACCCTCAAGCCGGTGAAACAAGCGGGCATCAGCAGAAATCCTAGAGAACAGGAGACATAACAAAACAGGAGGGTGATATTTCTGAATCTTTGGTCTAGCTTACATCTCCATGCCATGTACACCGCTCAGTTTGCAGGTAGCAAAATAAGTTCAGGAGGTGTTTAAAAATACATGGAGCTGTCTCAGATTATAAAGCACATATACAAGGCCGGATTTAGGTTTGATGAGGCCCTAAGCTACTGAAGGTAATGGGGCCCTTTATATGTCCAGCTGTCCTTTGTCAACAACAAATTGTCACTTTTTGTGTGTGTTGAATATATGCTATATGGTAATTAATAATAATAATAATAATAAATAATAATAATAATAATAATAATAATAATTATTATTTGTACCCCGCCCATCTGGCTGGATTTCCCCAGCCACTCTGGGCGGCTTCCAACAAAAATCAAATACATTAAAATATCACACATTAAAAGCTTCCCTAAACAGGGCTGCCTTCAGATGTCCTCTAAATGTCTGGTAGTTGTCTATCTCTTTGACATCTGAAGGGAGGGCGTTCCACAGGGCAGGTGATTATGGACCTAATAGGTATCTAAAGCCATTTGCACAAGTTGCCGTGCAACCCGTCCATGTAGAATGTAGGCACCCTATATACAGAAATGAGAAAACCAGTGATATTTTAGGGAGCAGGCTAGCTGGCGAGGCCCATTACTTACATCATAGGAGACAACACAACACTGTGTTGCTGTACAGTGGAACCCCGGGTTGCGAACGTTCGAGTTAAGAACTCCCGCAACCCGGAAGCGTTTCCAGAGCGTCCACGACCCACGCACGACCCCTGGATGCGCAGATCGCTTCTGCGCACTTCCTGCATACGCAAAAGCGCTCAAATCACACTACTTCTGGGTTTTCGGGGTTTTTGGGGCGTACGCATTATGCACGCCCGTGTTACGTAGCGCGATCCGGAATGGATCGCGTGCATAACACGGGGTGCCACTGTATGTAGGTTTTATTCTGTTTGTTTTTTATCTTATATTTTGGGAATGTACATCCAGGTTTTTTTCCTTTAAGTTTTTTGGGGGCCCCCAAGAGAGTGTGGCCCTAAGCTATAGCTTGTTTAGCTTATACATAAATCCGGCACCGCATTTCACCTTTACAGCAGTAATTTAGGGATCAGTACAGAGGGTGTATTTAAACTAAATTACCAGCTTTTTAGTAGGGAGTCTTGTGGATGCACACGCACTCTTATCTCCCAATGAAACCAATGGATGTACAAAGTGCCGTGCACCACGTTATACCGAAGCATAATAAAAGTATTCTTATGAGTTTGGTGGCGGTAGGCTGGATGCCTGAGCCTCCTTCTAATTCCTTGATCCGGCACGGATAGCCAGGCTAGCTTCCTGGTGAGGTAATGACCCTCTTTGTATGGGCCATTAAGGCATACATAAGCCCAGAGTGCCTTCCATCAGCTTCGGCTGGTGGCCCAGCTACGCCCCTATCTGGACAGGGATAGCCTAGCTACTGTTCTCTATGCTCTGGTAACCTCAAGGTTAAAGGTAAAGGTAAAGGTACCCCGGAACGTTAGGTCCAGTCGCGGACGACTCTGGGGTTGCGCGCTCATCTCGCTCTATAGGCCAAGGCAGCCGGCGTTTGTCCACAGACAGCTTCCGGGTCATGTGGCCAGCATGACTAAGCCGCTTCTGGCGAACCAGAGCAGCACACGGAAACGCCTGTTTACCTTCCTGCCGGAGCGGTACCTATTTATCTACTTGCACTTTGACGTGCTTTCGAACTGCTAGGTGGCAGGAGCTGGGACCGAGCAACGGGAGCTCACCCCGTCGCGGGGATTCGAACCGCCGACCTTCCGATCGGTAAGCCCTAGGCTCAGTGGTTTAAACCACAGCGCCAACCGCGCCCTGTAACCTCAAAGTTAGATTACTGCAATGAGTTATATGTAGGGCTGCCTCTGAAGATGGTTCGGAAACCTCAGCTACAGCAGAATTCAGCGGCCAGGTTGCTCACCGGAGCAAGACGCTTTGAGCATATTACACCGATCCTGGTTCGATTGCACTGGTTACCAATTAGTTTCTGGGCCCAATTCAAAGTGCTGCTTTTGACCAATAAAGCCTTAAATGGCTCAGGACCGCAATACCTCCAGAACTGCGTCTTTCCATATGAACCTAAATGGACCCTGAGATCATCTTTGAGGTCCTCCTTCATGTGCCTCCTCCCTGAGAGGTCTGGAGGGTGTCAACACGAGAACGGGGCCTTCTCTGCAGTGGCTCCCCATCTGTGAAATGCTCTCCCCAGGGAAGTTCGCCTGGCGCCTTCATTATATACACCTTTAGGCACCAGGCAGAAGCGTTCCTTTTTAACCAGGTCTTTGGTTGATCTGATTTACGCCCTATGCCCTTTTAAAATGTGTTTTTTTGGGGGGGCTATTGGGTTGTTGTTTTTATTATTTATTGTGTATTTTGTGGTTTTATATCTTGCTTTTATTTTGTGAACCACCCTGAGACCCCCAGGTATAGAGTGGTATATAAATTCAATAAACAGATAAATAAATAAGGCATACCCTCCAAAGTCCTAGGGACCAAAATTGGGACACTCCTTTTTCGATCCCGAGTGAGATTAAAAAAAAAAGTGAGTGGCTTTCATTCTAGTGCTCTGGCACGACCCACCTAACTCAAGCCAGAACGCCAGGTGCCCCCCCCCAAAAAAATAGAAGTACCTTTCGGACTTTCAGGCGAGGGAGCATCATGGCAGATTAATTTTTCTCTCTTCGGCAGCAGGCTGATGAGAGATAACTGTGTGAAGTAGCGTCCAGGCACATTTCTGGCTACAAACTCACTTCAGTTAAGAAGATGAGTCAATGGATCCGCCTCTCGTGCTTCACTTAAAGCTCTCCCCCCCCCCCTTGGAACAGACAGGGGAAACTATCAGAGAACTGTCTTCTCAGGCTCGGGAGGATTGAAGGATCAGAAGGCGAGGATTTGAACCATGCCAATACCATGAAGCACTTGACCCAGTGTGGTGTAGTGGTTAAGAGTGGTAGACTCATAATCTGGTGAACCGGGTTCGCGTCTCCACTCCTCCACATGCAGCTGCTGGGTGACCTTGGGCTAGTCACACTTCTTTGAAGTCTCTCAGCCCCACTCACCTCACAGAGTGTTTGTTGTGGGGGAGGAAGGGAAAGGAGAATGTTAGCCGCTTTGAGACTCCTTCGGGTAGTGAAAAGCGGGATATCAAATCCAAATCCAAACTCACGCAGGGCCCCCAAAAAACTGGACATTCCAGGATCTATTCGGAAGTAATTCTGGGATGTCCCGCTTAAAATGGGGCAGTCGAGTGGTATGCTAAGGTAGCGAAGGAACCAAACCCTCCCTCAACTCGCTGGTAGTTAGAAAGACAGAGACGAGGGAGTTGAAAGAGATGGAAGTTAGAAGCAAGGCTGTAGGCTGGGCAGCTGGCAGAAACAACCATGCCTGATTTCTGTTGGAATCCAAGGCTGTGGCTTTTGGAGAAGCAGGGCCCAGTGTGGTGTAGTGGTTAAGAGCGGTAGGCTTGTAATCTGGGGAACCGGGTTCGCGTCTCCGCTCCTCCACATGCAGCTGCTGGGTGACCTTGGGCTAGTCACACTTCTTTGAAGTCTCTCAGCCCCACTCACCTCACAGAAGTGTTTGTTGTGGGGGAGGAAGGGAAAGGAGAATGTTAGCCGCTTTGAGACTCCTTCAGGTAGTGATTAAGCGGGATATCAAATCCAAACTCTTCTTCTTCTTCTCCTGAATTGAAGACACTTCTGCTTGAGAGCTTCTCAGAGGCACCTGCTTGGCTACTGCGATAAAAGGATTTTGGACTAGGTGGGCCACTGGCCTGATCCGTTAGGACTCTCCTTATGACTTACATTTTAATGAATGTTAAACATTGCGGGGGGGGCAGGCATGTTGGATTATCTCAAAGGTGGCAAACTCTAATGATCATGCGCCTGTAGTTGCACCATCTAATTTCCTAGCGCGGTTAGTGGCAGTGTGGCAAAAAAAGCATAAAGACATATTTGGCAGGAGAGAGATCAGCTCAGCCTTCTCAATACACTTTTCGAATTCTTTCTTTTGAAATCAGCTCTTCGACTGTCTGCAGTGATTTAAAAAAAAAAAAGTCAAAGTCACAGCAAACCGCTTCCTTTGTTGATGTCAAAGGATTTAAAGCGTTCTCCAAGGACCAAAGAAAGTTTTATTTTAAGTACCGTTTAGAAGAAGATGACAAGGCAGACTGGGCTGAAAGGATCTGCATGACAGCAAAATTGGATTCAATAAAAGAATGCATTAGCCGAGAGATAAATGATCAGCTCCCAGTGCCAGTCAGATTGGGGGGGGAAAGAGAATTACCTAAATTACCTTTGCATTTTAGAATTAAGAATTATTTAATTCACATTAGATAGTCTAAAGGTAAAGTAAAGGTAAAGGACCCCTGGACAGTTATGTCCAGTCAAAGGCGACTATGGGGTTGCGGCGCTCATCTCGCTTTCAGGCCAAGGGAGCTGGCATTTGTTCACAGACAGCTTTCCAGGTCATATGGCCAGCATGACGAAACAGCTTCTGGCGCAAAGGGACACTGTGACGGAAACCAGAGCGCATGAAAACACCGTTTACCTTCCCGTCACAGCGGTACCTATTTATCTACTCGCACTGTCAAGCTTTTGAACTGCTAGGTTGGCAGGAGCTGGGACACAGCAATGGGAGCTCACCCCGTCACGGGGATTTGAGCCACCCACCTTCTGATTGACAAGCCCAAGGTTTAGACCACAGTGCCACCTGTGTCCCTGTATTAGATAGTGTAATGATAGGAGAATTATCTAAATCACATTCACATTTTTAAATGTGAATGGAAATTGTTTGTCTCTGAACAAAATACTGCAGGGAATCCCAGTTGGTGGCCTTGAGCTGCCATAAGGTTTTTGATCCAGTGGCAACATCTGCAAATGAGCAGTCCTTAACATATGCAATGAATAATCGTCCCTGTTAACCCCAAAGTAAAGGTAGTGTAATGTTCCAGCTAATCTCCACCTGTTCTGCTCTGTATTCTGTCCTCATGCTAAGTGCAAAACGGCAGCATTGGCATGCCATTATCCATCCTTGTATGAGGCAGCTCTCACATGTACGAGCTTCACAACATGTCACAACAGCTGAACTATAATTCCCAGAGGGCACTGCAACCACATGCTTGTGCAAGACACCACCAGCAGCTATGCCAACCGTGAGAGATCCTTTGGGAAAGGATCAGGCTTTCACAGGATGACCAAACCAGTTACAGGCTGGCGTGGAGGGAGGGATCTTGCTTAGATTAACCTTTAGCATGGAAAAGTAACATAAATGAAGATGAAGAACCTTCCCAGCTGCCTCCAAAACCCAGCAGTTTCAGCCCTTTGATGTTTTTGATGCGTCCACCAAAAATGTTCTGTGCACTGCTGTGTGTTGCTCACATACCGTTAAACTTAAGCCACAAGATCCTTAAAGCCAAGAGGTGGGGCTTGATGGACAGTTGATGCCACCCATGACATTTTGCCACCTGAAGCAGAGACCTAATGGCGTGCCCCCTGCTAGGAGGAGCTCTTTAGCGAAGCGTTCCTGCGCCAGGGAACGGCGCCAACCTGAAGCAAACCTCTTCGCCCGACGGCAGGACCAGACGGCCCCGCCAAGAGCTGACTGGCAGCTCACCCAGAAAAGGATGTGGAGCATTCAAAAATGGTTTGTATAAGAATGCCAGTCACCAAATACCTGATATCCTGCTCAGTTAAGAAAGTGGGCGTACAGCTGGAGTTATTCAACAAAGGAACGGGGTTGTTTATCTGATCTTTTACCCCAGCCCACTCTGCATTGTTTCATATCGGCCTGCTTTTGTTTCTCATGGAAATGATGTTTGAATTCAATGTGCCCAGCCCTAAAGGGGTGACCTCACGCTCCTTGAGATTGTTGTGTGCGTTACAACTGCTATCGCGGTGTGGTAACCAAAAGAAGAATTACTCGAGACGTGGGCTCAGGTCCAAGTGCGTGTGGGCAGAGCAGTAGACTTGCCTTAAAAATGATTAGCAATCCCACTAACTGGCTGCTTTAGGGCCAGTGTCACAAGGTCAGACTTCTTTCTGTTCCCTGCTGCCAGGAAACAGCCAAGTAGGCTGGTATGGGGAAACAGAGCAGCGGCTAGAGGAACGCAGGGGTGGGGAGGAGAGCAGAGGAAGCCCCTCATGGTCAAAACCCTCTCGGTTGGTGGCATTGAGCAGTTTTTCCAAGGAGCCACCATTGCCGTGAAAGCAAGCACGCCATCCCAAACTGCGTTCTAGTTCAGTCCTGTCCCCACCATGGAAAAATCAGCTCCCTCAGTTTACTCCTTATGCGTCAGCGAGTCAAGAGTGCCTCTCTTCCGTGGCATAGTGGGAGGGGGGCAGTGGGGTGGTTGCCTCGGGCATAAAATTGTTAGGGGCACAAAATTTCAACACTAGGTGCTGCCTCAATGAAGCTACATGTTTCCATCGCTGGGCTCCATTGAAAACGGATTCTCCATGCGAACCAGGAAGTGACCTTTCCAGACAATGGAATGACTCTTCTTTTCTTATCTCTGTGGCTGCCATCTCCTGGGTGATGCGGACGCTGTTAGGCAGCTGAATGCACATGCGTACTCTGGCCCCAAGCTCTGGCAACCCATGCTACACCACTGTGTCTATTTACTGGGGGGAAATGAGGCCAAGACTTTCTTCCTTTGAAATCAATGGGATTCAGCCTTTCTTTACCCAATTCCTTCCTTCCTTCCTTCCTTCCTTCCTTCCTTCTTTCTAGTCTAGCTTTTTCCATTAAAATCAATGGGATCCAAATTTTTATCTTTCTTCCATTTAAATCAGTGGGAGCCATCCTTTCTTTACTGGAAAAAATGAGAGTCTTGCTTTCTTCCACTGAAATCAAAGGGATGGTCCCGTGGATGGTCCGGGAATGAGTGTGTTTTTACATGAGTAAAATGTGTCCCTTTATTTAAATGCATCTCTGGGCTATTTGTGGGGCATAGGAATTTGTTCATTTTTTTTTCCAAAATATAGTCTGGCCCACCACATGGTCTGAGGGACGGTGGACCGGTCCACGGCTGAAAAAGGTTGCTGACCCCTGCTTAGCTTATGCGTAAATCCAGCACTGCTTTTGGTTGTTGTTGTTCAGTTGTTCAGTCGTGTCCGACTCTTCGTGACCCCATGGACCAGAGCACGCCAGGCACGCCTATCCTTCACTGCCTCTCGCAGTTTGGCCAAACTCATGTTAGTCGCTTCGAGAACACTGTCCAACCATCTCATCCTCTGTCGTCCCCTTCTCCTTGTGCCCTCCATCTTTCCCAACATCAGGGTCTTTTCTAGGGAGTCTTCTCTTCTCATGAGGTGGCCAAAGTACTGGAGCCTCAACTTCAGGATCTGCTTGTGGACTGCTGGTAATTAACATGCCAAGATAAAAACTTGAAAAGAGAAGGTTCTCTGACATACAAAGAAGCAGCTGCCACCAGCAGTAGTTGCATTCACAAGGAACTTGCAGCACTGAGAATGCAAAAGGAAAAAAAAATTATAATGACAATAGGGAGCACTTAGATCTCATTGAACAACAACAACAACAACAACAACAACAACAACAACAACGCAATCTTATATATGTCCACTCCTATTATTCTGTTTTATAAGTAAGCTCAGTGTGTTCAATGGGACTTACACTCGGGTAAGTGTGAGTAGGATTGTAGACTTAAGGTCTGTCCAGTTGTATTAGCAGGATCAGAATGAGTGGAGTTCATACAACAGTGCTAAACGCAGGTGTAGATTTGTCACTGGTTGGGTGTAACCGTCTCCTTGTCACATCCTCCTGGGTGTTACAACGGCCCTGTCTCCCAAGAAATGCTGGTTGGGCATGACGCAAGCTGTTGGATGCGAGACACAAAGAGGAGAACTCTGCCAGCATTTGTTGGACTTGTTCTTCAGCAGGCCTAAGTCAGTTTGCAGGGAGCGTTTTGCAATGTGTCCGAACTGCAGTCCAAGACCACATTTGATTTGTTATCATACACACTGAAATTTCAAGTCAGTCGCTTGGCTTCACGCCACTGTAGTAAAGTTTAATTTATGGCTGTCCGTAGAACAACAAAAGGAGACTCAGTTGTAATAACACGTCTACTCGAAAGAGACGAAACAATCCTCGAGTACTTGTGCACGGACAGAAAGAAGAAGCGGGGACATTTCTGCGAACACACGAACCTTCGCATACCACTTCAAATACAATTTTGTTGTTGTTGTTGAAGGTATGTTACTGCTTACAGCCTATGTAAACATAATGTACCAAGTTGGGCTCAGTGCCCTTTTCTCTCCCCTGTTTAAAAATTAGTAATTAGTAATACTTTTTCGTAATCTTGTTACACACATACAGCAGGGGAACAGTTAGGGCCAGAGGTGCCATCTTGTGAACATGCTGGAGCCCTCCTGCCTCCCACCCAAAGCCAGACAAGCTTTGGGAAGGTTGCAGAAGGGCTATTGGACCCTTTGGAGCATCATGCCTCCCTCCCTAAGCTGGGCAGAATCTTCCTGGGCTTTGGGAAGGAGGCACCAGGGAACATTCAGGAGACTAACCTAGCACACCACTGACATACAGCCAGATTTAATTTGAGATTGTATGTTGTTTGAGCAGCTTTCTTTGCACTGATCCCTATCTAGATGAGGAGCAGGGAAGAGCCACAGAAAATAACAGATCATTTGCTTTGCATGCAAATACAATCCCTGGCATCTCCTGGTAGGGTTAGGAATGTCTCTGAAACCCTGCAGAGCTGCTGCCAGTCAATGTAGAGTCTACTGAATTAGATAGACCAATGGCCTGTTTTTTAGTCTAAGGCAGCTTCCTATGTTCCTGCACATGAAGGTTGTCACTTCAATGCAATTCTGCAGCTCCATGCAGGAGTCAGGACTATGGGCCTGTAGCCCTTAACAAAACAAACTACAGCTCCATTCACCAGTATATGGTATGCAGAAGGGAGTGGATGAATGGTGTCTCCAAAAAATTTTACACATCACCTGGGAAGACAGGCAAACTATGGTAATGCCAGTGTACTGGAAAAAGCAAAGATTACCAGTGTGGAAGCAATGATTTTTCAACATCAACTTCGTTGGACTGGTCATGTTGTGCGGATGCCTGATTATCGTCTTCCAAAGCAACTACTCTATTCCGAACTTAAAAATGGAAAGTGTAATGCTGGTGGTCAACAAAAGAGGTTTAAAGACTCTCTCAAGGCAAATCTTTAAAAATGTAGTATAAACACCAACATCTGGGAAACACTGGCCTGCGAGCATTCCAATTGGAGAACAGCCTTTACCAAAGGTGTCATGGACTTTGAAGACACTCAAACTCAGGACAAAAGAGAGAAACATGCTAAGAGGAAGGCACACTTGGCAAACCTTCATCGTGATCAACTCCCACCTGGAAACCGATGTCCCCACTGTGGAAGGACATGTGGATCCAGAATTGGCCTCCACAGTCACTTACGGACTCACTGTTAAAACCGTGTTTATAGAAGACAATCTTACTAGGCTACAAGCGATTGCCAAAGAAGAAAAAGGTATGCAAAGGGGAGTGGATGAACTCATTCCCACTCTCCCTTCCCTTCCAGTTAGTTAATTTAAAACAGAGGTGGGAGACCTGTGTGGTCTTCAAGATGTTCCTGGACTATGACTCCATCATCATGGTGACATCAGGTGGCTCACAGTTGGGTGGATCCTGTTTTCTTCCTTGGTTTAGAGAGTCAGACACTAGGTAGTGTCAGGCCAAAACTGCAGGACCTTGGCTAGCTCCAATAATTTCCCCCACCATTTTCTCCACCTCCTCTCCAACGCTCCACAATGATGCTACTGTCTTAGGAAGGAAGGGAGAAGACGTGCTGTTGCCACGGCAAATGGTAAACCCTACCTGGAAGCTGTTGGAGAATTTCTGCTCCCCTCAGTGAAATCCTCCCAACTCGCAATTTTTTCTGTGCACAAATGGGATGGAGACCTTCAAGAATCCGTCTTGAGCCAAGAAAACTGTGGATTCAGTACAGTAATTCAGTTCCTCGATGCAAGAAGCCCCTTTTTGCCAGAGGCAGTGGTCAGCATTTCAGTATCCTGCATAGGACTCCCAACTTCCCTCCTTCCTGCTTTCCCAGCCTCTTTCTCAAAATAGGATTGTCTCATTGCCGTGAAGTCAGGAGCAGCTCACCTGGCAGAGCAGAGTCTCCTCAATAGCCTCCTGGGAGTAGCCTTGTTGCCACTTGCCGAGAGGAGGAGGGAAAGAGGTGAGGAAGTGGCATTGAGGTCAGGTTTGTGCAGGCACGCCAGGGAAGACTATGGGTGCTCCAACGCAGATCCAGATCGCCACCACTTGGCCCCTTCCCCTTCCCCTGGTAAACTGTTGCTGAGAGACTATTGCTGCTATTTTGGCCTGTCAGGTGAGCCACTCCTACATGAAATAGGGGCCCCCATGTTATTATCTTCCTTCCCCAACTCAGGATTCATGCTACCTCTACCATACACCCTCTCTCCTGTTCCGCCTTCATGAGCATCACTACAACATCATCATCCCTCTTGGCATCTGCTTTCTTGCTGTCCTTCCGAGGGCAACTTCCTGAAGTGATTGTATCCTGAAGGCAGTAACTACACCAACCAGATATGCCTGGAGATGATGACTATGCCAAACACATTTCGACTTACAATGTCTCCTTCATTAGCACATAAGTAAGAGAGGAATCTCCTTGTGTTTGGGACCAGAGGGCATAATCATATTTGGGACACGCTACAGCGAGATTTTATTTATTTATTTTTTAGGGTCTAAAGTGACAGACTTTTATTTATTTATTTTTTAGGGTCTAAAGTGACAGACTAAAATTCCCAGGTGCCAAAAATGGAAAATGAGCGAGGTCCCAACCAAAGAAGAATGGCAACTTGAGTTGACAGAATATGCCCAACTTGCAGACTTAACATACAGAATAAGAGAACAGGAAGAACATGTCTTTAAATAAGATTGGAAGATGTTATGAATATATAGGAAATAACTATGCACAGCTGAAAAATGCTGGAAGCATTAAGATAAATTCAACAGTTAATAAGTTTTGATGGATGCAATAATGGAATACGGATTGGTATAGTTTTTGTAAAATAGGCAGGGATTTATGATATGTAAAATGAACCGTGGAAAGAGAAGAAGGGAAATCACTGATATCTTAAGAATGTAAAAATGAGTATTTTAAATTGTAAAACAGAACATTTAGTAAAAAAATTATATATATAAAAATAAAGTGTAGCAATATCCAGACCCCAACAACAATATTGTCCTCGGACAATACTTTTCATTATAACAACATCTTGCTCCTCTCAGTTTGTTGTTACAATGATAAGGATTTGTCTTCAAAGAATGCTTATCATTATAACAACATGTTGTTCCCCTCATGGAGTCAGAACAATTTGTATTGTGGTTATGGAGTGCGCTGATTTCATTTTTTGCGTTTCCTAATAACTAGCCAGGGATAAACATAGTTTAAAAAAGATTGCACCTTCAATTAATCTTTCTGATATTTTCTCCCAGATCTAACCACCGTTGTTGTTGTTGTTGTTGTTGTTGTTGTTGTTATCATCATTACATATATTTGTTTTTACCCAGCCTTTCCCCCCGACAGGACTCAAGGCAGCTTACAGATTAAAACAAGAACAGTTAAAACTGGGGAGGGGGGGGGAATCTATCATTAGAAAATCAATCTGACATTGATAGAATTGAACTGTATACATATCTAAGATCTGTTGAAAACATACAAATAATTGCAATAAAAATAGCCATTCAAAGCAGTCAATTCCTCAAAGCTGTCAGAACAAGGAAGTCTCCATCTGCCAGTAGAAGGACAGCAAAGAGGAGGCCAATTTAGCTTCTCTAGGTAGGGAGTTCCAAAGTCTGGAAACAGCCACCAAGGAAGCCCTTTCTTGTGTCCCCACTAAGCAGGACTGTGAGGGTGGTGGAACTGACAGAAGGGCCTCCCCTGAAGATCTCAGAACCTGGACAGGTTTGTGTGAGGAAATGTGGTCTTTCAGATAGCTTGGATCCAAGGCTAAGCCAGCCAGAAAGCCACACCAGGAGGTTACTGGACTAATAAAATAATAAAATAATAATAATAATAATAATAATAATAATAATAATAATAATTTGTACCCCGCCCATCTGGCTGGATTTCCCCAGCCACTCTGGGCGGCTTCCAACAAAAATCAAATACATTAAAATATCACACATTAAAAGCTTCCCTAAACAGGGCTGCCTTCAGATGTCCTCTAAATGTCTGGTAGTTGTCTATCTCTTTGACATCTGAAGGGAGGGAGTTCCACAGGGCGGCGCCACTACCGAGAAGGCCCTCTGCCTGGTTCCCTGTAGCTTTGCAGTTATAAACATGACTTATGCTGTCATGTTTATAACTTTATTCTAACAAGACTCCCATCCCAGGCCTCAGACTAGCTCTGCTTGGACCAAAGCCGTCAATCCATTGAGCAAAAGGAGCCGATGCTTAGGGCATCAAGGGAAGTAGGGCACCACAGAAATTTTCCATTGCCAGATTTACCATGGACTATGAATGAATTTATTATTTCGGTCACAGACCAGTTCCAGCTCACATACAAAATCAGAGGAGTCATCCATGGATGCAGCTAAACCAAGTTCCACAAAAAAAGGATGCTACAACATGTGGGTCATAAGTTCAGTGCAACAACAAAAACGTAAAAACAAGATTCAGGCTGAACTTCACTGAATAATTGTAGAAGACAGTATTTTATGGTTTAATAATAATAATCATCATCATCATTTATTCCCCACCCATCTGGCTGGGTTTCCTCAGCCACTCTGGGCAGCTCCCAACAGAATATTAAAAACACAATAAAAAAAAACCAGGCAGAGGGCCTTCTCTGTAGTGGTGCCCGCCCTGTGGAACGCCCTCCCATCAGATGTCAAAGAAATAAACAACTATCTGACTTTTAGAAGACATCTGAAGGCAGCCCTGTTTAGGGAAGTTTTTAATGTTTGATGTTTTATCGTGTTTTTAATATTCTGTTGGGAGCCCCAGAGTGGCTGGGGAAACCCAGCCAGATGGGCGGGGTATAAATAATAAATCATCATAATAATGAATTTGTCTAATCCTTTTTTTAAAACCATCCAAGTTGGTGCCCATCACTACAGATCCTGAAGTTGAGGCTCCAGTACTTTGGCCACCTCATGAGAAGAGAAGACTCCCTAGAAAAGACCCTGATGTTGGGAAAGATGGAGGGCACAAGGAGAAGGGGACGACAGAGGATGAGATGGTTGGACAGTGTTCTCGAAGCTACTAACATGAGTTTGGCCAAACTGCGAGAAGCAGTGAAGGATAGGCGTGCCTGGCGTGCTCTGGTCCATGGGGTCACGAAGAGTCGGACACGACTGAACGACTGAACAACAACAACACTACAGCTTGTGGTAGCCAATTCCATATGCACTGCCTGTCCTGAATCTCCCAATACTTAAGTTCATGCGCCCTTACAGTGGATGGAGCCATGTGTAGTATGAAGCAATATCACTGAAAACTGATGGGACTACAAAGATGATATGGGTCCAGCTGGACCTTCGTTGATGATGGGGGTTTCTCTCCATGTTGGAGGCTTTCCCAACCTAGAATCATAAGTTTTGTGGAAGCAAATCTCCTTGAACTTTAGCTGCGCTGTTCAGTAAATATATTTGTCCATGTTTTGTTAGTACAGCTCTGTTTCTATCAAAGCTTAGTTAGTGTAAGGGTATTTGATCATCCTCGGTGAGTCAGAAAACATAGTATGATCCATACATCTGACATTTCCCTCTCTCCTCCACGGCAACGAGATTCTGAGAATTGTTGACAATAAAAAGGGTTGCTTTTCTTTATTTTGCAGTGTCACGGCGAGCCAAAACAAGCAGAGGGAAGACACCGCTTCCAGGAATGAGAGAATATTTCTTTCTTTCTTCTCTTTGTGCAATACCTCTGAGGATACGGGCTGATGCTAATAGGCCTCCCAGGTAACAGCTCTTTATTGCCTAGCTGCGTTGTGGACACTTGGAAACTCCATTGCGGCTGATCAAAAATCATTTAAGTGGTTTGCATAATGTCTGCGATGAAATATGAGGGGAAATGCCTATTCTCAAAATAGCCTGCTTTTTAATTATTTGTTAAGTAAGGGTTCTGAGGCACCGCTCGTCTGATTAAATTGTGTGTGAGCCTTCATGAAACAGAATTTAACAAGAAAAAGAGAGCTGCTTTCCTTTTGGGAATTATAGGGACAGAAACTACCCAAACCCTATAGAAATTTATTCATGTATGTGACCACAGTGGCAAGAATGTTATTTGCCCCAAAACGGACAGAAGAAGAATGGATACAAAAACTTAGGAAATACGCAGAAATGGCGAAACTTACCGGAAAAATAAGAAATCAAGATAGCAAACTTTTTATAAAAGAATGGAAATGGTTTATTGAATACTTACAAACAAACTGTAAACAGATAAGAACATTGGCAGGATTATTGCAACAACCTGCAGTTTTATAAGAGTATACATTTAAAGTAGATGAATAAATGATTAAGTTTAGTCAATTTGAAATACGCAGAAAAATAAATTGAAGGAACAGTAGAAAGAGGGGTGACGAAGTCGAGTTTCGAAATGTTAAAATGATTGTAAAGTTATTGAAATGTATAAAAGTGTAATGGAAAGAAAGAAAGAAAGAAAGAAAGAAAGAGCTGCATAAGGTGTCCCACACTGTCGTGTCGAAAGTTTCCTTGTTTCCCCATTTTGGTAACCTTTAGTAACCAAAAGAAATAGCAGTTTGAAAAGGGTGTTGTGCGAGGAAGGAGAATACAGCAGGAATGAGAACGTGACCTTTCGGCTGGGCAGCATTAAAAACATTAAAATATTAAAAACATACAGGATGGGAAGGCGCCAAGCTGCAGGTTTACCTATCTAATCAGCTGCGTCTGTGATAAAGGAGGAAGTGAGCTGAAGGGAGGAACCTTTGGATACTTGTAATAGTCCCCAAGACTCCAACTTTATGACAGCTTCGTTGTGTCTTTAGGATTCAGGCCAAGCTCAAGCTTAAGGAGGAAGTTTAAGTAATCATTACTTACAAGCTTGCTTATTCATTACTGGACAGTATATAGGTTCTAAGACAAATACACACATGGGTTTTTTGTGGGAATGTTTAGGAGTGTGGATGATTATATATTATTTATATATCTCAATCCCAGCTTGAGTTAACAAGCTCCAAACTTAGCAGAGTTACATTCCCTTTTAAAACACAGCAGAAAACGGTTGCATAGGCTTGCTAAAGCCTCTATAAGAAATATATATTCCTGGTATATTCCCCTTCTTCCCTCTTAAAACCAAAGACACAACAAAGTACTGATTATAAGATATAAAAGTTTACTTACAGTCATCATCTATGAGATACAGTACAGGCTCAAAGAGGCAGACAAACTTAGATAAATCTATTTACATGTGGTGAAGCTGCTTCCATAGGGGAACAGGCTTCACCTCTGCTTCTCTCAGCTGCAAGCTGAGAGAGAGCATCCTGCTTGTTCAAAGACGAGGCAAAATGGGGAGTCTTCTTTGGGTTCTTGTTCCCAGGTAAGACCACACCTACTTCTGGTTCCTGTAACTCAGTCCAGGTAAACAGGAAGTTAAGCTTGGAGGACTGAGTTACCTTCATATCCTCTCTAGCAGTGTTGGGTTTGGCTGCTCTGTGTTTACATCCCACATTTTTCATGTATGTTTCCAAAACGTATGTGGTGACATTTCACTGGGTACCATAGGAGCCGACTCCTAGGGGCCGAGGTCCCTTTGCCCCCCCCCATAAAATATTGGAGGAGCCAGGCCGCCGCCCCCCCAAAAAAAGTTGATGGGCACTGCCATTCAAATGGTATGTGTGTGTTACATCATGTGATGGATTCTGTGGGGTGGGGCTTGCCGGCCTCTCCCCCGCCCCTCACAATATTTTATTCAAGTTGGCACCCCTGCTGGATGCTGTCTGTAATCGACACCCGCCAATTCTGCCCAAAGAAAAGGATACAACTTTCTCAGTCGTTCATTTGTTTGTTTGAAGGAGCATCTCCACCCCCATCGTTCAGCCCGGACACTGAGGTCCAGCTCTGAGGGCCTTCTAGGGTTGCCAGGTGTCCACTATTTGAGTGGACAGTCCACTTTTTTCACATTATGTTCACTATTTTTTTTCACAAAATAGTGGACATTTTTTTTATTCAAAAGCTTTATGATGAAATGGTATTTTAATACGTGTTAAAATGTTTGTAAGAAAATATATAATTTAATTTAATTTAACACACACACACACACACCGCACACCGCTTGTCCACTATTTTTTGGAAGCAGAACCTGGCAACCCTAGGGCCTTCTGGCAGTTCCCTCAGTGCAAGAAGTGAGGTTACAGGGAACCAGGCAGAGGGCCTTCTCGGTAGTGGCCCCCGCCCTGTGGAACGCCCTCCCATCAGATGTCAAGGAAATAAACAACTGTCTGACGTTTAGAAGACATCTGAAGGCACCCCTGTTTAGGGAAGTTTTTAATGACTGATGTTTTAATGTATTTTTAATCTTTTTTGGAAGCTGCCCAGAGTGGCTGGGAAAACCCAGTCAGATGGGCGGGGTATAACTAATAAATTGTTGTTGTTGTCGTTGTTGTTGTCTGAAAAACAGCTAAGAGCTGCTCTAGTGCAAAGCAGCTGTATTAAAAATCAAAATTAAAATTGCCTTTGCAGGTACAGGAGGAAGGGAAGGGAAGGAAAAGACAGAAGTGAAAGCTTTCCTGAGACAAAGCAGCCCCCCCCCCCATTTTCTCTCTCGCTTTGGAAGCGGGAATGGCAGCCTTTTGTGTGAGCGGCATGTGTCCTTTGCTCCCATTTATTTTACCCGGAGGTTTTTCCTTTAGTGGCCGTTGCAAGGTGCCCCTCAGTGGATTGTTGGTGGGACCAGGCACAAAACACACATTTGTGTTGTTTAACTTGCTTTTTGGCACACATTTGGTAGTTCAAAACACTGTTGTTGGTTGCTGCTGCTGCTGTTAAATGACTGTTTTACCCACAGGAAGCCATTCATGAAACCTTGACTTCGGTGGAAGCTCGTTGTGCAAATCCACAGACAACCTTTTTTAAAAAAATAATTTAAAAAAACAACACAAAGGTAAAGTAATGCCTGTGCAGCTGTCCACAATGGACCTCGGGCTTCTGGGGTTCATGGGGGCGGGAAAGTATTAATTGAGGGGATAGGGCAACAAGACATAGTGCAAACACATCCCACCAAGCACTAGGGTAGCCAGGAAAGATCAAGTTAGATTCCAGAAGTATAAAATTGAAAGCATCTATATGGGGATGACAAATGAACTCATTAAAAAATGACCCACATACACATTCGTACCCTAGCGTGGACCACAGCCTTGGAGAAAAAGGAGCTGTATGAGCAGGAGAAGTTCCAGAGAGGAGAGTGGGATCTACACACATTTAAAAAACCTTCTGAAAATGCTTTTAAAAAACGATTTTAAAAATACATTGAATTTTCTGTAAGACTCGCCATCACCATCTAGTGTCACACTGTATATTGCACTTAAAACACACTTAAAATGTTTTACTTGCAGCCATGTAGCTGAATCTGAGGTCATAAATTAGAATCGACTAATAAGAACAAATCTTCCCGTGAAATTTCATGGGCTTCTACTTATACAAATATATTCCTATCATTAACATTAACTGCCCACTGCTGTCAATATGGGGCACTCATAATAGGGACGTGTGAAAACCACTCACATTTGCTTTAACTGAATAATTGTTTTTCTCATTAAAGCGTGTCTGGTATTTATATAGGCTTGCTTAAACAAGCAAGCTGATCCACCATGAAAGGAAATCATTACTCATAATTAGAACAGCAGCTCAATAAATCTGAGGTGTCTGTTTAGCAGAGCCTTTGCAATTTTAACAGGTCTAAATGGAAGTGCCCTCATTTATGTACAAGCAAAGGACACTTGATTCGCAAGGGGGAAGTGACTGATTAGGGTTGATGGAGATTATGTTTCTTGCACAAAAGCACTTTTGCCTGCCTTCCAGTAATCATAGCAAAGGAAGGCAACAATTAAGAAGAAATTGTAGATGGCAATGATGAGAGAATGAAGTCAACTGAATCTCAAGCATACATACAAAACAGTGTGAGCAAAAATGCATATCTTGGGGGAAAGTGTGTATAAACGGCACATATTAGTGCAAATAACACACAAGAATGCATTATGCTAGAGTAAGTTGCCTTAAAAATGTGCATACTAGTCAAAACCTGCATACAAAAACGTGTTGATTCGGAGAAATTGGAATGAAAATGTCCCTAGGTTTTCATGAAGATTTGTGGAGCACTGAATTGAAGATTGAAAAACAGAAGCTGAGAGAACTGAGATGCACACATTCATCCAACCCTACTCTCCACAGGTCAGAGAAGTGTGGGTCCAATGATTCTTCTAGGATAGAAGTTGCAGGAATGTCAGGCTTCCGGGAATCAGGCTTCCAGAACAGATTAAGTTCTTGACCCGAGGCACCACTGTAGATAAATAGGTACTGCTCTGGCGGGAAGGTAAACAGTGTTTCCATGCGCTGCTCTGGTTTCAGTGTTCCGTCGCACCAGAAGCGGCTTAGTCATGCTGGCCACATGACCTGGAAAAACTGTTTGCAGACAAATGCCGGCTGCCTCGGCCTGTAAAGTGAGATGAGCACCGCAACCCCAGAGTCGTCTGTGACTGGACTTAACTATCAGGGGTCCTTTACCTTTACCTTTTTACCTTGACAATGATGTGACTGGCAGACCCCACGGAAGCTAAATATGCCCCCTCACCATGTATATGAAGTTCCAAGGCCAGAGCTATTGATTTGACATGAACCTTGCCTTTTCCACATGTCGTGTTTCAGTTTCAGATACGGCTTGGGGGGGGGGACATGCTGCTTGAAGTTATATTTGCATTTCATTGTTTTATGTGTTCCTTTCCTCGCCTGTTCATTTACTGTGACTTGTTATATTTGAAGGAAACCGGAATCATCTTAGATTATTATTCTGTGCACCTGACTTAAGTCATTCTACTGTTTGGCTTCGAGAATTGGTTGCTATGTGCATAACTTTTTTATATATATAAAAAAAATTATACACATGATATTGGGAGGGGAATAGCAATGGGCCCAGATGAGCTATTTACAAACAAAAATGTCATTTCCATGAAAATAGGAAAACTAGAAGCCAATGGAAAATGGGTGCCAGATTTGGCTGAGACTTCTGTGATGTCACTCACTGGTTTTCTTTTCAGCTTGGCAGAACTGAAAGCTCAAATTAACTCAGAAAACCTTTTGCCATTTTGTCCAAAACAGATTTTTCAATCCGCCCCTGCCAGGCTTCTCAGGATTTAAATTGCCAACAGTGCAATTCTATACATATCTACGCAGAAGTAAGCTCCGTTGAATTCAGTTGGACTAGGTACAATCCTAACTACATCTACTCAGAAGTGGCAGCTGGGGTTAGGATTACAGCCATACTCCCTGTAAGTGTGCATTGTTGAATTTTCAGCCAGAAATAGAAAGACAGCTATTCTGTAACATGAGTAAGCCACTGTGTGCCATTAAGCAACCTTTAAAGGAACAAGATTTTTATTCTGCAACTACAGATATAAAAAGCAGACAGTGTGGACTGGGATGCAGTGTTTAGAAACAGAATTATTCCAATCAGTTTAAAAAATAAAATCTCTTTAAATAAAGAAACAAATTCAAGCTTGCAGCTTTCCAAATGTTTATAAAATCTGTCTGACTAGCTTTTTATTAATCCTGTGCAGAACTTTATTATTCTGCACTGGGGAATATCCAAACACACTCACCACTTCCCTGAGCAGTGAGACGCCAAGGAGCCATACTCAAAAGATTTACCGGTAGCTACTTTTGAATGAGAAAGAGCACAATGGAAGTGGCTATTTCCTTAAAATACTGGTACGCAGCAGATCGATTGACAATCCATTCAGCTCCTAGTGCAGGAGCATGGATTTCTGTCCCGTTTCCTTTCTCCTAACCATTTTCATTCCTCGTTGGGGATTGAGAAAACTCTTTCTGGCATCCTCTCCAGGCAAACCCATGCCAGCAGTGGATACCATCAGAGGAAAAAGTGTGCAGAACAATTAAGGTACGGTAAGTTTTACCTTTGACTGGTTTCTACAAACATTCCCCTCTGTAACAAATGCATTGGAAGAGAAGTACCTACAGGTGTTTTGGTTTCCCCCCCCCATGTATTTTGGGTTACGCCTTTTGAGGAAAGTCAACAGTTGTTGTTGGCATCTGTCTGTCTCGAGAGACAATGGAGTGCACCTCTGGGGGTGAAGCCAACCCACTGTGTTAGCAACACCACAGTGACCTCTCTGGGGCGCAAGTCTAGGCAGTGTTTATGGAGCTCCTGGGCTGCTCAGAAGACAAGACTCCTCTCCCTGGTCTCGAAGAAGAAGAAGAAGAAGAAGAAGAAGAAGAAGAAGAAGAAGAAGAAGAAGAAGAGAAGAAGAAGAAGAAGAGTTTGGATTTGATATCCCGCTTTATCACTACCCGAAGGAGTCTCAAAGCAGCTAACATTCTCCTTTCCCTTCCTCCCCCACAACAAACACTCTGTGAGGTGAGTGGGGCTGAGAGACTTCAAAGAAGTGTGACTAGCCCAAGGTCACCCAGCAGCTGCATGTGGAGGAGCGGAGACGCGAACCCGGTTCCCCAGATTATGAGTTCGCCGCTCTTAACCACTACACCACACACTGGCTCTCCAAATGTGGTCCAAAGGAAAGCAGAGCAATATGTTTGGCACCAGCTTGGCTGCTGGAGTTGCCACCGGAAGGAGGGATACAAGGTGCCATCCAACCACCTCAGGGACTCCAGATTGGATTTGTGTAGGGTTTACTCCTTGGCCTTTTCTTATCCCAAATATATCTTGAAAGGTTTAGGGTTAGAGTTTTCCTTCTCCTAGACAGGCTACCTTCCCAGGTTGACGAGCCCCACCTGCCCCTCACTTCCCTCTAGAGCACGTGCAGAAACTGCCTTCTTGACCAATGGGCCCACTATTACTCTCATCCTCTCAATCCACCAGAGCCTGTGTTGTCCTGCAGGGGAAGTCCCTAACTCACTGAGGGTATGAGACTCATTGGCCACCCTTACCTGGTTTAACCAGCCAGTCTATGCCATTTCCCGGGGTGTGGTGGCTGTCGCATGCCGACATCTAGAATGTAAATGTGGCTCCTAGAATGTTAATAATAATAATAATAATAATAATAATAATAATAATAATAATAATAATAATACAGTGAGAGTTTGGTTCCTATACAATAAGAATCTTACTTGGTGCTGTTTACTATTATTTTCTAATGGATTATTGAATTTTGCTTTATTTGATACAATTTGCTTATTTTAAAGTTATTGTGACTTTTTTTGTATTGGGTCCGATTGTTATTATTAATGTATGACGTTTTATTATGTTGTTATATGTGCTGGAAGCCTCCCAGAGTGGCTGCAACAACCCAGGCAGATGGGTGGGGTATAAATAATAAAATTATTGTTGTTGCCATATTATTATTATTATTTTTCAAATTCCTGAATTGTGAAAATATTGTACCCCACATTGTTTTGATGCAGGTGCTGCCTCTAACTGAAGAGACATTTTGTCTCACTGTGTTTGCTATCTGGCTTTTCCAGCTGTGCCCCTAGACTTGAGGGATGAATTTGCATTCCGATTGTCACTAGTGAGCTAGAAAATGTAGTAAAATGAGATCAATCCAGCAAAGACAAGAGCTGTCGCAACTCAGGCTCTTACTGAAGCTGACAGAAATTTAATTAATCGAATGTTAGGAATCTAAGAGCTAAAGCAGACATCACACAGCAGAGGCATTCAACCTTCTCCCAAAGGGACTGAGTTTCATTTTGTTTTTTAATGAAAAGGAGCCAATGGGTGGCTCCCGGTTTGAAAAGAGGAGCAGCAGGGAAGGTGGCTGCTTAACTATTTCTTCTTCAGACATAAATCACTTACAAACACAACTTCCTTTCCATGCATGGGGAAAATATACAGGGTGTGTGATTTAAACAGTCTCAGTCTCCTTCTCCCCTTACCATCACACACTCTGTTGGTTGATTTTTATTTTATTTTATTTAAGTTGAGTGATGGTTAGATACAGCTGCAAGACTGTTAATTAGAAGAAGAGAAGAAGAGTTTGGATTTGATATCCAGCTTTATCACGATCCGAAGGAGTCTCAAAGCGGCTATCAATCTCCTTTCCCTTCCTCCCCAACAACAAACACTCTGTGAGGTGAGTGGGGATGAGAGACTTCAAAGAAGTGTGACTAGCCCAAGGTCACCCAGCAGCTGCATGTGGAGGAGTGGAGACACGAACCCGGTTCCCCAGATTACGAGCCTACTGCTGATTTTGAGCAGGTGGCTCCCACAGCCCTGGGTTGAGCTACTGAGCTACAGAGTCTGGGAAATAGAGAAAGGGAGAGTCAGGAGGCAAAGGGCCGTGCAACGGCGAGAGGGAGACCAGCGAGATGCGGCTAAAGGAGGGAGGGGGGAATTAAATCAATAAGTCCCCATTGGCGGAAATGAGGGTCTCCCTGAGCCAAATATATCCCCGTTTTCTGGAGGGAGCGCCCCAAAAGAGGGGTTGTGGGGGGAGGAGGAACCATTGGATGGAAAATGAGAAAGGAGGAGAAATGCAGAGGATGCACGCCGGGGGAGGAAAGGGAGGGAGCCAAAGGGGAAGGGCTACTACTGATTTTGTTCTAGGGGGCTTGGTTCGGGCAGTGATGATAGTCAGGTGCCAAGAGGTGGCTGCCTGTCTCTTAATCCCCCCTCACTTTGGCTTTTTCTCTCTCTCCCTCTCCTACACTTGCACACTCACATGCACGCACAAAACCAGCACAAAAACACACAGGCTGGCACGCACAGGGCGCCCCCCTTGGCCGGATCCCGCACCACCAGGATCCTAGGACTGACAGGACCTGCAGTCCTATAACGTGTTTCCTACAGGTTTCCTATCCCTCACTTCTAAGTCCGATAAAGTCCTGATGGTTAGAATTCATTGGAAGTCACCTTGGCATTGTTGCCAATCATGATGGTAGTGGCCCAAAGCAAACTAACATGAAAATGCAGAATGATGTTCTGAATTATGATCATTTAAACCAGATTTTCTTAGAGCACAATCCTAACCTCCCCGTTGGAAGGGCTTTGTGGGTCCCCCGCTGCATCCACACCCTTACACCAGTGTGGTGTAGTGGTTAAGAGCGGTGGACTCGTAATCTGGTGAATCGGGTTCGTGTCTCCGCTCCTCCACATGCAGCTGCTGGGTGACCTTGGGCTAGTCACACTTCTCTGAAGTCTCTCAGCCTCACTCACAGAGTGTTTGTTGTGGGGGAGGAAGGGAAAGGAGATTGTTAGCCGCTTTGAGACTCCTTTGGGTAGTGATATAGCTGGATATTAAATCCAAACTCTTCTTCTTCTTACCATAATGATGGCCGTGGCAGAAAGGAGGGGGTAGGATGGCCGACATGATTGGACAGCGAGCAACGACTCAGGATTCAGGGATCTTGGGCTGGCTCAGTCCCATCCTATCCTCTCCGTTCAAATACCCCATTTGGGGGCTTCCCAGTGGCTTTGACCAGCAGATTTCCTGCCTGCCCATATGTTTGGCAGCTGGGGAGAGTTGAGCAGAGGGACACCTCGGCCTATTCCAACCCCACCCCCCTCCCCTAGCGTGGCCAAAGGGGTTTTCTTTTGATTGTTCTGTTAGTCATTGAATGTTGAACAATGGGGCAAACAAAAAGTCTGCAAACATCTGGAAAGACAGAGGGGAAGAGCAGGAGACAATTATGCTAATGATCCTAGAACAGACAAATGTTTTACACATAGGATGAGAAAGGATGCTGGCTTCCACCAGGGCCTATGTTTTGGCAAAGGGTACACACAGCGGATGCAGATGTTAGCGCTGTCATTAGCTGTCCTTCAAACTTACAGTACATGCGGGCTGCAGTTTGGGGAATGGGAAGGCACCTTGATAGGGCTTTTCTTCCTGTCCACATGTTTTGCTTTATAGAGGAAAAGGTGAAAGGGGAAGACTCTTCCGTAATTGCTTTCTACACCGCGAGGTTTTTCAGGAGTGCTGTTTCCTCTCTATGTGTAGTCTCATGGCAAAGGGCAGTAACATTTAATCAATTGAATGTAATTAACCTTTAAAAGCTTCCCAGTTGCAGGTAGTTCTCTCTCTCTCAGAATTAAGACTGAAATCCAGTGCATGCTCCCGAAGGAATAAGGCTACAAAGGACTTGCTCACAAATTTATTGACAGCTGCACGGATTATGATAGCTAGGAAGTGGAAGAGGCAAGCAGAATATAAAATGGAAGAATGGAATAAAGAGGTGTGGGATATAGCCATTAATGACAAATTAGCACGTGCCATTAAGGTAAGATGGGGAATATGCAGGAGAAATGATTTTGGGGAGATATGGAAGGTGTTTGTAGAATTTGTACTGTTAAAACGGAAAGGGGTCAAACTATCGCAAGAGGTGTTGACATTTTGGGAGGTTGGATAGTTACAATGGAATGGTCTCTGTTATGTACTGAGTTGAATAGGATCCAAAATGCAGCAGTCTGATTGGTCCTAGAACAATAGGATTCAGAATGCAGCAGTCTGATTGGTCCTAGAACAATAGGATTCAGAATGCAGCAGTCTGCCCCAATCCGGCTCCAGGTGGAAGTGAATCCGCAACCTGATTGGCCCACAGGAGTATTCCGGAATTAGCCAATCACGTGGGGGCCATTGTGTAAATAGTGTATATAAAGCAGACGTTTTGGGGAAACTTTCATCCCTTGCTACTATGAGCTGAATAAAGAGCATGAAATCCACACTTGACTCCGAGTATATTTCAGTCTCGGTGGTGGGGTGCACATTTTTTAGTCTTATCTATTTATTATTATTACCTTGTAAAATAAAAGGAATAAACTCTATTGAATTCAGTGGGACTTCTGAATAAGCACATAAGATTGCTCTGCCAGTGCTTTTTTTTCGTGAATTGAAGCTGGAAGTGAAACATTTTCCTGACTTTGATCTCTCTCTTGCATACCCTCCAACATTTTTCTGATGAAAATAGGGGTGTCCTATTCTATTATCATTATCATTATACCCTGCCCATCTAACTGGGTTGCCCCAGCCACTAATGGCAGCTTCCAACATATGTAAAAACATAATAAAACATTCGAAATAAATTAAAAAAGCTTACACCCAGAAAAAACTTAGTTGGTCTCTAAGGTGCTACTGGACAATTTTTTAATTTATTTCGACTGTGTCAGACCAACACGGCTACATAGCTGAAATAATAAAACATTAAACATTCAAAACTTCCCTAAATGTTATAGCTCCTTATCTCCTTGCCTTGGGGGGGGGGGGTCAGGTAACTCCATACCCTCCAACATGTCTCCAATGAAAATAGGGACAACCTACCATACCCTCCAACATTTCTCTGATGAAAATAGGGGCGTCCTAAAGAAAAGCGGGACATTCTGGGGTTAAATCAGAATTCGGGATGGCTTCTGTAAATCTAGGACTGTCCCTGGAAAATAGGGACAATTTGACGGTCTGATCTTGGTGCTTATATGTATGTGCAGACAATTTTTTTCTATTGAGCAACTCGAATGACTTCTTCCTTGCCACAACTACGACTAGAAGACAGGTGGCAACCTTTTGTATGCAAAATGACCCAAGTTCCAATCCTGGTTTCTCTGGGCAGGGATAAGAAAGGCCCCTGGTGCACCAGTCAATATAGACAACATTGAACTCAATGAAAACCTGTGGTCTGGTTCGAGAGAAGCCAGCTTCCTATCTTCGGAGTGAGACTGGCAGTTCTACAGAATTACCCTTGGTAAGCATTTCATATTTTTTACTTCCTGATCTTATTGTGAGTGGCTTGAAAGTATACAAGCGCTTTTTTTTTCCTCCTTACAGGATACTTTAAAAATAAATCTAGGAAAATCTGTTTCCTCTTACGTATCTAATTTTAGCACTTGGCTTGACACGACCTTCCATTTCCCATGATATAATCATCAGATATACATTATTTTTAACTTCGCTTGGAGATAGCGCTGATCAAGAAGAAGGGGGGAAAGCATTTGCTGTGCTTTCTGCGGTGCTTCTAAACACGTACGAGCCCCTAAATCGCTGCACTTGTTCCGTCCTGTGTAGAATTAAGTGCAACATCATAGTAAGCTAACTATGCGTGACTCGCAAGGGAAAGAGAAGCTCCTTCTTGAACACCCCTTGCGCGGTTTCTGTGGCTGAAAACAAAGATCCACTAAGCACACAGGGGTCACTCTGCTGCGTAGTTGTTTTCAGTGTCCCTGAGCCGAGCCGAGCAGCAAACACACTCCTGCGACTTTGTGGACATTCGTAGAGGCCGAGTATGTGGCAATTTGGACTGTATCTCCCCACTACAGCAGATATCTGCTGCATGGTCATCTGTTTTCACGCTGACGTCAAGGATCTGCACATGAATTGAATGTGTATAAGTGGGGCAGCATCATACCTCCTATCCAATCAGGGATCTTATTAGGGTTGGAAAGTCTAATGTTGGAGGGTCCCTTAATCGCTTTACGCCAGCGCAAGGGGCATTGCAAGCAAATGTGCCAGGATTGGGAGGGCAGCTGGCAGGGCTCGCATGAAGACCCCCCATCCCTCAATTGCATGAACTGCAACACCTTAGGGCAGTGGTATTCAACCAGTGTGCTGTGCCACTGATGGTGGCGCTGCAGCAGTGGTGGAGCTTCATGCTCCGGCACGGGGGCAGGAAGCAGGTGGGGGCAGGGCTGGCATGCGTTCCGGGGCGCGCAGCACGGGTGGGGGGCAGCCAAGATGGAACCCTAGTGGGATTGCGCTGCCCGAGGCGCCCCGTCCCCGGCGCTCCGCCCTTCCTACGCCAGTGCTCTGCAGTCTAAACCACTGAGCCACTTGGGCTTGCCCATTGGAAGGTCGGCGGTTCAAATCCCCGCCACGGGGTGAGCTCCTGTTGCTCTGTCCCAGCTCCTGCCAACCTAGCAGTTTGAAATCACAGCAGTGCAAGTACATAAATGGGTACCGCTGTGGCGGGAAGGTAAACAGCGTTTCCGTGCGCTCTGGCTTCTGTCACGGTGTCCCGTTGCACCAGAAGCAGTTTAGTCATGCTGGCCACATGATCCAGAAAGCTGCTTGTGGACAAATGCTGGCTCCCTCAGCCTGAAAGCGAGATGAGCGCCACAACCCCATAGTCACATTTGACTGGACTCAACCATCGAGGGGTCCTTTACCTTTTACCAAGGTGTTTTATCATGTTTTTAATATTCTGTTGGGAGCCACCCAGAGTGTCTGGGGAGGCACGGACAAATGGGCGCGGTATAAATAATAATAAGTTGTTGTTGTTGTTGTTGTTGTTGTTGTTAACTTCACAGGTTGTGTCATCCTGCTCATGGTCTGGGAAAGTTCACATTATATTGTTTGGCTTGGGTGGCTACCATTTTCTTTGATGTTGTCAGCTGAAGAAGGAGTTTCTCTTCGAAACTGGGGTCACCGGGCTCCAGTCCTGTTTGCTGCAGCTGCCCTGCCACTTCCAAGAATTTCCTTGTGTCAGACATAACGAAAACCGATCACTTATTGCAATATTGTACCTATTTTGATGATTCTGGAGTACTGCTTCTGTGTACTGTATGTCTTGTAATAGCGGGTACATTGTGATGAATACATTCATGTTCCTTTGCTTGCCTGTCTTCGTATGTTGGCCTGAACCCCTGTTTTGTTTTGTTTTTTCTATTGGTGTACTGAAAGAAGGCAATGGGCTATTTATATATCACAGACATGGGCAGGTTCTGTGAATACAATACTTTCCCCTTCAGAGGCTGAAAATTCAGTGCTTTCCTAGACTACCATAAGAAAAGTAAAGGTCCCTGTTAAACCAAGAGGGATTTATAACCAATTCTCAGCAGCCTAAGCAATCTCAGGCTGTCCTGTTATAATGACTTACGAAGCCGTCAGCAAGGGTTTGTGAGGAGGTGAGGTCTCTTTTCAAGCAAATCATATCATCTGGGATTAGATGAGGCTCATAGCTGCTCTTCCCATAAATGCAGGAAATGGTTGTGTCATCTCAAGTGTTCAGGACTTGCTTGTTAAATGGGTGGAACAAGGTCTGCAGAGGAAATCTTTTGAACCTGCATAATTAGTGCTTTTGGGTGGGGATTGGATTAAGGCATTGCTTCATTTGGTTGAGCTTTCACCCCTGGAGCTCGAGCTCAAATATAAGCCAGAGTGATGGAATGGAAAATTCCTTTGAATAGTACGCTTAAGTTCAACCAATAATCCACATAGCAAGGATGTAGGTAAGGAAAGATGAATGCTAATAGGCATTAGTCTTTATATATGCTTCAAAACTATAACTGATTTATGAATCCATAAACAGCAGACATAGCAACACATCCAGGGAGCCATTCTTACATCTCGCTTTTCAGGCGAGGGAGCTGGCATTTATCCACAGACAGCTTTCCGGGTCATGTGGCCAGCATGACTAAACTGCTTCTGGCGCAACGGGACACTGTGACGGAAACCAGAGTGCACAGAAATGCCGTTTACCTTCCCGTCGCAGCGGTGCCTTTTTATCTACTTGCACTGCCGTGCTTTTCAACTGCTAGGTCAGCAGAAGCTGGGACAGAGCAACAGGAACCCACTCCGTCACAAGGATTCGAACCGCCAACCTTCCAATCAGTGAGCCCTCAGTGGTTTAGACCACAGCGCCACCATCATTCAAGGCACCCCAGGGTGGCATGGCACATTGCTTGAAAACCACTGCCCTAAGGCGTTGCACTTCATGCAATTGAGGGCTGAGGGGTGTTCATGTGAGCCATCAGCTGCTCTCCCAACCCCAACACGTTTGCTGACGATGCCCCTTGTGTTGTTGAAAGCGGTTAAGTGGTTTGAATCCCCATGCTGGAATGAGCTCCCATTGCTCTGTCTCAGCTCCTGCCAACCTAGCAGTTCAAAAGCACGCCAGTGCAAGTAGATAAATAGGTACCGCTGCAACAGGAAGGTAAACAGCGTTTCTGTGTGCTCTGGTTTCCGTCACGGTGTTCCATTGCACCAGAAGTGGTTTAGTCATGCTGGCCACATGACCTGGAAAGCTGTCTGTGGACAAACACCAGCTCCCTCAGCCTGCAAGTGAGATGAGCACTGCAACCCCATAGTTGCCTTTGGTTGGACTTAACCATCTAGGGGTCCTTTACCCAGTGGCATAGCAAGGTAAATTGGTACCCGGGTGCAAAACTTTTTTTGTCAACCCCCCCCCCCATGTGTAGGCAAGGCTCTGCCCAGGCAGGGCTCCGCCCAGCAGCCTTTCCTATTGGGCTTACTGGCACATTGCATCAGGGCACTGCCCTCTCAGGGGGGGCACCAAGATGCCATCTTCAAGGGGGTTACATTTGGCACCTCCACCTAGAATCTCAAGCAAAGCCACAGCAAACCCAGTGGCTGTAGGCCTGGGACTCACCACAGCCCTGCTAAAGTATTAGCCATGCTTGCCTTATTCAGTCCACCTGGACTTGGGCTACCATCCACCCACACCCCTTCAAGTCACAGCGAGCACAGACAGCGCTGCCCAAGGACCCTATCCCTGCTTCCCTTTGCTTGCCTGTAGTCGGGCATCATCCACCAGCCCAGCCTGAGGGAGCCCCGATCTTTCTGAGTGCCCTGCGTCGCCCGGTTTGCGCTCCCCCACAATGCTCTGCGGCACCTCTTTTGCATGCAGGAGTTGCTCCGCCTCTGGCCCCAAGCAAGATCCCTTCAATGATTCCCTTCAAACACTTCCTCCACAGAGACGCTCTAGGAATACCCCCTTGCTGCTCCAAGGCAACCTGAATGGAAAGGATGTTCAGAAGTACCTAATGTTCCCTGGACTTTTAGGGCAATGCATGGTGTTTTGTTTGACACATAAAAATCTGGTTGCTCCCAAAGAATTGTCTTTCTGTCTCTGCACCACAATACTGCATTGCCCTAAAAGTCCAGGGAACATTAGGTGCTTCTGCAAAGTAATTATTCTATTTCTTACAGACGCTCTCTCTCTCTCTCTCTCTCTCTCTCACACACACACACACACACACACAAACGTTGCTCTTATTTCTTAAGGAGAAGCAGATGAATAGCTTCTTTTTGAGTGCCTAAATGTCTCAGGCCTTCCTTTTCCTGTAAATGGCTTCCCTTCTGGAGCCTCACCCTTCACCTCTCCAGTCCGTTCCAAACAAAGGCAACTGTCCAAGGGTGTCCCTGGGCTTGCCTGCCACTGAGACAGTATCCAGACCCGCATGGGATCAGCTCACAGGATCTCTCGCCAGTCATGTCCTGATATTTAAAAGCACTGCCCCACCCCAATTCCGCCATGCTGCTGGTGCCCTTTCTCCTTGATCTTCGTCTCGTGTTCCCCATCCCTTGGTGCACTTATCCTGGCCCCTTTTGCACTCAGCGTTTGTCCTTGGTCTGAGCGAGATCCTTTCCTTGCTTGCTACCTCCGCATTATACAACCCCTCTCGCTGTTTCTCCCCCTGCCAAGCTTTATTTCCTCAAACTTTTAAGGAAGAACAATCTGAGTGAGAGACTGCTGGTGTCCTTCTATCGAGGCAACGTAGAGAGCCTTCTTACATACTGTATCTGCACTTGGTTTGCCAGTTGCACAGTCACCAACAGGAATATGCTCCAGAAGGTCATAACCACAGCCCAAAAGATTATTGGTCATCCTCTCCCATCTTTAGGACGAACTATATAGCTCCCGTTGTCTCAAAAAAAAGCAAACAACATTTTACAGGATTCATCTCATCCTGGATATAGTCTGTTTGCACGGTTGCCTTTGGGCAAGAGATACAGAACAATTAAATCAAGAATGAATAGACTAAAAAACAGTTTTTATCCAAGAGCTATAACTATTTTAAATGCTGTAACCAAATGATATGATCTTTGGGGAGTTGTGATGGATGGTATGTATGTGTATGTGTGGTTGTAAATGTATAAATGCATATATGTGGCTGTAAATGTGCGGTGGCATTCAATTTCATTGTACTACGTACAATGACAATAAAGTTATCTATCTATCTACCTATCTATGTTCTAGATGCTTATTCGGGATGTCAAAGATGCATCTGGAGAACTGAGCAAACGTGTCTGGGGAGGGGAAAGTAGCAGGAGAAAGTAAGAATCAACCCACAACAGCAGGTTTGTATCGAAGAAGAGGAAGAGGAAGAGGAGGAGGAGGAGGAGGAAGAAGAAGAAGAAGAAGAAGAAGAAGAAGAAGAAGAAGAAGAAGAAGAAGAAGAAGAAGAAGAAGAAGATCTGTTCTAAGACTGCTGAAGACTTCTTTCATTCTATGGCTACTAGTATTATGCTGAAATCTCTTCGCAGTTTCTCAAAAGTATTATTCTCCTGCCCCATTCTCAGGGCAAATTAGAATTCCAGTAAACATTTTTGCAGTATTCTCCCACCTCCCTTACGGCTTACTCTTCCCAAACATCCCCCAGTGTGGGCGCTCTTAACCACTATACAGACCACTGGTAAGATACTGTACTTTGCAGAATGAAAGAAAGGACACTCACAAACACCCCTTGGGTGCCTCAAAAATAAGGGAAGCATTGGGGGGGCACCCAACCCTTCACCCCACACCCATGAAGATTTCACTGCATGTTTTTCCTCTCCTTTGATGATGTTTTCAACGAAAACTCTTTTCTAATTAATTGATGGCGAATGGTCAGGGTCGAAACGCAGCAGAAATTTTCACTGTAGCACCAAAGGCTACAATAATTTGGAAGCAAGTGCCGAGGAGCAAAGTTGGACTTACTTCTTAGCATGCAACATACACAGAATCAAGTTTTACACTGTCAAGGCACACTCCTAACGTCGCTTTCAGCAGTCTTAATTTTATTCCACATTCCGCAGTTAAAATAAATACAACTTGCAAGACAGGATCGTTTTGATTGGTTCCATACAGGGCTCTGAGAACCAGGATGTATATTAAAATAAAAATTACTTTCAAACCATCCTTATTGTTGTGTTGTGCGAGTTGTTATGAGGGCCACTTCTTGGGGGAATGAGTGAATCAACCCCACATTTTAAACACAGGGCTGCCTGCTTGGCAAACAGCCCAGGCAAGGCCCCATTGATTTTCGGTATAAACAAATGGGTGGGATGTTTTTTAACTTGTGACATTTTCAATTACAGCACTGATTCATTACCGCTTGCCAAGAAACTGCAGCCCAGGCAGTCTGGCCAAGATTATATAGACTCCCCCCCCCTTTCTTTCCCCACTGGTAGATAAGCTACCCTAACTGTTGGTTATTGAAAACTGTGACAGATGAAAACAGGAGGAAGGAAATGATAAAATGAGAGAGGAAGCCATGTCAAAGATGAATGGCTCTTACAAATCATTAAAACTGCTTGTTAACATTGCGAGGGAACAAGTCCGCTAGCTACCTTATGCGTGGGTTTCTCGGTTTATTGCAAACCTGTGTGTTGGGGCACGGCGTGAAATGGCTTTATAACCGTTTTGCTGCCCCTGTAGGGAGCAGAGAAAGGAAACGTGGGAATGGAATAAAATAATAGCCATAAACGCTTGGGAAGCGAATGGTATCAAAGAGAATCCCTCCCCTTTCCGTGCCACCCCTGTTACTGCTGCATTTGCAGAAATCTGAGAGCAGCCCTAGTTCAGAGGGCACTTCCTGCCATTGTTCCAAATTGTAGCCTGGACCCTTTCCCCTAGAAGAGCTCTTTTTGTAGATTGATTGCAGAGCTATGTTTGTTTAGGAGTGCGTGACAAGGAGAGCGCCAGCAGAATTTGCTTCGGAAAGTTGAGAAAGTTTTCGGTGGGCTGGCGGGGGGGGGGGGGTAATCACAAAGGCTCCAGCCCTCCGAACAGTTGAAAGAGCATAAATCAGTTCCAGTGTGGTTTAAACACCATACCCTCCGAGCAGGATTTCTGCCAAAGAGTCTTGGGGTGCCTCCTGTCTATTGCTACCTTGGATTCAGCAACTACCCCTGTGTTTTAACACTAGCAAAATACCTGCCATAAGAATATGCAGCCTCCAACATTTCTCTGGTGAAAATAGGGACATTCTATTCCCTAATAATCATCATCATAATTTTATTATTTATACCCCACCCATCTGACTGGGTTGCCCCAGCCACTCTGGCCTCGGTCCAGTATACTTGAAGGAGCATCTCCCCCTCCCCTGCATCGTTCAGCCCAGACACTGAGGTCCTCCTCCGAGGGCCTTCTGGGGGTTCCCTCCCTGTGAGAAGTGAGGTTACAGGGAACCAGGCAGGGGGCCTTCTCGGTAGTGGCGCCTGCCCTGTGGAACACCCTCCCACCAGATATCAAGGAAATAAACAACTACAGTGGTACCTCAGGTTAAGAACTTAATTCATTCTGGAGGTCCGTTCTTAACCTGAAACTGTTCTTAACCTGAGGTACCACTTTAGCTAATGGGGCCTCCCGCTGCCACCACGCGATTTCTGTTCTCATCCTGAAGCAAAGTTCTTAACCCGAGGTACTATTTCTGGGTTAGTGGAGTCTGTAACCTGAAGCGTCTGTAACCTGAAGTGTCTGTAACCTGAAGCGTCTGTAACCTGAAGTGTCTGTAACCCGAGGTACCACTGTATCTGACTTTTAGAAGGCATCTGAAAGCAGCCCTGTTTAGGGAGGTTTTTAACGTTCATGTTTTATTGTGCTTTTAATATTCTGTTGGAAAGAGCCCAGAGTGGCCGGGGAAACCCAGCCAGATGGGCGGGATAAAATTAATTATTATTATTATTATTATTATTATTATTATTATTATTACATTATTTTAAAACTTTTCTAGTTACAGGGCTGCTTTCTAAATGTTGTTGTTGTTGTTGTTGTTGTTGTTGTTGTTGTTGTTGTTGTTGTTGTTGTTGTCGTCATACTGCCCTATACCCATAAGTCTCAGGGTGGCTCACAAGATGAAATCACAAGATTAAAAACACAAAATACATAATCAAAATAAAAAAACATAACACACACACCTCCAACACATTTTAAAAGGGCATTGGATATCAATCAGCCAAATGCCTGGTTAAAGAGGAACCTTTTTTGCCTGGCGCCTAAAAGTGTATAATGAAGGCACCAGCTGAACTTTCCTGGACAGAGCATTCCACAAACGGGGAGCCACTGCAGAAAAGGCCCGTTCTTGTGTTGCCACCTTCCAGACCTCTCATGGAGGGGGCACAGGAAGAAGGGTCTCCGTTACTTATCTCAGTTACTTCTCTCCTTGGCCGGGGGTCACATAACTCCATACCCTCCAACATTTCCCCGATGAAAATAGGGATGTCCTAAGGAAAAGCGGGACATTCTGGGATCAAATCAGAAACTGGGATGGCTTCTGTAAAACCAGGACTGTCCATGGAAAATAGGGATACTTGGAGGGGCTGAGAACATGAAGAGTCCTTTTGGATCAGACCCAGCCAAAGGCCTATATCGTCTAATATTCTGTTCCCAAATATTTTGAACTAACCATACGATGAACAAAATTATTATAACTACTATAATTACTTTTGGATTAATTAACCAAAGGTGATTCACTCTGCATAAGGTCTAATTAATTTTCTCTGTGAATGACTTATAAAGGGGGGGAATAGTTTAGAAATGAATTGATATAATTAATGGAAGTACTATGGACCTTACTCATGAGTATAAATCTTATAATTAGTCTCTTAAGATTTGTCATTATTTTTATATAGCATTAGCTGATAATATTCTACAGTAGAACACTTTGCAATTAACGAACTGGAATTTAAGACATTGAGATTGACTTGCATTGAAATGAAATGTAAGATGAATTAATTATCAAACAACACGTTCTTTTGAAATTTGGTATAAGAGCAGTTGTTCTAAATAATTAAGGATAGGCAATGTGAGTATATATTTACCGGCATATTATTAAAATGGAATTAGAAATTTTCCGATAGATTCACATAAAACAGCTTTTTTCCCTAAAGCATGGGTCTAAATTCTCTAAATGAATTGAGAAGCATACAAAGAAATCAGGAGGAAAAGAATTTAGATTGGGAGAAAAAGAGTGAGGGTTCACTAGATCACTTGAAAGCATTATTCGCAAAAGAACGTAAGAATTAAGAATTACAGAAAGGAAGTGAAAGTGTTGAAGAGAAAGGCATTTTGAGGAAAAGATGGAAAACCAAGAAAAGAATTTTCGGATGAAAAATTATTAGAAGCAAAACAAAACAAAATATTTGGAAATATATAATTGCTTGATAAATGAGCTATAGAGTATGAGCAGCAATTGGAACAAATCAAAACCATCCAGTCAAAACAGGATGCATAAATAAAAGAGAATAAGGAAGTAATTGCACAGTATCAAAACCAGTTTGAAAGAACAGGACAATGACTTAGAAAAAAATTAATTGTTTGGAGGAAGTTCAAAACGGGAACAGAAAATATAATTTACAATTTAGGGACCTGTCAGAGCGAGTGGCTAGTTTCATTATATTTTCACAAGTTGGAAACTGAGGCAATTAAATGGTTTCACTATTGGAGAAGCAATTCCTGCTGGGAATACGGAAAAATACTTGGTTACGTAAATGTTAAATGTTGTCCAATTGCAAAAAAATAATAGCAGATTTGGATTCCGCATGCCCAAAAATACCTATTTTTAAGTCCCCTCCCTGAATAAGTTTGCAAAAATTCAGTTTCACCCCCTAAAATGGCATACCCTAGGAGTCCACCTAGGTATCTGCATAGCTCCAGCCTCCTCACTTCATCATCCCTCACCTTCTCACTAAGTGGCAGCTCTTCTGTGGATGGGAGACAATCTGCTGCCACCAGTACAAACCTCCTAGGACGTAAAACCCAGTAAACACATTGGGGCTTATTTGTGAGTAGGCAGGAATGTAATTGTGCTGTTATCCCCTCAGGAACAGTAAAGCGAAGTATAATTTTCAAACTCCTACAAGCCCACAGGCTGTCTTGGTATCAAAAACGACGTGTCAAAACAAGTTAAAATTCCCTAGATGGTTGTGTGCGTGTGCGTTTTAACAAAACCAAAAACGTGGTGGTTTTTTTTTTTCTCATGTCACCTCTCTAAAACATCTCTGTGATCATGATTTACCTTATTGTGATTCTTTCCTGCCGGAGAGTTTGATGAGAACGCGCTACGGATATGACACAACGTAGCTATTCGCTTTTGAGGAGAAACAGAAAACGGGGAAACAAGGAATCGAAACAGCCAGAGCTCAGAAGCTCAGAGAGGGTTTCTTTGGCCTACGAGGATGAAATCAAAGCATTCGAAATTAGGGCAGGAGGTGGGGGATTTCCTGGCTGGAACAGAGCAGGGGAGGTGGTGTGTTGCTAGTCCCATTCAAGGGCCTGAGCAGAGGTGCCAACTTGAATAAAAAGGGGGGGCAGGTAAGCCTAGGGTTGCCATACGTCCGGAATTTTCCGGACACAGCTGGTATTCAGCCACGTTAAGCATCGTCCGGGTGGAAATTGCTGAACCATGTAAATAGTGTCGATTTTGGCAGTTTTCTTTTTAAAACAGCTCAAAAACTCAACAACTTTGGTCAAAAAAAGCTCAACAACTTTTGTGTCTGGATTTCCACTTTTTGAAATATGGCAACCCTAGGTAACAAGATGGCGGGCACACACTATTTGAATGGCAATGCCCATCAACTTGGGGGGAGCACAACCCCCTCAAGCATTTTATTGGGTAGGGGGCAAAGCCTCCCCCCAAAGAGTTGGCTCCTATGGGCCTGAGTGTGGAACAAAAGGGATATTTTTTAAACAAAATTTTTTATTTGATTTTACATATATAAAATTATAACAATACAACATATATAAAATTATAACATACACATCAACAATTAAGAGATTCCTCTGAATCTCTGGACTTCCCACCTTCTCCTCCATGGGTCCCATTATCAGACCTTTTCTACTGCATCTTTTTCAATAGTCCATGTTTTGTATAACTCCCTTATCTCCATAGTTCTTGCTACATTGCAAGTGTTACTGCAATCCTGCTAGTGTTTTCATCTGCTTACAATGGTCTCCAAGATAAATTAAAAAATTTCCCCATTCTTTGTTTAAGTTTTGGTCTTCTTGGTTCCTCAGCTTTCCGGTCAATCTCGCCATTTCACCATAGTCCAACAGTTTAATTTGCCATTGCTCTCCGGTTGGGACTTTATTTTCCTTCTATTTTTGGGCTAATAGCATCCTTGAGGCTGTCGTTGCATCGGTAAAAAGTCCTTTCTGTTCCCTCAGAATATCAGCACCTACAATTCCTAGTAAAAAAGCCTCTGTGGTGTGTGTGTGTTAATTAAAACATTTTTTTCAGTCCATTATATATCATTTCCCAGAATGCCTTTATTACCTTACAGGACCACCACATATGATAAAATGTGCCTTCTTTTTCTTTACATTTCCAGCAGATATTTGTACGCGTCTTAATATTTTCGCTAATTTACTGGGAGTCAAATACCATCGGTACATTGGAACAAAAGGGGTCTAAGAAACATGGAGCTCGTGCTTACAACAGAAATCCCATGACATGTCCCACTTTCCCCTCCATAATATTCCATACAATTTGTCTGGTGCCTTTTACATGACAGCAGAGGAAACTGCTCTACTGCGTCAAGACCAGGCTTCCTCAACCTCGGCCTTCCAGATGTTTTGAGACTACAGTTCCCATCATCCCTGACCACTGGTCCTGCTAGCTAGGGATCATGGGAGTTGTAGGCCAAAAACATCTGGAGGGCCGAGGTTGAAGAAGCCTGGTCAAGACCATTGGTCTATCTTGCTCAGAATTGTCTACAGCACCTCTCCAATATCTCACATAGGAAATCCTTTCCAAACCTTTCTGGAGATGCTGAGGGTTGAAGCTCCATTGAGCTGTAGCTCTTCCACACACTGCACATTTCCCTGCTCCACCCGGTGGAGCCAATGAGGTGGGGCCAATGAGGTCGAGTCAGTGGTGTAACATGGCTTGCCAGCACCCAGGCAATGAAGTGGAGCCAATGGTGTAACATGGCTTGCCAGCACCCAGGGCCATGTGGAGGAATGGGTGGGAGGAAACGGACGATGTACGCATGCACATTCAACTGCCTAATGGCACCCGCATCACCCAGGAGATGGAAGCCACAGAGATAAGAAAAGAAGAGTCGTTCCGTTGTCTGGAGACATCATTCTGTTTTCAATGGAGCCCAGCAGCTGTATTGAGGCACTCCAGTTGCATCCTAAGAGAAAACGTTTTTGAGTGAGGTGCATGCATGTGCTTGTGTAGGAATCACTATGCTAGAACCTTGGTATAAAGCAATAAGGATTAATATGCACGCATCATTCTCGGACAATGAAGAGAAATGCAAATGGATCAAGACAGGCTTCCTAAGCAAGGGCTGCATATTGCCATGCCAACCACAGAATATTCAGCATGGGTGAGGATACTCTCCTCTTGATCAGAGCAATCAATGGTCTCATTTACAACATACATTTACAGTACTGTTGTACCATGGCTTCACCCCAAAGAATCCTGGGAACTGTAGTTTGTTTTTGGGGGGTGAGAGTTCTTAGGAAGACCTGTATTCCCATTACAGAGTTCCCCGCAAAAAAGAATTGACTGTTAAACCAAAGTAGGGCAGAATCTACACACACATATATATATATTTAAAAAGGTGTGAAAATGCTTTTTAAAAAAGTTTTGAAAAACACATTTAATTTGGCATAGCTCACCATCGCCATCTAGTGTCGCATTTGTATATTGCACTTTACGGCACATTTAAAATGTTTTATTTGCGGCTGTGTAGCTGCGTCCTATGTGTGACCAACACACAATTGCACATGCTCCTTCCCGTTTCCTGAGCCCCAAGACCTCCTACGAATGGTGCCACCCCGTAAGAAGGTCTGGATTTTCAGGACTCTGTCTGAAGGCAGCCCTGTTTAGGGAAGTTTTTAATGACTGATGTTTTAATGTATTTTTAATCTTTTGTTGGAAGCCGCCCAGAGTGGCTGGGGAAACCCAGCCAGATGGGCGGGGTATAAATTATTATTATTATTATTATTATTATTATTATTATTATTATTTCAGTCCACTTTGGCTAGCCAGATTCAGCCTGCAGGTTCAACCACCTCTGAACAAACATTGGACAGAACCGTTTGGGGTGCGTGTCTAAAATATTTCATCTGGAGGCAGAAAAAGGTAGCATCTGAAACACAATCAAAATTCTTTGCGTCCTTTTTTCTCCTTTCCATCCATCACCCTGCCGCCAGTGGGACATTCAAACCATTCACTGACCTGTAAATCAAGTGCGTATTCCAGCCTTCAATAAATAAAGCGCAGCTGTAATAATTCTCCAAATGAAAGGTTTAGCAGTTTCGTTTTTTTCAAACACCTTAAGTCATTAACGCCCTCAATGTCACAACTAGTTAGCAACTCTGAAGAATATATTGGGCTGTAAAATATGAGCATTATACAGAAGTTTAATTTTAGACTGGCAGGAGATAAGTCGGGTGACCCCAGCCGCAGGTCAACTAGCAGATTTTTTCAGCATACAATGTGATTTAAAGTGGCAGTACTGTTGAAGCTGAAATAAGGAAGCTGCAGTGGCAAAAACGGAAATGAATTTACACATGAGACCCTGGGAGCAAATTGAATACAATCAATCACTGGCACAGGCAGCCGAAATCTGCAAACATTTTCACATAAGGTGGTGACAGAAGGATGTTTGTCTCTGGCTTTCTTAAACCATAGTCAGCATTTATTTTTGCACGGCCGTTTAACTTCAGCATGCTGCACAATTCTACCCTCAGCCCTTCCAATAAAGACTCCGTTTTGAATCAACCAAACCCCATTAGAATAAGACATGAAGAACTGAAAGGTAAACTGCAATAGATACAGATGAGAGAGAGAGAGAGAGAGAGAGGATAGAGGATAGATAGATGAGTGCCAGGTTTACGTATAAGCTAAACAAGCTATAGCTTAGGGCCCCACTCTCTTGGGGGCCCCAAAAAAATTAAAGGAAAAAAAACTGGATGTACATTTCCAAAATATAAGATAAAAAACAAATAAAATAAAACCTACATACAGCAACAGTGTTTTGTGTTGTGTAGGCTCCTATGATGTAAGTAATGGGCCCTGCCTGCTAGCCTGCTCCCTAAAATATCACTGTTTTTCTCATTTCTATATATAGGGTGCCTACATTCTGCTTGGACTGGTTGCATGCCAACATGTGCAAATGCCTTTAGATACCTATTGTTGTTGTTGTTTAGTCGTCTTTGTCGTGTTCGACTCTCCGTGACCCCATGAACCAGAGCATGCCTTGGAAACTCTCACTTTCTTCTCAAAGCTTCTCCTTTTTATGTCCATGGAGTTTTCTTGGCAAAATACTGGAGTGGTTTGCCAGTTCCTTCTCCAGGTGGATCACATTTAGTCTAAACTCTTGGCTATGACCTGTCCATCTTGGGTGGCCCTGCACGGCATAGCTCATAGCTTCTTGCAGTTATTCAAGCCCCTTCGCCATGACAAGGCAGTGATCTATGAAGAGGTAGATACCTATTAGGTTCATAAATTAACATATAGCATATATTCAACACAAAAAAACAGTGGCGATTTGTTGTTGACAAAGGACAGCTGGACATATAAAGGACAGCTGGACATATAAAGGACAGCTGGACATATAAAGGGCCCCATTACCTTCAGTAGCTTAGGGCCTCATCAAACCTAAATCCGGCTCTGAGATTGAAAAATGATAGATAGATAGATGTAGCAGCAGCAAGACGTGTACATGGTAACTCAGTGAAGTTGAGTTTATTTAAAGAAAACAAAGAAAACAACCAAGCCTCTAGACTGGAGCTCCCTGCTCTCACGACCTCTGGCTACTCTGTTGATGACTCATCTGAAACTTCAGGGTGGTTCCTCTTCCCTTTAAAACCTCACAAAAACACCATCCTCTTGCACCCCACCCCTCCGCCTCCTCTGCGACGACAACTTTCCCTTTCTCTTGCACCCCAGCCCCTCCTGCATTCCTCTGAGGTAAGAGGAACCAGAAAAGGCTCTGACAAATTGCTTTCAGAAAGACTCGGACTAGCCCTGGACTGAGCGCTTCCCTCAGTCTTATCTCCTGCTGTTTCCATGACAACCTGCTCTCCCAGCTCTTGGCTGCTGTCCCAGTCAGTCAGACAGCTGCAGCTGCTGGCTACTCGGCTGTAACCTGACGATAGATAGATAGATAGATAGATAGATAGATAGATAGATAGATAGATAGATATCCTCATGATTTTGTTTTTTCATTTTCTTACTTCCTTAGAGAAAAACAAAATATCTTGTTCGGTTCAAAAGACAGTGAAATTCAGTCCAGTAGATCCTTTTTCTCTTCATTGTTTTATTAAGTTTCAACATTTTTAACATATACAGTCGATTTCATCTTTTCTCTTATTCCTATCAACTCCCCCCCCCCCGGTTAGCCATGGAGTTGTTGTTTCTCCCTTTCTGCTGCACCCTATCTATTAAATCCTAACCACAATATTATAATCTAATTACTTCTGTTGATCATAGGTTACAGGGAACCAGGCAGAGGGCCTTCTCGGTAGTGGCGCCTGCCCTGTGGAATGTCAAGGAAATAAACAATTATCTGACTTATAGAAGACATCTGAAGGCAGCCCTGTCTAGGGAAGTTTTTAATGTTTGATGTTTTATCGCTTTATTATTAACTAGTGGTTTAAACCCGTTAAAATAATGGGCGCTAGAACATTTCTGACACAAAACCCAAAGTCCTGAAGTGCAGGGAGCAGGGCAAACCATGCGCTCCCTACACGGCGTTAAGATTCCTGAGGGAGAAATGACGGCGTGTTTCCTTTTATTGTTCCTGTCCTAAACATACTTACTGCACGAAGGTAGAACAGGTTTCCTTCCGGATGTGTGGGGCTCCCAGCCCCTTTCGGAGTGTGGGGCGGTGGGTGGGGAAGCGAGGGGGGTGAGGCGGCGGCGGAGGCGGCATCATCTCCCGGGAGGCTTCGCCCCCCCCCCGGTTCTCCTCCTCCTTCTGCCCAGCGGCGAGAGTGGCAGCGTGTCCTCCCTTCTCGGCCGCCCTTCAGCCTCTGGTGCCAGCGTTCCATTTCAACCGCCGCTTCAACTGCCGCTGCTGCTCCCGGACCGATTGTCTCTCTGCTCCAATCCCTGTGTCCGTGGGGCACATGCTCAGTAGCGCAAACCCAGAGACACAGGGACTGGATGCAGAGACACTTGCGTTTTATATATATAGATAATATTATTAATATTCTGTTGGGAGCCGCCCAGAGTGGCTGGGGAAATCCAGCCAGATGGACAGGTATAAATAAATTGTTGTTGTTGTTGCTCAAATCCTGCTCACGAGTTCATCATACTATAATATTTCTTCAAATAGCCCGAGAAAGGCATCCATTCCTCCATAAAACACTCATCATTAGATTCTCTTAATTTTGCTATTAATTTTGCCAGTTCTGCAGTAGTTTCATTACAAGATATATTTTTTGAGACAGAGGGGGGACAGTAATAAATTGATCTCTGTTGTTGTTGTTATTATTATTATTATCATTATCAAATTAAGGCTACAATGATATTTGACTTTCACCCTTGCAGTCTAAGGATGGAGTTGCATATTATTGTTTTAGTTGAAACAAATGAAAACTTGTTCTGGAAGGAGAAAATATCCTTTCTCCCTTGAAGTGGCTTGGATACTATTCCAATTCAGCTGGTAAGCACTTCATTAATTATCCCTGAACACCAATGCTCTCAAACAAAGTGAGGATTGTTTTACTTGCTCACCAGAACAGAGAGAAACTATCTTTGTATTTGTATTAAAGCCAAAAAGAAAAAGGGGGAAAGGTTCAGTAAACGATTATGTGTTCTGAAGTAAAACTTAACGGCTCTTTTATTCACAGGCAAATAGGCTCGTTTGGGAATTTCGTTGTTCTTTTTGCCGATCCCACTTCCCAGATGAGGAGAATTTCAGGACAACATTCAAACGGAAGGTTTCCTTGAATGTGAGAAACTGGCGGTATCTTTATAAGAAGCTCTGTTTCTCTGTAAGTAGGGATGGAGGGAAAGATCCCCACTTAAGAGCAAATCTATCCCATTTAATCATACAATTGTAGAGTTGGAAGGTACCACAGGGTCATCTAGTCCAACCCTAGCTTTCGCCCTGGCCACGAGGCTCTTGGACATCTGTCTCCCACATGCCGTGATTGCTCCCCCACTATTCCTTCCAGTCTGCTTATCTGCACCCTTAACTCCTGATTTTGGTGCCCAAGTACCTGATAAGGAACTGCAGGTGAGTCCAGTTCCCAGGCAGGAATGTCTGTCTTTCACACAATCCATGTATTCCGAGACTAAACACACATTATAAATAGTCACTGTGAAAATGAACTAAAGAACTTCCTACAAACCAGTCAGAAGTTGATCAAACATGTCACATAAAAATGTAATCATTTTAATTTCAGAAATTAACTTTTCTGAATGGAAGGAGACTTAGAAATGAAACAAAAGTTCCACTTGTTAAAAGACATGGGTATTCCTTGGGGACGCCTTCTGAACCAAAGTGAAACACCTTTCAATTTAGTTAGGGGATGCAGGTGGTGCTGTGGTCTAAACCACTGAGTCTCTTGGGCTTGCTGATCAGAAGGTTGGCGGTTCGAATCCGCATGACACGCGAGCTCCCAGTGCTCTGTCCCAGTTTTGCCAACCTAGCAGTTCGAAAGCACACCAGTGCAAGTAGATAAATAGGTACCACTGTGGCAGGAAAGTAAAATGGCATTTCCGTGCGCTCTGGTTGCCGTCACAGTGTCCCGTTGCACCAGAAACAGTTTAGTCATGTTGGCCACATGACCCAGAAAGTTGTCTGTGAGAAACGCCGGCTCCCTCGGCCTGAAAAGCGAGATGAGCGTCGCAACCGCATAGTCGCCTTTGACTGGACTTAACCATCCAGGGGTCCTTTACCTTTACCTTTTTTAGTTAGGGGTAGTTGCGAAAATGATTAAGCATCCACAAAAGCTTTGAGGGGAAAATCAGAATTTGAGCACACCCAAGTTACTGCTCATTGGCCAATTGGCCACTTATGACTTCCTGGCAACCTAAAAGCAACACGACAGGCTAATAATTTGATTACAAAAATTTATATATATCTCTGTTTGATACACCATCAAAAAAATCCCCTACTTTGGGAAAATCTCTGAAGTCACATTACTTGGTGTTACCTTGTATATATTGTATGCCACTTGACTCTGAATGAAGATATAATTTTATAGCTATATAAAGTGTTGAAATAAAATTATTAGCCTGTCGTGTTGCTTTTAGGTTGCCAGATTTTTCTGTTCGCAACCCAGGGGATCTTTGCTGCCACCCATTACTTCCTAGCGGTTCTAAGGTGCTCGAGGAGGAAGTGGGAGTAAATCTGATCTCAATGGGCAAAAGTAGTACAAAAGTCACAGACATTATTTGGTCAGTTCAAGTGATCCAGAAGTCTCTCTCCCCTCCCCAAGGTAGTGCATTTATTGTAAAGAAATTGAATTTTTCCAGCTCCACCACAGTTGCGGGGAATGTCGTTTTGAAACCCTTCATTCTCTAAGGATTGTCTGCTTTTAAAAAAACATTTTCTGAGTCCTAGCATAGTCCTCTTTAGCCCTGTTCCTGGAAATCTCGCTGTGGTTCAAGTGTTAACATCTCTGCCACACAGCTGTATCCCACATTACAATTTTCATTCATTGAAGTTTTGCAAAATCATTCGCTTGAAGAAAATTGTAACGGGAACAATTTGTCTAGCCATGTCTGATTTACAAAGAGATATGCTCATAAATCTTTCCCATATTACTACTGCTGCCATCAGGTCTTCAACAAAAAATGGGCCATAGTAATGAGCCCAGTGAATTGGGATAAAGCACACTCTTTAAGTAATTCAAACCACAAGCTTTGGTGAAACGTTTGACATAATTTCCTTAGGTTATTCCCAAAATGTTGCTGTTGCATCTCTCTTGCATCTGCTAATGCTGAACCATGTAATCCTTTGTAAACTGAGTCATCTAAGCATCTTTTTTCATGGATGGTGCTGCATCACATTAATTAAGACCTTATCAGACTAATAAAATGAATATTTCTAGAAGCCATTCAGTTGTTCATTCAAAATCAGATGACTTGACATGAAATTCATGCCAGAACTTTATGGTGGAAATCCAAAATAGTCCTACTTAAAATGCAACCACACAGATCTTTCTGTGTCATATTTATTTTCTCCATTCAATTACTCAGCTTCATTTTAATAGTAATTATACAACCGGATTCAAAGATACTTGGAACAAATGTATTTTCTTCGTAATGTTTTGGATTTGGTCCAGAGAGTCTGTTTCTCATTTCCCATTAGTTATATTTCCCTCCTCAGTTACAAGGGCCTAATAATCTTTGAAAAGAACTAAATCAAAAACAAGAAATCTTCTTTGAAATTTTGAAATAATCCTCTTTGAAATGTTGTAGATATCTTAGCAATATCCAATTTTCAGTTCCATAGCAACCTGTCTATTATGTTTTGAAATCCTTCCAGTAGCACCTTAGATCAACTACTGTATATTCTGGCGTATAAGACTACTTTTTAATCCAGGAGGGGGGGGTCATCTTTTACGCCGGGTGGAGAATCTGCGGTCGAATATATCTCAAACTCTATATTTTAACTGGGAAAGTTGGGGGTCGTCTTATACGCCCAGTCGTCTTATACGCCGGAAAAATACGTTAAGTTTGTTCTTGGTATGAGCTTTGTTTGCATGCACACTTCTTCAGATACACTGAAATAGAAGTCACCAGACCCTTATATATAGTGAGAGAGTGGGGAGGGGTATTACTCAGAAGGGTGGTGGGAATGGGGGATTGGCTGATAGGTGTGGCAAACCGGCTGACAACTGTTAACGACTGCAGTTGGTCTTACAGGAAAAGGCAAGGGGTGAGATAGCTAAAAATAGCTTTGTCATGTATAATGAGATAAGAATCCAATGTCTTTGTTCAGACCAGGTCTCTCCATGGTTTTAAGTTTGGTAATGAGTTGCAATTCAGCAACTCATGTTTTGAAATAGTTATGGTATTGGTACTGGAAGCAAAATTCAATGGTTTCAGTAACCAAAAGAAATAAACAAGTATGCAACACTTCAGTTTATAGAATAAAAATTAGGACCGTGCTAAATGTTCTTTAATTTTGATACTAGTGTTGTTGTTTTTAAGAAACTCATCTCAGCAAAGTTTGTATTATTTCACTGCTATTTTCTCTTCACACCATTTTGTTTCCTCAGCCTCATTCCCCATACTGCCACTCTCACTCATTGGATCATCACCTTGTCATAGTGAGTGGGCATGCAGGTTCCTATGACCCTTGTGAGTGAAGCTGTTGGGAGTCTCATACTCCCAGCAGGGTCACCCAGGGCGGCAAGGTCACCTTTACAAAAAGGTGTCATGAGCTTTGAAGACGCTTGAACTCAGGACAAAAGGGAGAAACGTGCTAAGAGGAAAGCACGCTTGGCAAACCCTCACAATGATCAACTCCCTCCCGGAAACCTATGTCCCCACTGTGGAAGGATGTGTGGATCCAGAATTGGCCTCCACAATCACTTACGGACTCACTGTTAAAACCATGTTTATGGAAGACAATCTTACTCGGCTATGAGTGATTGCCAAAGAAGAAGACTGCCACTGAATTCAGTTGTCTGTGATGATCCATTATGAGTGGCCATGATCCTTAAGAGGTTGTGGACTCTCCTTCCTTGAAGGTTTTTAGGCAAAGGTAGGGTGCCTACCTATCCTGTATGATCTAGTTGAAATTCTTGCATTGCAGGAAGTTCGACTAGATGCCCCTTGGGGTCCCAACACTATAGCTCTACGGTTCTATGATTCAAAAACCAACAGGTTGGCATTGCCAACAAAATTCAACAGAAGCGTGGACTGGATGAAGCAAAGGAACATAAGGGGGGGAAATAGAAGGAAAGTGGAAATAAGAACAAATAGACTAATAATAATAATAATAATAATAATAATAATAATAATAATAATAATAAATTTTATTTATATCCCGCCCTCCCCAGCCAGAACTGGGCTCAGGGCAGCTATCAGAATATATAATACATAAAGACATAAAGAGTTTGGATTTGATATCCCGCTTTATCACTACCCGAAGGAGTCTCAAAGCGGCTAACATTCTCCTTTCCCTTCCTCCCCCACAACAAACACTCTGTGAGGTGAGTGGGGCTGAGAGACTTCAAAGAAGTGTGACTAGCCCAAGGTCACCCAGCAGCTGCATGTGGAGGAGCGGGGACGCGAACCCGGTTCACCAGATTACAGGTCTACCACTCTTAACCACTACACCACACTGGCTGTTGATTCAACAATCAACTTTGATTCAACAATCAACTGACATACATCTTAAAATCAGATTAAAATCAAAATAAGATCAGATGGCTACCCACAGATTATAACTATAGGAGTTGGGAACCTTAAGAACACACCAGGCTCAGCTATTTGCATGAGCCGGTGAGAGGAGTTAGAGAAGCCACTTGTTTGCAGGGTCTTATAAGAGGACCAAAGGCCTGGTGGAACAGCTCCGTCTTAAAGGCCCTGCAGAAAGATGTCAAATCCCACAGGGCCCTGGTCTCTTGCGACAGAGTGTTCCACCAGACTGGGGCCAGGGCCGAAAAGGTGCTGGCTCTGGTCAAGGCCAGTCTAACCTCCTTGAGGCCCAGGACCTTCAAGATGTTTTTGTTTGCGGACCGTAAGGTCCTCCGTGGGGCATACCAGGAGAGGCAGTCCCCTAGGTACAAGGGTCCCGGGTCATATAAGGCTTTAAAAGTTAGAACCAGCACCTTAAACCTGACCCTGTACTCCACCAGGAGCCAGTGCAGCTGATGTAGCACTGGATGGATCTGGTCCTGCGGCAAGGAGCCTCACAGCGGCATTCTTCACCCGCTGGAGTTTCTGGGTCAGCTTTATGGGCAGCCCTACGTAGAGCTAATTACAGTAATCAAGCCTGGAGGTGACCATCGCATGGATCACAGTGGCAAAATGTGTTCATCAAGTTCATCAAAAATTGGAGGCATTTGGGCCCCTTGCAAAACACACACACACACACACACACACCATGAAATGAAGTAAGTAGTATCAGCTCAGTCCTAATAAAAACTGACTTGATAAATGCTTGCATTCCTCATTAGCATTATTCCCGGAGGTGTTCTCATTCTGAGAGTTTTAGTTGTCGTGCTGTGGGTATGATGCATCTGGCAGGGTTTGGGAACTTTTTTCCAACCAAAGGGCTACATTCTGAGCAACTGTCAAGCAATTAGCGGGATCAAGCAACGCAACAGCTTCTGTACCAGTACAGATGTCAACTTTAATTTTTGTCTTGCAATCATAAGCAAGGATGCTATGCTAGATCCACTCGTGCAAGCTCTGCAACATGTGCAGGAGCGGAAATGAAAGCGTATGTATGAGAATTTCTGGGAATAATGAAGCAACACAGGTGAGCAAGTGAGGAAAACTTTAGCACAAAGATAGAGAAGTGCAGGAAACTGACTAAACCACATAGATGAAGCCATGTCAATCATCCCAATAAATCTGCAGGGTGGTCCATCTACATTCCCTACCTGGAATCACATATTGCCTCGCTGAAGACTTCTTTTGATTACGAAAACTTGCTTAAAGTTTGCTGAAACTACCGTATTTTTCCATGTATAAGGCTAGGTATTTCCCCTAAAAAATAATGTCCAAAATTTGGGGGCATCTTATACACAGGGGCCATCTCCCCCCATTTTCTTAAATCGGAGTCCCCCCAAATAGGGGTCTTCTTATACATGGGGTCATCTAATAGACGGGAAAATACAGTACATCTTGGATGTACCACAATGAAGAAAAAGACTTTCAAGCCTAGCTCAGCTCCTAAAAATTCCCTGGAAACAGTGACATGTTATGACAGGCTGCCCTTTCAGGAGTAATTGTACAGTGAACAATATGGCTGCCCCCATGTACACTACCTTAGTTAAACGATCCTGAAGAAAATCACATTTCTGATTGGATAATGTGCAGTCAAAAGGCAATTCAGGCCAACAATTCTGCTCTCTAGGGAGAGCAGGCTATGAAATCCCCAATAAGGATTGGATCCTCACCGCAGTAATCCATAGGGCTTCAGGACAAATAGCAACATCAATAGCAATTTGTTTCAGGATTTCTGTTCATTGCCACCATTTTCTGCAGTCTGGCAGACAAACGGGAGTTAGAAAGAATATCTCTGGGTGTCCATTGCAGCTGCAAGGAAATGTGTTCTCTCCAATATAAAATAAAAAACCATCAGAGAAGACCATTCCTTTCTTGCACATTTGGCCGGCGACGGCTGAGACTAATGCAAATGAACAAACAACAAACTCTGACTTTTTGAAGAGTGTGGCCAGATGCAAAAGAAGAGAGCAGTGGAGGGTTTTGGCGTTTAAAATTTCATTGGTGCCCCGCGCAATGGTAAAATTCAGCATGTTGCTCGTTGTCGTTGCCACATCATAAATAAATAAGAATAAAAAAGGTCCACCCCACCACCGAGACCATTCCATTGTAACTATCCACCCTCCCAAAATTTCAACACCTCTTGTGATGGTTTTAACAGTACAAATTCTACAAACACCCTCCATATCTCCTCAAAATCATTTCTCCTGCATATTCCCCGTCTTACCTTAATGGCACATGTTAATTTATCATTAATAGCTATATCCCACACCTCTTTATACCATTCTTCCATTTTATATTCTGCTTGCCCCTTCCACTTCCTAGTTACAATAACTCATGCAGCTATCAATAAATTTGTGAGCAAGTCCTTCCAAAGCCTGCGAACCTTCCACCCCCAATCGTAAATTGATAATAATGCTACCTCTGGACTTTTGGTCAGCTTTAACCCGGTGATTTCTGTCATCTCCTTAACACAATTTCTTTTCCAGACTCCGTTCTACACAATTGACTAAATGTGTAAGAGCTCTGTCCTCTTTTCCATCTGGTCATGGCCTGGTTTTTAATTAGATGTAAATGAACATTTGCGGGGAGTGGGGTTAAGGGCAGAATTATTGACAGTACTCCTTCAGACTGCACATGGGATGTCATATTTGTAATTCTCCTTGGACATGATTTGCAGCTCGAAGGTCCCAGCTTCCATCTGCAGCATCTCCGGGTGAGTCTTTGAAAGGCAGACCCTCAAAGTGTCCCTATTTTCCAGGGAAAGTCCCAGATTTACAGAAGTCACCCAGTTTTCCTTAGGCCATCCCTGTTTTCATTGGAGAAATGTTGGAGGGTATGCAGCTCCCGAGCCAAGGAGATAAGTAACTATACAACCTTTAGAAGACATCTGAAGACACCCCTGTATAGGGGAGTTTTTAATGTTTAATGTTTTATTATGTTTTTATATACGCTGGAGTTTTTAGATATGCAGCAGTCACAACATTAAAATTTTCTTGGGAGAAAAGTGATGACAAACCTAGACAGCATCTTAAAAAGCAGAGACATCACCTTGCTGACAAAGGTCCGTATAGTTAAAGCTATGGTTTTCCCAGTAGTGAGAGCTGGACCATAAAGAAGGCTGATCGCCGAAGAATTGATGCTTTTGAATTATGGTGCTGGAGGAGACTCTTGAGAGTCCCATGGACTGCAAGAAGATCAAACCTATCCATTCTTAAAGAAATCAGCCCTGAGTGCTCACTGGAAGGACAGATCCTGAAGTTGAGGCTCCAATACTTTGGCCACCTCATGAGAAGAGAAGACTCCCTGGAAAAGACCCTGATGTTGGGAAAGATGGAGGGCACAAGGAGAAGGGGACGACAGAGGACGAGATGGTTGGACAGTGTTCTCGAAGCGACTACATGAGTCTGACCAAACTGCGGGAGGCAGTGGAAGACAGGAGTGCCTGGCGTGCTCTGGCGCATGGGGTCATGAAGAGTCGGACATGACTCAACAACTAAACAACAACAACAGATATATGCTGGAAGCCTCCTAGAGTAGCTTGAGCAACCCAGTCAGATGTTTGGGATATTATTATTATTATTATTATTATTATTATTATTATTATTATTAAATAGGACGTCCCTATTTTCATCAGAAAAATGTTGGAGGGTGTGAGAAAGAAGACTCCTGCCCAAAACCATGAACGCTCACTGTCAGTCAGTGCAAACATACCGTGCTAGAGGAACCAGAATTATATATATTCCAACGTGAACTGCAAACTTGTTTTATTTAAACAGCAACTCTTAAAAAGGGCGTTACTTTTCTTTCCCCCCTCTCATTGTCTATCAGTATGTGGGTGGTACTGAATGATATCAGGCCAAGCAAGGAGCCAACCGGAGATATTGAGAGAGACTCAATGGGTAGCTGGGCTTATTTTCCTTTCCATGAGCACATTCAGTCGCCAGCAAATCAACAGAAGTTGGGAAGATGGGAAACCACTAATGGAAACATTTCTTCTGCCCTTTGTTGCCTGCTGAATGTTGGCCATTATGCGGAGGGGACTTTGAAACAATGGCAACACGCTGCTACTGCTAGAGATAATGTTTGCTTCCAATTTTCCCATGAGAAATCTCAATAAGTTCAAATGTAGGGCTCGATTGTCCTGTTTAGATACAGTCCTGCTTTGGCATCAGGATGCACTGTTGAAAGGGGCAGCACAGGAGGGCTCGGGGCAGATGGAAGAAAGTACTTCTTTAGACAGCCCATAGTTAAATTGTGGGATTTGCTTCCAGGGGAAGTTGCGATGGTCACCCGCTTGGATGGTTTTAAAAGAGGATTCAACAAATTCATGGGGGGTTAAGGCTATAGGTGGTCACTAGCCACAATGTTTTGTTTGAGGCGATATGCCCCTGGATGTCAGGTCATACCCACACCAGACATTTAAAGCCCATAGGTAAAGGTAAAGGGACCCCTGACCATCATGTCCAGTCGTGTCCGACTCTGGGGTTGCGGCGCTCATCTCGCTCTATAGGCCAAGGGAGCCGGCGTTTGTCTGCAGACAGCTTCCGGGTCATGTGGCCCATAGCTTTCCCCCAAAGAATTTTGGGAATTGTGGTTTTAGGGTGCTGGGAACTGTAGCTCTGGATGGTAAACTACCATTCCTATAGGGTTGCAATCAGGGCCGGATTTAGGTTTGATGAGGCCCTAAGCTACTGAAGGTAATGGGTGTGGGAACGTTTATATAATATAGTAGCAGAGTTAAACGTTCCTTATTTAAACCTGCACAGCGGCAAACGGCTTGCTGACTCGTTTGAGTCTTTCGTCCTTTTCTTGATTGTCAATCCCTTTATCCCCCTCAAAATAAAGATACACATGAATCTGATTAATAACCAAAGTAAAGTAATTTACTGACAGATTCATTCATGTACATATTTAGGTTACAAAACAAAAGATATAAACTATATAAACTATATTAGTGAGTCTCTTAACACATCTTTAAGCAGCAGCAGCCTAACCGACCAACAGACCAAAGCTAACTGACACAAAGTGGCAGTTGGTCCTCCCTTAGAATATTGGACTTGACTGACATCATCCCACAATGGGGCCCTTTATATGTCCAGCTGTCCTTTGTCAACAACAAATTGTCGCTGTTTTTTTGTGTCGAATATATGCTATATGGTTATTTATGGACCTAATAGCCATTTACACATAACAAATAGGAGCCTACACAACACAAAACACTGTTGCTGTATGTAGGTTTTATTTTATTTGTTTTTTATCTTATATTTTGGAAATGTATACCCAGGGTTTTATTTTCTTTCAAAAAAAAATTGGGGGGGCGCCAAGAGAGTGGGACCCTAAGCTATAGCTTGTTTAGGTTATACGTAAATCCGGCACTGGTTGCTATGTTTCAAAAAGTGATAATACGGAAACAAAATCTACAAGGTGAGTTTCTGAGCTCACCTTCTTGCTACACACACACACACACAGATAGAGAGAGAGAGAGAGAGAGAGAGAGAGAGACTTAAAATAATGACTTCCCTTTTTCTATTTCTATGGCTCATTTTGCACATCATAAATCCCTGCGTATTTTACAAAAACTATACCATTCAGTATTCCATTATTACATCCCTCAAAACATATCTGCACTGTTGAATTTATCTCAGTGTATCCAGATGTACACAGTACCTTGTTGCTTTCAATATGCACTGTTTCGGGGAGATTTGAGGCATCACAAGGCAGAACAAGGCAAAGATGTTTGAGATCATGATCCACTTCTGCCTCAGTGTTGCCTACACCGGTTTGGCCATGTCAGCAGAATGGAAAATGGCAGGATCCCCAAGGACATGCTCTACAGGGAGCTGGTTTCAGTCACTAGTCCATGTTACAAAGAGGTCTGCAAATGTGGCACGAAGGCTGGCAACATTCCCGTGTGGGAATCCCTTGCAGACAATCACAGTGCCTGGAGACACACAGGCCGGTCATGTATTCACGGCAGTGAGCAGAGGAGGAATGACTGCTGGAAGGAGCGCAGAGAGAAGAAACGCCATGGTGCATCTGCAGCAGCAGAACTGGATGCCTTCATCCACCCCAGCTGCAACAAGACATGTCTCTCCTGTATTGGTCTCTACAGACACGGCAGGTGCTGTAACTCCAACAGTTTGACTTTACCCCCAAAGGTGTACTCTTCCCTTATCTCTCAAGGCAGATGGATAAAAACAGACCCCAGTTTCTGGGTGGAGTCACATGTGGGTCCTTGGTTGTAGTATTAGAAAATTTAATTTTAAATATATTATTGCCAAGATGTAGAACTAACAACATCTGGCAAGCCTATTTGGCTGGAATCGAATATCACATTTATAGACACCTTAATATTTGCATGGGTAACGGGGGTTTCTGTTTCCCGGGACCAGCAATAATACTCACGTACTTAATATTCAAAAGGGTTCTCAGTACCTAATTATTGAGATGACATGTGTGGAATTCACATATGTACAATTGAGAGTAAAGCTGGCAAGAGACGGTGCCAGGAAAAGAATTTTTTTTGCTGATTTTTATTTTTTTGGTCAAACATCCGCATCTGTTTTGTTAATGGCCCAGCATGGAATCCTTTATCCTCAATGGCACTTTGTATGTCTGTTCCCGAAAGCTCACAAGAAAACAGTAATCTACAGGTGGTTTGGGGTAGGGATTGTGTGTGTGCGTGCGCAATGGAAATAGCCAGAGCAGAAATGGTTTAGCCAAGAAAAAACACTGCTTTCTGCTGGCAGATGCAGAAAGAAAACTTCTGCTGCTTCCACACTTAGAGATCTAATGTGAAATAGCCGTGCTCTGTCTATTCACTTGTGTGTGTAGACCTTTAACCTCTCTCTTAAATAAATTCAGACAAGACTCAAATCTTTGGTTTGGTTTTTGGCAGAATTTAGGTTTGGTTTTTGGCAGAATTTAGGACACAATTTTATTGATTACAGCAAGTGATAGGCTCTGGTTCAACTAGCTCCCTGCTCCATTGCAGGTGGCGCTGACCCAGGGCACCAGCATAGGTCAGCCTAGGGTGAACACCTGGAACAGCAGAAAGCCGGGGTCAGGCTAGTCCACCACCCAGATGTCCCCCTGGACTTGGGCATGGGCACAACGCCTTGCAGGGTTGACCAAACCATTGAGTCCTTGGATTCCTTTAACAGAATACCCTTTGGATAAGGATGGCTAGAGCGTTCTCCTCTGGGAATATGTTTTGCAGGTGTGTTGACACCTGTGGTTATTTATGTTTGTTTATGGTCGTTTGTATTTATTTTACTGTGTCCTTCCGCTTTGGAAGGAAAGGTAATAACAGGGTCCAGCAGGCAATTTACTGCCTGGATCCCTCCGCGGGTAAGAAGAGGCTCCAATTTCAAATATATTAACGGTCGTGAGTCTTCTTCCCGCCGAAAGTTAGCCCAGTGACAGAACTGCTATTGGTTATTGTACTTGTTGTGACGTTGATTGTTCTCCCAATAAATACCAGCCGCTCCCCGTTTGTGGTGTGGAGAAAGCGCGAGGCAAGCCCAGGAAGATCTTTGTTGCGTGGCAAGGAAAGCGAAACCAAAACCAACCACGCGGGGCGGCGGTAGGCTTTTTCCATCAGACTGCAGTCTCAGTTGTTTTTATTTCATTTTCATTTTATAGTCTTTTATTTGGCCGTTTAGTTTTGGCCACCATTTAGATTGGTTTTCCTCTCCGGAACCTTTTTTGGACCAGACAGACGCTTGCAGACACTCACGAGGCAAACTCAACTCGAACTCACAGATTCAACCCTCAGATTCCAGCCAGCGGATTCCTTTCTTCACGGCGCGGTGGGAGCAGGCTCCGGAATTACCGGCCGTCCCATCCGCAGGCTGCCCATAGCTGGTGCTCGTTAAGCACCGGCTACCCCGACATTCTCCCATCCCTATCACCTGAACCAGAGCCTATCCGCAACCTTACAAGTTGTGACGATTTGCTACGCGGCAGGCGAAACCCAAATGGCAACAGCCAATCAGCCAAGTGGGGAAATTCCTGCCGTGCCCCTGTCCCAACGACACACGGCGGCATAGCAAGGTCAAGCGCAAACCCTAAATATAGGGAGAGGTGGGTGGGTGTTCCGATGCACTGGCCCAAAGAGGAAGCTCAGGGACATGTGCATGGGCTTATGTAGGTCCCTCGATCCGTTTAGCTAGCGTCTCATTGGCTTGATCACACCCAGCATCAAGGGACCTACCAATAGGGTGTTGTGGCTATCCAAATGTTCCCACATGTCTATTCACTTGTGTGTGTAGACCTTTAACCTCCCTCTTAAATAAATTCAGACAAGACTCAAATTTTTGGTTTGGTTTTTGGCAGAATTTAGGTTTGGTTTTTGGCAGAATTTAGGACACAATTTTATTGATTACAGCAAGTGATAGGCTCTGGTTCAACTAGCTCCCTGCTCCATTGCAGGTGGCGCTGACCCAGGGCACCAGCATAGGTCAGCCTAGGGTGAACACCTGGAACAGCAGAAAGCCGGGGTCAAGCTAGTCCACCACCCAGATGTCCCCCTGGACTTGGGCATGGGCACAACGCCTTGCAGGGTTGACCAAACCACTGAGTCCTTGGATTCCTTTAACAGAATACCCTTTGCATAAGGATGGCTAGAGCGGTGTTCTGCCGCAATGGAACACCGTGATGGAAACCAGAGCACACGGAAACGCTGTTTACCTTCACACTGCAGCAGTACCTATTTATCTACTTGCACTGGCATGCTTTCGAACTGCTAGGTTGGCGGGAGCTGGGACAGAGCAATGGGAACTCACTCTGTCGTTGTAGGACCTTTCTGTTCTCCTTCATCGTGGGGATTTGAACCGCCAACCTTCTGATCAGCAAGCCCAAGAGGCTCAGAGGTTTAGACCACAGCGCCGCCTGCGCCCCTTTTAAGGCTTTCTATAGAAACATGCAAGCCAGGAAATTTGTGCCGTTGTGAAGTTTCTTGATCGTTACTGGTCCTAGTGCCTCCAGATCTCTTTCTGGACAACAGTTCTATGAATGGAAAAGGTATTAGAACTGCTGATTGGCTGAAACGTTTTGACATTTTTCTGTAAAATTCCACTGTCACAGCATAGCACAGCCTCTCCCCAACCCCCCTGGCAGTGATTCAGGTGTAAAGGGAAATGAAGAATTCCTGGTTCCCGCCTTTTCCCAGATACTGACACCCATTTATTCAGCTTGAAGCAGAACAATGGCAGGAAATGGCAGAAATATGGATTTTCTTTTTTTCCTTCCTAGAAGGAGGCAGTGGAATCCAGTCGAGACACACCTAGTGGGGCTTCACTTACACAACCATGAATTAGAGGAAGCCGGTTGAAACTGACTGACACACCATAGAAAGAGAGAGATTGTCACTTCCTCGGAGGGCAATGCCGGCAAACTTTCCAGATGCACCCCCCTCTGACTTTTCCTGCGGCACTCCTTGGTTATCCGTTGCTGTCTGGACTCAATATAGGAACCCGAAATGTAAACGTTTTGAAGGACATGGTCCATGGCAGCTTCTCTGGCAAGCAGCCCACAGAGCAGTGACCTCTTGGGCCGTGCTTCTCGGTGTGCAAGTGTGGCTTCCTTAGGGCGGGTACCAAATCAGAGCCGGGGAAATTCCAAGATTTGGCCTGGCCCACCCAAATGCCGTCTTGATTGGGCCACCAGGCAGACAGCCAGCACGCCAGGGCCAATACCGTGAGCCTTGGACGCAATCCAGCAAGAAGTCAGGACCAGCCCTTGCTTACGTGTTCCTCGTCTGATCATGACAATATCCAGCGACGACTTCCACGTGCAAATGGGTCGTCACAGAGATATCTTTCCTGTTGTTTCCTTAAAAATAAAAATTGATTTTCTATTATATCACATCATCAACGCATACTATATTACAGTCAAACATAGGGTAATAAGAAAGGAATAGCATAAAGATATATAGGTGAATAGAGGGACCCAGGTGGCGCTGTGGGTTAAACCTCAGAGTCTAGGGCTTGCCGATCAGAAGGTCAGCGGTTCAAATCCCTGCACGGGGTGAGCTCCCGTTGCTCGGTCCCAGCTCCTGCCCACCTAGCAGTTCGAAAGCACGTCAAAGTGCAAGTAGATAAATAGGGACCGCTCCAGCGGGAAGGTAAACGGCGTTTCCGTGCGCTGCTCTGGTTCGCCAGAAGCGGCTTTGTCATGCTGGCCACATGACCCGGAAGCTGTCTGCGGACAAACGCTGGCTCCCTTGGCCTATAGAGCGAGATGAGCGCCGCAACCCCAGAGTCGGACACGACTGGACCTAATGGTCAGGGGTCCCTTTACCTTTACCTTTATATAGGTGAATAGGAATGATAACATAACTTATTTCTCTGACTGTTATATATCTTAACTTTTACTCCCCTTCCACTCTTTCTATGATTTCCTATTTGCTGTAATTTTAGCTGCATTTTCTCCCTCTACTAGGTTATTTTCATTACCTTACAATCTCCTGCGCTGCAACATGGACTGCTAAGTGTTTTTTATAAGCCTGTTGCGATTATTTTCTTGTTGCAGTATTTTTCCTTACAGTCTATGTATATAATGTCCAGTTTTCTTTTAGACTCTAATCATCTTTGTCTCTTAATCTATTTGCCATGCTGGATAATTCTATATATTCTACATATTCTAATATTTTAAGGTGCCATTCTTCTCTTGACAGTACTGCATTGGTTCTCCACTTTTGTGCCACCAGAATTCCGGCAGCTGTGGTCACGTACATCCATAACCTAATTTGGTTTTTTGGGATTTCTGTTGTTATTATTCCCAGAAGGTATGGGCCTTGGGCTGCTGTATACCATATCGCCAAATTATCAAGAATTTTAAAAGATGGCACCGAAATTCTAGTAGGGAAACTCTTAATTAAGAAGCCGCAATGGAGATGGGGAGCATTTCCTGGGGATTAGTGACCAGCTGGTAGGAACTGATGGCTCTTGGGAGGATATTCATAGTCTGGATCTCAGCCAAGCCCTGTCAGCTCCAACTAATCCCCAGGAAGTGCCCTGAACTGCAATTATTATTGCTATTACAAGTATTACACGAATATTGTACGTAAAGGACATCCCAGGGTGAACTCCGACTCACCCCCCTCGCTTCCCCACCCACCGACTCCGAAAGGGGTGCCATCCGGAAGGAAACTGCTGTCAGTAAGTATGTTTAGGCAGTAAAAGGAAACAGGTCATTTGTCAGTAGGCAGCTGTGTCGTTCCCTACATCATGCTACATATAGCATATTCTTACAGGCCTGTTGAACCATCTTCTTCCTTCTCCATTTAAAAAATATTTTTTGCAGTGATTACGGTCACTGTAAAAAGGCTGCAATGCTAAACTTACTTCCTAGGGAGCAAACTGCACTGAACACAGTGGGACTTACTTCCAAGTAAATGCATACTGCATTGCACTGTTATTATTTTCATTTCTGCCATGGCTCTTTGAGGGAAAGCCATTTACACACTTGTTTATTTTACTCGCTTGAAATTCTATTGACCGGTTTTCCATTCACAGTGATGCTGGAAGTGGAGAATCGCAGAGCAACAAAACCGCCTACCAAAATCACCATTTAAAACCACGACAATAATGAAATACTAGCAATAATGGAATGAAACAGCTTATTTCCATTAGAAAGAAGACACTTAAATGCTGTTCAAATAAACTTCCAATGCATTAGCAGAAGCATTTGAGTAGGGCTTTTGCCAGGCCTGGCAAAAGGCAGGTGATAACTGATCCCAGTTATCATACAGAAGTGCAACTGATTAGGCTCTGTTGAACAGTTTGGCTTCCAGAGGTGGTGGTTCCTCATGGCTAGGCCTCGGTGTGTGACGGAGACTCATGCTGAAACTGGTGCCTGTGGGACTGTGGATGACCTCTGGAGACCCACACTATAAAGGAATTTAAAGCTGACAACCATCACCTTGAACATAGTCTAGAAACAAACAAACAGGTGAGCAGCAGATCTCCATCAGTATTGGGACTCAGCTACACAGCTGCAAATAAAACATTTTAAGTGCGTTGTAAAATGCATTATACAAATGTGACACTAGATGGCGATGGCGAGCTATGGCAAACTCAATGTATGTAGCTGAATCCCTTCCTTCCCACCCAGCTAAGGATGCTGTAATGTATCTGTCTCTGTGTGAAAAGGATAATGGGCTGCAATAAACCGAGAGAGAGACATAGACCGGCAGCTGAATTTGGGCTCTGTAAGATGACAGCATTTGGAGATGCTCTCTCTCTCTCCAATTCTGATATGCAGGAACAGCAGGTTTTGTCGGGTGATTCCCAGGTATGCTCAACTGTAGAGTTATTAAGAAAATGTATTAATTGCTTTACATTCAAAAGAATCTCAAAACGATGTACAAAACAGAACTCCATGCATTGCATTAACAATCAGGTGTATTTGTGCTGTGTTACAATACAGTGGTACCTCGGAAGGTGAAAGGAATCCATTCTGGAAGTCCATTTTACTTCCAAAACGTTCGGAAGCCGCATCAGACTTTCAGGTTGCAAAGAACATTTGCAAACCGGAACATTCACTTCTGAGTTTGCGGTGTTTGGGAGCCAAAACGTTTGACTCATAAGGTGTTCGGGATCCAAGGTATGACTGTATACACATTTGTGAACCAATGCACGAAAAACAAACCCACTCTATAAAATGCCACAAGTCTCCCGAGGCCTTCCAAAGGAAACTAAACTAGATGCGCTCATTGTGTTCCCGCCTGCCTGGAAGCGGTGGGAGCGAAACAATATACCCCAATTATAGACTTACATTTCATAGCAGTGCTTTAAAAGCTTTCTATCCAGGCTGGCTTTCAGCGGTAACATTGAAAGCTGGCATTTGTGGAGAAGAGCTGTAGTTTTCGGTTCCACTTTAATGCTTTGGTATTTGGCTTCACTCAGAGCTCAAGACATAAAGGCAGCAATCAAAACAGCTAAATCGATGAATTCTTCCTTCTCTTGTCAAATGTGAAAGCAGCCTCTATGTCACTTGTTTTTCTAGTCTGTATAAACTACATTTGCACAAGAATAGGAACACCTTTTGAAAAAACTTTGCGGGGGTCACTCCCCCCTTCTTTCCAATGAAAAATGTCTTGGGCACACAGAGAAGCAAGTTGAGGTGGCAAAGTCAAAGTTAAGTGTTGTGGGGCTTTAAAATTAAGCAGAACAGGGAAGACAAGACTCTGCCCTACACAGAACCAGCACTCCGCTATACAGCTGCAAATAAAAGTGTGTTTTAAGTGCAATATACAACGTGACACTAGATGGTGATGGTGAGCCTTACGGAAAAGTCAATGTATTTTTAAAAAAACGCTTTTTTAAAAAGCATTTTTCAGTGCGGTTTTTATATGTGTCTAGATTCCACCCCAGTCTCACTCAAACATTATTAATCCAATTGCTGGTGAGTTAGCTGGCAAATCACAAAACCAAGCTTGTCCACGGAGGGCCACAATGCCAAAAATATGTTTGATTTTCCAATAAGCGCTGAATACGGCTGTTAAAGAATTTCAGGAGCCCAGAATGTGTTTCTGTGGAGAAAAGTGTCGCGATTTGTCAATTTGAATGTGAGCGATAATTATACATGTCGTTCCGATGGGATAGCAGCTGATTAAAAGTCATGCATAACACTGAGTCGGCTCAGAGGCCTTCAAACCGCAGGGCACTCAGCTCAGGGCTAATACGTACAAAATCCCTGCCTTCCAAGACTGCCTTTAGATAACTCTCCTGGGGTGGTTTTCTTCATACAGTCAGCTGCTGCTGCTTCACTGTGTGAACATAAACTGTCACTCATACTTTCCCCAATGCTGTGCCTTGCCTTGCAGCATGAATTGGATAATTAATTTTTTTGCTGCAGCTTCTCACTCAGATGATGCTCCAACCACTATGCGCATTAATGCAGGTAGCTGCTGCCACAATGGACCATTTCAAGCAGCCTTCTCTTCCAACTGTCCTTTGACAGGCTGAAAAAACCCCAGAGGCTTGTTTCCCAGAAGTTCAGGTTTTTTTAATAAGAGTATAAAAGGGATCCAAGCCTGGTAGGGCCACTGGCTGGCTGGGAGCATGGAGGGAAGTTTAGCCCAACCAGACTTTTGACCTCTGTGCCATTTGTCAGATTTTCTTTTGTGTGTGAAAGCCAGACATTTGGCACAGCTGCCGGAGCATTTTGAAGGAAGCTGGGATTTTCTGAGCATCTCAGAGCTGCCTTCCCTCCTAGGTCATCTTCCAAGGCCACATATGATAGGGGCAGAGCAACAAATGTAAATTTTACCCTTTGATGCTTTCTACACTCTTTTGGACACCCCTCTCTGTCCTTCATCCAGAAAAGGAAGAGGCATCGTCACCGTTCAGGGACATATCCAAGCCCATACTCTTCAAGCGTCCTGATTTAACCTTGATATCTCGGATTGACAGAAGCCACCCTGGCTTCTGATCCCAATCCTGGACGCCCTGTTTTGGCTCCCATGCTCTGGCCGGCGTTTTCTGGTTCTGTGCTGAGGCGCGAGTCAGTTGGCTCACACCAGAGCATGGGAAGAAGAGTTTGGATTTGATATTCCGCTTTATCACTACCTGAAGGAGTCTCAAAGCGGCTAACATTCTCCTTTCCCTTCCTCCCCCACAACAAACACTCTGTGAGGTGAGTGGGGCTGAGAGACTTCAAAGAAGTGTGACTAGCCCAAGGTCACCCAGCAGCTGCATGTGGAGGAGTGGAGATGCAAACCCGGTTCACCAGATTACGAGTCTACCGCTCTTAACCACTACACCACACTGGCTCTCCAGTGGGAACAACAACAACAAAAATGGAAGGAAAACTTACCTTGACCCCACACATCACTGCTCCTCTTCCTCTTCCACCACGGCATTTCCAGAAACTGGCTTCTGGAAGTTCATCTGTGGTGCTGCGTGCCGGAGGCAGGTTTGGTCCTCTCAGCATTTCCCAACAGGCCAGGTCAACCTTCCAGTAGGCTGCTCCAGTCCACACAGCATCTCATGAAGCTGTGGAACAGGAGCAAGAGGTGGAAGACAGCAAAGGGAGGGGAGGGGAGGGATGGGGAGGGGAGGGGAGGGCGTGCAATCAGGTTTTAGCAGCAGGCAGGTGGGCAAGGAAGGGGTCAGTGACAGAGAGGGGGTGAGAGGTGGAGGTGGGGTGCCCCAAATTTTCATCCAAAAATGTTGGCGGGTACGTGTTAGCATGCTGGCAGCGGCCTCCAGCTGGTTGCCCTGGAAAATCTAAAGACAAGGAAAAGTTTCTTACCGTCCTTTTTATTTCAAACTTTACAGAGAGAGGCTATAGAACCCAGCCTCTTGGGTAATGGCATTGTCTTGAGTGAATCTCCACCCCGCCCTTGTCTCCAAGGCCAGATTTAGGTTTGATGAGGCCCTAAGCTACTGAAAGTAATGGGGCCCTTTATATGTCCAGCTGTCCTTTGTCAACAACAAATTGTCGCTGTTTTTTGTGTTGAATATATGCTATATGGTAATTTATGGACCTAATAGGTATCTAAAGCCATTTGCACATAACAAAATATGTATTTTATCAAAGTAATTGTTGAACTGAAATACAATTAAGAAGTATATTAATATTAATATTAAAAATTCCCTTTAATTTTTTTTGGGGGGGCCAAGAGATTGGGGTCCTAAGCGATAGCTTGTTTAGCTTATATGTAATTCTGGCACTGTCTGTCTCTCCCACTTCCTCAGTCATCATCACCATCACCTCCTCTACGGATGACACTAAATGCCCTCTGTCTTCAATCTCTTTGCTCTCCTGCTTTTAAGGCTTGCCAGGTTCTGGGAGATGGAGGGTCTGGAATGCTTTCTAGGGCCAACATGTCAGCCAGCTCTGCCTGCTCCTCCTATCCCATGATTTCCCAACTTTTCCCCTCCTCTGCCTCTGAGCTGTGACCTCCCACAACCCCCTGTTGTAAATCTATACGGTCTTCCTCTTCTTCCTCCTCCCTGGAAGGGTCAGGATGGGGAGGTGGTCTCCGCCATTCCTCCTTGTCTGCCCAGCCCCTGACAGTATGCAAGCCAGGCAAAACAACAAGAATGCTCGGGTTGTGAAGCAGGGCCACTGAGGGAAGCAGCATGGGGAAAGTTTAGAGAGCCCTTGAAGGGTTGCATTTGGCCATAGAGCATGTGCTTGAGCTTGTACATTGCACGCCTCCGATATCTTTCAGCTGAAAATCGGGATGCGTTTCTTTTGCTGCCGCGCTGCCCCGTGAGTCAGCTGGCCCCTGCTGCAGCCCCTACCTGGAAGCTGCTCACTCCCCTCATCGCTCGCTTCCTGCGCCCAAGATGACCTCACACTGCTACAACTGTGGTGGCAGCTTCAGTGGTGGCAGAGAGGGGCCCGCATGGTTTCCGCTTCCGCTTCATGGTGGGTTCCCCTGCAAGCGCAAGCACCAGGACAAGCGCTGGCTTGTCCCGCTCCCGGAGAGGAAAAAACGGACATTCTAGGATAAAATCCAAAGGCAGGATGGCTTCTGCTGTTTCAGGAATGTACCAGGAAAATTGTGACACTTAAAGGGTATGCATTAAGCATGTGGTGTATCTGGTCGCCGGTGAAAGCACATTGCATCTTTGTGCATTCCTCTTCAATGTGAGATGCCAGAGTATGTGCTGGTATGTTTTCGACATCCTTGCTGTGCCACTCTTATGCAGCCCCCGCCTCCAGAGCTGCTCCGATCTCCACCCTAGCCTAAACACATGTCCCAAACCCCAACACACACCATCAAAAGAGCGGAAGCCTCTTCCACCGGGCTGCTAATTCTTCCCCTGAAACCACACCCACCCACCCACACACACACACCCTGGTTCCACAACACACTTTGTCTCGAGCTTCCCTCCTACACAACTCAAGGGCAGAACAACCTGGTTTATTTTCGGGCAGTGCCTTCCAAGCACAAATTTAACCGACCCCATCCTGATCGTCAGATAAATTAAACTGAACTGGTGTGAACTCTGTGTGGCTATTTAAACTGTCTGGTAGAGGGAAGTGAAACTAATCCATTCAGGGTGGCCAGCACACAGTTGCTTCGTGAAGCCACTTACTAAATTCTTCGGGATCACCACCTCTTCTGCAAAATTATAAATAGACCGGAGCTCGTTTTTAGTGCATCGAGCCAGCTTTCATGGGGATCCTTTTACTGGGGGCAGAGGAAAGGAATGTCAAGGAGGAGGCAACAGCAGGGAGGGGTAGGGATGTATTGACATGGGACAGGGGGTGGATACAGAGAACTGGGCTTTGTGGCTTTAATTCATTTTAAGATGGAAAATATTGATCGGTAGGAGACAAAATGATGATTAGAGTTCTCTGGAACTCCCTGCCCATTGACATCAGACAAGTGCCTTCACTCTATAAGCCAAGCCTTATGAGGAATGGTTGAAAGAGCTGGGTATGTTTAGCCTGGAAAGGAGGAGACTGAGAGGAGATATGATGGCCATCTTCAAATATCTCAAAGGCTGTCACATGGAAGAGGGAACAAGCTTGTTTTCTCCTGCTCTGGAAGTTAGAACTTGAACCAATGGCTTCCAGCTCCAAGAAAGGAGATTCCGACTAAACATCAGGAAGAAGAAGAAGAAGAAGAAGAAGAAGAAGAAGAAGAAGAAAGAAGAAGAAGAAGAAGAAGAGAGAGGAGCTTGGACTTGATATCCTGCCTTTCACTCCCCTTAAGGAGTCTCAAAGCAGCTAACAATCTCCTTTCCCTTCCTCCCCACAACAAACACTCTGTGAGGTGAGTGAGGCTGAGAGACTTCAGAGAAGTGTGACTAGCCCAAGGTCACCCAGCAGCTGCATGTGGAGGAGTGGGGAAGCGAACCCCGTTCACCAGATTACAGAGTCCACCGCTCTTAACCACTACACCACGCTGGCTCCTTTCTGACAGTAAGAGCTGTTCAACAGTGGAACAGTCTCCCTTGGGAGGTTATGGACTCTCCTTCTTGGAGCTGCTGTGCTCATTAGGCCTGACACTCAGCCAAGTCTCCAAAGATTGTGGTTTTGCTAATAAAGCGTTAATTCCAACTTTGAACGGTGTGATTTACTGCCGGCTCGCTCTTAAACATAAACACACAAACAAACACATGCACCCTGCTATCTCTTTCCATCCAGGCAAGCAAGTAGCATGACTACAGTTCAATGACATATTTGAGTCTGGCGAAAGCACTCAAGGAGGGCATGGAGTAGGGTCAGCAGGGGTGTGGCCTAGGGAGGGGTGTGTGGCCTAGGGGGTGTGGCCTAGGGGGAGGGGTTTTGGCCTGAGAGCCTTGAGGCCCAATTAGAGAGGCTTGGGGGGGGGTCACATTCAGCCACCAGAACTGTTGTTCTACACCCCTGGCTTAGCATGTGGCTCCTAACACCCAATTCTGTGCTCAGCTCATTGAAATTCACTCCAGCCCTTATCATGTATGAGTAATTAGACTGAAGCAAGCTGAGGTACATTCAGTACTTGGTAGGAGGGATGTTGTGTTCTCTTTGGCTAATTTGTAATGATGGAGTATAACCGAAACAGATGTTTTTCTAGATACTGGCATCAAAAATAAAAAAATACACGTTGAATTCTCACATTTTTATAACTCTAAGAAGACTGTGCAAGCCAAGTATTATGCACAATTATTTGTTTCCGCACAAGTACTTAATTTTATTAATATTATGCAGGTGGTTTGAAAGATTATGTTTGCTTTGCTTTTTAATTAGCTCCAGTGCAATGGATAAAATGATAAATGGGTCCAGATGACCTGCATGTAGAAAATGGGTATTTCTTCTTCTGCCAATATATTTCCAAAAACTGAAAGTTTAGGTCTTTCAGAAAGCAATGAATTGCCAAGAAAATAAGAAAAAAGAAGTGACAGTCAGGATTGACTCATACATCTGTTTCTGAAGATATTTGCAGATGCTGGAATTTCTCTCACATCTGGATTGCAGAAGAAAATGTAATGTCCACAACAGAAATGCTAGCATATCACCTCATAGAGGTCTGTGTTCTCTGAAATACCAAATAAATTTGCATCCGTATCTATCTCTACAGGTGCAATCTGTGTATTGCCACTTTGCATATTATATTACTCATGGGCATGCAAATTGACAAGTCGTTTTAATGAATCTTGAATAGATCCAAAAAAACTCAACTTAAATAGTCAAAATATAATTCCCACACTCCTTTTTGTGAGTGAAGAAGATTTCAACCTTAGGGAAATTTGCCACTAACTCCAAAGGGAGCATGACTAGCCACCTGAAATCCTGGTCTCCTTTGGTTCCTGAAACCAAAAGCTTTGGTTCCAGTTGTTAGGGAGCTTTGATTCCTAACACCCTTCATAAACCACAGTTCCCTGGTTTTTTGGTCGGGGTGCTAGGCCATGACTCTTAATATGGCATAAGAGTTCATTAAATGTAGATTGTGGATGTGACCATGGTCAATACACCAGCATGTATTCAGTGTGGTGTGGTGGTTAAGAGCAGTGGACTTGTAATCTGGTGAAGCAGGTTCGCTTCCCCGCTCCTCCACATGCAGCTGCTGGGTGACCTTGGGCTAGTCACACTTCTCTGAAGTCTCTCAGCCTCACTCACCTCACAGAGTGTTTGTTGTGGGGGAAGGAAGGGAAAGGAGATTGTTAGCTGCTTTGAGACTCCTTAAGAGGAGTGAAAGGTGGGATATAAAGTCCAAATAATAATAATAATAATAATAATAATAATAATAATAATAATAATATTATTTATACCCCATCCATCTGGCTGGGTTTCCCCAGCCACTCTGGGCGGCTCCCAACAGAATATTAAAAACACAATAAAACATCAAACATTAAAAACTTCCCTAAACAGGGCTGCCTTCAGATGTCTTCTAAAAGTCGTGTAGTTCTTTATCTCCTTGACATCTGATGGGAGGGCGTTCCAAAGGTAGGCACCACTATCGAGAACATCCTCTGCCTGGTTCCCTGTAACATCCCTTCTCGCAGTGAGGGAACCACCAGAAGGCCCTCAGTGAACAATGGGGTTGGAGACGCTCCTTCAGGTATACTGGGCCAAGGCTGTTTAGGCTTTAAAGGTCAGCACCAACACTTTGAATTGTGCTCAGAAATGTACTGGAAGCCAATTTTGGTCTTTCATGACCATGGCTTGGACCTTGAGAACTGACAATGGAGGGATATTGGCAGGAACATGGCCACTGAAGAGCCTCTCAAGATGGTCAAAGGAGCCGATATGGCCAGCTTTGGACAGGATGCCGTGAGCCACTAAGGGCTAGTGGAAATGAAGCCCCAGTAGTGCAAGGAGCCCTCACCCAATTCTGAGCAATTCTCCCTCGACCTACTCCAAAGGGCCTCCAGATTCTCCAGAGAGCCTTTTCAGTAGACAAAGAAGATTTCAAGGAGGAGGAGTAGATTTGAAAGTCCTTTTCCATGAGTTTGCGTTCACCAATGCTTCTCAGGATCCAAGCCTACAAGCCACACATTACTTATCTATGGTAAAGTGGCCAAATAATATTAACAAGGCAAATTATCCCATTATGCCCTGTGTTGATTTGTTAGTACTTTCCCTGCAGAAATTTGATAGGCTTACAGTTGGCATTCTACGATATAGTCAGTCCATTAAGTTTGAGCTTTTGAATTCTAAATGAAAACACAGAGACTTCTTTCTTTCTTTCTTTCTTTCTTTCTTTCTTTCTTTCTTTCTTTCTTTTCCTCTCTCTCTCTCTCTCTCTCTCTCTTTCTTTCCTTGGTTAACCTAAAGAAGAGAGAAATTTCAAACGCAACACTGGATAGCTAAAATACAGCATTAAAAAAAAACCTGGGACCCTCCAACTATCACTGGATTCCAAACTCCCATCAGCCCAGCTAACATGACCAATAAAGGATGAGGTCTTTTTTAGCATCACGGCTTCTAGGTGGCCACTGGTTCCCCATCCCTGGATTTATTTAGAATAGATGCAGATTTAGTGAGAATAATCAAAGGGTCTGCCTCGTACGTTTCACTGAATCAAAGCCTACAAATAAAGACAAGCAAGTAATTAAAAACAACCCACTCATTTTTACCAACTTTCCGTCACGCATCCCGTTGTAAAGCATCAATTGTTTCTGAAAAGTAGTACAAAATAGCACATTATTTGGATGCTATCTAGCTGATTTCCATTGGCAAGGTCTTTCGTTGATAGCCATGCTTAGCCCCTGTTGCTACATGCAGAGATCCATGGATGGAATGGGTATTCTCCCAAATCTGCGACTGAAGTATCATTTTCACAGCTCATGGCTGAGAGTCCGCTGTTTCTGGATGCGTTTTTGTTGCCATGATGCCATCAAAACTAAGTAGCAGTACAAAATTTTGAGTTGCAAAAGTCTGGTTATTGTTGACGTGTCCCACCCAATGATGAAAGCCATGATAAAGGTTGACATAACTGGGTGAGGCGTTGCTCATCTTACACTGACGCATCAGCACATTGTATCCAACAACACAGCACAGACCGAGAATGTCAATACACAAATGGATTCTGAAAGGGAGGGTGGCCATATATTTTCTTAAGCAAAGAGCCGGAATCTACAATGTGATCCAATCCAATGAACAGCTGGAAGACTCTGTGTCCTCTTTTTTCGTTCACTTACAAAGCACTACGAGAGATGTCACACAAAATCAGGAGATTTAAAAAGAGAACGTTGTAATCTTGTTACAAAGCTGCATGGAAATTAATTGACTGCTGTACTGGTTGTTCCGACGCATTAAGAATAAACCTCAATTAACAACAATCTGTTTTGCCTTCTTCCTTGAATTACATGGATTGTTTTTGCAAATTAAGTCAAGTTGGCTGTATTCCAAGTTCTAGAAAGCTATATTGCAAAAGTGACACATCTACTTCTTAATTATGGACAATTGCCCTTTCTTTCTTTCTTTCTTTCTTTCTTTCTTTCTTTCTCTTTTTTACTTCTACTAATAGATAGGTTTCAAGTTCACCAATATTGTTTGCTGCAAGTACAACAGTAAAAGATGGGAGAGCTACAGTTATTATAGCTGATCATCAATAGTCACCAGACCCTTTTCCTAACAGAAGGTTAAAAACTGGTAGAGTTTCTTTCTTTCTTTCCTTCCTTCCTTCCTTCCTTCTTTCTTTTAGAGATTGGAGGAGAACAAGTTGTTTGAACTGATCTGATGAGTTCTGAACGCTATTATCTGGAGTCTCCAAGGTGATGGTGATACGGGTTCATTTAACTGGACATCATATCCTGTAAGGTCATCCTGGATATATACATAATGTGTAGTTCAACCATGAGGCTCCGTACATCAAACAAGGGGTGTTGTTGTAATCTGCCAGGTATGGCTGTGCTGCTGGTTTTTATGCTCTTGGTGGAAACAGGATTGATTTAGGTCTGTCTTCAAAGTCCCGCCCCACAGTCTGGCCCTGATTGGCCAATTCAAAGGCAAAAGTAGGAGAGTCTCGTAACTCTCTGTGACTGGCTGGGACTGATGAGGCTGTCAACCAACCACACGGGAAGTTTTTTGTCATCCCCCCAGAGCTCACCCACAGCCGCACTGGGCCGCTGCTGTCGAGAACGGGAAGTGGTCTTTTCCCTCTGGGTAAACAATGCTTCTTATTTTCGTTGGGTGAAATCCAACAGTGTCCATCCACCAACAAAATGGATACATTTGTCAGAAGGCATTTTCTACCCATTCAGCACCCTATACAATACATCCCCCAACATCTGCTTCAGAGGGTTGTAAAGTAAAGGACCCCTATGGTTAAGTCCAGTTGAATTTTACTATGGGGTAGCGGTACTCATCTCGCTTTCAGAATGAGGGAACCAGCGTTTGTCCACAGACAGCTTTCCTGGTCATGTGGCCAACAGGACTAAACTGCTACTGGTGAAACGGGACACCATGACAAGTGCCAAAGCGCACGGAAACACCATTTACCTTCCCACCACAGCAGTGTCTATTTATCTACTTGTATTGGCATGCTTTCGAAACCGCTAGGTGGGTAGGAGCTGGGACAGAGCAATGGGAGCTCACCCCGTTGCGGGGATTTGAACTGCCGACCTTCTGATTGGCAAGCCCAAGAGGCTCAGCACCACCTGTGAGGGTTGGAGGACACTCTGCAGCAGATATAAGGAGAGAGTACAAGCAGGAGGTGAGGAAGGGGAATCTGCTGGTGAGACATGAAATAATCCATTGCCTTAGCTTTATGCTATCAGTAATTGTATATATTTTAACAAACGCACACAGACTCATTCAGAACTTAACTTGGTCATGCAATCATGCCCCCAAATATTGCAGCTGCATTACGTGATTAAAAAGTTAAATAAATGTGCCTCTCTTTCCTCCTTCCTCTTCTGCAGTACCCAGCATAATCAGGACCAAATGACTATTATATGTAAGCAAGTGAAACAATAACCAGGAAAGAACAGTAAACAAAAACAGATCCACGGATACAAAGCAAACACAAAAACCCAAATGTCCTGGTCAAGAATAGCTAACAAGCAGTTGAAATGAACAAAATGATTCAAAATGGCTAAGAAGTAGCATCAAAGCTATGCCTTCTTTTTTGAGAGCTAGTGCAAGTCGGAGGCCCTCAGTGCCTCCTTTGGTGGCCAATCCCATCGTTGGACTTTGCACTGCATAGATTGCCCTGTCCAGTGAAATAAAGAGAGTTTAGGAGAAGCTCAGCGTGCACATCAGAGTGTGCATAGGGCTTTTGATCCAAGGCCGATTTAGGATCAGGACGTTGGAGCAGGGAAAGCAATTTGTCTCCTACTGGTTTACATTTATTTGACAGGGTTCCTTGACCTAGAAATTTGGACAGTCCCGCTCAGCATGTCAACATGATGGATTGAATCCTATAATTTGTCTGCTCCCAGAACTCCCACTCAAGTAACTCCGAGTTCATGATGTGCCTGGACGAACGATTGACAGAGCAGCCCATGGCCTCAACTCAACAAACATCTGGTGTTTCTGAACTCCCTTCTGCATGGACCTATTCCCGCTGGAGATAATCAGCACAGGCTTTTGTCTGCCTCTCCAATGCTCCCTGTATGTATCTCATAACTGGCAGCATCCTTAATTCTTCTTCTTCTTCTTCTTCTTCTTCTTCTTCTTCTTCTTCTTCTTCTTCTTCTTCTTCTTCTTCTCTCTCTCTCTCTCTATCTGTGTGTGTGTGCGCGCGCGCAAGACCATCCACCTTGCTTTTCTCGTTTTGTTCATTTCCTGCTCAGGGCTTCTCCAAAGCGTTTTGTCCCTAATGAGGTTCTTCCTCCTCCCGTACGAAAAACTAAACAAGAGACAGAGAGAATTATGTGAAACAAAACAATTGGTGTTTATGCGTTCTCCTTTCTCTCTTTTTTTCTTTTGAAATTCTGGCTCTGAGCAATTGATCTGACACAAAGCTACAGACAGCTGCTGTCACTAGAGAGTTGACAGAGCTAGGCCTCTGGGTGTGACTGAACTGATGCTAACAACAGGAGATGTTCCCCTCTAACTAAGTAGACCGAGGTCAAAGGCACGACAGCACCATCATCGTGATTTTGTGTGGGATTGCTGTAAGCTCTCAGCCTGTGTTTCAAACTCCCACATGCTTCAGTGGGAAAGGGAAACGCACGGAGGACCACTTTGGAACACGTTTATCAAAGCATTCGGCAGAAAAATAATTCGCTTGTCTCTTGAGAAGAGGCAACTCAAGTACAAAATATGCGGTCACCTTGAAATTGCAGGTTTTGTCAGACGTGGATCAATAGCCTACTGCTTCCATTATTCTCTCTGCGAAAGGGGGTGGTTTAAATATGTGTACAGTGTAAGTAATGCATGACAAGTGTATTTTGTGCCTTGATATCATATGCAGATCAGAAACTGCCAAAAAAAGAGGTATTTCAAATCCCCTTTCTTCTAAAAAGGCCACTCGTTGACTCTGTTGGAGTTCTTGCCTTTGAAAGCGGGTAAAAATGAAATCCTCCCAATGAGACAAACTAGGATTCGACTGCCATACTCACTGGGACTTGGGTATTTCTGAAATGGTGGTGGTGGGAATCTAGGGCTGTTTAGGGAAGTTTTTAATGTTTGATGTTTTATCGTGTTTTTAATATTCTGTTGGGAGCTGCCCGGAGTGGCTGGGGAAACCCAAACAGATGGGTGGGGTATAATAATAATAATAATAATAATAATAATAATAATAATAATATTTAGACTGCCATACATCCAGATTTTTCCGTATGGCAAGGGGGGGTTAGTATCCACCCCAAAACAAAAAAGGTGGAAAACGTAACTTTGGGGGGGGGCGGGGAGATGTTCCTACAAGAAGCTCAACCACTTTGACCTAAAAAAACCCCAAACAAACCACTTTCTGCCTCTTTTTGTGGCAAACAGGCGCCAGTTTCCCTCAGACTGTGGCAGAAATGTCTGTGACACTAGATGATCTTAGAGGCTGCCTGTCACCTAATAAGCACACCCCATTTATTTCTCAGAAGCAAATCCCATTTACAGCAGTGAGACATGCTTCTCCTTCAAATTATTTTTCTTAATTTTCCAAATTATTACAAACCAAACCAAATTAATTTAATAATACAATTTCTTAAAATCAGGTTTCCCACTCCTGTTGCTTCTCAGTAAATGTTGACAAGAAAGAGCCATGCATGTTTAAAACACAAACTGACACCACACAGACCTTTTTCTTATTTCCTTGCTCCTGACCTTTATCATATCCTGAGGAATTGTGGGCAGCGTTAATGTATGGAACGTGCCAAGAATGCGTGCTCTCAGGCTGCCAGAAGGGGCAACAGAGCGCACGGTGTATTTACAAGGAAATACACTGGAAGACTGAATAAGACTAGTAAGTTTTTAATTGCAAAGACAAGGGGGGCGCTCACCTATTTGTGAGAGACAGGAGGGAGAAGATGAAGGACCAAGATGCAAGGAGGTGAGAGATAGTGTAATGGAAAGATCACGTGGATTTTGTTTAAAGGGGAAAAGGAGTCTTAATCTCACGGTTGCGGGTTCGAGACCTACGTTGGGCAAAAGACTACTGGAGTAAATTACCATCATGGTCCCTTCCAACTCTACAAACCCATAATCCTGTGAGCCAAGAGGCCTGCTAACTATTATTGGACCACCGGGGGTGGGGGTGGGGTTCAATTTGGCCCACGAGGCTATTTCCCCAAGCCCACACTCATCTATAACTGCTGAAAGGTCATCAAGAGAATGCAATGGCAAAGCAGCCCCCTGCAGAGAGCAAGATTAAAGTCTCTACTCAGCAGCTGGCGGGCAGAGTTTATTTATTTTATTTTTAAAAATAACAATTTTTATTAGTTTTCGATTACAGTGGTACCTCAGGTTACAGACGCTCCAGGTTACAGAAGCTTCACCTTACAAACTCTGCTAACCCAAAAATACTACCTCGAGTTAAGAACTTTACCTCAGGGTGAGAACAGAAATCGTGCCTCGGCGGCATGGCAGCAGTGGGAGGCCCCATTAGCTAAAGTGGTGCCTCAGGTTCAGAACGGTTTCAGGTTAAGAACGGACCTCCAGAACGAATTAAGTTCTTAACCCGAGGTACCACTGTACAATACTCCAAGAAAAGCCTCATTGTGTCAATACCAAATTATAATACAATTAATAATGCCAATCTTACAAATGCCAAATCATACAATTCGGGCAGAGTTTAATTCTGCTTGGTGAAGCTTTAACATATCAGATGACTGATCGGTTGGTTGGTGGGTGGTCCCACCTACCTGTCAAAGTTAGCCCACAGGAGGGAGATAAAGATCTGAGCTCACAGCCCTGATGTAAAGTAAGGCAGTTATTGCAGATCAGGGCCTATTTAAAGGTGCCAATTTGGCAGTTTTAACAAAAAAACAACAGCAACAAAACCACATGCATTTTCTTCCCTAGGCAGAATGTCTTCTTGGGTGTAGAGCACAGCATTGCACGGTCTCCGTTTTTTGTTTCCGTCAAATTCTGATATAAACACTAAGCGTTCCACAGCCAGGAATGAGGAACTAATCGGAATGGTGCCACGTATAATTTCTGCATCTGTTCCTTCATTCTGCACCCCTAAATCATGTTTCTGTGGAGGAGATCAGACCTTTCGTGTGTACACTGGAGGAGGAACAGGGGGGTGGGGGAGCGCACTGCCCCTGGCACCATCAGAGAGGGGGTACCATCACGGCCACCACCCCCGGACACGCACCGCGCACCCCCACCCCCACGCTGAGGGCCACACCCTCACGGGCGGCACACCGTGCCCCCAGGACGCACACCAACCACACCCCCGCCTGCTCTCCACCCTTGTTGCCAGAGCATGCAGCTTCGCCACTGCATGTGTATAAAGCACAGGGATCATCCCTACGAGCAAAAATGTTTCAAATTCAAATCGGGCAGTTTAAATTTGTTCACTCCCTCCCTCCAGACACGCTGAAAAATATGCCAAGAAGGAAATGTTACAGCATTCTCCACAAAGGTAGATGAGCGGCCAGCATAAGCATTATGGCTGCATTCCACTAAGATATGCTGTTGTGTGCCACTTTGCTGCTATTCTGAATATAATATACTGAATATTATAGGAGGAGACTGGCTTTTCTGTATTAGATTGCGGTGCACTAAGTGAACATTTACTAGTGGTAGGGGGTAAGGAACACTAAAATCAACTGGCTTCTTTCCATGGATCTTTTTATGAGTTGTGAATCATGCTCCTCATACTATCTTGTCTTTTAAAATGTAGGATTTGAATTTAATTTGCTTCTTAATACCCCATCAATAGGACATTAGCACTTAGTCACGGTGGGACTCATTGTCATAGATATGATGTTGGCACTCGCGTAATGGGGAAGACATAAAAACCCATATTTATAGTCTTTGGCTTCATGTCCAGAGTTTTACTGCTTGAATTCTGTTGAGGCCCATGGAATTTAAGCAGCATAGCTGCCTGTCTTTTTTGCACCCTGACCCTAAGGAAAAAGAAAAAAATGAATAGCAGGTGATGTTTGTCTTTCCATTGACAGACAGACAACAAACAGATTGTCATAAAAAAAAACTGCAGGGCAAATCCTGCACAAGTCCATTTGGAAGCAGAGGTGCCAACTTGAATAAAATATGGGGGGGGGGGCAGGTAAGGCCTGCCCCACATAATTGATCACATGATGCCATGTATGCACAACATTTGAATGGCAATGGCCATCAATTGGGGGGGGGTTGACTTCAAATATTTTATGGGGGGCCCGAATGAGTTTGGAAGTAAGTCTCATTGTTTTAAATTAGACTTGCTCCCTAGTTAGTGTGGTTAGTATTGTAGTCTTTAAATAAAGGTAAAGGGACCCCTGACCATTAGGTCCAGTCGCGGACAACTCTGGGGTTGCGGCACTCATCTCACTTTACTGGCCGAGGGAGCCGGCGTACAGCTTCCGGGTCATGTGGCCAGCATGACTAAGCCACTTCTGGCGAACCAGAGCAGTGCACGGAAACACGTTTACCTTCCTGCCGGAGCGGTACCTATTTATCTACTTGCACGTTGATGTGCTTTCAAACTGCTAGGTTGGCAGGAGCTGGGGCCGAGCAACAGGAGCTCACCCTGTTGCGGGGATTCGAACCGCCGACATTCTGATCAACAAGCCCTAAGCTCTGTGGTTTAACCCACAGCGCCACCTGCGTCCCAGTAAGTCTTTAAATCATGCCCTATAATATAATAGTAATTGTTATCATCATCACTGCTTTTTCTGGGGGGACGCGGGGGTATGCATACCCCTAAACATTTTGAGAATCTAAGTTTGCCCTCATTGAGGGGCAGTATTTCAATATGAGTAGAAAAATGAGAGTTCCCAAAACATTTTTTTAGAAATAAAGCACTATTTATTTATTTGTTTATTTATTTATTTATTTATTTATTTATTTATTTCATCCTGCCCATCTGGCTGGGATTCCACAATCACTCTGGGCGGCTCCCAACAGAATATTAAAAACACGATAAAACATCAAACATTAAAAATGTATTAGACAATTCCTCCCACTTTCTGCCCTATGGTAATATGTATTGTACATCTTCTTATTTTATTTTATTGCTGTAAGTCACTTGGAGACCTTCGGGTGGCAAGTGGCTAAGAAGTCTAATAAAGGAAATGAATTAATGAATGACCTTTGGTTGTATCCGGCAGGACTCTTCCATGGAAAAGAATCAACACAAGCATTACCTAGAACTGAAATTCAGTAATGTTGAAAGTGTTATTTGCAAACGGCAGCAGGGCATGTTAGTGCTGGCAATGCGCTTAATATTTGCATATTAAAGGACACACCTGAAATCGATAGCCTGCCATCTGGTAGCAATGATTTCATGCCTCGTCTCTATAGAACTTAAGGATGCCCCGGCAAAACTGGCTGCTTATGCTTCCACTGTTGTGCACTGTGATCCTATACATGGCTTCTCAGAAAGAAGGCCCATTTACTGCAATGGGCTTACCTCCAAGTACAGTGGGACCTCTGGTTACGAACTTAACCTGAGACCGTTCTTAACATGAGGTACCACTTTAGCTAGTGGGGCCTCCTGCTGCCGCCACGCCACCGGCGCATGATTTCTGTTCTCATCCTGAGGTAAAGTTCTTAACCCGAGGTACTACTTCCAGGTTAGCGGAGTGTATAACTCAAAGTGTTTGTAACCCGAGGTGTTTGTAACCCGAGGCACCACTATAAATGCACACAGGTAGGATAGCCATGGGACGTGAGTGGCGCTGTGGGTTAAACCACAGAGCCTAGGGCTTGTCGATCAGAAGGTCGGCGGTTCGAATCCCCGACGGGGTGAGCTCCCGTTGCTTGGTCCCTGCTCCTGCCAACCTAGCAGTTCGAAAGCATGTCAAAGTGCAAGTAGATAAATAGGTACTGCTCCGGCGGGAAGGTAAACGGCGTTTCCGTGCGCTGCTCTGGTTCGCCAGAAGCGGCTTAGTCATGCTGGCCACATGACCTGGAAGCTGTACGCCAGCTCCCTTAGCCAAAAAGCAAGATGAGTGCTGCAACCCCAGAGTCGTCTACGACTGGACCTAATGGTCAGGAGTCCCTTTACCTTTACCTAGGATAGCCATTAGTCCTAGCTTACAGTGAACTGTATTTGAACTGAAGGTCTGCCCATGTATGCTATAAATATAAAGAACAAGCAGATCAGCCATCCACAGACTTCCCCTCTGTTTATATTATAGCAATTATTTATAAATTTGCATCTATGCATATCGATTATGCAAATTTCATGCAAATCTATGCCCTCCTTTGGCCTCCTTTTGGTGAAATGTAAGCGGCCACCATATGCATAGGATTTAAATCTGCCAAGGCAACAATTGGTCGTCTTAACATTATTTCTAACTAGCTTCTTTCATCTAAATGTTTACAATTTTTCATAAACACCTGCTTTTCAAATGCTTGTCTTTTTCATTCCCTGCCTTCCTCTGGAATGCTAATGCAGCTTATAATTGACTGCAATCATATTTTCGGAATTTCACTCAATATGCCATCTCCACTTACCATTTCAGATCTGCAAAATGACATTCCTCTGTTTTCCACACTCATCTTGCAGGTAACACAATCGTTAGCCAAGAATCGCACAGGAAATCAAGTGTTTAATTTAAATCCTGGGGTGTCAGCCTATTGCTTTCCGATAATAAGACAAACCAGTCTCAATTCTTCCACTCTGAAGATTTGGGGAAATCACTGGTGTTATTGCTCATCTGTGGAGAGGAAGATGAGCAACACAACTCTTAGCAATCATCAACGTATTTTGCTCTTGAGCTGTTACTAAATGCAGTATCCCATTCTAAATTCATCACAGTCTAGAGGATGAAGTAAATATTTGTGAAGGTAAATGTTTAATCAGCTAGGCAATGTGTTTTCACTGCATTTTTCTCTCCTTGTGTACTGCGTCCTATAAAATATGTAAAACAACACAGAGCGGCTGGCTCAGAAATGACAGTTTCCTTGATTTGGTCAAAAGGAAATTACTTTTCACTCCTCCCTTTGTTTCTTGGATCCTTTAGGAAGCAAATAGTTTCTAGAGCTGAGAAGTATTATCACATAGTCCATGGATAATTTTTTAATCATTCCACTCCCCCAAGCTTTGCCCTTGACAGTTTTAGCATATGCCGGACTGCATTTAAGCAGTACCAATGGGAATGTGGAAGCAAACGGATTGTTGCATTTATGAAGCAACACGCATGCTAAGTGCAATGGAGTTATGCCGGTGTTTGTGGTAATGGAATTGTCCATTTAGCTTTTATTTAAAAACAAAACAAAACAGATTCATGGTAAAATTCACTCCCCGCTTAAAATAGTGAAGCCACAGTTTACAGCAGCATCCTAAACATACAAACACACACACTTCTATTTTTTGTTGTTCAGTCGTTCAGTCGTTCAGTCGTGTCCGACTCTTCGTGACCCCATGGACCAGAGCACGCCAGGCACCCCTATCCTTCACTGCCTCTTGCAGTTTGGCCAAACTCATGCTAGTCGCTTCGAGAACACTGTCCAACCATCTCATCCTCTGTCGTCCCCTTCTCCTTGTGCCCTCCATCTTTCCCAACATCAGGGTCTTTTCTAGGGAGTCTTCTCTTCTCATGAGGTGGCCAAAGTACTGGAGCCTCAACTTCAGGATCTGTCCTTCCAGTGAGCACTCAGGGCTGATTTCTTTAAGGATGGATAAGTTTGATCTTCTTGCAGTCCATGGGACTCTCAAGAGTCTCCTCCAGCACCATAATTCAAAAGCATCAATTCTTCGGCGATCAGCCTTCTTTATGGTCCAGCTCTCACTTCCGTACATTACTACTGGGAAAACCATAGCTTTAACTATACGGACCTTTGTCAGCAAGGTGATGTCTTTGCTTTTTTAAGATGCTGTTCTTCTATTACAGTTCTTAAAAATAACACTCCAAGTAAGTCTGAAGTGTTAACAACCTCACTGAAAAGATTAGAACCCTAATCTTCCAGGATTCAAACCACAAGGGGGGGGCTACACATTTGCAGCAGACGTTATTCTTAGGAAAATAGAACCCATTGGTCCATCTAACTCAGTATTGTAGGAAACAGGAAATGGCTAGGAAGTGTTATGTACCTGGTATTCAGTGGTCTGTGTTTGCCTGAGCTTGAGTCTAGACTAAGGATTCTGAGCTCCTGTGTCCTGATTCGATACATGGTGTCCAATCACAGAACATTTCAGGATTCGGGCCTCTGTCATTGGCCCTTGAACTCTGAGTCATGATTCGCAACTTAGAAGTTTAGACAGCCAATCACTTTGGGAGTGGGATTGGCCCAGGCTTTCAAGAATGTATATAAGCAGTTGCTTTGCCCCTGTTTCCCAGTGATGTAGTTCAATAAAGGTTCTTGCTGTTATCGCTGTGTCTTGCCTCGTGGGAATCCACTGACACTTCAGGAAGAGCAAACAGACTCCAATGCTTTGTGGATTTTTGAGGGTATACATACTGAGACCTTTTGCATGCACCATTAGTGGTACTGGCAAACACAGTGGCACCCCAGGTCCACATTGACTGGGACATATTTTTAGCCAAACATATCACATCCATATATTTTGATTGTGATGTTTTACTATGTTTTTATATGTACTGTAAGACATCCAGAGTGGCTGAGGAAACCCAGCCAGGTGGCGGGGGTATAAATATTATTATTATTATTATTATTATTATTATTATCCAAACTACCACTCTCAGTGGCTGAGGAAACCCAGCCAGGTGGCGGGGGTATAAATATTATTATTATTATTATTATTATTATTATTCAAAGCCCTAAACGACCTCGACCCAGTATACCTGAGAGCATCTCCACCCCCATTGTTCAGCCCTGACACTGAGGTCTAGCTCCAAGGGCCTTCTGGCAGTTCCCTCGCTGCAAGAAGCAAGGTTACAGGGAACCAGGCAAAGGGCCTTCTCAGTAGTGGCGCCCACCCTGTGGAAACCCCTCCCATCAGATGTTAAGGAAATAAACAACTATCCGACTTTTAGAAGACATCTGAAGGCAGCCCTGTTCAGGGAAGTTTTTATTGTTGATGTTTTATAATCTTTTTAATATTCTGTTGGGGGCCACCCAGATGGGCAGGGGTATATTATTATTATTATTATTATTATTATTATTATTATTATTATCATCATTATTATTATTACAGAGGCATGCACCATTCCCTTGCTGGGTAAATCCATTTCCAGTCTTCAGTACAGTATGTGGCCTCAATTGTAGCAGGTAGCTGTAAAATGAAAAGGGAGTGATTCACTTACTCACAGCTTTTATTTTTAAAATATATGTTGAATATGCAACCAAAGACAAAAGTCACTTGAAATCATATAGGAATTATTGGAAGAACATGGAAGCATTAGCATTTTTATCAATAAAAATCATGAAACAATTTAGTGTGCAGAACCCAAGTTGCAAAAACTAAGCAACAATTGCTGTCTAATCTCAGGTAATCCTGTTTTTTAGTATGAATTTCATTATGTTGTGATCAGAGTAGAAACATGGAACTGGAGAACAAGGTGCCCTTAGGCTTTTAATATTCTGTCATGCTCATCCTTGATGTAGTTAGGGTCCTAAAGGACAGAACTAACTGTGCAAAAATCCCAGCCTAATGCAATGTACTGTAAACTTTTAATAAGGCTTCTGCTACAATAAAGAAGTTAGCTGCAAAATCATTAAAAGTAACCTTGTATTGTGTTTTCAGTGTTCTGGAGTTGCAATGCCAGGCGAACTGTGTGTTCAAAGGCTCATGTGTTAATGAGAAACACAGAAACGGTAAAAAAAAAAAAAACAGAAACACAGCCTACACACAGGTAGAATCTAGACACATAAAAAACGCTGAGAAAATATTTTTTTTAAAAAAAAGTTTTGAAAAATATTTGAATTTGCCATAGCTCGCTGTTGCCATCTAGTGTCGCATTTGTATTGTGCACTTTACGACACACATAAAACGTTTTATTCGCAGCTGTGTAGCTGAGTCCACAATGTACAGCCGGTGTTGTGTAATGGTTAGAATTTTGGACTGCAGCTGGGGACCTGGGTTCAAATGTGACCACAGCAATGAAACTCGCTGGGTGAACTTGGGCCAGTCGTTGTCTGTTAGGAGATGCCAGCCTTTTTGGGCCCAGGGCCCATTTGCAAATTTGAGAAACTGTCATGGGCACTACCACAAAATACCTACCGCTGTTGGACTTGGTTAGTCACAAAATACAGTTGCTGCCGTGCAAGGACAAGCTAGTCACATCTCCCCCAAATTCACTACCCAAATCAATTCCAGTCTAATTTGCTTTCCATGTTGTTGTTTTTCCATTTTTTCATTTAAAGCTTTTGTATGCTGCTCACCATCGCGAGTGACCTCAAAGCAGCTTATGCCTATCAAATAAAAAGGAGGAACACTAATCATATAATAGAATTAAGACCTCAACAAAACCATTATAATCAGCACAAATGCACTCAGTTATTCTCTTTCAGCCAACTCAAAAATTCCCATCCCTTTCTCCTTGGGATCAACACCCATAGGCAAGCAGGCACACAAACACACACACACAGAGAGAGAGAGAGAGAGATTTTCATCATCCTGTTTGACACTTGAGAGGTTTATTATTAGCCCTCTCCCCACTCTTGCATAGCATCCAAAATTTCTCCGATTAAAAAAAGGATGTCCTATTCTGTGGGTAGGCAAACTAAGGCCTGGTGCCCAGTTCAGGCCCAATTGCCTTCTAAATCCAGCCCGCAGACGGTCCAGGAAACAGCATGTTTTTACATGAGTAGAATGTGTCCTTTTATTTAAAATGCATCTCTGGGTTATTTGTGGGGCATAGGAATTCATTCATTCCCCCCCCAAAAAAATATAGTACGGCCCCCCACAAGGTCTGAGGGACTGTGGATCGGCCCCCTGCTGAAAACGTTTGCTGACCCCTGTTCTATTCCATAATAAAAAAAATAAACATTTTACTGTTTATTCCCTGGGTGGCTTCCAACATACAGTGGTACCTCTGGTTAAGTACTTAATTCGTTCCAGAGGTCCGTTCTTAACCTGAAACTGTTCTTAACCTGAAGCACCACTTTAGCTAATGGGACCTCCCGCTGCTGCCTGCCAGAGCAAGATTTCTGTTCTTATCCTGAAGCAAAGTTCTTAACCTGAAGCGTTATTTCTGGGTTAGCGGAGTCTGTAACCCAAGGTACCACTGTACATTAAGCATACGGTAATTAAACATTTTTTTGTGGGGGGGAACCTTCCCTAGACAGGGCTGCCTTCAGATGGCTCGGGGAGGGGTCACATAACTCCATACCCTCCAACATGAAAATAGGGACATCCTAAGGGAAAGTGGAACGTTCCAGGATCAAGTCAGAAACTGGGATGCCTTCTGTAAATCCGGGACTGTCTCTGAGAAATAGGGACCTTGAGGGTCTGCTTTTGTGAATGTAATTTGTTTTTAATTGTTTTGAATTATGGATTTTCATTTTCCCCACCCCCACCTGCCCACCCTACTCACCAAATTAGCAGGAAACTCCCTCCCAAGGAAGATAATGCCAAACCTCTTCAGGTCTGGCCCTTAAATTAGGGTTGCCGTACGTCCGGAATTTCCCAGACATATCCAAAATACTGCATTCGTCAGCAGTTTCCGGACAGAAATAGTGTGTGTGTGTGTGTGTGTCCAGGAAAATCTGGACACAGGCCTATAGGAGCCCGTGTCGGCAGTGGCATTTTTGCTGATTTTCCATAGAAATAATAGCTCAAAAACAGCAAATAAGGTTTGCGATTTTGCGAAAAAGGCTCAACAACTTTGGGCAAAACTTTAAAAAAAAACAACTCGGCAACTTTGGGCTAAAAAAAAGAAGAAGCAAAAAGCTCAACAACTTTTCTATCCAGATTCCCACTGCTTGAAACATGGCAACCCTACTTTCAATGAGCTTTGAAAAACCACCTGTTTCAGACTGGTTTATTGGCAGAGACACTTTTATCAGAAACATGGATTGGCCTGGAATAACAGCCGCTTATTTTTCAGCTTTAAATTTTGTTTTCAGTTTCAATTGGAATTATTAATATTAGGGATTGCTTTGGCTAGACCACTGAGATTTTGTTAACGGCTGTTTTAAATTACGACGCTTTCTTCATATTGGGGTTGTTGTTTTTTCGACTTTTCTGTAATGCAAAGCCATCTTGGGAGGCTTGACCTGAGAGGTTCCTTGACAATATTTAAAATAAATACAAATAAACAGCTGGGGCTCTGTGTGCTTAGCCCAGCTGCTGCGGTTGCATAGGTTTGGACTGGGCTCAAGATGTTTCCATAAAATATCTTCCCTTAGAAATTAATGCTTCCAGGAGTAAGCCGTTTATGTGCTGTCTTCCCCGAACTCGACTGTTGCAGCTGTTGGCTTGAATAGAAGTTAAGAAAGTACAACACTAGCAAACCTCTAAGGAATTTTTGAACACAGAAAAAAGGTGTCATTGCTGGGGGGGGTATTAAAAGAGTATGTTATTGGTGTTCATGATGTTTGCACAACCACAACCACAACAACAACAATTTATTATTTATACCCCGCCCAACTGGCTGGGTTTCCCCAGCCACTCTGGGCGGCTTCCAACAAAATATTAAAATACAATAGTGCATCAAACATTTAAAGCTTCCCTAAACAGCCCTAAAAGCTTCCCTAAACAGATGTCTTCTAAAAGTATGGTAGCTGTTTTTCTCTTTGACATCTAGTGGGAGGGCGTTCTACAGGGCGGGTGCCACTACCAAGAAAGCCCTCGCGGTATGCATCATGTAAAAATGGTGGAATCGCCACATTTCCCCCAGGGGAAAAAAAATTATGGTGCCTTGCAAATGCTTGGGAAATGCAGTCTTCCTAATCTTTTTTGCGTATGCAACAACCACAGATAGAATCTTCTATGCTCAAGAATGGAAAGAGGAAGCGACTCCAATTGAAGAAGAAGGGCTTATAAAATGAATGGATTGTGCTGAAATGGTGGAATTGATTGTAAAACTTAAGAGATCAAGACGATGAACTGTTTATGGGAAATGGGAGGCCTTTTTTGGACCATCCGTCAAAATATTTTAGCGATATGAAATCCCATTCAAAACGGCCTTGGCCCAGTGTACCTGAAGGAGCGTCTCCACCCCCATTGTTCAGCACGGACAATGAGGTCCAGCTCAAAGGGCCTTCTGGCAGTTCCCTTACTGCAAGAAGTGAGGTTACAGGGAACCAAGCAGAGGGCCTTCTCAGTAGTGGCACCCGCCCTGTGGAACGACCTCCCACCAGATGTCAAGGAAATAGACAACTATCTGACTTTTAGAAGACATATGAAGGAAGCCCTGTTTAAGGAAGTTTTTAATCGCGCGGGAGGAACCAAAAACGTATTCCCACACTCTTTACCCACTATACCCAACAAAAAGGCTTCTGGTTTTTTAACAAAGGTGTTTTTAAACATTTTCTTTAACTCATTATATATCATTTCCCAGAAAGCTTTTATCTCTTTACATGTCCTCCACTTATGGTAAAAAGTACCCTCCTTTTCCTTACATTTCCAACATTCATTTTTTGTTCTATGCATTTTAGCCAATTTAACTGGTGTTAAATACCACCTATTTCTTTAAGCATACTGCATGCTGTAACTTAATACCTTCATTCCAAAACCTCTCCCAGGGAGGCCCTTATCATCCTGTACAACTGGAGAGGGGATGGCCAGCTGGTGGGATTGGCCTCAGGCGAGGAGGAAGCCACCCAGCTACCTGGGACGGCAAACCCGGAAGCACCTGGGGGTGTGGTTTCGCTCCCAGCACGCATGTGCCGTGAGCATACGGCGCATGCGCCGGGCGCATGCTGCGCATGCATGCTGGGAGCGCCACGCCACTGGCGGGTGAGCCCCGGGCGGGGCAGCCTCACTCCGCGGCTTGCTTGGGGCCCACCACCAGTGCGCAGTGTTCCATAGCGGTGCGCTGCCGGCGGGTGAACCCCAAGTAAGCCCGTCTGGGGCTCGCCCGCTGGCGGCAGCGCACTGCTCCCAGTGCGCAGGCACAGCGTATGACGCATACATCGGACGCACGCTGCGCCTGCACGCTGGGAGCGGTGCGCTGCCGGTGGGCGAGTGCCGGACGGGCTTGCTCGGGGCCTGCCAGTGGCGCGCAACACTCCATAGCGGCGCACTGCCGGCAGGAGAGCCCTGAGCAAGCCCGTCTGGGCGGAGACAAGCCAGGGAGGGGTGCCCAGAGTGTCACCCTCTCCAGGGTGGTACCCGGGGCTCCCCGCCCCTTTGGCCCCCTCCCTACGCCACTGATTGGCCTTGCCCTCTAGGCCAATCAGGGCAAGGGCATATGGGCTGCAACATGCCCGCCTCTGGCATATTTAAGAGAACATCCAGGGGCAGGCTACCCTCTTTTAGTGTTAGCCACTTGATTTTTTCCGTCAAAAAAGAAATGTGAGGCATAAATAAAAGCTGTGTGAATAGAGCACAAGGGGAGCAGAAATGGACACACAGTGTGTGTGTGTGTGTGTGTGTGTGTGTGTGTGTGTGTGTGTGTGTAAAAAGGACCATGTTGATCAGTGTTCATTATGATAATAAGAAATGGCAGATGATAGATTTGTAGAAGGGACCACGGGGTCATCCACTCCAACCCCCTTGCAATGCAGGAATCTTTTGCCCAACGTGGGGCCTGAACCCATGACCCTCAGATTAAGGGTCTCATGCTGTGCTGACGGAGCTATCCACAGTCATGAATGCTGCCGTGCACTGAGCTATCCAGTGCATGCATCAAATTGAAATAACTAACAGGCCTAGATGATAATATTAATGGGCAAACAATTTTTTTAAAACCCACAGGAAATTACTCTTTAAAAGATGAAAGAGCCGCTACTGTCGGTTGAAACAGAAGGGAGATCAGGCAACCGTTTTGAAACTTCTTAATTAGATCAGGGCTCCTTTCGCCTGCTTGTTCCAGGGTCTAGTTATTAAGACGTAGCTGCTATGATGTGAAAGCAAGAGCTACCCATCATGATAACAAGCCTTGTTTACTTTTGTTATGTCAAGGCAAGGTCACATTAACCTAGCTATGGATGAACCTCAAAGATGTGGGCTGCAGATGAGGAGGAGACTTTGCCTCTGCACCATTACAGATGCATCATAGAATCACCAAATAACACCAAGTACATCCAAGATTGATAGAATCCTAGAAATGTATTGTTGGAAGGGACCTTGAAGATCATCTGGTCCAACCCCCTGCAATGCAGGAATTTGCAGCTGCGCCATACAGGGATTGAACCTGAAACCTTGGTGTTACGAGCACCAGCATCGCCTGAGCTCTGCGAGTACGGCTTTCTCCCAATTGAAGTGCAGAGTGTTTGACGACTGGGACATTCGCAGGGAAACCAAGATGCTTGTCTACAAAGCTATTGTACTACCAACCTTACTGTCTGCTTGTGAAACATGGACCACTTATAAACGCCATCTCCAACTCCTCGAAAGATTCCATCAACGGTGTCTCCAAAATTTTCTCCGAAAATTTTTACACATCACTTGGGAAGACAGGCGAACTAATACCAGTGTACTGGAAGAAGCAAAGATCACCAGTGTTGAAGCAATGATTCTTCAACATCAACTTCGTTGGACTGGTCATGTTGTGCGGATGCCTGATTATCGTCTTCCAAAGCAACTACTCTATTCCGAACTTAAAAATGGAAAGCGTAATGCTGGTGGTCGACAAAATAGGTTTAAAGACTGTCTTAAGGCAAATTTTTAAAAATGTGGTATAAACACCAACAATTGGGAAACTCCAATTGGAGAACAGCCTTTACCAAAGGTGTTGTGGACTTCGAAGACACTCAAACTCAGGGCGCAAGGGAGAAAAGTGGTAAGAAGAAGGCACGCTTGGCAAACCCTCACCGTGATCAACTCCCTTCCGAAAACCTATGTCCCCATTGTGGAAGGACATGTGGATTCAGAATTGGCCTCCACAGTCACTTGTTAAAACCACATTTATGGGAGACAATATTACTCAGCTACGAATGATCGCCAAAGAAAGAAAGAAAGAAAGAAAGAAAGAAAGAAAGAAAGAAAGAAAGAAAGAAACTGAGCTATCCAGACAATGTTCGGGCTTCATTAAGAGAGGGAGGAAGAGTTCCTAACTGCAGTGCATTGCAAACATAAATTCTGTAAGGTCTTTGAAAGGGCTAGAAGAACATATGTCACTGAGGCACAAAGGGCTTTTCCTTATATTGCTGCAGGAAAACTTTAATTTGCCTAGCATCTCCACTCCTGAAGCAAGCACGGTAATGAAAAGTCAATAATGATGCCAGGTAACACCAGCTCCTGCTAAGGGTTTCTCCGCACTGCTCTAACACACACAGGATGCAGAGTTGGGGCTGAATTATACTTTTAAATAATGTATAAGGTAGATTGGCAGCCTTATTTTTCCACAAAAAGTTCCAGAATGTTGAGATGCAGGGATTTGCTTATATTGGACGTGGCAACTGTGTGCAGTTTAGGAGTCAATTCTGTTAATGTTGAAATCGGTTAGCTGAGGGAGGGAGAGCAAGTGCTGCTTAGCAACCAGGCAGAGTGACATGATCGTCACTAGAGAAGCATTAATAAAAAGGTAAAGGACCCCTGGACGGTTAAGTTGTGGCGCTCATCTCGCTTTTGGGCTGAGGGAGCCGGCGTTTGTCCATAGACAGCTTTCCAGGTCATGTGGCCAGCATGACGAAATCACTTCTGGTGCAACAGAACACCATGACATAATCCAGAGCGCACTGAAATGCCATTTACCATCCCACCACAATGGTACCTATTTATCTACTTGCATTGGCATGCTTTCGAACTGCTAGGTTGGCAGGAGCTGGGACAGAGCAATGGGAGCTCACTCCGCCGCAGGGATTGAACCGCCAACCTTCTGATCGGCAAGCCCAAAAGCATATGCTCTGATTGGCTATGTAGTTCTAAGGGAGACTGTGGCTGCATCTACACAGCTATTAAAAAAAAAAAAAACCCGCTATGAAAATGTTCGGGGGGGGGGGGACATTTTAAAGCTCACATTGGAAAATTTCACAGAGTTCTGATTCCAGCTCTGCAGCACTATCTGGTGTCACAGTGTTATAACGCATTTATAACATTTTATTACAATTATTTTTTACTAATGCAGCTGACACCTGCATTGGATGTACAAGGACTGACCGAAGAAAGACAAAACCACTCTGTTTACTTCTCCTAACATTTTACACTGTTTTTGTTCCGTTTCCTCAGCGAGGTCTTTTTGGGACATATTTTCTTCCTGGGCTCTGGTGACTTTGGAGGGTTGCCAAAATTTGAAGAGCAAAAAAGAAGGCACATTTGCTGGCTTGTACTTTTAACCATGGATCACTATGGCGACTCTCATTTTACATACCCATGAAAAAGAGGACATGTCCTAGAAAAAGAGGACATATGGCAACACCCACCCTGTTTGCTATTTTCCTTACGCCAAATTTCCCCTCCTCTCAGTTTTTTCTCCCTCTCTTCAAATGACAGTTTAGAGGTTTTCTATTGAGTAAATTCTCTCTCTCTCTGTGTGTGTGTGTGTGTGTGTGTGTGCAAGACATTTTAATCAAGAGGTCCACTGAGAAATAAAATATCCCAAAAGTCTGCCCCTCAATAAAGATGGTGATGGCAATCAACGATGCAGCCATTAATTACACAGGGATATTAATTTAGCTCACCCCCTTTTCTGCAACCTCCTTGACCTGAATGTATGTAAGGGTGCAAAACTCATGATTTCTTAATATGCATTTGCTACCCTTGACATATTTTAGTGACATATTTGCACACACAATGCGTTGACTAGATTTCCCACGCAACTCCTAATACATCCTTTTGGGTGGAGAATTAAATCCATATTGGTAATTGTGAGTAGGGAGAAGGGAAGGATAATAATTCTGGACTAATTAATCCAGAGTAAATGAATACAGTAGTAATGTACGGAAGTGAGAGCTGGACCATAAAGAAGGCTGATCGCCGAAGAATTGATGCTTTTGAATTATGGTGCTGGAGGAGACTCTTGAGAGTCCCATGGACTGCAAGAAGATCAAACCTATCCATTCTTAAGGAAATCAGCCCTGAGTGCTCACTGGAAGGACAGATCCTGAAGCTGAGGCTCCAGTACTTTGGCCACCTCATGAGAAGAGAAGACTCCCTGGAAAAGACCCTGATGTTGGGAAAGATGGAGGGCACAAGGAGAAGGGGACGACAGAGGATGAGATGGTTGGACAGTGTTCTCGAAGCTACTAACATGAGTTTGGCCAAACTGCGAGAGGCAGTGAAGGATAGGCGTGCCTGGCGTGCTCTGGTCCATGGGGTCACAAAGAGTCGGACACGACTGAACGACTGAACAACAACAACAAAAATGAATACATGTATTTGATATAACTTCTAGCTAGTTTTTTAATTACTATTATTATTAAATTTCATGCAGACACAAGCTAGGCTTTGTTTAGCCATTAAATAGAAAGAGAAAGAGAGAGAGGATTTTCCCTGTATGTTTTGTCAAGATCAATCATCAGTCAAAGCTAAGCCAGGCTTATCAAAAGCAAGTTCTCATTTTTTGTGAAACAAAGTAAGTTCGTACCCAACGCTGTATAGAAATGCATAAGTAAACAATAATGTGTATTCTGTGCAGGTTTATGCCACAAGTCCATAAGCAGGGCTGTTTAAATCATGGTTTGTGTAAGATACGCTGCCCATTTTAGATGAGCAACCAAATATTTTGATGTCGTGCGTATGTGTGTTTAAAAAAAGCCTACCCTGGGTTTTATTTGGAGATCAAAGTGCATACCCTGAAACTATATATTTGACTTCCCTCCATGTATCTAAATGAAATCATCTGCTTTCGCTAGATGTTTCAACCTTGTCATACTGAGCCAAAAAAATATTCTTACAGCTGGTGAAAGGGGATCAACTAAAGATCATATCCTGGAGCAAATGATGAATTTATTAAGATGTTGAAACAGATCTTAATTACCTGGCATAAATCGAAATGATTTGCAGTGTTTATTTATTCTTTCCTTCAAAATTATGAACTTTGTGGTGGGGAGAATTCAACCAGAAGTTTGTAGATTCTGGTCATGCGTCAACCCAAGCCCCGTTTGTCGTGGTGGTTCTAATTGAAGTTCAAAAAACTGGTTCGGATGGAACAGGCTGTCACATATTCTCAGGGTTTCCCCCACAATTTGAAAAGTTGAACTATTTCATCAGTTTTCTTCCCTGTCACCATGCAAATGGAAGCTCTCTTCTTTGCTAACAACGGATAATTGGATTTATGCTTGCTCGTGGTTAGAGGAAAAGGCTCCCTCTCTGCTTAATGAAGAACTGCTGCCCAAATCTCCTGTTGTCTGTACAGTTTGCTTGTTGTTGTTTTTTTAAAAGGGCATCCTCTCACATCAGAGAAATGAAAAAAATGCCCTTTTATTTGATGCTCCTGTTATTAAATGCCTATTGCCACCACCACCAGGGTCATCACCATCATATATATGTATATTCTGCTTTTTCTCTAAAGAGCTCAAACAGTGCTGGATTTACGTATAAGCTAAACAAACTATAGCTTAGGGCCCCAGGGTCTCACCTCATATATTGTATATTCGCTTTTTCTCTAAAGGCAAACAGTGCTGGATTTACGTATAACTAAACAAGCTATAGCTTAGGGCCCCACTCTCTTGGGGGCCCCCCAAAAAAATTAAAGGGGAAAAAACTGGGTGTACATTTCCAAAATATAAGATAAAAAAACCAAATAAAATAAAACCTACATACAGCAACCGTGTTTTGTGTGTGTATAGGCTCCTATGATGTAAGTAATGGGCCCCGCCTGCTAGCCTGCTCCCTAAAATATCACTGGTTTGCTCATTTCTATATATAGGGTGCCTACATTCTGCATGGACTGGTTGCATGGCAACATGTGCAAATGGCTTTAGATACCTATTAGGTCCATAAATTACCATATAGCATATATTCAACACAAAAAAACAGTGACAAATTTGTTGTTGACAAAGGACAGCTGGACATATAAAGGGCCCTATTACTTTCAGTACTGGGAATATGTAGCAATGGAAATTTATGTAACTGCTTTATGAATGAACACTGTGTTTTATTAATGGACTCTGTATTTTTGGAATTACCTAAGAGCCACCAATAGGGAGCTCTAGAATCTGACAGTTAAGCAATCGGGTACTACCTGCAGCCTGTCTTCCTGTTATATACCTGCTGGGATTGACAAGGCGTCTGAACCTCGCAAGTGGAGTAGCCTAGGGCCTCTCTTCATCTAAATCCGGCCCCAACCAAGGTGCAGCTTCTGATTGGTGCAGGCGCCCCAGAAACAATAGCCAACGGCTGCCTCGAACGTTCGGCTTCTGAAAAACGTTCGAAAACTGGAACACTTACTTCCAGGTTTTCGGTGATTGGGAACCCAGGCATTTGAGAACCAAGGCGTCTGAGAACCAAGGTACCACTGCACTGTGTTGCAAAAGTTTGGAAAGCTCTGCTTCAAAAGTTTGGAAAGCTCTGCACAAGGCCCAGGGGAGCATTGGGCTATGGGCTGCATCAACAGTGCTGAAGGTCCCAGGATCAAATTTTAAGCTTTCAAAATCAGGTTGTGTTTAAAAAAACAAAAAAAGCAAGAAAGCATCTCTTCTGTAAACCCACATCAAATCACATCAAGCAAGCAGGTGGTATTTTCACATTGCTCTTTCCTATGGGGTACTGATCTCAGGCCAATAGGGGCTCATGGGGGGAAATCCTAACAATGCATCATAGCAAAGTTTTGTTGGCGCAGAAAGTATCAGAGGATAAGGAAGCCAAGCGTGTTATGGAGGAAGTTGTTTTCACAACCCTCTTTGAGATCCCAGTACCAGCTTGTCGAAAAGTGCATTATGAATGATGGGGGTCCCTTGAAATGCAAGATAAAGGAGTAAGTAGGGGAAATGCTCTTATCCAAGATCAGAGTGTTTTTATCACCCACGGCAATTTTCCATTGCTGGCTTTACTATGAGCCATATGGTGCAGCTGAACTGGGTTCTACAAAAAAGCCCCCCAAAATAAATGAAAAAACCTACGTACATGTATATATGACAATATTGTGTGTGCCTTTCCAAATGGCACCGTGATCACAGGAGGCTCTGAACTGGCTGTTCTATGGGTTCTAAAAAGCCCCCCAGCCCCCCAAAATGAAAAAACCTACGTACCTATGTATATATGACAATATTGTGTGTGTTGTGTGTGCCTTTCCAAATGGCACCGTGATCACAGGAGGCTACCTGCAACCACGCAAAATGCGCACCCCATTTGATGCGGGGAGCGGTCATTCTGACAGTAAGGGCCAGGGCCGGATTTAGGTTTGATGAGGCCCTAAGCTACTGAAGGTAATGAGGCCCTTTATATGTGCAGCTGTCCTTTGTCAACAACAGATTGTCACTGTTTTTTGTGCTGAATATATGCTGTATGGTAATTACGGATGTGATGGGTATCACTGTTGCTGTATGTAGGTTTTATTTTATTTGTTTTTTATCTTATATTTTGGAAATGTACATCCAGGGTTTTCTTTTTTCCTTTAATTTTTTGGGGGGCCGCCAAGATAGTGGGGCCCTAAGCTATAGCTCATTTAGCTTATATGTAAATCCGGCACTGATAAGGGCTGTTCAGCAGTGGAACAGACTCCTTCTGGGGGTGGTGGACTGAAGGTTTTTTAGCAGAGGTTGAGTGGTCATGGATGCTTATACTTGAGATTCCTGCATTGCGGGGAGAGAAAATAGAGGACCCTTGGCATCCCTTCTAACTCTGTTGTTGTTGTTGTTGTTCAGTCGTTCAGTCGTATCCGACTCTTCGTGACCCCATGGACCAGAGCATGCCAGGCACCCCTATCTTTCACTGCCTCCTGCAGTTTGGCCAAACTCATGCCAGTCTATTATTCTATATATGTGTAAAACTCTCCCTGCATAGGAAAAACCAGCACTTCAAGGAAAAGAATGTTAGCCTAGCTTTCTCCTTGACATGCTAGATTCTATGTGCAGGGCATTTCCCCCCCTCCCCGGCAAAAAAAGAAGTATTCCATTCTCCACCTGCATCCTGCAAAGTGTTGCAGCCCTGCTTCCTATTTCTGTGCTCTTATTTACCGTCTCAGCATGTTGGATTCTTCCCTGTTTCAATTCCCATGTTGGGATCCCCCACCAAACACATACACACAAAACTCAATGCGTCATGTAAATGAACCCGAAGTATAACCCGCATAAGGGATTAGTGCGAATTAAAGCTTGCCAAAGACTCAGCCACTGTTCAGCTTGGAGAGAAAAGAGGAGACACTCTATACGTCGAACCGCGAAGCTGCTGTTGCCAGCACAAACTTACTTTGTTTTCACATCTGCTCATGTGCTTACTCTCGCTTATTTCATTAGGAAACTCGGGAGGCGTATCTATAGCTGTAACCCCTTTAAGGATAGGGGCAAACTTGGTTAAGAATGACAAAAGCATTCTGTGAATATATTCAGCTAATTCAGAGTCACAGCAAAACCACTTTCATAACATCAGAAGCAGAGAGAGAAGCCAAAGTTTGCAGCAATAAGAAGACTAGCTGGTTGGTTCCCTCCTCCTCCGGTTTCAAAGATCAGGAGGAAATTAAATGCTTCCTCTGCTACGACAGCAGGGTCCCCTTAGGAATAGAAATTAATTGTTGGATTCAGAGTTAATTGTATCACATCACAGTTAATAAATAACAGGGCTTTTTTTAAACTAGAACTCACCAGAACTGAGTCCTGGCACCTCTCAGGTGAGAAACAGGGACACTTGCAGGGTCTGTATTCATTCATGGTGTGGATATTATGTTGAACAGGATGTATGTTATTTGGGATTTGGGATTATTTTGATCATACACTCAGGCTGCAATCCTATACCCGGTTACAAAGAACCAGGCTCCATTGAAACCAAGAGGGCTTACTTCTGAGCAAATAATGCATAGAGTCCGGCTGCACAGAAAATAAACAAGCCGTATTGCTACGATTCTCGGAGATTATGTTGCAAAGAAAGTACTTCTGTCTGAAAATCGGCAAGTGTCCAAGAGAAGACAAATGAGAATCTATTTTAAAATATTATTTCAATGTGGGACATTTGACTCCGCTAGAGCTAACAGGCCATGCTTTGATCTCTGCCCAGGTACCATCAGAAAAAATATTTCATTCTGAAGCCAACCTCAAAATCTATATTGAGATGGCGACTTGAAACATAAGACTGCTCACCCCTTGAGACCTCCCTCAAGTTTAATTGGAGATAGCAGGTGTTACAGCAGATCCCACTCACTCTCTGAGGCAAGGAAACTTGCCATGGTGCATTTTTGCAGCTATATTAACATTGATCTTAAACTGAGCAAGCACAAGCTTCAGTGGGAAAATAGCTGTGTTCCGTTTATAATGAGAGTGTGCTGGTAATGCCATTCTGAGTGTTGTTCTGTAAGTCAGGGAAAGGGGCACAGTGCCGTAGCGTGAGGGTGCCCCGGGCAAAATTGTTAGGGCTGCAAAATGTCCACAACCAGTGCTGCCTCACTACAGCTGTGTGCTTCCGTCGCTGGACTCAGTGGAAAACAGCTTCTCCTTGTGAACCAGGAAGTGACCTCTCCAGAAAACGGAACGACTCTTCATTTCTTATCTCTGCGGCTTCAATCTCCTGGGTGATGTGGATGCCGTTAGGCAGTTGAATGCACATGCATACTCCGTCCGTTTCCCTCCCTCCCACTCCCTCCATGCAGCCCCGGGCACTGGCAACACACGCTACGCCACTGAAGGGACCTATATTCCTCTGGTGTTGTTTGACTACAACTCCCACTGTGGTGGCTGGGGCTAATAGGAGCTGGAGTTCAACAACATCTGGAGGGACTATGATAATGTCGTAAACAAAGTGGGGGCTTATGGGAGAGTCGTAGCCCTTTGCCCAGTACCTCTCTGTGAATTTGTCTATCCACCTTGAAACCCACCCAACTTAAAAAACAATAAGTGTTATAGTCTTGCGATCCTCTCATCATGCAAAACGCAATCATTTAAGTTGTTATCTCCTGGCTTAAATGACGGACAACGGAGACCAATTAACAGCTATTTAGCAAATCGTAACCTTTTGACCCAGTGAAGGTTTGGCTAGCAAGGTTTGTGATAGAGACAGGCACGATAATGAATGTACAATTGATAGCTATTGTGTTTTGGATGGATGCAGGCTAGTTGATCCTCAAGACAGAAAACTTCGCCTTAAGAGGGACATTAATCAGAAAACAATAAAATATCATCTTCTTGTGATCATCCTTGTCATACAAAATGGAAGAATTAAATTTCCATCTCTCCTGATCCTGGACAAACTGTCTAGAAGATGGAGAAGGAAGGCTGATTAAGGGCTATTTAGTAATCATAATCTTTTGACACAACACAAGTCTGGCAATCAGGATTAATACTTTCACCCAGTGATGGATACAAGCATAATGATGAATTGATATTTAGCAACCATTACGTTTTTGGCTGATGCAGTCTAGCTGACAACCAAGATGGATAACTTTGCATTATAACGGACATTACCAGAATGATTTTTTTAAAAAACCTGCTATAAACTTCTGACCATATGATACAGGCCTGTCTCTGCAGATGAACCCTTTAGCCATTATAACAAGCAAGGAACACTTTCTCCTGCGCCACTTGGGAAATACTTGGGAGTAATCTTCCTCCAAGCTTCTTCTATCCTGAATCCAAGGAAAACTGACACTACACAAAGGCTCTCCCGAACTTCGTTTGTTGAGGCAAGAGGGGAAATGAAACAATCCTGTAATACACTAAGGGATTTTGTGGTGAAGTCTTTGGCAGCGAGTGTCCGAGATGCTGTAAAGAGGAGAGGGGCACATAGAAGGATCTTTGGCTGCCATTGACTGAGTTGCGACAGAAGGCAAAGGCAGGCTGAAGAGCCTAGACATGATTGGAAATAAGCAGCAAGAGAACCTATAAAATGAGAAATCTATAGACTGAGAAGCTGAACAGACTGAGAGAAATAGCAGGGCTAGACTAGTGGAACCCCATCAAACCAAACTTGCCTTCTTCCAGGTTCAGTCACCCCGGGTGAGGGTTGCAGCAGGGGCATAGCAAGGGGGCGGGCCGCCCCGTGTTCCATAATGGAGGGGGTGACAAATTATCAAGGAACATTTTTTTAAAAAAAATGCCTGCTCCGAAAGGTCTTATCTTACTATACTAGGGATTATATAGCTATATATGAAATTTCATGCATATCGGTTAATATCTTGACCCTCCTCCACCAAAATAGCTGTTCACTTGGCTGTTTTCCTATGTCATGAAGGCTGAAATTTCAGTTCAGAGAACACTTACTGTTCCCAACCCTAACCCTGTGGAAAGCCATCTAATTAGACTTTAATTTGATTTTGAGATGTTTTTAGGAGGTAATTTAATTATTGTTTGATTTTATACCAGTGTTATGTATCTGATGTTAGCCACCCTGAGCCCGACTTTGGCCAGGGAGGGTGGGATATTAAATAAAAGTTTTTTTATTATTACTTGTTATTATTCCTTTGTAAGAAAATATGAAATAACGTAAAACCATTTTTGCGGGGGGGGGGAATCAATGGGGGGGGTCAACAAGAAATTTTCCACATCGGGTGCCACCTGACCTTCCCATGCCTGGGGGGAGGGGTGACAAAAAATCCCCCCCCAGGTACCAATTTACCTTGCTACACCCCTGGGTTGCAGGCCTGTCTCCCACAATGCCTAGCTTTCTGATTCCATATCCTGACTGACAGGGGAGCACCCATGACCATGGGATGACCCAAAGTGTTGATATCCTCTGGTGTCACCCTCTTTGAGGATGACTCTGCTGCAGTGAACCCCACCACCCGTGGCAGAGCTTGTTCTTATAGTAAGGCAGTGTCATGGACTAGCTAGATGCAGAAAAATGGTGGGAGGTGCCAGCCAGGGGAGCTCCCAAGGGAACCCCCGGGAGAAGAAGGATCAGAACCAGGGGAGTGGTGGTAGGACAATGATGAGTGCTCGGATGGAAAGGAAGGGGCAGACTGGGAGGAGGAGGTGTTGGAAGCTGAAGAGGCAACAGGGTTTCGTGAGCAGGAAGAGGCTGTGAAAGAGAGCAGTCCAAAAGCGGAGGCAGAAGCGGAGGCTGGAAAAGAGGGAGGCGAAGAGACAGATTTGAGGCAGGCTCCCTGGCAAGAGGAGCTCCCCTCACCCTGGTCTCGCAGAACATGCAGGGAAGTGAAGAGAGCAGAGCAACGAAAGACAAGGTGGCGGAGCCATAGGCTCCTGGGGAAGAGTCTTAGAGAGCAATGGGAAGGTGAGGACCTTCAGTCCTCACAACTGCCTCATTGGGGCAAGACCTACTGGGAAGAGTTGCTGCGACCACTAGGCCGGCGCTGTTTTGTTTTCTTTGAATAAACATTGGGTGTTTTATTGCTCACCTACTTCCAACTCTGGCTTCTGATACACACAGGACTCGTTCCCATGTCCCTTTGTCCCACAATTTCCCCCACGTGTCCTGCGGAATTGACGTTTGTAAACCACAGATTTTCGCAGAGAAAGCATAGGGACATAAGAAAAAACCTCTCAGACCTGTGCCTAGAAATCTCAAGGCAAACAGCAGTGTGGAGGAGTCCTCTTGACAGCTGGGATTAATTGTTTTTTTTTAAAAAAAAACAACAACAACCTCAAAGTGGTTTACGAAAGCCCTCTTTTACCTAGTCCTCTGTACGCCTGTTCCTTGCGGTAGCACTGATCAACAGCACAGGGAAGCTATTCAACACCTCTTGTTTGATCTTTGGGGGTCAGTCCGAAAATAGGCAAAAATGAAATATTTCAAATTTAAATAGAGGTATTGGGCAAACATCGCCCATATGAATTCCAGCATGCTGGCGAGCTGGAAGGGAGATAAATGTGCTGTCAGAGTAGTGCCTCTGCATGAACCTGCTGTTGATAGTGGCTCTTTATCTGGAGATCATTTATGGAGGTGAGTTGTGAAGTCAGGTCTGGGTCACATATGCCTGGATAACAGTTCCTATGCTGGTATGTACAAGAAGTGCAAATGCAATCTGGAATGCAGCGGGTGGGGGGGGGGCAGCGGGTGGGGGGGGGAATCATAGAATTGGAAGGGATCCTGAGGATCATCTAGTCCAACTCCCTGAAATACAGGAATATGCATCTGTCCCTTACTGGCATCGAACCTGCAACCTTGGCATTATCAGCACCATGCCCTAACCAACTAAGCTAGGATAAGCTTGCTGTGTTTCAAGCTCCTAATGTGTACACATAGCCTTGTTCTCCTTTCCTGTTTCTCATCTCCCTTAGCCTCCTCTCAAGCATGGAGAAGGCTGCCTTTCACTGCTTTTAAGAAAACGCTACCTGACATTAAGGTGCCTCCTCATTGCACTAACCAGGGGTGGCCAACTCCAAAGAGACTGCGATCTACTCACAGAGTTAAAAACTGGCAGTGATCTGCCCCCTTTTGGGGGGTTCAGGTCAAAGTTTTTCAGCTTTTTTAGGGAGGAGGGAGGCCCATCTTTAGGGGTTCAGGTCAGAGTTGTTGAGATTTTCTGAGGCAGGAGGAAAGCCCTGTTTTGGGGGGGGTGAAGGGCTAAAATGTTGAGCATTTTTTAGGGGAGCCAAAGTTGTTGAGCTTCTTTGGGGGGAGCCAGTGATCTACCAGTGATCTACCACAGATGTCCAGTGATCTACCAGTAGAACCCGATCTACTTGTTGGACGTGCCTGCACTAAACTATTTGAGCTCTTTAAAATAGCTCACAATAGCTTTCCTAAAAATAAAAAAAAAGTTCAGGTTTCCATTGTAAAACGGAAATATTTTGTTTTTACGCCAGAGAGGCAAAGAGTCGTGACATCTCATTAGGAACTGGGCACAAAAGATAATAATCAACAGTAACAATATAATGGTAGCAGCTTAAGAACATACGGTATCAACTCTCTTAGCAGTGTCAGTGTTTTGTTTTGTTTTTAATAAGATTGTATAATTATCCAGTGCTTTGTCTTGCAAACATTTGAGCAGAGATTTTGTCACCCCAAACTAATTAGTTGTTCCTTTCATTCGTCGCCTTCTTTTTCCTCTCTTTCTTATTATAAAAAAAAGCTCCTTTCTAAATCTCTGACCATTTGGAAACCATAATTTTAAAGCATGTGCTGTGGATTCTGTTTGGTACAATTACACTCACAGTAAGGTGGCGCTGTGGTCTAAACCACTGAGCCTAGGGCTTGCCGATCAGAAGGTCGGCGGTTCGAATCCCCATGACGGGGTGAGCTCCTGTTGCTCGGTCCCTGCTCCTGCCCACCTAGCAGTTCGAAAGCACGTCAAAGTGCAAGTAGATAAATAGGTACCGCTCCAGCGGGAAGGTAAATGGCGTTTCTGTGCTGCTCTGGTTCACCAGAAGCGGCTTTGTCATGCTGGCCACATGACCCAGAAGCTGTACGCCAGCTCCCTCGGCCAGTAAAGCAAGATGAGTGCCGCAACCTCAAAGTCGTTCGCAACTGGACCTAACAGTCAGGGGTCCCTTTACCTTTAAATACTGCCCACCAATCTGTCCTCTTTCCCATGGGTCTGATTACGGCAATGAAAGACTTGATATTTCCGCCAACTATGTTTTACTCAGAGAAGACCTACTGAAAATTAGTCATGGCCATTAATTTCAACAGGTCTACACAGCAGTCTTCTACTGTACAAGGATTATATGTTTCTTTTACTGCTGAGGCATAAGATGGGTAGAAGCCAATGATAATGTCAAATTGGTGCAAGCATTTCTGCATGCCCGACAGAACAATCTCCCTTCTCCCCTCTCCCACTATTCTTGGGGTGCTCCTGACTCCCTGAAGCAGATTGCGGGGTGCACAGGGGGAGGTGAGGGGGCAAGACCCATTGCTCTTGTGGGAACCCTTGTGCTGGCTTCCACGAACGGCTGCTTCTTCTTCTTTGGCGATCACTCGTAGCCGAGTGAGATTGTCTTCCATAAACACGGTTTTAACAGTGAGTCCGTAAGTGACTGTGGAGGCCAATTCTGGATCCACACGTCCTTTCACAGTGGGGACATAGGTTTCCAGGTGGGAATTGATCACGGTGAGGGTTTGCCAAGCATGCCTTCCTCTTGGCACAGTTCTCCCTTTCATCCTGAGTTCAAGCTGTCAGGATACATGGAATGTTGTGTAGCCTCGTAAGTCTGCAGGCTTGAGCTTGCATGTAAAGTAAAAGAAGCTGATGCAATAGACCTACAAACCTTACTGTGTCAGAGTGACTCAGCAAGAGTGGGCCGACAGATGATTGGCTGTTGTCTTGTATTAAAGGGGAACCTGTTAAGCAGGGTGTGGTGGTGTAGAGTGGAGTCAGAGAGAGTGAGAGTGAAGTTGTCCTACTTGTCTTTGTATGAACTGTCTGTATGTATATAGCTCACAATAAAAGAATACTGCAAGGAAGAACCTGTGGCTTTTGCACTTCTCTGCTACAACGCCATGGAGCAATCCGCGACACAAGCGCCTTCAAAGCCCATGACACCTTTGGTAAAGGCTGTTCTCCAACTGGAGCATTCGCAGGCCAGTGTTTCCCAGTTGTCATTGTTTATACTACATTTTTTTTAGATTTGCCTTGAGAGAGTCTTTAAACCTCTTTTGTTGACCACCAGCATTACGCTTTCCATTTTTAAGTTTGGAATAGAGTAGTTGCTTTGGAAGACGATCATCAGGCATCCGCACAACATGACCAGTCCAATGAAGTTGATGCTGAAGAATAATAGCTTCAACACTGGGGATCTTTGCTTCCACTAGCAGAACAGAAGGATTCAACTAAGTTGCATGCATAAAATGGTTCTACTTACACAATGAGACTTTTTCTTTTTGAGGGGGCCAGGGGCCGCACAAAGTTGATGGGCATCGCCTTTCAAATGGGGTGTGTGTGTGTGCTGTGTCTTGGGATCAATTATGCAAGGCAAGCCCAACCCCCAATATTTTATTCAAGATGGCACCCCTGTTTCATGTCATGCTTTGCATCTCCCTGCAGAAGAAGCAACCTTAATCGCTGTGGCATTTGGAAAGGACTTTGTTAAGCTTAAAAGCTACAAACTACCACCCATTAACACTATTATAATTGGAATAGTAATCGTAACAGGGCTATTTCCCATAGAACAGCCTCTGAAATAATGAGCTGGGAAGGGGGAGAATAATTAAAGTGTATTTCAGTACCTAGGCAATTTTAGGGATAAGGGTTAACAACTGGCAAAAGATCCACATCTTATTAACTATTTGGGAATTGATGGCCTTTTGTGAAATGTATGTAGATATTCTGGGCAATTTTTGAAGAAATGCTGTAAGATGAAAGAATAACACCCACAAAGCTAATTCCCTTTTTATTGGCCATTATGGGGACTCATAAAACAACAACAAAAAGATAATTATATAGCTGACATTTAAATCATCACTACTTGGTATTTCAGATATATAGCTGTTGGTACCCTTTATGGTGAAATCACATCTGTTCTTCAGAATGGCATTTTTGAAAAGTGGCTCTGTTTGCAAAACAGAAGGATGAAATTAATTTGTGGCTATTATTTATACCCATCCATCTGACCAGGTCGCCCCAGCCACTGTCAGTGGCTTCCGGCATATATAAAAACATAATAAAACATTAAACATTAAACAACTTCCCTATACAGGGCTGCCTTCTGATGTCTTCTAAAGGTTGTATCTCCTTGGCTCAGGGGTTGCATAGAGCCATACTCTCCAACATTTCTCTAATGAAAAGAGGGATGCCTTAAGCTGGAAAAGTGGGATCAAAACAGAAACCAGGATGGCTTCTGTAAATCCAGGATTGTCCCTGAAAAATAGAGACACTTGGAGGGTCTGAGATAGGGATTCCCTGGCTTTAGCAAAACAAACAAACAAACAGCAAAACTAACCACTAAGTCCCTCTGGGAGTCTACCCAGATCTAAGGGCTGTTGAATTCAGTGGGGTTTATTTCCAGATAAATGGAGTTAGGATTGCAGCCCAATTCAAATAAAATGTTAAATAGAGGAGCAATTAAAATCTTGCCTGATAACGGAATAAAAAGCAATGAAATGGAAATACAGGCGTACCTTGGTTGATGAACGCCTTAGCGTTACAGCCCGATGGGCGGGGTACAAATAATAAATATTATTATTGTTATTATTATTATTAGCAGTCGAACGTTTTGGCTCCCGAACGTCGCAAACCCGGAAGTGAGTGTTCCGGTTTGCGAACGTTCTTTTGGAAGTCAAACGTCTGGCGCGGCTTCTGAGGCTTCCGATTGGCTGCAGGAAGCTCCTGCAGCCAATCGGAAGCCTCGCCTTGGAAGTCAAACATTTTGGAAGACAAACGGACTTCCGGAACGGTTTCCATTTGGCTTCCGAGGTACGACTGTATGGTGATACAGCAGGGGTGGGAACCTGTGGCCGTCCATATGTTGTGGGATTACAGCTCCCATAATCCCTGGCTGCTGCTGCTACTAATTGGAGTCCAACAACATCTGCCCAGCCACAGATTCCCATCCCTGCAACACAGTGTGGTCAATACCTAGCAAACATTATTCAGCTTTGCAAAATTGTCACTAGGATTCAGACAGAGAGGCAATTTTCATGTTCTGCCATGGGATTATATAGCTGTTAAAGAAAAACAACTCATGAATTGCGGGTTTCATACTTGTGTTATGTCAAGCACTTTCTGCAAAAACAGCATGTAGCATTCTTAAGATACAGAAGCTGACAAATGTAGCAAGGCTTCCAACATTGCAGAAAGACTTCACGTGAAGTGAAAATGACATTCTTCCTGAGAGCTGGAACATATATTTATAAAGCCTTTCAACGTCCCCCCCCCCTTCCATTTGTAGATAGAACATGTGCTGCTTTTGCTTGTCTTTGACAGAGTGGAACTCCAAATGTTTTTCGGCCGGGAGTCAGTGAGACTGTTTGAAGCATTCTTAAGTGTATGTGTGTCAGTAGTCAAAGGGACTTTGAATGTAAACACAGAAATGGAAGGAAATCATAAACACAGAGATGATTTTCCACTTAGAATTAATGGCCAACTTTAGGCATTTTTCCTTGCTTTTGTTAAAAGCGTAGGAGTTACATGAGAGAGAAAAAGATGGCAACATGAGTGACAGAAAATAAAGCCTGGGTTGTTTTTTTAAAGGCATTTAGAAGTCCTCATGTCTGATATAAATAGTACAGACCAATCTAGCTATGGAAATATTTTTTTTAAAAAAACAACACTGGTGCTTAGTTAGGGTTGCCATATTTCTGGAAGTTAAAATCTGGACACAAAAGTTGTTGAGCTGCTTTTTCTTTTTGTGTGTGTCAAATTTGTTGAGCTTCCCAAAATTCCCCCCCCCCCAAAAAAACAGTTTTAAAGCAATTTCAAAAGCATTTTGGCAAAAAACAACAACCCACTAGCACAATGGGTTGCCATACACCTGGGTTTTCCTGGACATTTTAAACAGCTGCCGGAATTTCTGCCCAGACAAGGCTTTCGGCAGCCGAATCCTGGCAATGTCCAGGATTTTCCGGACGTACGGCAGCCCTGTCTTAGTACAATGATGAAGACCATGTGATTATGTACATAACTGCCTAGAGAAATCTTTGTGCAGGGATGGAAATTGGGGCGCCCAATTTTCGCCTCGCACACGGCACCGCTGAAATTTGAAAGACCAAAATCCACCCCTGGGTGTAAATGCCACAAGTGAAACAAGGCGTGTATATTGGTGAACTACAGTACCTGGACTTAAATACAGGAACAGATATAAATCTGCTTGCCTGAGGCTTTTATTTTCTCCTTCCTTCCCCTCTCACACACCCCTAGTGCCTGATATTTATCTAGATGAATAAAAAGGGCAAGGAAAAGCTAGCAGACAAACACTACACATTCATTTTGGGTCTTAAAAAAAGAAATCCAGAAATAAAGACATTGTTCAGTAGTTCCTAGAGATACCATCAGTGCACTCAGAAGTCTGCGGAGAAGAAGAGTATTCCTTTCCCACATCCAAAAAGGGTGTTTCCACTGGCAAGGATAATGCACAACTAAGTAAATGGCAAAAAATAGCTCCACAAAAAGCTTTTCTCACAAATTTTCTATGGTAGGAAGGAAGATAGAGCTTATGAAAGTGTATCCAACATTTGAACTTTAAAATCTCATAACAGTAAGCACCTATGACCCCTTTTCCACCGATGATATTTATTTTGAGGGGATAGTGTTGAAGTTGAGATAAAGCTATTGACTGCGCATTTTCACTGTGAATTAAGCTGATTTTGCTGAATCATGAAGCTCTCGGTGGAAATTTCTTTACAGTAGAGAGATTATAGGGTCTAGAAAGCTGTGCTAATTTAGCAAACGTTTAATTCCAAAATGCTATGCCGTAGTTGCCTGCTAAAAATATTGCTTACTTAAACAGGCACACAAGAGTACCATTCTCATATTAGTTGTGAACCGGTTGTGGCAGAACACATACAGTACTTTGTATCTAGAAGATCCCAAGGGAACATTGGAAAGCTTGGGAAAACGAAGCCCTGAGAAAGACCTCTCCCCGAGACCTCAGAAAGCTGCCGTCAGTCAGAGCCGACAGTACAGGAATCATTCATCAGTCGTCTAAGTGCAAGACAACTTTATATGAGATTAAAATCTAGTTCCGAGCAAATATGATCCCTTAAAAGCAGGGATGGGGAACCTGCAGGTCTACCAATTTTGTTGGAACTACAACTCCCATAATCCTGGACAATTGTCCCTGCTGGCTGGGGCTGATGGGAGTTGGAGTCTCTCGCCATCGGAGAGTGTGGCAGGTTCCTCATTCCTGCCTTAAAGAAAGCCAGTTAAGTGGGGACAGACTCACCTTTGCGTAGTAGAGCTACAAACAAAGAAAAGGATATGGCAGGGGAAGAGTTTGAAGGTGGGGATGGAGAGTAACAATTCAGCACTAGGCATACCTAATCCAAAAGAAGCAAGACTCACTGAGATCAGTAGGAGGCACTCCCAAGCGTATATGCTGATGAACTGTCAAAATAGGAACATACATAGGAATCTGCCTTGTGCTGAGTGAAACTGCTGTTCTGTCTAGCACAGCATTGCCTTTCTCACTCCTACCTGAAGACACCAGGGATTAAACCTAGACGCGGGTGGCGCTGTGGTCTAAACCACTGAGCCTCTTTTTTTTGCCGATCAGAATGTCTACGGTTTGAATCCCCGTGACGGGGTGAGCTCCCATTGTTCTGTCCCAGCTGCTGCCAACCTAGCAGTTTGAAAGCAGGCCAGTGCAAGTAGATAAATAGGTACCGCTGTGGCGGGAAGGTAAACGGCGTTTCCATGCGCTCTGGTTTCTGTCACGGTGTTCCATTGCGCCAGAAGCAGTTTAGTCCTGCTGGCCACATGATCCCGAAAACTGTCTGTGGACAAACGCCGGCTCCCTCGGCCTGAAAAGCGAGATGAGTCGCCTTTGACTGGACTTAACCCTCCAGCGGTCCTTTACCTTTTTCCTTTTTCCTTTTACCTTAAAAATAGAACCTTCTGAATGCAGAGGAGTTGCTGTACTCCTGCTAACCCCTTTGGCGCAGCTAACGGTGTCGTGAAACAACGCTGGGGAAACTATTTCAGGAAATCATTTCTCCTCAAAGTACTTGGTCGATTTCTTACCAGCAAGAAAACAACCCCAGTCACAGAACCACAGAACTGCAGAGTTGGAAAAGGACCACAAGGCCAACTCCCTGTCATGCAGGAATCTTTTGCCCTATGTGGGGCTTGAACCCATGACCCTCAGATTAAGAGTCTCATGCTGCACTGACACAGCTATCCACAGTCATGAATGCTGCCCTGCTTGCTGGCATTAGTGGATAATTTTGAAATCTGGCCAGGCATATATGGGTCAAACTCTGGAAGCTGTAAGGAGTGATGGAGTGAGCCTTCATCTAGCCTGAACCCTGAGGCCCTGAACCCAAACCCAAATAAATACATTCTTCTTCTCCTTTATTTGCACACGATCTGGCTGTGGGCAGTCTTATTTACGCGTCCAAGAAAAGAACCTGAATCCAACTATCTATCCTTTTTCCTTTCACACTGGAGAAACATAAGAGTATGGCTTGTTTACAAATTGCCAGCACTTAAAACAAGGACTCCAGTGGGATGGGAGCTGCACCCAGCCGATAGAAGAACAGAGAAGTTCAGGCATAAGGAAAGTACAGCATGAAAAGTCCAACTGTCTTTGTCTAATGTTATATTTGGCAGCGCTGCTGGGTTATATGGTTACAACGAACCAAAAGAAAACAGAGCTACAGGCAGATTAGAATTAACTGGATTTCACACATGTGAATTGGTTCCCCCCCCCACCCCAAGCTCAAGGACCATGTGTGCAACTTCTGCCCGTCTTGCTGAAATCTGACACTGTCGCAGCTTTGCTGATGGCAGAATTGCCACTCATACCTGTGGCATCTCACCAGGATTTGGCAAAATACGGCCAGCACTTAACCAGAGCTTCACACAGTGATGTGGGACAGAATACTTCAAAAATTGCATTTTCCAGTGGATAATTTTCCATTTCTAACCATCTACTAGAAATATTTTTGGCAGGTGGCATCAACAGAGATTCTCGGCTCGCTTGGGAGCTCAGCTTTTCCTCTTTCACACAGCAAGAGCTGGCCATATGTTCAAACCCTCCAAGTGTCTCTATTTTCCAGGGACAGTCCTGGATTTACAGAAGCCATCCCAGTTTGTGATTTGTCCTGCTTTTCCCTTAGGACATCGCTATTTTCATCAGAGAAATGTTGGACGGTATGGAGTTATGCAACCCCCGAGCCAAGGAGGTAAGTACAGTGGTATCTTGGTTCTCACACAATCTGTTCCGGGAGTCCGTACGACTCCCAAAAATGGTTTGAAAAACAAGGCGCGGCTTCCGATTGGCTGCGGGGAGCTTCCTGCACTCAAATGGAAGCTGCGTCGGACATTCGGCTTCCGAAAAACGTTCGCAAACCAGAACACTTACTTCCAGGTTTGCGGCGTATTCGGGAGCCAATTTGTTAGACAACTAAGGCGTTCGAGAACCAAGGTAACACTGTAACTATACAACTTTTAGAAGACATCTGAAGGCATCCCTATATAGATAATTTTTTCAATGTTTAGTGTTTTATTATGGTTTTGTATATGCTGGAAGCCACACAGAGTGGCTGGGGAAACCCAGTCAGATAGGTGGGGTATACATAATAAAATTATGATTATTATGATTATGGAATAGGACATTCCTATTTTCATCGGAGGAATGTTGGAGAGTATGACAGGCAACCCAGTCAGATGTTCAAGGTATATATTATTATTATTAATTATTATTATTATTAAATAGGACCCCCCTATTTTCATTGGAGAAACGTTGGAGGGTATGTCTGCTGGATGGTGTATATCATTTACAGATCTACAGTCATACCTTGTTTTTCGAACAGCTTAGTTCTCAAATGTTTTGGCTCCCAAACACTGCAAACCCGGAAGTGACTGGTTCCGGTTTGTGAACTATTTTTGGAAGCCAAATGTCCGATGGGGCTTCCGCTACTTCTGATTGGCTGCAGGAGCTTCCTACAGCCAATCAGAAGCCGCACTTTGGCTTCCAAACGCTTTGGAAGTCGAACGGACTTCCGGAACGGATTCTGTTCAACTTCCGAGCTATGACTGTATTTCTGGTGATAGTACACTTGCATACAAAAGCAGACAACAGAAATAAAACTGAACGGAGAGAGTGTTGGACTAAGGCCTGGGAGACCAGGGTTCGAATCCCCACTCAGTCATGAAGGTCACTGGGTGACCTTGGGCCAGTCACCATCACTTAGCCTGAGCTACCTCAAAGAGTTGTTGTGAGGGTGAAATGGGGAGGAGGAGAACCATGTGCCCCACCTTGAGCTCCTTAGAAGATAAAAGTGGTATATAAATGTAATAACTAAATAAATGGATTCAAATATTTAACATATGGCAAAATTTCCTATCCAGGTAAGGCAAGGCAACCAGTTTCTCAGGCTGAAAGGTTGGCTTGGAAAGAAATGATTTATAGGGCCCAGTGTGTTTGCATTGCCTTGTGCCCAAAAGATGTGCGTACATAGTGTTGCCTTTTCCATGGTAATTCATGAGCATTCTCTCCAATGAAAAACCCAGTGCACGCATCAGAAATTTCAGGAGGCTCTGAACTGGACAAATAGCTTTTTTCTTCAAGACAATCGCACAAACAAAAATCAGGTGCAAGGTTTTTGCAAAATAAGGGCTTTGCATCTGAGGTTTTCTTCGTTTTCTATACAGCACTTGTTTCTTTAGGCTCATAAAGTATAAACTCAGCGGGAAGGCTATAAGCAAAACTATGCTATTTGAACAGCTGAAGATTGGTTCAGAGAGTTTTTGATGGGAATATTGTGACCTCCGGACACTCTCTTTTGGCAGCTGTTCTCAAAAGCTGGAGAAATTCAAGGGGCACAAGAATTCTTCTCTTAATTCAATGAAGATTAAAAAGACACAATGTTTTTGGCCGAGAAACCAAAAGTGCATTTCATTATAACTTTTTTTAAATAGGCATCTTTTCTGACAGATGTTATACATGTTATAAAATTTATATCTACAGTGTCCATCACCAGTGGTGTAGGAAGGGCGGGGCATAGGGGGCACTGCGCCCCGGGTTCCAGGGGAGGGGGGCGACACTCCCTGGCCCCTCCCCCACCGCCCAGCACACCGTCCGGACAGGGAAGCCCCACGAGCCGCTGCTCACTCGCCAGTGTAGTGGTTAAGAGTGGTAGACTCGTAATCTGGGGAACCGGGTTCGCGTCTCCTCTCCTCCACATGCAGCTGCTGGGTGACCTTGGGCTAGTCACACTTCTCTGAAGTCTCTCAGCCCCACTCACCTCACAGAGTGTTTGTTGTGGGGGAGGAAGGGAAAGGAGAATGTTAGCCGCTTTGAGACTCCTTCGGGTAGTGATAAAGCGGGATATCAAATCCAAACTCCTCCTCCTCCTCCTCCTCTTCTCTTCTTCTTCTTCTTCTTCTTCTTCTTCTTCAGCTTTTTGGACAGTTTTTGCCATTTTGGCATAGTCCAACAGTTTAATTTGCCATTCTTTTCTTGTAGAGACTTTATCTTCTTTCCATCTCTGGGCTAACCCATTTTATAAAATCTAACAGAGATCCAAGTTTAGTTAAAGCTACTTCTATGTACTTATTTAAGGTATCTAGATAGATTACCACTTTGCCGTGGCTGGAATACATATGTAGCCAGTCTGTGCGAGGGTAGGTGAAGTCACCCGTTACTGTAACATTCCCTCTTTCCTTGATTTCGGTATTCATCTCAAGCTCTCCCTGAGGATTTTGAGCAGGGGGTGACAGCACGTTCCCAGAACTAAATTACTCTTCCGCTACAAGGCTCTTTCCAAAAGCAGCTCATAACTTGAGGACCCAGAAGGCGTCTTGCGAGAAGATGGACTGGCGATGTCAGAGAGATGGCGGACAGCAGCTCCCAACGGGGGGCGGGGGAGGGCGAAAGCCACTGTTTTGTCTGTAGTGTAAGACCAGCCCCAACAAGTGACTTCGGTCTGAAGCAGTAAATTTTGGTACGAATAAAACTGCATGCTAGTGTGGGAAAAGGAAGGAGTGTGGGAAAATCTAAAGAGTGCTGGGAGGTGGCATAACTTCGTATGACCTCTACACAGCATTCCCAGAGACAAAGTGTACTGCAAAGCTCATAACATTGGGGTATCTTCCTGCACAGATGCCCAATTTGATTTCTGAGCGCTACCCATCCTCCTAAAAGCAATACAGTCGCATCTTGGAAGTCGAACAGAATCCGTTCTGGAAGTCCATTCGACTTCCAAAACGTTCGGAAACCAGAGCGTGGCTTCCAATTGGCTGCAGGAAGCTCTCCTGCAGCCAATCGGAAGCCGCGACGGACGTTCAGGTTCCAAAGAACGTTCGCAAACCGGAACGCTCACTTCCGGGTTGGCGGTGTTCGGGAGCCAAACCGTCCAAGTACCAAGGCGTTTGGTATCCAAGGTGCAACTGTATTATAAAGGGGGAGAATTTTCTAATGCATGATGCCAAAACACATGGAAAAATAAGTACACTTTTAAATGTCTCTGACACGCTGGCTTATGCAATTTCCACTGGCCTCCCATGAGGTTTTCCCACTGCTATAACAAAATAATGAGGTAAAAGAAACAGAATCTATGCTTAAGGCTCATCTGTGGAGTCGCCCCTCTTATTTCCAACAAACATTTAAAGCACATGACTTCCCCTAGAGAATCCTGGGAGATGCAGTTTTCCCCTAACATAACTATAATTCTCAACACTATTGGCGAACTACAGTTCCCAGGATCCCTTGGGGGAAGTTGTGTGCTTTGAATGTGGATTAGGTGTGCTTAAAATATATGGTGCGTCTCTGACCATAAACTACATCTGACTAAAGCATTTTCATCCTTTATTTCTCTTCTCGGAACACCACTTTTTTATGCTACTGCTGCTACTGGTTGGCTGATCATTCCGGTTTCTTTATTTGATCCCGGAACGTCCTGCTTTCCCTGCCTTCCGATGTCCTCTAAAGGTTGTAGTTACTTATCTCCTCGGCTCAGGATTCGCATAACTCCATACCCTCCAGCATCTCTCCGGTGAAAATATGGAGGCCCTAAGGAAAAGCAGGATCAAATCAGAAACCGCAGCGGCTTCTGTAAATCTGGGACTGTCCCTGGAAAATAGGGACACTTAGAGGCTCCAAGGAGAGCAGTTTTTGTAGGGATGCCAATCCTAAACCGAAAATATGAACGAAGGCCTCTGCATGTATGTGGCTTCAGGGGGGTCTATCTGAAGATTTATAGGAACTGAACGGCTGCCATCTGCATATGAAACTTGAACCAGTCCGACATGGCCGAGTTCATTTCAAGAGGAACCCTGCTCCCGGGCAGGCCAACAGACTAGAGTATGAAATGTTATGAAAACATAGCAGACACATGGCTGAGCAAACCCTTCTGGAAGTTTCCCCCTGCGAGAATTAAAGGCTTAAGAAAGAGCACTTCAAAGAGGCATGTATGAATCCTTCCTAGAACCAGAAGGACATGGGGGAGGGGGTTAGATTTCCCCCCACACACACACACACACAAATAAGGATCTTTCTCCTTCCTTCTTGCCCATGCCTATTTTAGGGGAGGGGGTTAGATTCAAAGGATCCCACGGCATGTTACAAAATGCAAATACATAAAATCATCACCACTGCCTAGAACATTTGATGTACAATGAAAGTACACTGCTTCCCCCTACCTGGGAACTGTTGTGAGCTACTTCCCAGCACCCTTAACAAACTACAATTCCCAAGATTCTTGGTGGGGGAGACAGTTGTTTTAAATGCGTGGTGTTGATCTGCCCTAAATGTTGGGGTTGTGTCTCCTGCAGTGGCGTAGCGTGGGTGGTGCTGGGGGGGCCGGCAGCACCGGGCGCAACATTTGGAGGGGCGCGCGCTGCCCAGCTCTTTGCCCCTGCTGGCTATTTTCCCGGCCAACCCCGAAACACTCGCTCTGCCCCGTGGCGCCCTGTGCCTGAGCGCCCGGCCTTCCTCCTTGTCCTGTCCTTCCAAATTCCGTTTTGGGCGCAAAGGAAAGGACGCCGTCTGGTTGGTGCATTCTCAGGGTCCGAGCTGCGCAAAGAAGCCTCCACGTTCCGCCCGGCGGCCGCCCAGCGAAGAAGCGCAGCCGGCAACCAGGCTCCGAGGCTCCGCCTCGCCCAAACGGGCGGGCGGGACTCTCGGTGCGCTGCCCCGGCTCCAGCCCAGGTAGGAAGAAGCGCCTCGCTTGCGCGGAGCGGGGCCGCCGGCTCAGGGTGGCGCCCGGCTCGCGAGGAAGCAGGCAGGAGGCGCTGGCCTTCCGTTTAGCCCGTCGCAGTGGAGGGATGCATTTCCACAGGACCCGCAGCGCCAAAGGCGCCGGGTGGCCTCGGGATGCAAGCTGGTTGCACCTTTCCGGGTAGGGAAGAGATCTGCTGCTGGATCCGGCTAGGCGGCCCCTGCTGACCCAAGGTCAGGATCGCCCAGGCGCTTCTTCTGGAAAGTGCTCCCAACACCCCCCAAAAAAAGAAAGGAAAGGAAAAGCCTCAGCAGTTCTCATTTACTTACTTATTTTGTACACCCGCCCTTCATCCGTGATCCCAGGGCGGTCACACATTAAAAATCAAGATCAAAACACAAAATACATAATAAAAACGAGAACATGGAACAAAACAAATCAGTAACCCCCTTCCCCACCCCCTCCACAAACACGTTTAAAAGGGTGTTAAAAATGTGCTTCTGGGAGGGGTTGGTTTTGTTTAGTGTTGATTATGTATTTTGTGTTAAGAGGGATCTGCACTAAGCATTTGTTAAAACATGCGCAGCCACATTTAATGCACATGACTTCCCCCTGCTGCCAAAGAATCCTGGGAATTGTAGTTTCCATCCTTCGTGTTTGGGGCCAGATTAGTTGAAGGACACTGGCTGTGGGCACATTTCGGCCTACTTTGACTCCAGTCTGCTCCCACACTTGTGTTTGAACAGTGTTAGAAACAGAATTGAAAGCTACGGTAGGAGCTGAAGACACCTTAAACCTAGGCCTGGTTATGGGGCAAGAATGGATGCCTTGGTGTGCTTTTTTATAACAGAATACAAACTGAAAATGAATGAACTGCATAGTATTTTCATAACAAACAACACATGTGCTTAGGGGGTAAGGGTTTCTTTAACTAATCTAGTGGAAGAGACTCGAGTGCTAAAATCCACGGGTTAGGGGGCGCAAATTACTTGCCTTGCCCCGGGTGCTGACAACCCACGCTACGCCACTGGTCTCCTGCACTGTTTGAGCTCAGCCCTCTCATTCTGAGCTAAGTTGTTGTGTGACGTTTTTATAATATCTGCCAGGGTATAAGATCTAACCCAACTGTGAGATTCATTAAGAAACTGCTGGCATGGTGGCTCATTACGTCCAACTAGTTTCTTCTCAAAGAGTCTAACCACTTCTCCAAGTCTTCTTTTTTTAACTCAGATACGAAAGGATTCCTGGAATGTACAGTCAGATGTTTCCACTGGACTGAATAAGAATAATCTACAAAGTGAGATGAAACATTGATCGTTAAATAAGACAATTCAGGGGGGACTAGCTTTCTTTCTTTTCTTTTCTTTTAAAAGTTATTTATTTGGTTTTTCAGATTAAAATTTTACAGTCACATATCCAACATACAACATAGAAACAAGATTCCAAAGAATCTCCTGGACTTCCCTCCTCCCCTTTGTGGGTCCTATTGTTAATCATTTCCTCCTGCATCTTTTATGATAATCCAAATATTTTACCTCTCCATTGTGTCCAAAATTCACCATTAAACTACAAGTGATATTCCAATCCTACTAACGATCTTAACTGTTTACGATGGCTTTTAAGATAAAGTTATAAATTTTCCCCATTCCTTGTTAAAATTTTGGTCTTCCTCATTTCTGATTCTTCATGGTCATTTTTGCCATTTCAGCATAATCCATCAACTTGATCTGCCATTCTTCTCTGGTAGGGACTTTATCTTCTTTCCATCTCTGGGCCAATAACATCCGTGCAGCTGTGGTCACATACATAAATAGTCTTTTCTGCTCCCTTGGGATTTCGGCACCTAGAATTCCTAAAAGGAAGGCTTTTGGGTTAAATAAAAAGTTATTTTAAACATTTTTTTCAACTCATTGTATATCATTTCCCAAAATTCTTTTACTACCTTACATTTCCACCACATATGATAAAAGGTGCCTTCTTTTTCCTTACATTTCCAGCATACACTTGACCCCTTTTTACACATTTTTGCTAACTGACTAGGAGTTAAATACCAACGGCGCATCATTTTCATCGGGGGAGACTAGCTTTCGATCCTAGGCACCATCAATGACTTGGAAGCAAGTCCTCAATTGAAATCAGCAGGGAGCTGGTCTGTATAGCACCAGGGAGCAAATCAGAGAGTTATCTCCAGCAGAAGCAAAGTGGCTCTTGAAACCTGTTTTGGGTGTCCAGCTGAGAAGAATGTTAAAGCCTTCCTGAAATAACCTGATACGGAGCTGCAGATGGCAGGGGTGTTGGCACAGTCAGTTTGGTTCTGGCCGGACTTGTTGCTCGGAAACTGAAGCTTACAGAAGCATCCTGAGCTGGCAGACACAGAGCTTGTTAGATTCTGGAGGAAGGAAGGGAGCAGCTGGTTTGTTCCATCATGCTAGCATATACCCCTCCTGCTTTTGTTCGCCATGAGCACACCCCTGCAGTTCTTTATCGATCTGCAGGTTTAGATAAAAGTCCTCCCCTTTTCTCTGGGGAGAGCTGGAGCATAAAGAATGCTGATCGCCGAAGGATTGATGCTTTTGAATTATGGTGATGGAAGAAACTCTTGAGAGTCCTGACGAGGAACCAAATAGAACCCATATGGTTGCTAGTTTTTTGACTAAGGTGCTATTTACAAAGAAGAGGAATGGTTCTCTTCCCATTTATGACAATGCAGAAAATAATTAAGACCTATTATTGGGGCGATAAAATAGGTGATAAATTAATTTTAACAGATTTTTATTTTAATTAAAAAAAACTAGTTCAGTTGGACTACTCAGATCTCAGTGTGACTTAGATGGAAGGGTGTAAATGGGTTGTTTTAAAATTGGTTTCGTACTGTATTGTTTAAATTTGTTAAATTGTTTTACTATGTGTGTATTATGAATGTGTTTTGCGATGTGATATGGGCCACATGGCCAAAATAAACCTACCTACCTACCTATCTTGAGAGTCCCGTAGACTACAAGAAGAACAAACCTATCCATTCTGAAGGAAATCAGCCCTGAGTGCTCACTGGAAGGACAGATCCTGAAGCTGAGGCTCCAGTACTTTGGCCACCTCATGAGAAGAGAAGACTCCCTGGAAAAGACCCTGATGTTGGGAAAGATTGAGGGCACAAGGAGAAGGGGACGACAGAGGATGAGATGGTTGGACAGTGTTCTCGAAGCTACCAACATGAGTCTGACCAAACTGCGGGAGGCAGTGGAAGACAGGAGTGCCTGGCGTGCTCTGGTCCATGGGGTCACGAAGAGTCGGACACGACTAAACGACTAAACAACAACAACAACCTCCCCTCCCTACCTGAAACATATATCATTATAGCCTGAGTCTTCTCTCCCTCCTAAGGAAACTCATCTTCGATTGAGTTTCCAAAGGGGTTGGTCAAAGGAAGGCTGTCTTGGAAGAAAGAGCCTAAGGTTTTGATGGTGGTCCTTTGTTATTCAATACAAACTCCCAACATCATTTGCACACATCGGCCCAGTTTACCTGAAGGAGCTTCTCCACCCCCATCGTTCAGCCCAGACACTTGAGGTCCAGCTGCGAGGGCCTTCTGGCGGTTCCCTCACTGTGAGAAGTGAGGTTACAGGGAAACAGGCAGAGGGCCTTCTCGGTAGTGGCACCCTCCCTGTGGAACGCCCTCCCATCAGATATCAAGCAAACAAGCAACTATCTGACTTTCAGAAGACATTTATCCTTACAACAGCCCTGAAAGGCAAGGCAGTATCACATGGGAAACAAAGTCATAAGTGTTCAGTGCTGACTCTTAAAGTGAAAAGTGAAAACGAGGTCAATTTCCAACCCAAACAGTCTTGGAGCAGAGCTCTCCCTGTACCCTCTTTCTTTTTAAATGATGCTCAGAGATGTATAATTTAAGAAAGGGAAATGGAACAGGTAGATTGGAACCTGTTGCCCAGATGATTTAATGGGGAGAAATGTAAGTCCCATGCTTTAAACTTAAAACAAACAAACAAACAGACCCGCAGACTAATATCTATTAAATACATTAGACCACATGTTTACAATTTATTATTTTATTGGTCATAAGTGGAACAGACTCCCGTGAGAGGTAGCAGACTCTCCTTCCTTGGAGGTTTTTAAGCTGAGGTTAGTTGTATGATCTAGCTAAGATTCCTGCATTGGGGTCCCTTCCAACTTTACAGTTCTATGATTCTAGGTTCCCTGCAGCATAAAAGCAGTTTAGAAGAAAAAGAAGAAGAGTTTGGATTTGATGGTCCCACTTTATCACTACCCGAAGGAGTCTCAAAGCGGCTAACATTCTCCTTTCCCTTCCTCCCCCACAACAAACACTCTGTGAGGTGAGTGGGGCTGAGAGACTTCAAAGAAGTGTGACTAGCCCAGCAGCTGCATGTGGAGGAGCGGGGACGCGAACCCGGTTCACCAGATTACGAGTCTACCGCTCTTAACCACTACACCACACTGGCTCTTTTTTCTTCTTTCTTCTTTTTATCTTTTTTGTTTAAAGTGAAACAAAAACCGATTGCCCACTACAGCAGGGATCCAGTTTGGCTTGGACTAATTTTTTTATTGCATGCTCCCCCCTAAGTCATGGGCAGAGAAAGGGAAGAGTGCTCTGCAAGAATTTTTACTTTTCTGTACTGTACTATGAAGATCTCTGGTTCCCTCTTGTGACTAACTAAGGCAAAGCGAATATGCTTTGTCGATTTACAAAATACCAATAGCCATCCTCTGTGGCATTGAGAGGGGGAAATAGATACAAATAAATGTTGTGGTCTAGTGGCAGCAAAGATTCCAGAGTAAAGTCGATATAGGCTGCTTCATTAATGGCAGTACAGAACACAGCAGTGGCAGACAATGAAGGTGGGGCGGGGGGAAAGAGAGAGAGAGACAACCTCAGAGGCAGCTAAGAGAAAAGGAGACTTAACGTGGAGGGCTAAAACGGAGGATTTTGAGTGCAGCAACTATGCAGTCCTAGGTGTGGAGATACCCCGAGGAAAGGGGGAAGTGGCTGCAGCATTTTGGAGGGTGACGAATGCTGTACGGTGAAGCATCATAGGAACCTCACGATGAAAAGAGCCTCAGATCTCCTTGACAGAGTAGCAAGTGACTCCCCAAGTCAACTCTACGGAACTGTGTAGACTCAGGTCTCTGGAGGAATCCTGTTTCGCTGCTGCATCTTTTCTGTGCAATGTTTAACACAGGTGCCAAAGGTACACATGGACAGTCAGTACATATAGTGACATGGGACTCAGCTATACAGCCGCAAATAAAACGTTTGAAGTGTCTTGCAAAGTGCAATATGCAAATTGACGCTAGATGGCGACAGCGAGCTATGGCAAACTCAATGTATTTTTCGAAACCTTTTTTTTCTTTTAAAGCATTTTCACAGCGTTGCTTTTTTAAATATGTGTGTAGATTCCACAATGGTGTCAATTTACCAAGTTCCTTGGGAAAATGTTGCCTTCTCCAGGCATAGCACACAAATACTTCTCTATCCCTCTGCCAGGGTGCTGTCAGCAGCTCCTGGCTAGTTGCCTGGGAAAGTATAAAGACAAGGAGAAGTTCCTTACAGTCCCTTTTTATTGTAAAGTTTGCAGAGAGGGGCTTTAGAACCCAGCCTCTTGGATAATGGCGTTGTCCCGAGTGAATCTCCACACCCCCATCTCTCCCACTTCCTCATTCATCACCTCCTCTACGTGTGATGCTAAGTGCCCTCTGTCTTTGAGCTCTTTGCTTTCCTACTTTCAAGTCTCGCCAGGTTCTGGGAGATGGAGGGTCTGGAATGCTTTCTAGTGACAACGCGTCAACCAGCTGCTCTGGCTCTCCCATGATTTCCCAACTTTTCCCCTCGTCTGTCTCTGAGCTATGACCTCCTGTTGTAAATCTATAGTCTTCCTCCTCCCTGGAAGCGTCAGGATGGCGAGGCGGTCTCCACCACTCCTTCTCCTCCTCTGCCCAGCCCCTGACATCACCCCCGTCTCCAGTGCCCTCCTCCTCTGCCCAGTCCCTGGCACCCTCGTGAGAATGCCAGGGTCTATTCTCCTTGCAGACCATGCCACTGCCAATGTTTCTTCCTGGCACAACAATGCCAAGGGTCGCAGCTGCGGCAGCTTTGAAAGCAAGTATGTTTTTTGGGCAACACATTCTAGCCAGGTGCAGAGGAACAAAGGGCCTGTGTTCAGACCATAAGAATGAAATGAAACACCTGGTGCTTGGTCCACCTATGTATTAATGTCCATCATTTCACTTGAAGGGGGGAGTTTTGGGTTATATGAGGCTAAAAAAACAGGCTAAATACTGTTTCTATCCGCGGGCTGTTAGGCTGCTGAACGGCAAAATAACATAGTGCAACTGACTTTTGGGGTTGGTGCTGCTGAACGGCAAAATAACATAGTGCAACTGACTTTTGGGGTTGGTGTGTTGTGCGACAAGCACACAGAGTGCGATGAGATTGAGTGTTTGTGGTGGGGGGGAAGGAGGCTCGGTTAATTTCATTGTACACAGGTTGTACATTGACAATAAAGGTGTTGTTGTTGTTGAGTGTTGTTGTTGTTGTTGTTGTTGTTGTTGTTGTTGTTGTTGTTGTTGTTATTAGACTTAAACACTCACCCACACCCCAAATACTGCCTTATCTCTGGCAATTGTTTTTTTTTCTTTTATTATGTCTTTATAACAATGCAAAATATCAGAGAGCTATATAAAGAATACATTTATTTTAATTTTATTTTTTTATTAAAGATTTTCTTGGTTTACAAAGTGTGTGTAATGTCTCTCATATTTTTCCATAAAACATTTTTACAGATCAATTTTAGTTGTTGAGACATTAGGGAGAGAGGGGGGGAAGGAAGTGGGTGGGATGGGTGGGAGGGTGGGGTGGGGAGATGATGTTTCTATTTTCCTTAATATATGTAGGATTTGGTATCAGCGTCGCTTGTGTTGGTTCTCTGTTGTTTGCTTGTGTTTCTTTGGCAGTGAGAGGTATATGCGCCTCCCAGCCCTCCATTCTGCAAGCCATTAGAGGCACAAAGGTTCCGAAGCCATCTTCAGTTGTGTGTGTGTGTTTGCACTTTGCGTACCTAGGAAAGCTATCAGTTTGCATGGATGTCGAAAGAGAAGGAGCCAGTGTCTCAACGCAGCTCACTCTGTGCAGGGATAAATGTGTTACTTCGTCAATAATAAATATATTCCTCCAACTGATGGAGCATTGATCCAAGAGTCCTCCCTAGATGAGATAATGTAATTGACATGAGCAAAACAGCGCCGTGTACAACTTTGCTTCCCTGTGCATCAGCAAAATAGAAAATTGTCCCTTCAGTGGCTCGGGAAGAAAAATCAATAATTGTTTATTTCCACTGAAGTGGTCTTTCTGGGTTGGATGACACTGCACCTGTCGGTGATCAAACTTTCAGCTGCTATCAGCTAAAATGTCGTTATGGGAAAGTATTTATGAATTATAGACGATTTGCCAAAAGAATCCTCAAAATTTAATTTACCATATGATTTAATATCATATTAAAAGATTTTATCCTTCCCCCCTTTTTTTTCTTTTCAAGAGCTTCATTTCTTAGCCGCGGCATGTTGAATTTATTTATGTGTGTTTTATAGGGGCATGTACAAATAAAGAAACATACAGTAACAATGACCCCAATATAAAGCTACTCGTGAAGAGTGGTATATTTCATGAGAATAAGGAAAGGGTTGCTTACATTTATGCCCCTTCCTCAAAACCTGTTTACTGAGCCTTCATCCTGAGTTTTTCGGCAAGGAGGGCAGAGGACACGGCACACTCCCCGTTGCATTTTCCTGTCACTTTCCTAACTGCAAAAAGCCCAATCGTTTGGGGAAGTGGGTTGTGTTGTGGAAACCCTCCAAATCAATCAACTTCATTTGTGCAACCTGAATTTGCTGGTATGTGATTGAATCCCATTCCTAAAAGGCAACAGTCTTGAAGTGCCCTTAGTCCCTGCGGCCACCACCCAGTATTGTCATTGACACTGTCAAAGTCATTATCACCAGAACGTCTAACAGAAGCTTATTTAAATTGGGTATCAGACCCTGAGCATGAAGCAAACTCTAACCACTGAGCCTCTCCCCAAAGGGGTATTTAGGTAAAGAACATATTTAACACTAACAGGTGGGCAATTCACCTTGCACATCCATTGCACCGGCAGCTATCTATGTTCCTAATGATCACATTATCCACTATCAGAATGCTTCCATCCCAGAAGTAAAGGTAAATGACCCCTGGACAGTTGTCTAGTCAAAGGCAACTATGGGGTTGCTGCACTCATCTTGCTTTTAGGCCGAGGGAGCCGGCATTTGTCCACAAACAGCCTTCCGGGTCATGTGGGCCAGCATGACTAAACCGCTTCTGGCGCAACGGAACACCATGATGGAAACTCAGAGCTCATGGAAACGCCGTTTGCCTTCCCGCTGCAGCGGTACCTATTTATCTACTTGCGTTGGTATGCTTTCAAACTGCTAGGTTGGCAGGAGCTGGGACAGAGCCATGGGAGCTCACTCCGTTGCATGGATTCAAACCGCCGACCTTCTGAACAGCAAGTCCAAGAGGCTCAGTGATTTAGACCACAGTGCCACCTGTGTCCCTGTTTCCATCCTGGAACAGCATCCTCAGCACAAGAGGAAAGGTGTTTGTGTCCTCACCACCACCACCACGATTGGTTCCTCTTCCTCAGGGATGTCCTCATTCCCTGAGACCTTCATTCTCCACGACATTTTAGAGAAGCTGTTCCCCTAAGAGTGGGACACCACAATCACGTTTTCAAAAGCCTTGGATTGTCCACTAATGTTTCGTCCTTTCAGAGGAGGGAGAAAGATTGTTTTCTGCTGCTACAGAGCAGCGGACACGGAGCAATGGATTCAAACTACAAGAAAGAAGATTCCACCTAAACATTAGGAAGAACTTCCTGACAGTAAGAGCTGTTCGACAGTGGAATTTGCTGCCAAGGAGTGTGGTGGAGTCTCCTTCTTTGGAGGTCTTTAAGCAGAGGCTTGACAGCCATCTGTCAGGAATGCTTTGATGGTGTTTCCTGCTTGGCAGGGGGTTGGACTGGATGGCCCTTGTGGTCTCTTCCATCTCTATGATTCTATGATTCTTTCAGCTTCTCCAGGTCAGTAGCTTTAGCCGCATAGGAGCAAACTTGTTCCATCAGAATGAGGAGCTCATTGCACAGAGCACATAATCATGACTTCTGTCCAGCAGGCAGGCACTTGTGTAGGTCACATTCTGTACAATGCAATGTAATAATAACAATTAACAATTAACAATAACAATAATAAATTTATACCCTGCCCATCTGGCTGGGTCTCTCCAGCCACTCTGGGCGTCCCCCAACAGAATATTAAAAACACGATAAAACACCAATCATTAAAAACTTCCCTAAACAGGGCTGCCTTCAGATGTCTTCTAAAAGTCAGACAGTTGCTTCTTTCCTTGACATCTGATGGGAGGGCGTTTCACAGGGCGGGCGCCACTACCAAGAAGGCCCTCTGCCTGGTTCCCTGTAACCTCACTTCTCGCAGTGAGGGAACCCCAGAAGGCCCTCGGAGCTGGACCTCAGTGTCCGGGCAGAACGATGGGGATGGAGACGCTCCTTCAATGTATACCCCAGTTGGCTTCCTACCTGAATATATTTGTTTGTTGAGTTAATTGCTTTGGAGTTTGGTAACTTCTTAGGTCAAAGGAGAGGGAGACTAGTTTGCCCTGGTCTTATTGCCCTGTTGCCGAATTCACACAGCGGCCCAACCCACTGTGTTATGCTACATCTACGTGCAAAAGCTGGACGTGAGATGGGTCTAGCAGCATGGTCCTCCTCCTTCCTCCACTTGCTAACTGTACACATGGAGAATATCCGAGTAGATCGATGCTTTCTTCACGTGCCTGCATCAACAACATGTTGGGTGGCACCTTAGCTGTCAAACCTTATCGCACGCATGATATGTTATTAGTTGAATACATCTCAGCAAACCTTCATTAGGTTTTAACCAACCCGACACTCTTCCTGCGTTTGTGCTTTGCTGAACACAAGCGGGAACAGAGTTTCCTGTGCGATGGCGATAACATCTGCTCGACTTTGTTGTTGGCTGCCCGAGAAAGTTGAAGACGGTGCCCCGCGATCTATGGAAAACTGCATAGCCTTATCAGATCCTTACCAGATATTGCTGGAGGAAATTGACTATGAGGGCTGGCCCTACTTAGGATTTTTTTTTATTTTAAAAAAACTGTCAGTCAAAATGTCATTAGATAAGCACTTTTGTACACTTTCGCCTGGTCCTTCTAAGGCAATGCAGTCCAAAGTAGCATGCAGACCAAAGAAAGACAGCGTCTTGCATACACTTATATATATTCTTTGGTAATCAGCTGTATGACACTTTTTCTGGCACGGCACAGTGCCAAAATAAATTGATGTGAGCTATTATTTTTATCCTCTTCCAAAAACTTTTTAAAGCATTTTTAAATGTCAAACAATTATAATCGGTGGGACTTTCTTCCAGGTACACCGGAAACTGCCTTTATAGTGAATCAGACCACTGGTTCATGTAGCTGAGTATTGTCTAGTTGTTGTGGCTGATTGTGGCTCTCCAAAGTTCCAGATAAGGGATATTATAGCCGTTTATTCACATACGCATAGGATCAGATTGTTGATCTTTATTATTAAAAGCTGGCTGGCTGGCTGCTAGACAGACCGACAGCCATCTGGTTTTTATTCAAGGTCAGGTCAGTACCGACCACAAAAAAACCAAATGCAAACACCAAATAGAACCAAACAGTAGTGCAGTTAGGAATATATATAGGGCTGTTCCTATTCTAAACCAACAGTATGTAAAATATTTTAAGTATCTGACTTATGGTGGCACTGTACTTTGCCTGTCCTACTGTAAGTAAATGTAGCAGTAGTGGGACACACGCGTTTTACATATGCTTCTGCAAAATTATTTGTGAGGTTTTCCATATTCTTGTCCTGGGGAGTACTTCTGATAAAAATAAGACAATGGAATGATAATTCTATTTTTGCTTTGATGGCTCCATGTACTTTGTGGACTTACATAGCATCTAATGACTGTCACTGTTTCCTTTGAGTCGCCTCATAAAACTGAAATTACTGGAAGCGAGGGTAATAACTGCAATGGAAATTAAAGAGAAAGGGAAACAGGATACATTTTGAGTAGCCTCAAATATACAGCCAAATCATTTCTTCATGTATTTTTGCTTTGGCTGCCGTAAACTATGTGAAGCACCTATGTCTTCACTGCGATATCCGAAAGGACAGAGCATGAGACTCAATCTCGGGGTCATGGGTTCAAGTCCCACATTGCATGAAAGATTCCTACATTGCAGATGATCCTTATGGTCCCTTCCAACTCTATAATTCTATAATTATCACTCAGTGAGGGTGTTTGGATGGCTTAATTTGAAGACAGGTTGTTGAGATATTGCAAATGGGTCATTGACAATAGTTATAAAAACTTCTCCGAGCCTCCCCTTTTAGAAAGAGTAACTCCTAAATAAACGCTGCCCTAAATTTGCTTGCATGGGAAGCGGGACGCGGGTGAAGCTGTGGTCTAAATCACCGAGCCTCTTGGGCTTGTTGACTGGAAGGCTGGAGGTTCAAATCCACAGTAAAGGGTGAGCTGCCATGGCTCTGTCCCAGCTCCTGCCAACCTAGCAGTTTGAAAGCACACCAGTGCGAGTAGATAAATAGGTACCGCTGTGGCAGGAAGGTAAACCAAGTTTCTGTGTGCTCTGCTTTCCATCATGGTGTTCCATTGTGCCAGAAGCAGTTTAGTCATGCTGGCCACATGACCCGGAAAGCTGTCTATGTGGACAAACACTGGCTTCCTCGGCCTGAAAAGTGAGACGAGTGCCGCAACCCCAGTCGCCTTTGACTGGACTTAACCTTTTTTGCATGGTCCTTTACCTTTTTTGCATGGGAAGCATTAATCCCACAGTAAGCACCTGCCTGAAAGCAGTGTTTTAAACCCCTCCCTGAAACAATTTCCACTGCACATTCAATCATCATGCAGTGACACACTGTTAAGACTCTATCAACTCACACAAGTGGGTATTGTGTTTCCCCCTCCCTCATTTCCTTATCTAAAACAAACACCTTCTCGCATGTGCAAAAGGACTGCCTTCGCTTCCCCCCTGATTTGTTCGTTTTCTGCACGCAGGGAGGTGTATTCTGGCAGGCAACCCGCAACTTGAAGTTGGAAGTGATACACTCCCAGCAAAGCTATGCCATGTGATATTTCTAGCTATAGAGTAAACTGGCTGTCATGTGCAAGGGCTGGCTTGACATTGCTCATGGTAGAAAACATGATACCGATACTAGAAGCTAGCAGCAGTAGAGTCTATAAGCAAAGCTTTCCAAGCTGTGTGTTGCGACACGTTAGTGTGTCAGCTTCAGTTTGTGTACCCTCTTTTTTAAATGATGCTCAGAGATGTATAATTTAAGAAAGAGAAATGGAACACGTAGATTGGAACCTGTTGCCCAGATGATTTAATGGGGAGAAATGTAAGTCCTGGATATAACTACATGCTTTAAACTTAAAACGTGTGCGCAAACGCTCCCTGTGCTCTTCCCAGGGCTGGAAAGGGATTAGTTTAACCTCTGGTTTGCTAGTAAAACTGAATTACTGTGTCATGAAATACCTAAAAAAGTGTGTCACACCAACATGAAGTTTGGAAAGCCCTGGTCTACAGCAATGCAGCTAGCTAGGGAAGTCAAATGGCAGTACAAGTTATTCTTGTAAGCTGATATATGTAACTGATCCTATTTGTCTAATTTTCTCTCTATTTAGATCATGAATCTCCTGATCCAAAGAGTGGCCTCTAAATTAAGTCCTATTCAGACTAGCAGCCATATCTGTAATCTTTTGTTCTTACAGTTTGATTCGAAGAGACCATTTGCGGTAATGAGGTCCTGTTTCAGCTATATGAAGTGGTTCAACGTCTCAGCCACGATCGCTGCCGTCTCAAGCATCTATATACGATAGGCTGCACTGCAGGCCTGGTCTCTGTTGTATGTCACTTTGCATGTCTCAGGTTCTGCATCCCCAGAGGACCCTGTTTTACTACAAAATAGGATTTTGAATCCCAGCCTTTGTGGAGAGGTGTTTTCTGGAATGTAACCTGTACCCCAGCTTCAGCATCAACATTTTCCATGGGCACTTTGCAGTTGAACTGGTTGACCTTCTGGCAGCTGCTAATAAATAGAACTCTGAAGCTAAGCTACTATCTTTGGGTGACATCACTAAAACCACAAACTAATGTATCCCTTTATACCAGGGGAGTTCCCCAGTAGGCAGATCCCCCTACCTTGCCTGTAGGTGGCCTCATATTGTGCCTTACTGAGAGGCATGGAGCCAACAAATTACCTACATGCAGTGCAAATACTAGATGCCTAAATTCCCAGTGCCAGTTGTATATCTGCACCCACCTTGTACAAGCAATTCCCAAATCTGAAAGGAAAACTTATTTTGTGTGCGAATCTCCTTTGCAACACCAGAGATATGACACTAATTGGGTTAGGGGGATCCCATTTAAACTGGCCTTAAGCAGCGTCTGAAGCTCATGATACAGGAACTACGCTAAGGTTAAGTAGCTCTGAGTCTGGTCAGTACCTGGAAGGGAAAAAACCATTTCGGGATCCCATTTTTATTGCATTTAGCTCCCTGGAGGAAAGGCAGGACAGAAATGTAATAAAGAAATACTGCAGTTTGTTTTTATTTTATTTAATAAACCACTGCTATTCATTTTTGGTAAAGAGGTTTCCAATGCATTTCTATAAACAGTCTTGCTTTATAAAACTCAACACTGAACTATACTCTTCCCTGGGCACTATGTCTACTACAAAACTGCAAAATGTTGTCATTCATAACAAAGCTTTTATTACAAGTAAACAGTGCATTGCTGGAAATTATCCTTTATTAGATTGTAAGCCATCTCACACTTAAGATAAACTATTGTTTCTTTTCACTGTTCAACAAAGAGGCACTTATACGGGGGTCTTAGTTATCTGTTGATTAAAATATTGCTTAAAGGCTAGATGATGATTGATCAAGAAGGGGTGACAGAAGATCTACAGGTACGTAGTCCATGACTTACTCATACTAAGGGTCAAACTATTCCTACTTTGTGTAGAAAACTAGCCACTGCTCAACATCCTTTTAATCTTTCAAGTTGATGGCACTTCCCAATCTGACACGCAAAGCAGCGAGGGGGCAGTTGAAAGGGAACAACAGAAAGCAGCAGGAGAGATGCTGTCTTCCTGTTGCATTTATTCTGCAGCCCAAACGACTTTATATTCTGTCTGGCCCAAGATGAGGTTTCCCAGTCAAGGGGGTGAGTGAAAAGATAAGCACCGCTGTTCCTGACTACAGTTACTTCCTTGCATGTGGCTCCCTACAGTCCCTCAATGCATGACACTTCTTTCTTTCACAAATAGCCAGTGCAACGGAGGGTAGGTGGGCTCTAGCTCTTTTTGCCCCTCTCCCACCATGGTCCCAATCCAGATCACTGCCCACTTTGCCTGCTATGTGCACAGGGCCCCCAGGGGAATGTCCATTAGCTTCAAGTGCAAAAAGCAGGAGAGGGGGAGTCCAATTCAGACTGAGAGAATAGCGAGGGTTAAATTGCATATACCTCCTCACAATGCCACAGTCTTGATCAGGATCAGGGAGTGGCTTGCTGGCTAATCAAAGAAAAATAGCCATTGGTGACATTTTGGCCATCAAGAGGCAAATACTTGATCAGGAATCCTATGTTTAGAACTAAGTGGCTAGTTAGTGCTTTTAGCGTAAAAAGTTTAAACGGAAGAGGCACAGCAAATAGTTTGTTCGCGAAGTGTGTGTTATTTTTGGTGTTCGTACAGGTGGCAGAAACTTAAGGAATAAAAGAGTAGAAATTCCTGAAATAAAATTCAATAGAAAGGCATGAATGGCTTTTTTTGGAACTTCTAAATGCTACACATCATTAGAGCTATGGGTTTTCAAAGTTATAGAGCTATGGGTTTTCAAAGTTATACGTAAATATATTTGGATGGTTGCAACCTTTATTAAGGCATCTTAAACTTGCTAATTTTCCACTACAATTTGGGGTTATTTAAAAATGCATTAGACTTTCACTGTAGCATTCGGAAGGGTTTTCCTCACCATGAAAAACCTAGCCGACCCTTAGTGTGCCCATATTCATATTCATTTAACCATTTCATTTCTTGAGCTGTGTCACCTATAAACGGCAGCTTAGTAGGCTGCTTCTCACATGGCTGTTCATTTTCTCTAAAAACTGGTCTGTTTATACCTGAGTCACCTTCATTGAGTGCTTTCAAAAGGGGGTAAAGATTCCGAGTAGTCTTGGATTGCTCATCAATGATTTTCTTTGCATACTTCTGGAATTCCTGCTCCTTGTATAATAAAATGCGTTCTTTTTGTCTGACATAGTCCGTCTCTGCTTGTTTCTCACGATCTTCTTTTAACCTTTTTTCAACCTGCATTGGAAGGAGGGAAATCTTAAGTATATCCAACAATAATTTTATAATACAGTGGTGCCCCGCTAGACGAATGCCTCGCAAGACGAAAAACTCGCTAGACGAAGGCATTCGTCTAGCGGAAGGCTGCCCCGCAAGACGAATTTGTCTATGGGGCTGCCTCGCAAGACGAAAATTTTTCGTCTTTTTTTTTCGTCTAGCGAAAGCGCGGCTGTCATTGCCGCTTCGCTAGACGAAAAACCCGCTAGACGAAAATTTTCGCAGAACGAATTATTTTCGTCTAGCGGGGCACCACTGTATATTAAAACTGAAACTATAAAGTTATAGATGTCCTGATTCCCAGAAGAAGAAGAAGAAGAAGAAGAAGAAGAAGAAGAAGAAGAAGAAGAAGCACACGACAAAAGCACTAGCTAGGATAAATGATATTGTGTGGGTGTAATCCTTGTTCTATGAAGTCAATAAACATTGTGAGTGGGACACAAGTACAGCATTAACTACTGAATGTAAAATTCGGCATTCTGAGAATTCCAGCTTAATCAAGTGAAACGAAGCTTTAAGTATCTGTAATGGCATTTGTCTATTTTCTTCCCTCTTTGCACTCACGTGGTCTCTTTCATTCATTGCCACTGTTGTTTGTCACTTGGGAGCAGGGAACCTGTCAGTTTTTGCCCATTTAAATATTTAAAATACCACCTAACTTCCAAAACATGGAAGATTCCTCTCATCTGATTTTGGGAAATTCCCTTCTTCTTCCAAGCCTCTGTCTACTACACTACAGTGATGCCCCCGGTTTTCTTTGATTTCTGACAGGATGCAAGGTTCTTTTCTCTAAGGCGTTTGTCATCTGGAGACAGAGGAAGCCTGTCTCTGAGAATTCATCCATTTGCAGGTGCAGAGGGCAGTTTTCTCACTCAAGACTGCCCTCTCAAGCACTGGACAGAAATGTACAAGTCATATTCCATTTCTGCCCTTTGTTTACTTTGTAAACTTAATGCCCATACTTACTATTTGCATGACATGGGTCTCTTGCAATTTTAAGTTTGCACAATGATTTCTATGTTTCTTGTCTTTCTCCAGTTCTTGGTAAATCCGATCTGCTTCTATTTGTCCACGAAGCATTTCTTGAGCCTCTAGTCTGTCCTGTTTTTCTTTCTCTTCTTTCCTTTTAATCTATAACAACACAATCCAGTTCTTATCCTGTGGTAGTAAAGCCTAAGATCTGATGACTCTCTAACCTGCTACTAACATTAAGAGTTACATATATGCAATTTTGATATTCTGGGCATCCTATTTTTATGTGTAAGCCAGTCCCACTAATTTTAATGGAACTTGCTTTCGTGAAAGCTGCTCAGGAACACAGTGCCATTGTAAAAGAAGTCTATTTTTTGAGACTAAAGGTTGCATCCAACACTGTCCACTCGCAAACTGAACTTCTGCTCTCTCAGTACGACTTCGCCTTTCTCTCCCTCCCTTGTGGTCTCCCACATACCCTCAAAATCTGCTCTACACGGCTGGGGGATCCTCCGAAGCCTATTATGGGGTGCACGGGGGAAGAGGTAAAAGTGAAAAGTTATACGAGTAGAATTCTGCTAACCCAATGCTGGATTCCATCCCAACTGACAAATAAGAAGTGGTAAAACAGAAAAGCGTGTTTAATTTTTTCTTACCACATTCATTCTGTGCTCTTTGATGGATTTCAGTTCAGCATTGTTCTTTTCTTCTTTTTCTTTACGTTCTCTCGCCAGCTGTGCGTCCGTCTCTGCAATGTCCCTAGCGATACGCTCATCTTCATCATCAGCCTCCTTTTTCATATGAGCCAGGAGGCGTCTAGTAATGTTGTCTCTGTGCTCCTCCATTAACCTGCAATGGTTCAGCCATAAGTGCCAAGATTCATCAACTGCGTGCTGTGAGCGGAGGCCTGGGGCATGCCTTGATTAAACTACCAAATTGGATAAAACCACACTCCTCTATGCCAATCAGAGGAAGGACTGATGCTCTGTATCTCTACCCATACGTGACATTAGGTGCCAGACAGGTGGAGAGCTGGCTGCCAAGGAACAATCAGGAGCCTTAAAACGCTCCCAGTTGTTCCTCGGTGAGGGAGGCTTGCTATCAGCGATCTTCAGCTGATTGGTGGTGACAGCAAGCCTAACGCTTGTAAACTGCCTTGTGATCCTCAGGTGAAGGGCAGAATGGAAAGTTAATACAAGCAACAGCTGATTTACACGCGTCCAACTGGCGCACGGCTGTGCACATGCACATCACAGCGACCCGCATGTGGCCGGAAAAGGAGGAGGGCTTATGTGCACTCTGCCATTGTGTGTGATGACCCAGAATGCAAATAAATAAGTAAATCTTCACTAGAGTGTTCCCGACCTGTTGGTGTCTATCCAAAGTCAGCTTGCGGTCAGCATCAATCAGCTGACTAGTGCTTACAGTCAGCCCACTGGGGTCAGATGTACTATGGAGTTGGTCCTTGCCTAAAGTGGGCTTTGCAAGCTAGCTGGAATCTGCACTTGCAGCAAGCCCCAAACACAGTTTGCTGTAAGTGCAAGTATCTGTTTGACGGGCTGGCTTGAACTGAAGCTGGTGATAGAATATTTCTCTGCGGTTGCAGATTAAGTGGCACCTGCAAAGGAATTCTAGTTTGCTTAGAGTCACTTGTGACGTCGGGTGATTGACACCTGTCAGAATGGCCCACAGTACATCACCGAGGTAACTATCTGGCCCACTGGCTGCATCCTATTCCCCATCCGTGCCTTATTATACTCTGTATAATATTCATCTCTTATATTGGTCCCAAGGCAGGTCTGCGGGCACATTTGTTTGTTTGTTTGTTTGATTGATTGGTTGGTTGGTTGGTTGGTATCCTGCCCTTCCACCCAGGGCAGCAGACACGGCAGTCTAAAAACCAGTTTTAAAACATTATCTCAAATCAGTGATCTCAAGGTTGGGAGATTGCTTGGCAGCTCCATGTATGCTGCCTTGGGTTCCGTGACGGAAGGCAGGACACAAATGTTATCAGTCAAATAAAATAAAGAGAGTTCGCAGCAGAGTAAAACTGTATCGAGAGTCCTTGGTCCCACAGGGCAGGATTCAACAAACATGTCCTGCTAGCAGAGGCCAACCAAGAACCTCCATTAGTGCAACAGGACTCCCCACCCCCACCCCCAGTTCCCCTGAAATTGGCCCTGTTGGGACCAAGAAGAATATGATGGGGAGGAGGGGGGATCGTTCATCAAGCCAGCGGAAACGCTGGCGCAGACGCAAGAATTGCCGCAGTATTACTTTCCTTTCATAGTATGTCTGTGTGCAAGATGGGGTCTCTACCGTAATAACTCACAGTGCTAGAAAGCTGTACAGTCATACCTCGCGTTACGGCTGCTTCAGATTGCGTGTTTTCAGGTTGCGCACCGCGCTGAACCCGGAAGTACTGGAACGGGTTACTTCCGGGTATTTGGTGCTTTGCGCATGTGCAGAAGCGCCGAATTGCGACCCACGCGTGCGCAGACGCGGCACTGCGCATTGCGAATGCTACGGGTTGCGAACATGCCTCCCGCACGGATCACGTTCGCTACCCGAGCGTCCACTGTACCTTGTTTTATTTGGGTAATTTGTTTCCATTTCCCGCTCACATTCTGCCTACCTGTGCATTTCATCTTCTTTTGCTTTTGTCAGCTTAGCCATAGCTTGCTTTGCTTTATAATGTGCTCGGACTTTATCATCCTCTTCCTCTTCTTTTTGCTTCTCGATAGCCTTGAGAGTCACCTGGTCAGCAACATGTGCCTTAAAAAACAACAACAACGACAAAACACTAAGAATGTGTGTTTTGTTGACCAAAAGAAGTGTCGAGCAGAGCACTCTATAGAGTCGACTGGCTGGAGGATAATTGGAGCAGTAGAGCCACCTCCACTTCGGAAACCCTGCTGGCTTCTGTGGATTTTTGTTTTTTGCTGATCCTTGGCTGGCCCTGCTTCACACAAGACCCCAAACACCCTGTATCAAGGGCTTGGGCCAGCTACCATTAGTGGGAGCAGCACCAGCAGTAGCTCTCCAATGACCTGTGCCTTTACTGGGCAAACTGGGGCTGGAATGACACTTCTGCCCAAACCTAACTCTTTCCGGGTGCGTGTTCGCAGAGGGGTGGGGCAGAATCTTTACATAAGGCTTCACTGCGTTTGCACCAATTAGGCCCGAGCTATGGAAGATGACAGAAAAGATCATGAAGAACGTTATATATTTATGCAAAGTACAGAGCTGGAAGAAGGGAGGTTTATAGGGATTTGTTCCTGTTTTCTACGTTAAAGGAGCAAGAAGCAGTGGTGACAGTGCAAATATAAGACAGCATATTAATGTCATCTCGTGTAAACATGGGTACCAATGTTGGAGCTGTGTAGCTGTTATTCAGCTCCTGACACCGTCCTTGAAAAAGTGTGTGGGATGTAAACACAGAGCAGCCAAACACAACACTGCTAGAGTGGACATGAAGGTAACTCAGTCCTCCAGGCTTAACTTCCTGTTTACCTGGACTGAGTTACAGGAACCAGAAGTAGGTGTGGTCTTACCTGGGAACAAGATCCCAAAGATCACTCTCCATTTTGCCTCGTCTTTTGAACAAGCAGGATGCTCTCTCTCAGCTTGCAGCTGAGAGAAGCAGAGGTGAAGCCTGTTCCCCTATGGAATCAGCTTCACCACATGTAAATATATTTATCTAAGCTTATCTGCCTCTTTGAGCCTGTACTGTAACTCATGGATGATGTAAGTAAACTCTTTTATATCTTATAATCAGTACTTTGTTGTGTCTTTACTTTTAAGAGGGAAGAAGGGGAATATACCAGGAATATATATTTCTTATAGAGGCTTTAGCAAGCCTATGCAACCGTTTTCTGCTGTGTTTTAAAAGGGAATGTAACTCTGCTAAGTTTGGAGCTTGCTCACACAAGCTGGGATGATATATATAAAATAATATATACTCATCCACACTCCTAAACATTCCCACAAAGTGCACCTTGTGGCTTGTATTGGTCCTGATACAGACAACTCGCTGCAAAAATATGACTGAACTCCAATTTTTGTGCTGCTTACAAATCCCCACCCTTTGTGCACCTAACTAGAAATAATTTCTGTCAAGTATGGAGACTATTGGTATTGTTTCATATGCAGGTTCCACAAAGATATCAACAGGTGATGAAACATGAATGGGAAATGCCCTTTAGATTTTGCCCAGAAGGCAGCTATGTCAACAGCTGGTTTGACACTATAGCAGTTTTAGACTGCACCACTTTCACTAATACAGTCGTACCTTGGTTTTTGAACAGCTTAGTTCTTGAACGTTTTGGCTCCTAAACGCCGCAAATTACTTTTGGAGACTGAATGTCCGACAGGGCTTCCACAGCTTCCGACTGGCTGCAGGAGCTTCCTGTAGCCAATCAGAAGCCACACTTTGGTTTCCGACGCTTCAGACGTCGAACGGACTTCTGGAATGGATTCTGTTCGATTTCCAAGGTACGACTCTATTGCCAATTTCCAATCTGCCATTTGGAATAGTAGAGAGCACCATCATCTGTGTGAGCCTCACAACTGCTGAATTAGCACATCCCTAACAACCACCTATCCAAACAAAATTGTGCATGGAGGTAGCCTCTCTCTTCTGACCTTTGCACTAAAGGCTCCCCTAAAAAGTCATTTCTGAAAAGCAATGACACAAGCTCTTGGCCCAAGCACCAGAAACCAACTTCCCCTCCGTTTGTTATAAGCAGGCCTGTGAGTAATTTAACTGGTAATTTGTCCCAAGTTAAGCGCCTACTCGAAGTCCAAATGGAGTGGAAACTGAAATGTGTTTTTTTCAGATCCTAAGTTCCATACATTTGGCTACTACCTCCCATTTCATACCTGATGCTCCCGTCTACGCCTGATTTTGTCTTCACGCTCCTCCTGCTCTTTCTGCAGCACTTCCTGTTGATTTAGCCGGACCTGCTCCTGAATCTCTGCCCTTTCCCTTTTGTCTTCCAGCCTGCTCAGTTCTGCTAGACGTTCATGCTCTTTTATCCTAAAACATAGAAAAGATTGGTCAATAAGCCATGTCTAAAGTTCCTCTACAATTGGCAGAAGTTCTGGATGCTCAAGAAGACTGGTACAGATGGATCGCGGTTATTCGCAGGACTTCTTTTCTCTCTCTCTCTCTCGAAACGTGTACCCCACTTTTCAATCAAATGATCTCCAAAACGATTTTTAAAACAACAGTTCCAAAAATAAAAAATCTTATTGGTGCCCTTGCTCCTCTGGCTGATAAGCAGAGGCTAGGGTAGCCTTCCTCTCAATTATTATTATATTATTATTTATTGAATTTATATACTGGCCTACAACCGGGAGTCTCAGGGCGGTTCACAGAATAAAATCAAGATATAAAAGCACAAAATACCTAATAAAAATAACAGCCCCCCCACAACAAAAACAGCCCAACAGCCCCCCTCCCCACAACAAAAAACTTTTAAAAAGGGTATAGGATGTCAATCAATCGGATCAACCAAAGCCCTGGTTAAAAAGGAACGTTTTTGCCTGGTGCCCAAAGGTATATAATGAAGGTGCCAGGTGAAATTCCCTGGGGAGAGCATTTCACCGACAGGGAGCCACTACAGAGAAGGCCTGTTCTCGTGTTGCCACCCTCCAGACCTCTCGAGGAGACACACGAAGGAGGGCCTCAGAAGATGATCTCAGGGTCCGGTAGGTTCAAATGGAGAGAGCCGGTCCTTGAGGTATTGCAGTCCTTAGCTGTTTAATTCTGAGCTCTCAGATCAATTGGCAGTTGGAGCTGAGTGTTCTTTCATTTAAGGGGGGAGGGGAGGAACCAGGCAGAGGGCCTTCTCGGTGGTGGCGCCCGCCCTGTGGAACGCGCTCCCATCAGATGTCAAGGAAATAAACAACTATCTGACTTTTAGAAGATATCTGAAGGCAGCCTTGTTTAGGGAGGTTTTTAATATTTGATGTTTTATTATGTTTTTAATCTGTTGGGAGCCGGATGGGCGGGGTATAAATAAATCATCACCATCACCATCACCACTGTCTGGCCAATGGTTGAGGCCAGGCTGGCCTTCAACTTGCCACTTGTATTCTTCCTAAAAGAGAGGAGATGCAGCATCCCCGTGAAGGTCCTTATTCTGTTGACTAGCGGCAGAGGCCTTCCCCTCACTTCCGGAGTCCCAGGGCGAATGGTACTTGGAGTACACCTTCCTTCCAGCAGTGAGAAGGAGTAAGGAGTTACAGCTGCTAATTCAGAACGTGGTCCAACATGGTATGTTTTGGTTTCTTAAATCACCGTCTCTCTTTCATATTTATCTGCCCAGGCACTAATGCAGCAGTAGTTGTCAAAATCAAGCACCGCAGGGACAAGAGCTATCTTCCTTTAGGAATATAGGAAGCTGTCTCATATTGAGTCATACCATTGGTCCATCTAACTTAGGACTGTGTACACCAGGGTTTCCCAAATTTGGGTCTCCAGCTGTTTTTGGGGACTACAACTCCCATCATCCCTAGCTAGCAAGACCAGTGGTCAGGGTTGATGGGAATCGTAGTCCAAAAACTGCTGGGGACCAATGTTAGGGGAATCCTGGTCTACGTGGAGTGGTGGCAACAGTCTCTCCAGGATTTCAGGCAGGGTTGTCTCTGGAGATGCCAGGGATTGAACCTGGGAACTTCTGCACGCAAAACAGCTACGGACCTTCCCCAAACACTATTGGAAGAATAACTGAACAAGTGGGGTTTCCAGCCCCATCACCCAGTAAATTTTAAAACAGATCAGTTTCTTTGTTGCTGCTTTATGGAGCAAATGTGCTTACGCCACAAATGACACATTTATTTTATTCTGTGGGCTTGAAAAAAAGAGCTCTGCTAATTATATTTACTGTTCCAGTTGATCCTTGCTGAGTTGCACTCTCTTCCTATGGTTCTCTCTAATCTTTTCCTCCTCTTTTAGTATGGCTTTTTGACGTTCACATTCTACTTCTGCATCTCTGCAGCGGTACAGGTTTTCTTTTACCTTTTTAAATTCAATCTGAGCATCTCTTTCTTTTAAGCATTCGGTAAGTAAGAGGGCTCTCTGCAAAATAAAATTGCAACATTTGATAGGGATTATTTTTATTGCTTTAATTAAGCAAACAATATTTTAAAACAATAAATGATGCACCAGTGATGTAAGTATTATACTAATGACGTAGCTGATACTTTCTAATGTGTTAAGAGAACTCTGAAAGTTAAGTTACATGATACTTAATAACGTGTGGGTTTATATTGTCTTGTGCTTTGTTATTCCATATACAGTATATTCTGGCGTATAAGACTACTTTTTAATCCAGGAAAATCATCTCAAAAGTTGGGGGTCGTCTTATACGCCGGGTGGAAAATCTGTGGTCGAGTATATCTCAAACTCTATATTTTAACTGGAAAAGTTGGGGGTGTCTTATACGCCCAGTCGTCTTATACGCCGGTATATACGGTATTATAAACAAGTTCAATTACTCTATAAAATGATCATGAGGTTGTCTTCCTTTTCTAACTCTGACCATGTTTGTCAATTTTATCATATTTACAACCTCCCAGATTTTGATTACCCAGTTCTCTGCTGATAATGAGTTTTTTCTTCTTTCCACTTAGGTGCTAGTCGTTATACAAGCAACAATCAATATATTTATGACCATTTATCTACTGTCTGTTAAAACGTGAACTTTCACATACCCAAACAATATTGGATATGTGGGTTCATTAGAAATGTATACCCTGCTTTAACATCAGTTTCTTTTATATATTTCAATCCAAAGAATCTTCGTTTGGGGACAAGTCCAAAAAAATTATACATATCTGCATTTGTTGCTTTACATAGCCAGCATATATTGCTTGTTGTCCTAGATATATGGTTCAATCATGATAGTGTAAAGTACCATTGAAATGTAAGTTTAAATGTTATATAATTAGAGAAGTTTGCCAACTCACAAGGTTAGGGGAGGGGACCATGAGCCTAAGTCACTTGATTCATGCCACAAAGGTATAGGGATTGGAGCTGACAGGTGAAAGCAGGTTGCTCTGATTTCTGGGTAGAGGCAGAGAGCTGGGTGCTGCCTCTGCTTGCTTCATCAAACAAGTTGACGGAGGAAAGCAAGTTTCTTTCAACTGGGGAAGGTCAAGTAAACAGGATGCTATCTCAGAGTCCCCGTACCAGTGTTTCTTGAATAGCCTTGGAATCTGCTCCTGTCTGGGGGCCTATACACATTAAGACGAGGTGGGGGGTGGTGGTGGCAGCGATTCCTGGACAGTTTGGGATGTGACTGGCCTGCTTTGCAAAGAAAGGCATAAGCTGGTTCTCATGGCCTCACACAGAGCTATTACCCTCTTCCAATATTAATGGTCTGTGTCAATGAAACCAATTTTTCAAATTTGTAAAGAGGGCTACCTGATAGCACTTTTTTACTGATGGGAATGCTAGTCCCCCACTGCTTATTGTATAATTAGACAATGTTTTCCCAGCTACTCTCAGCTTCTGCTGATCCCAACCAAAGCTTATTAACAGCCATTTTGATTGTGCCTATTTCGCTCATTTAATACAGCTTCTATGTTGAAAATATGACCCACATTAAAGTGAAATAATAATAATTATAAATGTTACATGGAAGTCTTTCACTCTCTCATTCTGATAGTACTGATAGAGTTTGGATTCTTCCACTGCCTCTTTTCGCTTCTGTGCTTCATACTTTGCTTCTTCCAGGTCAACCTTTCTTTTTTCTTCCTCTTCCCTCTCCAGACGCTCTTTCTTGGCTACAAGTTTTGCATGTGCCATACCCTGCAATGCAATATTTTATTCATTCATTCATTCATTCATTCATTCAATATTGTTGCAATCTGTCTGTCTCGAGAAAAAATAGAGTACACCTCTGGTGATGAAGTCAAACCTATGTGTTAGCAGCACCAAAGTGACCTCCTCAGGGCACAAGCTTGGGCAGTGTGTATAGAGGTCCTGTGCCACCCAGACAAGACCCGCCCCCCTTCAGCCTAGCTGATCTGGTCCAAAGAAAAGCAGTGATACATTTGGCACCAGCTTGGCTGCAGGAGTTGCCGGAAAGAATCATACAAGGCGCCGTCTTAGGGACTCCACTCCAGCTTTGTGCAGGGTTTACTTCTTAGCCTTTTCTTCTCCTGAAGATATCCCACAAGGCAGTAGAGGTTTAGGATCAGTTTTTCCCTTCTCCTAGATGGGCTCCCTTCCCAGGTTAACAAGCCCCATCTGTCCTCGCATCCCTCTATAGCACGTATAGAAACTGCCTTCTTGACAATTGGACCCACTATTAGTCTCATCCATTCAATCCGCCAGAGCCTGTCTTTGCAAACCCTAACTCACCTAGGGCTTGAGACCCATCAGCTACCCACACCTGGTTTATCCAGCCAGTTGAAGCCGCTCCCAGAGAGTGGCTGCTGTCACAGGTGAAAGCTGAGGGCAGGGTGGAGATCAAAGGTGGAGAAACTACCCCAGAAGGAGTATGGCGCAAACCCCACCAGAGGTACTACCCCTCCCCTAACACCCTATGCACCCAACTTCCTCGCATGATGCATTATAATAAAGTACTCAAGTAAGACATTTGGTCTAGAGTAGTAAACAGGCATTTGTTCATTTATAAACTACTAACGTATATTTTTTTTACATATAACCCACTGCTCTGGCACAAGCATGCCGCACATTATGACACCAAGCAAGGCACCCAATGTTGCAGATACAATGTCAATGTTGAGGATCAGAATATTGTTGTTTGAACTAGCATCAATGACACTAATACTCAGCAGAATGAGCAGCAGAGAGCAAGGATCTGCCATCACCAGCCACTGCTGTTTTCACCAGCTGGGCTGACTCCTCCCCTCACCTTCACAGAGGCTTGTCCTGTGAGAAGGAGCAGGACCATCTGATCTGAGGATGACGGTATCTACTGGGTGTCTATGAGCCATGAGCCTACCTGCTATGATGCCACAAAGTGTTGGCAGATTTCATTTAGGCCCCAGAAGATGAAGGCCCCACCTAGTAAGGTCAACAACTTCTGCTGCATTGCAGTCACTTCCAGGTAGGTTGGGTTGCCAGGCTATTTCTTAGGAGCCACCAACCAACAAACAAACAATGATCAGCCTATTTCCATCCAATCTGTTGATTTAAAAAACCTTGTACCTTTAAGATCATGGCGCCTGAGTGTGTGTCTTTTCTTTGATCCCCCACAATATCCCATTTTCCTATTTTGTCATTTATTTATTTTTAGTCTGCAAACCTGAGGGCAGGGTCTGTGTTATTTTTATCAATTTGTAAGCTCCTCTGGAAGCTTTTCTGGTTGAGGAGTGGGACCTATACATGTAAATAGTGCTCAACAGTCTGCATGGTAAATCAGTGTTATTTTTTATCTATTGCAATATGAGTTGACCTGAAAAATTCATGGTTGAAGCGAGTTCTGAACCCAGGACTTCCCAGTTCACACTATAAAATTATCATTATCATCATTATTATTAATTAAATCACCTGAAGATCACAGGGAGGTTTACAACATAAAAATACAAAATGAGAACAGAAGACACCTAAATAAAAAATAAAATCAAACCAACCCCCCCCCCCCAACAAACATATTTAAAAGGCCATAGAATGTTTAATCAGTCAAAGGCCTGGTTATAAAGAAACATTTTTGGCTGGCACCTAAAGATAAATAATGAAATGGGGAAAGCATTCTACAAATGGGGAACCACTGCAGAAAAGGAACATTCTTGTGTTGCCTCGCTCCAGACCTCTCATGGAGAAGGCATATGAAGAAGGGCATCAGAAGCTGATCTCAGGGTCCAGGTGGGTTCATATGGAGAGAGGTGCCCCTTGAGGCATTGTGGTCCTAAACCATTTAAGGCTTTACAGCAAATTGAATTGGGCCAGGAAACTTATTGGCAGCCAGTACAGTAGGGGCCAGGATTGTTGTTATATGCTCAATCCATTTCACCAGCTGAAATTCCGAACGGTCTTCAGAGGCAGCCCCATGTATATGTTGCAATAATCTATTGCTGATAAACACATATATTCTGATTTTACTGAAACTCTTTTGACTGACCAACCCAGTACTGTAGTAAGAAAAAGGATAGAAATACAACCAGGGCTGTCATAAACATTCCACAGACTTTGAACTGTATGTGTGTCACTTACCGCAATAGTGTTATGCCAGTTTTTCACAAGTGCTTGAGACTTTAAGTGCAGATCTTTCCGCTCCTTCCTTTCAGCGCGAATCCGGGCTGCTTCTCTTGCTGGGGCAGTAAGGCTATCGTGAATCCTCTCCCATTCTTTTTTGGGGAGTATAGTTATTTGGCGGAGATCTACTCCCACCGGAAGAAATATTCCCTCCACAAGATCATCTTCGTTTGCTAGATGTGAAAAAAAAAGTTTTCTGTCAAATGCCGTTTATGACTCTTTCACCTTCTGGGCAAAACAATCATGCTTTCATACCAGGTTGAGATAGTACCCCTGGGCACGCTGTATGATGGAGATATCTTCACAATGCATCCCTAAAAACATGTTCATTCTCTGGTTTCAGCGAGAATGCTCCCAAGTAAAACGTTCATAGGATTAAAGCCTTATAGGTCTGCAGAGATGGAAACACTTCAGAGTTCAGGGGGACTTATTCCCAGATAAATGACAATGGACAGGATTTGTCAAAATATTGGGGCCATTGGGTACATTTTTTATTTTGGGAGGGTGCCATGGGCACCACCCTCTCTGGTAGCTTTTATTTGCCCTTCTCCAGCTCAATCATTCCTGCTACTTTCCAACCAGGTGGTTCGAAGACAGCTACCCTCTCCTCCTCATTACAGGGTTTGTGGGTGCTTACAGGCTTCACAGCCACCAAGGAAATAAGTCCAAATGGTGTCACTATGCCTACAGGCGTCACACCGGTGACCCCAGCAATATAAGATTTCAGCCTTAGTCAACTTATGGATTCCTCATAGTGGAATAACCACAACATCGAGGACATTTCCCAGGGGCCATTGGCTATGTGAAGGAAGTTAAGACCTGAAAACAGAAGTGGCAAAAAGTCCCTATCTAGGATTCTGTTATGAGGGGCTAGAAGACTGTTTAGGAAATAAGGTATTTAATATTTTCCCTGACACCCCACCTTAAACCTATCACAGTTAAGGCCACATAAATGAAAATGTTGATAGCCGGGAAGCAGGGCAAAAATGAAATGCTTAGAATATAAGCCACAGTTCCTCTGAGGATAGGGGAGGCCCCATCTGGGTTAGTGGCAGCACCCAAAGTGTCATTTTCCTGCTAACTACAGCTTTCAAATTCACACAGCAAAGCTGAAATCTCCATCTTCAGGGGCAGCCCAATTCATTCATTCGCTTTGTATCCCACCCCTTCGCCCGAAGATCTCGGGGCAGTTCACAGCATAAAAATACAAGATAAAAAAACGACATACATAAATAATAATAATAATATTTCTTCAATTAAAAATTGTTTTCAACACTGCACTGTACAAAGCTCCATGTATGCCGTGGTGTCGCAGCCATCTCTTGCTGACAAAACCCATCGACTCAGATTTCACTGAATCTTTTTTGACTGACCAAGAACCCAGCAGTAAGAGAAAGGATAGAAAGACAACAAAGAAAAATCGCTCTCCCCCCCTCCCCAACCGCCCCGCATTTTGCCAGGGCGAAGGCGTCAACCCTCAAGAGGAGGCTCAACTGGCAGCGGGTCCAGGCGCATCATCAACCGGGACCGCCGCCCCCCTCCTCCTCCTCGGACACCCAAGCAGGCAGCGCCTCCTTCCCTTCACACGCACGCGTGGCTTGGCGCTCCTGCTCTCGGCGCTTCCTGACGAGCGCGGCCTGGCGGGCGGCGGCCTTCATGGCGGGAGGCGACCCGCCGCGTCCGCCGCCGACGCGCGACGACGACGACGACGACGACGCGACTCGGGGCCTTAGCGCGCGTGCGGCGGTTGCCAGGCAACGGCGGGACGGCGGCGTCGGAGGCGTGGGAAGGGAGGGAAGTGACGCGACGTTCTGAGGCGGCGGCGCGAGAGTTGTCCGGGCGCCGCTCACGTGACCCGGCTTCGAAGGAGACGTTGCAGGTCAGTGCGGCCGGGCGAGTCGAGCCGCTGCTGCTGCTGTTGAAGCAGCGGCGGCAGCGGTTGTTGTTGTTGTTTGCTATTGCGGCTATTTACCCCCCCTCCTCCTCCGCGCGCGTGCGCGGCCGCCCCTCCCGCCGCACAGCCGGTCCTTCTGCCTTGTCCTCCGCGCTTCCGCCGGGCTCCGGCCCGCAGGCGGCCCCAAACCGTAGGGTGACGATCCGGGTTGGGTGGATGTGGAGTGGCGGGGTGGGGTGGGGAGAGGAGGGGAAGGAACGGGGACAGGGTCTCCCCGCAGGCTTTTTCACTTTGCCGTGTGTGGGACTCTTAATGGCTGCGATTAATTATTTGCCCGATTATTATAGAGAGGTGGAAGGGACCCCGAGGGTCATCTAGCCCAACCCCGTGCAGTGCAGGAATCTCCAGTCAAGCATCCAACGTCTGCTTAAAAAACCTCCAAGGAAGGAGAGTCTGTTCCACTGTCGGAACAGCTCTTGCCGTCAGAAAGTTATTGATGTCCTTTTGTTTTTGTTAATTTATTTATTTATTTATTTACTTACTTATTAAATGTGTATATCACCCTATAATGGCAGTTCTCCTTCCTTTGTAATTTGAAGCCATTGGTTCGGGGGTCCTCCCCACTGGAGCGGGAGAAAACCATCACCTTCCCTCTTCCATGTGACAGATAATTAGAGATGGCTGTCCTATCTCCTCTCTTCTTATCCAACTTGCACATACCCAGCTCCCTCAACCCTCACAAGGCTTAGTTTCCAGACCCCTGATCATCTTTGCTGCTTTCCTGTGCACACGTTCCAGCTTGTCAACGTTCTTCTTAAAGTGTGGTTCCCAGAACTGGACATAGTATTCCAGGTGTGGTCTGACCAAGGCAGAATAGAGCAGGACTATGACTTCCCTTGATTGGAACACTATACTTAGGCGGATGCAGCCTAAAATAGCATTAGCTTTTTTTGCTGCTGCATCACACTGTTGACTCATGTTCACCTTGTGGTCCACTAAGACCCCTAGATCCTTTTCACATGCACAAATGGCAAGCCAGGTGTCCCCCAACTTATATTTGTGCAGTGGATTATTCCTGCCTAAGTGCAGAACCTATTGAAATTCATTTTGTTAGTTTTGGCCCAGTTCTCCAATCTGTTAAGGTCCTCTTGAATCCCAATTCTGCCTTCAGCGGTATTGGCTACCACTCCCAGTTTGGTGTCAGCTGCAAACTTTTATGAGCATCCCCTCAATACCCTCATCCAAGTTGTTTATAAAGATGTTGAACAGGCCCAGGAGAGAACCCTGCAGCACCCCACTTGCCACTTTTTTTCCAGGATGATGAGGAACCATTAGTGAGCACTCTTTCAGATCCAGTCAGGTAACCAGCTACAAATCCACCTAACAGTTTCCTCACCTTGCTCATACTTTACCAGCTTCTTTGCAAGAATAACATGGGGGACTTTGTCAACAGCCTCGCTGAATTGCTCCTTCCCTTAAAAAAAAAAATAATCAAAAAGCATGCAAGGCAATGTATGTTGTAAAGATTATGAATACGATTCAGCTGGTGGGGAGTTGAGAAAGCAGTATCTGCCTTCATAGGCTTAAATGTACACATGCTCTCACCTGAATTTCCTTGGCTCTTCTTTCCTCTCTTCCTAACTAGATCTGTGGCGGCAGCGATGGAAAGCTTCAGACGGCAGCTTGCTTGGGAACTGCTGGGCGGAAGCTGAATAGTGGAGCAGCTTACCAGACTGTTTCTGTCTCCTATTTTTTCTTCCTTCCCCTCAGGACAAGGTAAATAGTGTTCTGATGTTGAGCACTGACCCAAACTGTCCGTTACGAGCACAATCTGCAGTGATGCTTGAGCTCTATCCTCCTTTGTCATCTCCCCTCACACAAGAGGGGAGGAGCTTAAAACCTGAGAATCTGGTTTGTTATAAACTGCAGTTTTCTGTTTCATTCAACTGCACCAAACTATAGTCTGCTATCAGACTTGTATCTGAAACCTATAAGGCAAGAATAGGGAACCTATGGCCTCCAGATTTGCCAGACTACAATTCCTGTCATCCCTGACCATTGGCCTTGTTGGCTGGGGCTGAAAGGAACTGGAATCCAACATCAGCTGAAGGGTCAAAAATTCCCCACACCTGCTATAGGGTATGGTAAATAATTGCATATTCCAAATGGGTTTCATATCATAGGATATTGTAGATTGTAATACTTTTAAAAGCACGCTTAAATACTGCCATACACAACCTGATTTCTGAATAAGAGACAATATTTCTAAGATCATGGTCAAACTATAATATATTAATATAATACAGTGATAGCATACTTAAGCAAATAATTCTTTCTCATTTCCAGGTTTATATTTATCCAACAACAATGAAGGTTCTTCTGGTTTTTGATTTTGACCATACAGTTGTAGATGAAAACAGTGATACTTGGATTGTGAAATGTGCACCAGCTTCCAAGCTTCCTGATGAAATTAAAAATTCCTATCGAAAAGGATACTGGACAGAATATATGGGCAGAGTCTTCAGATACCTGGGGGACATTGGCATAAGAGAAGATGAGATGAAAAGAGCTATGACAGCAATCCCTTTTACTGCAGGAATGAAAGAGCTGCTAGATTTTATTGGCAAGCACAAAGACATTTTTGACTGCATAATTATATCGGATTCCAATGCAATATTTATTGATTGGATTTTAAAAGCTGCTGATGTATCTCAAGTATTTGATGAAGTGTTTACAAATCCCGCAAGTTTCAATGACTGTGGCTCTCTCACTGTGCAGAATTGTCACGCTCATGATTGCGCAAAGTGTCCTGTAAACCTCTGCAAGAGAAAAGTCTTGGAAGACTTCTTAGAACATTTAAAGCCCAAGGTGAAATACTCACAAGTTATATATATAGGCGATGGTGGGAATGACCTGTGCCCAGTGATGTGTTTGAAAAAAAGCGATGTTGTTATGCCAAGACAAGGGTATATATTGGAGAGCTTGATTTCTCAGTTGTCTCAGAATCTTGTTCCCATGGAGGCATCGGTTGTTGTCTGGTCATCTGGATTTGAGATACTGGCCTACTTAGAAGTACTTACAAAAGGATAGAACTAATTAATACTGGCAAATGGGTGGTGCTTTCTGAATCTTACAGCAGAATCGTTTCTTTATGAATGTTAGGAAAAAAATAACACTTTGTTTATGCTACTTTGATTCACTGTCTTCCCTTGTGCAAACTCGGTGGGGTGGGGTTCCTGAGAAAGGAGGGGAATTCATCAAAAGCAGCAGATGCCGAAGGTTGCAGTTCTATAGACACTTACCAGCAAGTCCCGTTGAACGCTAGAGGGCTTACTTCTGAGTAGACATGTATAGGATTGCACTGGAAGTCGTTGTTAAATGTAGTTGCCATGTAATAGCTATGTTACATGAGATAAGCTGTCGGTAGGGTATGTTTTATGAGATGTAGAAACTTTTCCCCTCTAATTATCTGATGGAGAGGAGAAATGCAGCCAGAGCTATAGCTAGGGTTGCACTGTGGTGCCTCAGTGCCACGTTCAGCAACAACTATCCATTTAAGATGATAGGTATCCCTATGAGCTAACTTTTAAAATATTGTTAATATCATGTGAGATGTGGCTTTGGCTTTTGGTCTTGTGAACATCCCTCACCCGGAGCGCCTTGCAACCATTCAGCTGCTATTTGCAAGAAACGTAAAACTTCCACACTTTGTGAGTAACAAGCCATTTCTGTATAACCTTCTGAAGCTCGCTCTTGAGGGAGAATTGCTTCCCTTAGTCACAAAATCAGCCTAGAAACAGGGGCTAGTTTTGTCGCACGCACATCTCATCCCAACGTGGCTCTTTTACATTATTTAGCAAACAGCCAGCGTAATTCAGTATCAACCACTAATCACAAAGTGAAAGCTGATACCGTGTGTAGGCAGCATTAACAAGGAATAAATGTGAGCAACACTTGAAGGTTTCGTGTTGTCTGACTTCACGTGCCCATGCAGTGTCTGCTTTAATTGCATATGCCCTGTAAATAAGTTAAAAGAGATAATGGAATGATACCTGTACTCCTTATAACAGGTAAAAAAGGTGCTTCATATTAATGCAGCTTTCCATGTTTGCTTGGAAGTAATTCTCGGTAATTTCAATAGGATTTACTTCCATGTATGTGTGCATAGGATTGCAGCCTTTAAACAAGTCAGTTTTCCTAAAACAAGTGTCCTGTGTATGATAATGTTGGAAAGGAGAATGTATCAATCCGATGCTGATGCATCTTAATGAAAGTTCCTGTTACTGAGACACTATGTTTTGTACCTCTTTGTAATACCTCTGAGGATATTACCCAGGAGTTTGTGGTCCATCTTCCTATGGCATTTTATTAGCATTAGAATGGTGTGTCTGAAATGAAGGGTTTGAAAAGTGGCATATATTGATAAACAGTATTGTGTTGACCAACATATATTGATAAACAGTATTGTGTTGACCAACTTTTACCCTATTGTGAAAGGTGATTGTGTTAAAATGTTTTGCTTAATATGTGAAAAAAAATATTTAGATAAATTGGTTTTCCTTCCAGTTTTTGAAAGGATACACGAAGAGTAAAGAGCATAACCTGGTAGGCTTCCAGATTCTAGTAATTTGGCGGCAAACATCCCTTTGACAAGTTTACTTAGCAATCTGCTAAAATTCAAATATTGAGGTACAGTGATCAGTGGATTTCCTTGAAGATCCATTTCTTGCCCAGTTGTTATTTTGTCTGCATACAATGTGCCTGCTGCGATTTTTGGAGTATGTATATTCTTTAAAAATAAGAAAGATATAAATTTAATTTATCCTGTTTGTAGTTTTGTATTTAAGGATTCATGCTTATATAAAGAATACTTAATTAAATATTTTATTAAGTAACTACATTGCAGTTTGAGGTCTTTTGCTTTAATGTAAAATCTTGCTGCAGTGGAAATAAACAGAAGCAACCTACATTTGTATAAACAGATCTGATATTACAGAGATACTCGAGATTTTTGCACTCTTGACAGTGAAAGAACAAAAATACAATGGCAGTAATCCCATTGAATAAACTCTAATACAAATAACCTGTAACTGGTCTCAGCACCCCGAAACCCTTCTAAAATAACATTTCCACCTACTAAAAACTATGAAAATGTCAAGTTTTGCAGGTAAGGCGTTCCAAAGTTGTGCTGCCACAGAAAACGACTTGCGAGTCATTGCCAAGCTGCTGATAAGTTCTGGAAAGGTTAACCTATCCTTGAATGCTCCCTTTCCTTTTCAGAATTTTTTTTTGCTCTGCTGTAGCATGCTACTTTCATTGTAAACTCCTTACATGATAAGGTCGTAGGAGAAGCGAACGTTTAGGTTCAGGATGTTATAGGAATTCTAAGGACTCAAATATAGAAGAAACGATAATTGCACAAGTTAAATACACATACATAAGTATATAAATAGTCTAAAATAGAACTGGAGAGCAATCCAAAAGCCATCTGGGCTTTCTAAAGACTACCTTATTTTTCGCTTCATAAGACGCACTTTTTTCCTCCTAAAAAGCATGGGGAAATATCTGTGCATCTTATGGAGTGAATGGTGGTCCCTGGAGCTGAATTGCCCAGGGGCCAAAAGAGGATCATGCTTTTTATTTTACAAAGAGAAAAGGGGGTGTTGAAAGGACCCCGCTCAGCAGCTGATCAGCAAGAGATCGGGAGAGAGATAAGAGTCCCAGCTCCCTTTCAGCCCCGCCCTCCATTGTTGAATGTGCTGCAGAGGGAGGTTGTTTGTTTCCCCAGCGACATGTGACTGGCTGATTAGATTATCTGTCTGGAAACTGTAGAAAAGGCTCCCTTTCCTTTAGAAGCTGCAGAAATGTGAGTTGAACCCCATAAAAATGGGGCTTTTCCTCTTTGCTTTTCCCCCTTTGCAAAAGGAGCTTTGCTTTTCCCCCTTTGCAAAAAAAGCTGCAAAACTTTTAGCTGATCCTCAAAAAACAGGGCTTTTCCCTTTGCAAAAAAAGCTGCAAAACTTTTAGCTGATCCTCAAAAAAACAGGGCTTTTCCCTTTGCAAAAAAAGCTGCAAAACTTTTAGCTGATCCTCAAAAAACCAGGGCTTTTCCCTTTGCAAAAAAAGCTGCAAAACTTTTAGCTGATCCTCAAAAAAACAGGGCTTTTCCCTTTGCAAAAAAAGCTGCAAAACTTTTAGCTGATCCTCAAAAAACAGGGCTTTTAGAGGAGGAAAACCAGAAAAAAAATTTCTTGTTTCCTCCTCTAAGAACGAGGTGTGCCCTATGGTCTGGTGCACCCTATGGAGTGAAAAATACGGTAAATCTTTCCTCTGCCTCCTTAATCCCCCTTGCCTGAGAAAAGATAGGCAGATAGCAATCTGGAGAGGTTCCTGAAGGGATTCCTCTCCTATATCTATGAACCTCCTTTGTATTAATTGTCATTATTTGCCCAGATGCTCTGCATTGAGGGATGTCTGACGGGCATCCTGATTGGACAGTTAAGTCCAGTCAAGGGGACTGGGATTGCGGCGCTCATCTCACTTTCAGGCCGAGGCAGCCGGCGTTTGTCCACAGACAGTTTTCCGAGTCATGTGGCCAGCATGACTAAACCGCTTCTGGTGCAACAGGACACCGTAATGAGTGCCAAAGTGTACAGAAACGTCTTTACCTTACTGCCGCAGCAGTACCTGTTTATCTACTTCAGGGGTCAGCAAACTTTTTCAGCAGTGGGCTGGTCCACTGTCCCTCAGACCTCGTGGGGGGGCTGGACTATATTTTTTTTGGGGGGGAGAACGAATTCCTATGCCCCACAAATAACCCAGAGATGCATTTTAAATAAAAGCACATATTCTACTCGTGTAAAAACATGCTGATTCCCAGACCATCTGCGGCCCAGAATGAGAAGGCAATTGGCCTGCATCTGGCCCACGGGTCTTAGGTTGCCTACCCCTGGGCAAGCCAAAGAGGCTCAGTGGTTTAGACCACAATGCCACCCACTCCCCTAAATGTTTTGTGTAAACTGTGTCTGGAACTATGTGAAACTTGCTAAATCCTCAGGAATATCATACCTTGGCCTGCCTGAGCCACAGTAACCCCACCTTAGGTGCGATGTAATTTCTGACCATTTGTAGATGGGATGTGTTCCTTCTCCACGCCAAAATGCAAACCCTTAAAAGAGATGTTTCTTCTTGGTTCTGGGTCCCTCTTTCCCCCTTGCTAGCAGGGGAGGGAACTCTGTTGCAACAGAAAAAAATAAATATCTGCCTTGCTTTCGCTGCATTCAGCCTCCATCCATTCATCTCTGACCGATCATGGACTTAGGGGAATCATTCCCTTGGGGCATTAGGCAGCAAAAGCCAACCACCCTTACTTTTCCTATATCAAGGAGAATTTAATTGGTTCTTGGGGGCTCCCATTAAGTTCTGTGCAAAAGCAACCAGCCTGCAATGTGGGCCCCGGCTGGACCAGGACTGGGCAAGGCAAAACACACACCCAGGGCCGGATTTAGGTTTGATGAGGCCCTAAACGACTGAAGGTAATGGGGCCCTTTATATGTCCGGCTGTCCTTTGTCAACAACAAATAGTCGCTCTTTTTTGTGTTGAATAGCCTATATGCTATATGGTAATTTATGGACCTAATAGGTATCTAAAGCCATTTGCACATGCAGAATGTAGGCACCCTATATATAGAAATGAGCAAACCAGTGATATTTTAGGGAGCAGGCTAGCAGGCGGGGCCCATTACTTACATCATAGGAGCCTACACAACACAAAACACTGTTGCTGTATGTAGGTTTTATTTTATTTGTTTTTTTATCTTATATTTTGGAAATGTACATCCAGGTTTTTTTTTCCTTTAATTTTTTTGGGGGCCCCCAAGAGAGTGGGGCCCTAAACTATAGCTTGATCAGCTTATACGTCAACCCCGCACTGCCACACACCCCTCAGGCCCCCTCAAGCCCCACGCTCCCAAGTCAGCCTGGGAAGCCTGAGGCAGAAGCTATTAAAGGGACCTCGCGTTGCCTTCGGCCTCCAGGGAGCAGCGGGTGGGGACGACCTTGTGGGGCGGAGGGAGAGGCAGCCGAGGCACCAAAATAGGAGTTGCTGCTGGTGCTGCTGCTGCCGTGCAGGCCATCTGCTCGCGGACAGCTTGGCAAGCAGCAGCGCCATGGATGAGCGCCTCTTTCTTGCCAAAGATGGTCAAAGGGTCGCGCGAGGTGCTGCTGCTGCCGCCGCCGGGAGCCTGAGGAAAGCGCCGCCGCGTTTGCTTTTCCGGATAGATCCGCGGCCAGTACTTCTGACACGCGCGGGAGAATTGCAAACGGTCGCCCGGGGGCGGAGGCGGCGGTAGCAGCAGCAGCCGGCGCGCAGCGAGGAGACCTTTTTGCAGGTCCCCCTCGGGTCGGGCGGCGTTGGTCAGAAGAGAGGACGAGGCAGCAAAAAGAGGCGAACTGGTGCCGGGGGTCTCTCCAGTAACCCCCATGGTGACAGCCCCCCCCCCTTCCATGCGCGCACAAGGGCCATCCTGAGGGGAGCGCCCGCGCGCGCTCCACGTGCAGCAGCTTGAGGCGATAGACGCGCGCGGCGAGGGGGGCCGCCTTCGCTTCCCTCGCCCCTCCTCGCGGCCGCCTTTTGTCTCGCGCTTTTTTTTTTTTAATCTATTTCGGGAACCGGGCGCGCACCTCCCCTCCAGCCGAGCTCGCCCCGCCGAGCTGCGTGTGGAGAGCAGGTGGGTCTCCGCACCGCGCACCGCGCGCAGCTGTGTGTGTATGGGTGGGTAGAGAGAGGTACAAGTGCGAGCGAGAGGGGTTTCTTGTTTGTGTCGCGCTCTTGGCCTTTGGAAATGTCCGGAGAGAGGCGACAACCTTCGCTCCCCAAACAGAGCCCTCCTCGCCCGTTTCCTATCGACGGGCAAGGCGGGGGCTTTCCCCCCCTAGTCTTCTTCTTCCCGAGCGCGCAGAACGAAACGCGTGACTTCGAATTGGCTCCCGTGTCTCGCTTTTGTCTCGCTGCAGGTGCAGGAGAAATTGCTGAGGCGCCAGTTTCGCATTTACGTATACGCTAAACAAGCTACAGTATAGCTAAGGGCCCCACTGTCTTGGGGGGTGGGGAGCCCAAAAAAATTATGAGTCTTTGTAAATTGTGTTTCTAAAGGAACTTTCGTTATTGCCAAATGCCAGTGTGTTTGCATTATTAAGTTTGTTATGAATAAAAAATCATTTTAAGTTAGAGCTTAATAATTATTTCACTATTAATATCCTTCTTAATTGTATTTCACTATTAATATACTTCTTAATTGTATTTCACTATTAATATACTTCTTAATTGTATTTCAGTTCAACAATTACTTTGATAAAATACATACTTTGTTATGTGCAAATGGCTTTAAATACCCTATTAGGTCCATAAATTACCATATAGCATATATTCAACAACAAAAAACAAAGGACAGCTGGACATATAAAGGGCCCCATTATCTTCAGTAGCTTAGGGCCTCATCAAACCTCAATCTGGCCCTGGCAGGCGCTGTGCTTTTGAACTCATACATAGCAGCAGGAGTCCAGCCTTTCCTGCGCTCTCATGTGCGGTGCTGCGTCCTGTGATCCTAAGGTAGAGAAGTTGCAATTCTACTTAATGGGGGAAGAAGCCCCATTGAATCCAGTAGGTTACGCAGCTGCAAATAAAACGTTCCGAGGGTGCTGTAAAGTTGCATTATACAAATGTGACACTAGATGGTGATGGTGAGCTATGGCAGATTCAATATCTCTTTTTCAAAACTTTTTTTTTAAGCTTTTAATAATTTATTATTTATACCCTGCCCATCTGGCTGGGTCTCCCCAGCCACTCTGGGCGGGTCCCAACAGAATATTAAAAACACCATCAAACATTAAAAACTTGCCTACAGATGTCTTCTAAAAGTCAGATAGAATAAGAATTTTCACAACGTTTTTTATACGTGTCTTGATGCCACCTAGGACTTAATTCCAAGTAAGCATGTTTAATATTGTCCTGTAAGTCCCATTACATTAAACAGGAGTCACTCCCTACACTAGCCTAGCCGTGCAATCCTACGACACATGTCCACTCAGAGGTAAACCCCATTGTGTTGCATGGGTTTTACTCCCGGATAAGTGTGCTTAGGCTTTAATTAACAATTTTTTTAAAAAAAATCACTGATTGGTCATTGATCCGAATACAAGTTTTTGGAAACTGTGAAGTCAAAATACTGGTAGATTTTATTTAATTTCTATTTTAACCATCTCATCTGGTGCCTGTTAATTGAGAGATGTATTGCTGTATAAGTATGTTTGTTTATACAGTATATATACTTTCTTTCAAGAGAAATACTCTGAGGTCATTTGATGCTGTTCCATTGTTAAAAACAAACAAGATACCAGCATGGTTAGTAGAAGCCTGATGTATCCTGCTTTGATTTTTCTTAATGTATATAAATTATTAAAAATAAAATAGTTTTAATCCAGACAGGTGGAGTTATGTGTTGAAATCCATGGGAGAGATGGGGGGCAAGGTAAGGATAAGGAGCCTGTTTAGGATTCGGAAGAGTACAAAAGTTACACAATCAGAGTGATTTAACACGATTAATAATTTCAGCATGCTTGCCAGAGCTGATGGGACCAGGGTGACTGGTGGTTCTAGTACTTGCATATACAACTTCCATTGAGTCAGGAGGGTCTTAAAATGATGTTTCCAGGGAAATATTTATTTTAAAGTTTCTTTTCCTCAAGTATATTCTGACTGCAGTCTTATATCAGTAGTATACTACTTTAACCTTCAGGTGGGTATACACCTTTATCTAAAATATGGCAAGAACTTGAGATGATGTCCAGATAATGCAATTTATGCTAAAACTAGATAAAGAAGAAGATTTTGAGGTCATTCTTCCATAAGTGTGCATTTACTTATTTACACCTCATTTACTTGTTGATACCTAACACTAGACTTAGCTCTTTGTATTTTACACCTTATGGACTCTACCATATTGTGGGAGCCAGATCTGGATTTTCTTTAACCTTCTCCTTTTTTGGAGTACCCCTGGTATGAGGAAAATCTGGATTGAAGGAGAAGTGTGGGAGGACAGTGATTTGGAGAACATCATATGGACAACAGAGAATAATGGAGATACAGGAAGCTTAATATCTCCATTAAACAACAGTATGGATGAGCCCAAAATGAATAGTATATAAATTCAGTAGGGCTTACTTCTGAGTAAGCAGGCTCTACTAGCTTCATTGCTTCACCATTTCTTGACATTTTATTGCAGTGATGGCATTGACTGAGCAGGAGGAATATACCTATATATACAGAGACAGCTCTCATCCTGTGGAGTTCTTGGAGGCATTCAGAACATTCTACCTTGAAGGTGTATTTACTGATATCGCCCTTCAGTGTGCATCAGGCGTGGTTTTCCATTGCCATAAAGCTGTGCTAGCTGCTTGCAGCAACTATTTCAAGGCCATGTTCACCTCTGACATGAAAGAGAAGTCTAAGAACCAGGTCAAACTTTCTGGGCTCAGTCCCACAATACTGGAATCCCTGGTGGTTTACGCTTACACATCAGAGATCCAAATAACAAAGAGAAATGTCCAAAGCCTTCTCCAAGCAGCGGACCTCCTTCAGTTTGCCTCAGTGAAAAAAGCCTGCGAGCGGTTTCTGATACGGCACTTGGATGTCGACAACTGCCTAGGAATGCACTCCTTTGCAGAACACCACGTCTGCTCAGAGCTGGAGAAGGAATCTAGAAGGATATTGCTATCGAGATTTGACGAGGTGTGGGCGCAGGAAGAATTTTTGGAAATCAGCAGCGAGAAGCTCCAGTTTATTCTCTCTAGAAAGAACCTCGGCCTTTGGAAAGAAGAGGCAGCCGTGGAACCCATTGTTAAGTGGGTAGCCTACGACGTGGAAAAAAGAGCCGAGTCCATTTATGATCTGCTGAGCTGCCTCGAAGCAGATTTAGACGAAATGTACCTGAGGTCAGCTTTAAGCTTGCACAAGAAATGCCGGCTGAATGAAAACAAGATCCGGTCTCTAATACACAACGCGCTGCGCCCCAACCCAAAAGCAGTTTCTACGAGGTCTACAGCTGTTATGTACGTGATTGGAGGATACTACTGGCATCCTTTATCTGAGGTGCATGCATGGGATCCAGTCGCCAATGTCTGGATCCAGGGAGCTGACATGCCGGACCACGCGAGGGAAAGTTACGCAGTTGCTAGTCTGGGACCCAACATTTACGTGACAGGCGGCTACAGAACAGACAATATAGAATCCCTTGATGTAATGTGGATATACAACTGTGAAGCCGATGAATGGGTTGAAGGCTGCCCGATGCTTAATGCAAGGTACTACCACTGCGCAGTTACCTTGAGTGGCTGCATCTATGCTTTAGGGGGTTACAGAAAAGGGGCTCCAGCTGAAGAAGCAGAATTCTATGACCCTTTAAAAAAGATATGGGTCCCTATTGCAAACATGATTAAAGGTAAGTGGCACATGCTTATTTGTATTTTCACATGTGGCTTCTAAAACATCAGTGAATATTCTAACGACAGTACCCTGATTTTTCTCCCCCCCATACACAATTTATTTTTTTGTTCAAGCTTTTAAAATACAGCCTGATCATAACATAACAGCCTTCTGCCCGTGAAAAGAAATGCTTGAGTGAAGAAACATTGTCACTTGCATTTTTTCGCTTAGAAATTATGTTTGATTATTACAACGGCAATTCTGCTCCAACACAATCTTTCACTGTTGCTTAAGCTTCAAGCGCGTTCATTGTGCTTATTAGCTGTTCATAACTCATTTACAGAAGTTACAGGTAGGTAGCCGTGTTGGTCTGCCATAGTCGAAACAAAATAAAATAAAAAAATTCATTCCAGTAGCACCTTAGAGACCAACTAAGTTTGTTCTTGGTATGAGCTTTCGTGTGCATGCACACTTCTTCAGATACACTGAAACGGAAGTCACCAGACCCTTAAATATAGTGAGGGAGTGGGGAGGGGTATTACTCAGAAGGGTGGTGGGAATGGGTGATCAGCTGATAGGTGTGGAAAACCTGTTGACGACTGTTTCAGTGTATCTGAAGAAGTGTGCATGCATACGAAAGCTACACACCAAGAACAAACTTAGTTGGTCTCTAAGATGCTACTGGAAGGAATTTTTTATTTTATTTTGTTTTCATTTAGGGAAGTTTTTAATGCTTGATATTTTATCATGTTTTTAATCTTCTGTTGGGAGCTGCCCAGAGTGCCTGGGGAGGCCCAGCCAGATGGGCAGGGTATAAGTAAGTTATTATTATTATTATTAGTCCTGGTCTTAAAAACAGACGGTGAGAGCTGAACTCTATCGCAAATTTAGTCCTGTGAGAAATGAAACAAAACTTGTTGCGTAACAAGAACACAAGTTATGCTTTCCTGGTTTAATTAAGGACATTATCAGGAGCACATTTCTCTTAATATTTTGGATATTGTTGTCTTCTGTTAAATCATTTGAAGTTCCTGTGTTGCCTTCCTCAACAAATTTCAAATGAAAATGTACAGACTTTTGCATTCTCACTTAAAAGCTTGATCAGCAGATTATATTGCCATACCTACCTCGTTTCTTCTTGAGCACTGAACAAATTAGCTCTGTGATCAAATGCACATATATAAAATTATCGGAAAAACTTCAAGATAAACCAGAAAAAGCCTTTAGTGTATAATTTATTATGAAATCATTTAAAATCTTGAATTTATAGTTCTGTATTTCTGTACCATTATACCATTGCTTATATATCGCACCATTATTTATATATTAGTTGTATTACTAACTTGATGGTGAATGTTACTCCGTTTTAAAGCTTTTTAACAATTTCAGTTTTTATTAATTAGGGGTTGGGAATGCCACAGCCTGTGTCTTGAATGAAGTTATCTATGTCACTGGAGGTCACTATGGTTATCGGGGAAGCTGCACTTACGACAAAGTTCAAAGTTACCACTCTGATATTAATGAATGGAATGTCATCACCACCAGTCCGTATCCAGGTAAGCTTTACTTCCACTCGGTGGTTTGAATAATTGCCTAACAAAAGCAGCAATTTGCCTGTTTTTCTTCCATTTAAAAAAAAAAAAAATATATGCAGCCGCTCTGCTGATTTGCACCCACACATTAGCATTCAAAAGCTCACAGCCAGCTAGCAATACTAGGGCATTAACAGGCATTGTTGAGTAACCCACTTCCTTGCAGGGAGCCCACTGCTGACTCACAGAACCTGCTGCTCCCCTTTGCTGTTTCTGCCTGTTCAGTTCTTTTCCCAGTGCTTTTGTATTCTGGCCCCCAAACTCTGGTCCTGCTGTATTTCTACCATTTAGGGATTGTAGAGTTGGAAGGTGTGGGAATGTTCAGGGAGGCAGGAGAGGATGTATTGTTTATTAATAATATCCTTCCTAACTTGCGCTAGCAAGTTCTATAATTTAGCAGAGTTTTAACATTCCCCTTTAAACGCACAGCGGGTAGCTGGTTGCAAGCTTGTTTAAGCTTCTCGCTATAGATTCCTGCTAAGATCCCTTCCTTCCCCATCTTCCTTTCGCCATGTCAGCTGCTGTGACTGCCAGTCTGCAGTCACTGGGGTTAACCCCCCATATGGGGTAGATCCACGTGTATATACAGTGGTACCTCGGGTTAAGAACTTAATTCGTTCCGGAGGTCCGTTCTTAACCTGAAACTGTTCTTAACCTGAAGCACCACTTTAGCTAATGGGGCCTCCCGCTGCCGCTGCGCCGCCAGAGCACGATTTCTGTTCTTATCCTGAAGCAAAGTTCTTAACCTGAAGCGTTATTTCTGGGTTAGCGGAGTATGTAACCTGAAGCGTATGTAACCCAAGGTACCACTGTAGCCTTTGTAACTAAGTCTGCCTTCAGAGATCTCAACTGTGAACTGATGATGTGGATAAACTACTTTTATATATCTTAAATAAGATTGTGGCGTGTTTATTCTTTTAAGAGAGAAATAAGGGATCTTACCAGGAATCTATGGTGAGAAGCTTAAACTAGCTTGCAACCAGCTACCCGCTGTGCATTTAAAGGGGAATGTTAAAACTCTGCTAAATTATAGAACTTGCTAACGCAAGTAGGATGTTAATGAACAATATATCCTCTCCAGCCTCCCTGAACATTCCCACAGAAGGGACCCTGAGGATCATCTAGTCCAGGCCCCTGCAATGCAGGTATACGCAGCTGTCCCATACAGGGATCAAACCTGCAACCTTGGCATTATCAGCACCATGCTCTAACCAACTGAGCAATCCTGCTGCCTGCCCTTTTTCTTCCTTTTCTTCAAATGCTTATTCAGTGTTTTTTGGTACTCTCTGTTTTACCTGTAGAATACGGGCTGTGTTCCATTGCACTGGAGAACAAGCTGTACCTTGTGGGTGGACAATCGACGGTCACGGATTGCTATGACCCCGAGCAGAATGTGTGGAAGCAGAAGGCTGATATGATAGAAAGAAGGATGGAGTGCGGCGCTGCCGTCATGAATGGATGCATCTATGTGACGGGAGGCTATTCCTCTTCCAAAGGGTCGTATTTGCAGAACATTGAGAAATACGATCCTGAATGCGATACATGGGAAATTGTGGGGAATCTCCCCAGTTCTATGCGCTCGCATGGCTGTGTCTGTCTGTACAGTGTGCTAGAGGTTGAAAATGCCACTTATGGGACAAGGAACTAATAATATAAGGGAGCCCAAAACTAGATGAAGGTGACCCACCACCTAATGATGGGACTTAGCCTATGGAAGAAACATGTTATTCAGTCACTATGGAACACTATTCCGTTTGGCTTTTGTTGACACTAAGCCTAGTGCATCAACTCCAGTTAAGCTCCAACACTGTTGATGCAAGGGCTACCACTGCTTTTGTTACTACTCTTCTCTGCCCTACAAGCAATGTGAATGTTTGATTGCTGCCAGAGCCAGATCTGATTAACTGTTGGGAGGTTAGGCCGCAGGCATAGGCAAACTCCGGCCCTCCAGGTGTTTGGGACTACAATTCCCATCATCCCTAGCTAACAGGACCAGTGGTCAGGGATGATGGGAATTGTAGTCTCAAAACATCTGGAGGGCCGGAGTTTGCCTATGCCTGGGTTAGGGTTTTATTTTTCTAAAGGGAGGACAAACATTGGTTTTGTGTGTGTGTGTGTGTAAACCAAGTTATTTTTTGCACCAAATATGATCTTAAAGCCCATGTTAAACTGGGATGAGGCGGCTGTGGCCTTCCATATATTGCTAAACTCCAAGTCTCATCCGTCCCAACCAGCATGACTGATGGTCATGGATGATAGGTGCCGCAGTCCAGAGCATCTGGGAGAGGTTCTCCATCTGTGGTACAACATCTCCATTTTATCTCAGGACCATAGCAAACTGCAGACTTGGGCTTCCCATAATACCCACCACAATTCCCCCCCCCCCCTTTTCCACTCTGCCCTTGACATTTGGAAAGTTGTTTGGCTTAACATACAAGCTCTTGTAAAGGGTTAGGGTGAACTGAACAGGTTGGTCACTATTTTGTGATATTTTTAATTGGCCCTAAAATAGTTATTGTGCTACTGTTGCTTTTGGATTTTTGTCCGAGAGACAGACACCACTGCCTACAGTTTATGTCTAATCAATAGGTGGCATCTACGCTACAGGTTGACCTCCTTAATTAATTTTTATGGTACTACTGTGTTGCTGTCATGTATGAACAGTACAGTAGCTATCAAAATAAAATATAGGTGGGGTGTGTGGAAATGAGCACAACTCCCTAATTTTAGGGTCATATGAGGTTAGGCAGTGGTACTTTCTTGGATCTGACTGGGCAGAAGACCCCACTTTCTGTACATTACATATCTTGCTACCCTATAAATTTGAACAATGTGCTTTTCAAATGCATTTTGGACTAGAAATGTATTGTTTATCTTTCATAGTTGTAAAACTTAACTTTTGCACATCGTGTTTGTGTTTCAGAATGGCGATCTAAAAATGACTTTTTAAAAATGTAAACAATTGAATTTGTGGTCTAGGCCACTGACGATAACCAGCTGCTTATAAAACGTTGCCTCCTTTTCTTTATTTGGCTTACATAGCACCAAATGCTAAGCCAAACTATGCCTCACCATGAACAAGCAAGTGTGCATCTAGAAAGTCATGGCCACTTCACCCCTACCCTGTCTGTAGCTGCTACCATGCTACAGACACCTATACATACCATGGTTTGACTTAGCATTACTGTACATGTAAACCTGAGTTCATGGTATGTCTCCCCTGATAAGTCAAGCACAAACCTTGGTTACAGCTCATTGCGGGGCTTTGAGCAAGACAAACCATGTGTCCAGGTTTGCTCATAATGCTAATGGCTTGGCTTCTGGTAGCATGGCAACCACAGGAATGGAGTGGGTGAGGAGCAAAGCAGTCACAATAATTTTAAGAATTAATAACTATTTGGATTTTAGTTCAAAAGTACCAGCACTGTAATATCACTTCGGTACTTTTCTTATTTCCAAAAAAAGTTGCTTCACCAGCACAATGATAGCAAATACTAAGAAAAGGAACCCACCCATAACAGTTTCAGGATGACAATGCAGGAGACATCAGCATAAATGTTTACAAACTGCGAGTGCCACTGTTCCGGTCACGACTTCATAGTTATTACTATACCTGGAACATTATTATTTATAGAAGCGGAAAAGGATTAGGATGTAGAGCTTTCAGGTTCTTGTTACAATTGTATTTATTGTTGTTGTTTATATTTAATTTATATTTGATTCACATTAAGTATGTTGTGCGTTTGATAAATATTTGTAAAATGTGATTTACTTTCAGGAGTAAACAAAATGCTGCACTGTTTTCTAAATTATAAGGAATACACTACTTGAAACCCTTTTTCAAGATGTGTTCATTAACTTTGAGAAAAAAATAAAAGACTAATATCTTATCCCACTGAAAACACAGGCAACCCCCCCCCCGACTTGTCAGGGCTTGCATTCTGGGTCATCGCTCGCTTCCGTGAAGTAGTGTGTAATTGAAAAAGCCTGCAAACACCCCATTTATTCCACCCCTGTTCACCCTGGGTCACTTCAGGGTTTGGTGATGTGCGCATGTGCACGATTGCTCACATATTGGTAGTGCCTAAAATGGGAGTTGTCTGTAGCACATCTGAAAATGTGTTTAAGACCAAGAGGGAAGAATACCGTTTCCTTGAAGTAACCTCGGCCACTTTTTTCTCAAGCATGCCAACACGCTTGCAAGAAGTGATCAAATAAATACATCATTGGCTACAGTTTGTGGGGTGGGGTGGGGTATAACTACGCAAGATAGTACATCAATAGCACGCCATAGTGCTTTTGTACGTTCTGGTTCCAATGCATAAATAAACCCCATTTCTCAGTGAATGTTATCTGACTAGTTAAGTATGTTACTACAAATACAGTATACCAAATCTCCAATAACCAATCTGATATTAATGGAAACATTTTGATTTTTTCCCATTTATGGAAAATTTATGAAAATTCACACCACTGGTAAGAGTTCAATCCCGTTTGCATGACCTGAGCAAGGGGATAATAACCCGCAGCTGAAAAGCAGGGCAATGATTGTGCTTAATCATCACAGCTCAAATTAGATATGTTATGCCCAACTCTGTACCCGATTGCCAAATGGGTGCTGCAGCTTGTGATCACTCAATAATCAGAGAAGTGTACTTTATACATGTTCAGAGGTGGTGTTATTTATTTACTTTTTTAATTGATTACCTAGCTTCCAATGCGGGCTGCGAGGCTGTCGGCACTTACTTCCCGCTTTAACAAAATCGATAGTTTAGTTATGCTATACTCATAGCTGTCAAGTCTCCCCTTTTTTGCAGGAAACTCCCTTATTCCATGCCGTTTCCCACTGCTATCCCTGATTTTTTATATCCCTTAAATTTCCCTTATTTCAAAGGGAATATTCCTCTCCCCAGGCACGTCTCTACCCTGTGGCGCCAGTGGCATGGGGAACAAGGGCAGGGTGGCAAGCTGAGTGTCCGGGAAGGAGAGTTGGAATCCGAGGAGAGCAGAGCTTCTCGCCCTCCGCAATCCTATAGCGCTGCAGAGGGAGGAGGAAAAGGAGGAGAGTCCACCACCCACCCACCTCCCCGCCTGCGCAGCTGGAGGACCATGCTAGGGAAAGAGGCCACGCTTCCCAAACTTCCTGCCCCACGTTCCTCAACATCCGGCTGCCGAGCGCGCGCCAAGTGTGAGGAGAGAGCCGCGTCAGAGACCCTTAAAAGTTCTCCTGGATCTGAAAGCGAGCTATCGTGCAGCGCAGGAGAAAAACACCGAGAGGTGGGCTCCGTGGGTTGCCCGTGAAGCTGCCTGGACCTTTAACTCCCACCCCACCCATGCCTCTTTCTCGCTCCATCGCCCCCCATCATCTTCGCAGGGACAGCAAGAGCCGCGTGGCTCGTCCGGGGAAGGAGGGGGGGCAAAGCAGGCAGAGACAGGAGGAGACGGCGAGGGAGGCTTTTTTTTGATGGGGGTGACGTAGAGAGCTTTCTCTCCTTCCTCCGGTGGGTCTCTAACCCCCACCCCCACCCCTAGATTTGTTCCTGGTGAGTTCTGGCACCTCTTTCTCTAGAAAAATAGCACTGGGAGGACATTAAGCATCATATTGTTTGGTCTACGTAGTAGGCAGAAGACCAGAGGCCTGCCTTAAAAGGAGTGGTGAGGGACTTTGTTGTCCCAGAGTGGTTGCAACTCAATGTTCTTCTCTGAGGGGTTGTCCACACTGGAGTTTAATGGGAATTTAAGGTTGCTTATGTCTCTGTTTATTTAGCAATGCCCTCATGATGCCCTTCCCCACTCAGCCCCTATCTCACACATTCTCACTTGTAAATCGGGTTTTCCCAATCTGAGAATAAGCCTAAAAGGGGGGACAGTGTGTGTGTTGCCAAACCAGTCAGGGCCGAAGGGATTGGGATGGTTCTGACAAGAGGAGAGAGGTGAGAAGCCGGTTGCAAATTATGGTCCCCCCCCCATCCTGCTTTATAGGTGTAGAGGTCCCTTCAGGGGCGTCGCTAGGGGGGTGCGGTGGGGGCGGTATGCCCCCGGGCGACAGGGGCGAGAAGCGGCGGGTGGGGGCGACAAGAGGCAGCCCCTCCCACCATTCCCACGCGCTGCCGCTCCCTCCGTCACCCTGGGAGCGGCAGCGCACGGCCCGACGACGGAGTGCGCCTGCACGCGCAGGCGCACTCTGTCATCGGATCGCCGCTTCCACAGCCTCCTTTTGAGCCGGAGAGCTTAAAAGCGAGCTCTTCGGCTTAAAAGAGGGCTGCAGAAGCGGCGCCGGCACCCCCGGAACCGCCCTGGGGGCGGAGCGTCATGACGTCACAATGTGATGTCACGACGCCCCGCCCCCGGGGCGTTTCCTTTGCCGCCCCGGGTACCGCGGAGCCTTACTCCGCCACTGTAGAGGTCCCTTATCCCGTAAGAGAGAACCTTTTGGGAATGGCACATGCAGAAAGAGAGGAGCGAAATCCATCCATCCATTTGTCCAAAAATAGCAGATCAAGAATAAATATTTGCTTTCCTTTTTATTGTATTGCCATCTGCCGGCCATTCCTTGAAACTACAGGCTGGGATTTAATCAGTGCCAGATTTATGTATAGGCTAAGTAGGCTGAAGCCTAGGGCCTCTAAATCTAGGGGGCCTCGCCAGCCCTCCCGCTCCCCAAGACTTCATGTGAGGGCAGGACAACTCGGGCCTCTAAATCTAGGGGGCCTCGCCAGCCTGCCTGCTCTCCAGTGCCGCAGTCTCCCCTCTCCCAAAATTGTAAACCCAAGACTTCATGCAAGGGCAGGGCAACTCAGGCCCAGCAACTATTAGACTCAGGGCTACCCAGTGGGGCCCAATTTGAAGCAGTGGGGCGCAACTTGATTTTTTTTTTTTTTGTAGGGCCCCAGTTCACACCCAAAGTCTGCAAAATCTTATAGATATAAATAAAATCCATCTAGATTGCCTTGGTGCAGGGGCCCCCTTAGGAGCGGCCCGCGGGGCCCAAGTTGGCCCAATTGCTCCAATTGCCTTAAGGTCAGCCCTGATGAGACTGTGTAGGGGTTGGACTGACAAGCCCTGCACCTTCTAGGTCCCTGATGTCACCATTCAGAGTACAGACTCAAGGACTTGTTATGGAAATAAAGGGGGGCACTTATTGGAAATCAGTTTTGTCACCTCTTCCCCCCAAACCCTGAGACAATGAGCCCAGCCACCTTTTATTCACAGTCGCATAAGCACTACACTACAGCATGGCCTGCACCCAATCTTGTTTTTGTACAATCTTGTTTGTCCTCAGTAACCAAAATTATATTATCAACGTATACAAGCAGAAAAGTTGTTTTCCTTCATTTGCAAGGAATCATACAAAACAAAGTGGCACTAATAAAGAAACGTTCCAGTGTGGCAACAGAAAGCAAACTAAAAATGCTTTTGCAGTTGATCAAAACTATCCAGCAATATCAAGTTATAGGAAAACTGGTGCTATTAACAGTAATCCTTCTGGTTGGTTAATTGGTTTGGCAACTTCCAGGCACATGATGTGTGATGCTAATTATTTTCCCCAAGAGTTAAATGATAACTGATCAGAGGCAGCTACCAGAGAGCTATGAGATTCAGGTGAGGGTCAGATGACTTGACAATCCCAGTAGGTGTATAAGAGGGTCAGATGACTTGTCAATCCCAGCAGGTGTATAAGAGGGTCAGATGACTTGTCAATCCCAGCAGGTGTATAAGGGTCAGATGACTTGTCAATCCCAACAGGTATATAAGCCGGCCTGGCCTGCCCGGGTGGGTTGGGTTTGCACATGTGCCCATAAATCTGTGGGTGGGTGGGAATTATCCCTCCGTGTGTGGTGCTGTCAGGAGGGGGTCGTGCAAATGCTGCGCGTTGTGCAGAATGGAAATATTTAGGTGCGATGTTCTATCCATGGATGCAGCTTGCAGAGGGGAAATTCGAGAGGGCGAGGGAGCATGGGTCCGCTGTGGGGAGCGGAGCGCATTTCTTGCGCACGGGTGCCTGCCTGCAGAAGGGATTTGTGCTGCGGAGCTGTTGTGGAAAATGCCTATGTGGTTGTGTTGACAGGTGTGCAAAGGAGGGGTGCAGAAGCTAAAGGTATCTGTCTATATGGCCTTTCCAAAGGCCAGGTTGTGCAGTCAGCTGGGGCCTGTAAAAAGCCAGGCCGGGAGCCACCTTAAGTTGAGGCTGCATAGGCCTTGTGGTGCATGTGATTCAGATTCTATTCAGTTGAACCTCTGGTTACAAAGTTGACATTTTTTTTAGCAATGCCCCCCTAGTGAGCCTTCTTTTGTTCACTTCTTTTTATTTCGAGGCAGTGCACACCTATGTTTGTGGAACTGCAAACCTTTCCAGTCATGTGTTACTCCAGTCAAATCCCACATATGAATGTGGGGAAAGATGATGGTGTGTAGCCTGGTGTAAATTAATTTGTAGCCTGGGGGGATTACCACGGCGTGGACTGTCCCTGAGAACCGTAGACTGTCCCCGGGACAGGTGAGGGTGCTGATCCCTTGTTTTCAAATCCGAAACTTAACAGCTATGGCTATGCTAAAAAAAACACCAAACATGGCTGGCTTTACCCTAAATATTTTTTTTATTGGCAGCAATTTCTTCCTGATGTTTAGCCATAGAATCACACGCAAGACGATCATATTAGGAGCTGCAGGGTGCGCGTCCGCTTCCTGCTCCTTTACCAGTGGAAGGAGAGATCTTTGCAAAGCCCCGAGACCAGCCTAGCAACCCGCTGCTCGCTGGGTACCCTTCCGAGGAGCCGGATTCAGGAGGCGGGCGCTGAGGAAGCCCAGCCCTCTTGGGCCGGGCCGGGGAAAGGGGTGCGGCCAGCGCCGCACAGGCTGCTGGGCTGGCCGGCGAGAGGAGGACGGGAGCGCGTAAAGGCGCACGGAGAAGCGGCGCCGGCGGCCTACGCGATCTAGAGAGGGAGAGGCCGGGGTTTGCCTTGGGCGAAGGTTAGTTCGTTTCAGCGGGCGCGTAATCCTGGCTCCGGGCTTTTTGGGAGCGCCTGCCTTGCGCGCGGCTGCCCGGAGCTCGTTCCAGGCTTGGGTGGACGTCCCCACGTGCGTCGCGGCCGCTCCCGTGGACACCCCGGGTGGCATTTCGGGCTTCGCAGCGCTGGATGGTGGGGAGCGAGGAGAGTCGGCTTGCTTGTGCGCCTCCACCGGCGACGGGTTCCCACGACGAGGCCTGCTCTTTTCCCCAGCCTGGGGAAGGAGCTGAGCTACAAACAGGGCCCGTGTGCGCGCAGCAGAAGGAAATGCTGGAGGTTCAAAGCCCAGGAGAGTTGAGATTTCTTTCCCCGGGGCGCTTGCTCGCTGTAACGCTCTCCGGACGTGACCTACACGTGTAGGTCAAACCCCGCGGTGCTTGCGGAATGCGGTGGTCGTGCGGTCTCTTTGGGGAGCACGGATGTACCGCTTGGGAGTGATGGGGGGAGTAATCCGTCTCTTTTCCCGCTTTAAGGCTTTCTTCGTGTGTGTTTTCTTGGCTTTGCTTTTAATGCACGTGAAAGCGGAGTGGGGAACTTCTCGGAACACGCAGGCGACGTGCTTAAGGGAGAAACTTGCATTTTAAATGCCCAGGGAGCTTTTTCCTGTTGGAGGTGGCCGGCGAAGAAGAGCTCCACGATGCGCTCTGTGCGCGCAGGTTTGGACCACGTGGAGGATGGTTTGATTGGCAGCTGAGAGTCCTTTACTGCAAATGCTCACGGAGGAGTGGCAAATGCTCGACTTTCCGATTCTTCAGGTTTTTGTTTTGCTTCCCTTTCTCACATGAGTAATACACAAGAGAAGAGTTCTCTATCTTTTTTTGTAGTATCTCATTTGTTAAAAGTGAGGCCAGGCTGATATCAGCCATGCGGCATCTCACTTTATTGGCCGAGGGAGCCAGCATACAGTTTCTTGTGTCATGTGGCCAGCATGAGTAAGCCGCTTCTGTCGAACCAGAGCAGCGCACGGAAATGCCATTTACCTTCCCGCCGGAGCGGTACCTATTTATCTACTTGCACTTTGACGTGCTTTCGAAATGCTAGGTGGGCAGGAGTTGGGACCGAACAACTGCCGACCTTCCGATTGGCAAGCCCTAGGCCCTGTGGTTTAACCCACAGCGCCACCCGTGTTTCTTAAACTTGGATCTCCAGCTGTTGTTGGACTACAACTTACATCATCCATAGCTAGCACGACCCAGTGGTCAGGGATGGTGGGAGTTGTAGTCCAACAACAGCTGGAGATCCAAGTTTAAGGTAAGGGTCCAGCAGCACAGTCTGTTTAGTAGGGCCGGGTAATAAATCGCCATACCATTGAGTACTGGTATTGAAATAACATGGTGATAAATGTTTGAACAAAGCAATATACCTGTGAACAAAAGGTGGACACCTTTTGTAATCATCTTTCCACTTAAAGCACAGCTAATTATTCAGACCCTGCTAACAATACAGGAGGGACCCCCCACAGCTAGACAAAGAGGCAAAGTAAACAGAGAACTGGAAAACACTTCTTTCCTCACCCCTGAAAAAAAGAGGGGGAAGAGTTTTTATTTTCATTTTTCGGTGGTGTTTATGTTGTTGGTTTTCCCTAAATAGCTTTCCTCTATATCAGAAAGGAAGGTTTATTATTATTGTTAAAATTATTATTCTTATTTAAAGGAGACTACCTTTTTGCTTACTTGCCCTCCCTCCCTTTGATAAAAATTGAAAATATATAAAAGGATGTCATATAGAGGAGGAGAAAGTTTGTTTTCTGCTGCTCCAGAGAAGCGGACACGGAGCAATGGATTCAAACTACAAGAAAGAAGATTCCACCTAAACATTAGGAAGAACTTCCTGACAGTAAGAGCTGTTTGACAGTGGAATTTGCTGCCAAGGAGTGTGGTGGAGTCTCCTTCTTTGGAGGTCTTTAAGTGGAGGCTTGACAGCCATCTGTCAGGAATGCTTTGATGGTGTTTCCTGCTTGGCAGGGGGTTGGACTGGATGGCCCTTGTGGTCTCTTCCAACTCTGATTCTATGATCCTACCTGAGGGGAAATGGTCACTGATCTCTGGTTCTAAAGCTGGGCTGTGGAACTTTTGGGAGGAGGGAATATGATGAATTATAATTCTATGTTTCCATTGAAAGCAATGTTGCCTCCCCCATACCCAGCCTTCACTGAATGTCTAGATATGGGACCATATCCACGGGCACTGAATGTCTCTGTGGCCCCACAGAACACCTGGAGAGGGCTTGTAAATGCGTACACAGGCGCCTTATGAACAGTCCATGTCACCTTTAAGAACGAGAGGTTGGACTAGGACAATATATATGTGGACTGTCCCTGGATTGAGGGACTTTTTCTTCTTTCAGGTCTCAAAAGTTCTTAACCTAGTTCAAGGTTGTCATCTGAACCAGCCCGATGTCGCGGTCAACCCATCATTTGAAAAATAAGACTTTAGAGCAGTCTTGCCCCAAATGGCAAATAGGCATCCCATTTTGGTGGTTGTAACCTTGAGCTATTGGGTGCCTGGCTTATATATCTGAGATTCTAACACTGTCAGTGTTCGAAATTGACCAGGCGCATTTTGCACCGGGCTATCGGCCACGTGCGCCCAAGTGAAGATGCCTGGGCGCCAGGATGGCGCCTGACATCACCACCTGGAGGTGCACACCTGGGGATCGTTGGATCTTGACTGTTTTCACACACTAATACCCACAATCCTGTAGAACTCCTATCAGCCATATCTTATCTACACAATTTCAGGAACCAAAATGCTATCAGGGTGCAGCCTTAACAGGAGCAGTGAGCAACGCTGTAGTTAATTGTTGCAGCTTGTCTTCACTTACCATACTTTTCTGTGTATAAGACGCCCCCTATTTTGTGGGGCTCAAATTTAAGAAAATGGGGGGAGATGGCACAGAGTTGTTGAGCTTTTTTTGAGGGGGGATTACCCTGGGTTGTTCAGCTATTTTAGGTAGGGTTGCCAAAAATCGTCCACTCGCACGCGTAGCAAAATCCGACTTTTGTCCCCTTTCCGGCAGAAGTTGACAATGTTCCGCCCAGTTGCCGCAGCGTCAGCCAATCAACACCACCCATTGACGCAGCAACCAATAACGTGCACAATAGCTGTTGACGGCCGCGGCAGCAACCAATCAAACGTCCACCCTATGCACTACCCATGTATAAGACGAAACCCATTTTTAGCACGATTTTTAGATAATGAAACTTAGTCTTATACACAGAAAAGTACGGTACCTCACCCCGTTGTCCTCCTCATAGTTGTGAAGGATGTTCTCATGTTATGAATGATCTGTGTCACTATTAAGAAAAAGGAAGTTGGGATAGGCTAGTATATATGTGGACTGTTCCTTGATAAAGTGACTTTTCTTCTTTTAAGTTCTCAAATTTCTTCATCCAGCTCAAGGTTGTCAGCCAGAACTTGCCAGGTGTTTTAACTGATAATCAGTCACAACCAGTCCATCCTTTGAAAATAATAATTTAGGGTTGTCTTGCCCCAAAATGGCAACTAGACATTCTGTTTCGGTGACTGTAATCTTGGTTTAAGGAGCTGTTTGGTGCCTAGTTTATATACCTGAGTTTCTAACACTGGCTCATGATTCTCTGCTGCCCAAAGGGCAGGGCCGGCCCACCCATGAGACAAGTGGAAGCGACCACCTCAGGTGGCAGGACCTGCAGAGGCAGCAGATTCCGAGGTAGATATTTATTGTCCCCCTTGATCCTGATGTAGATCTTCACCCGCACCTACTTCCCTGGCTGGGGGCGGGGGGGACTCCATTCTGCAGTTCGCCTCAAATGGCAAAATATATTGGGCTGGCCCTGCCAAAGGGTAACAGATAGCGCAATTTCTTATTTTCCTTAGGCACTACAGGGCAATGCTGGATGTCTTGAACCTGTGACAGGAGGTGGTTCAAATCGGAAATGTGGGGCATATGTTTTTTAGACTTGTTTGGAAATCAATATACATTTACAACAGTGTTCGATATATGCCAGGTGCATTTTGCGACCAAGTGAGGGTTCCTGGGCGCGAGGGTGGCGCCTGATGTTTCCGCCATCTGGCCTGGGAATCCTTGGATCTTGCCTGTTTTCACACACTGTCAAAAATTAAAGAATCCAAGAACTCTGGCCAGGCGGGAGATCAGTTTTAAAGTCTTCAAACAGTTTTATTAATATAGAAGCAAATTCCAGTCGAAATAAATTCCAGGACAAGGCCCTGTTTCGCTAATTCTTCCTCAGCTAGATTTTCATGGTCAAGGTGTTCCAATTCTCTGTATGGCATAATAATACTATAATAATAAAACAACTGTTTGAAGACTTTAAAACTGTTTTCACACTAGCAACACATCCTGTAGAATTCAACCTGTTATGTTTTGTCTGCACAATCAGAATCAATTTCAGGAGCTAAAAAGTCACGTTGGAAAAGCATTACTTTTGAGCCATCTGGCCAGAAAAAAGGGGGGGGACTAGGCATTTTGTTTTGGCAACTGTAAACCATTTGCCGCTTAGTTTATATATCTGTGTTTCCAACACAGATTTAATAGAAGAATGTTGTATAATTCACTAGAGGCACTTGCTGATAAAGTGGGGTCTAAACCATTTAACTGAGCCCTAGTGCTAAATGATGCGAAATGTTGCTCTGATTACAGGCGGCGAAAATGGCCGAAAACGGAGACAGCGAAAACATGTCTGACTTGGAAAGGAAGGTGTGTCAGCAGATTGAGGTATGAATATTTGTTGAGACTGGCATAGCATTAATGCAAAACGCCTGTTATAAACTTTGTGTAGTTGTCTTGGTTGAGTACTTAAAGTGAGGATTCCCTGCAGCTTAGAACTGTTTTATTGCTAATATCAGCCTGTATCAGCAAGATGTTTTGGAATTGGACTCTCCATCTGCACAGCTTTGCTGGCCGATCGCTGATAAAAGTACAATACTTCTTAAGCTGAATAGACTTTGGTAATAACAAAGATTAAAAACAGCCTTGAAAAGTCAGGCAAGAAGCTATGAAGGGTTCTGCAGCTGCAGAAATTCTCCGTTTGTTCTGATGAAGCAAGGGACAATATGCACTCCAGGAGATTGAGATGCAGCCCAGGAGATCTTGTCAGAACAATTTTAAGCACCCACAAATTGTGTGTCACAATTGCCTCACAACTCAATAATGTAGCTTCATCTGTGCTGATACTTTCCACCCATCAAGCTTCTGGCAAGCGGTTTGTAATATAAAACCATTGAGGGAACGGTGTTAAGGCATTTAAAAATGTTGAACAGAAACCCGGACGTTTTTAACCTGGCGCTCAGAATTGTGTGGCGTAAATTCCAATGGCGCTCTTAAGAAAGGCTTCGGGAAGCTCCTGTGCATGGGAGCTGACTTCTCGGTGCTAAATGAAGCAGTAGATTGTCCTTGGCTTCTAATATTTGTGTTGCTCTCCATACTTGCGTGATAGTACTATTTTGGCGACCACAACTTGCCACGGGACAAGTTTCTCCAGGAGAAGATAAAGCTGGACGATGGCTGGGTGACTTTGGAAACATTAATCAAATTCAACAGGTAAATCTATGGGTGCTTATTCAAAGTTAAAGGGAGGGAAAGTGGGGATGGGGGTTTTGTTGAGTCTTGTGAGTCCTGCCCTCATCGGCTCCTCTGTGCTCCATCCCATGTTTGGGACTACAACTCCCATCATCCCTAGCTAACAGGACCCAGTGGTCAGGGATGATGGGAATTGTAGTCCCAAAACCTCTGGAGGGCCGAGTTTGGGGGTGCCTGCTTTAAGGGGTTGTAGGTGAGGAGAAAACTACAGGTTGAGGAGTAAAACTACGTCTATGAGCTTCTTACACAGGGTGGATTTGATTTAAATCAAATTGATTTAAATCACTAGTCAGGAAGACTTAATTTAAATCATTTTTTTAACAGAAAGACTCATTCTTGCTGGTATAATCTTAATATTTACAACCAGATGAAGGTTTCATTTTTGGAATAATAAATTTTCAGAGTAGTTTTTACAGTTATATCAAAAATTACTGATTTGGTTATACTATTAGAAATACATAGACAGATAATTATGAAATTATTGTTTATATTTGGACAACTTTTCTGCTGTACTTTATTGGAAGGAGAAAAATAATCATTTCCTTAATAACAATTTAAACAATTTATTTAACTAAAACAATAACATTATAGCATATGTATCCATGTTTGTTAACTGATGTGGTTAAACATTGAGTTTTAGCACACATGAAAAACTTAAAACAAATCCTTATTTCCTGATGAATAGCCTTTGGACTATAATGTAACTTAAATAGAAAACTAACTTTAGAAAGATGTTTCCTCCAAAAGCATTTTATTTTTAAAAATCTGATTTAAATAAAAAGAATCCGATTTAAAATTTTTTTTAATCCATTTTTATTTTATTTTAAAAGATTTGTTTTTTATCCACCCTGTTCTTACGTGACCTTACTTAGGGATCCAAGCCATTATGTTCAGTAGAAGGTAATGGTTTCAGTTTTAAGAATTTGCGCAGCCTTTATATTTTTTATGAATTTAGTACAAATCCAATAAAAGCCACATTATCACAGTACCCAATTACAATCCAATTAAAAACAGAGCCAATTATTCAAAAACTGAATTGAACAATTTGAGGTGACTTCCTGTGCACTGGGTTTCAGGATACGAGGTTCTTATTTCTTTCTGCTTTCATAATCTTGATTAATCCATTTACAGCAGTTCCGATCTTAATCCTTTGTTTAACAGCCACGGGTTTCTTGACTTCCATTTGTAGTTGCAAATTTTTCAACTTTCGTTTCTGCAAAAGGAGTTTGTGTCCAATACGTTTCCTGTGTGAGATATTAATTTTCCATCTATTTCTTCATTTTTCCTGATATAATTCAATCGTAAAGGGCACCTATGTTCCACATTTTCACTCAGGTTGTATTTAGAAGAGACTTAATATACCGTAATAGATTTTTTTTTAAAAAAAAGACGAAAACAAACAACCTCTTTTTACCCACCTTTCTACCTTCCTTCCTAGGTTAAATCGCCTCACAAAAGACTTTGATGTAATAGTGGGTGCGTTGAAAAAATCAACGACTGAGCTGATGGAAATTAGCGAAGACAAAGCTAAAGTCCGAAGATCTCCAAACAAACCTTTGCCTGAAGTGACGGAGCAATATAAGAACGCGGTTAAAAGCAGATCTGTGTATATTGTAAGTGGGAACTATATGTCTTTTAATGCAACCGGATTTCAAACGTTCTGGTTTAGGGGACCTCAGGGCCCGGATTTAGGTCTGATGAGGCCCTAAACTACTGAAGGTAATGGGGCCCTTTATATGTCCAGCTGTCCTTTGTCAACAACAAATTGTCACTGTTTTTTGTGTTGAATATATGGTAATTTATGGACCTAATAGGTATCTAAAGCCATTTGCACATGCAGAATGTAGGCACCCTATATATAGAAATGAGCAAACCAGTGATATTTTAGGGAGCAGGCTAGCAGGCGGGGCCCATTACTTACATCATAGGAGCCTACACAACACAAAACACTGTTGCTGTATGTAGGTTTTATTTTATTTGTTTTTTATCTTACATTTTGGAAATGTACATCCAGGTTTTTTTCCTTTGAATTTTTTTGGGGGCCCCAAGAGAGTGGGGCCCCTAAGCTATAGCTTGTTTAGCTTATACGTAAATCCGGCACTTGGGGGCCCCTGTCCTGCATGAAAACCTCTTTGCCATTACTAAGGACACCCTGTGCGTTGCAAAGGATTCTGGGAAGCATATTGTAGGCCCTGGGCTTCGCTAGGCTCAGTGAATTGAAAATGCACTTTTCCCCAGGGAAGATCTACTATGAAAATAATGAAACTTAGACATCAGGGCCCCTAATCCCAGAGAAGCCCCAGCAGCGACTTTAGCCCACATTGCTTAAAAAAGCTGGGTCTAGTCGGTGCAAGATGAGTCGCACAACTCAAATTGATTATTTTTTGGTTGTATATATTTCAGGGTGGATTTGATTTAAATCAAATCGATTTAAATCACTAGTCAGTAAGACTTGATTTAAATTATATTTTTTTTTACAGAAAGACTCATTCTTGCTGGTATAATCTTAATATTTACAACCAGATGAAGGTTTCATTTTTGGAATAATAAATTTTCAGAGTAGTTTTTACAGTTATAAAAAAATTACTGATTTGGTTATACTATTAGAAATACATAGATTGTGACATTATTGTGAGGTTTAATAAGTTAAATGTTTGTATTTGGACAGCTTTTCTGCTGTACTTTATTGGAAGGAGAAAAATAATCATTAAAACATTAAAACATTAAAAAACAAAAAACCTTAGACTGAGTTTTAGCACACATGAAAAACTTAAAACAAATCCTTATTTCCTGATGAATAGCCTTTGGACTATAATGTAACTTAAATAGAAAACTATCTTTAGAAAGATTTTTCCTCCAAAAGCATTTTATTTTTAAAAATCCAATTTACATTTTTAAAAATCTGATTTTTTTAAATAATAAAAAATCTTTGACTTTTATCCATCCTGCCCCATATTATATTAACTGGTAATGAGCAGTTTAGCTGAAGTTGGCTAATTCTGCTTGACATTTGATTTTTGCTCGTCATGAGGGAGACTCTCAAATCTCATTCTTTACCACTATCCCTCCAGCTTACGGGTGTCGTTCACAAACCGGCAAGACTACGCCCGTGTAAATACCCTAAACGTCCCCAGATACATGTTTGCATAAATGTGTCTCTGAATATGAAGTAACTGACCAAATCCTCGATTTTCAGAAAGGTTTTCCACTGGATGCAACACTTGATGATATCAAGGAATGGCTAGATTGTAAAGGCAAAGTTGAAAACATTCAGATGCGGAAAACCATTCAGAAAGCGTTCAAGGTAACTCCTTTTCGCCGAAACTCTGCCAACTCTTTTTAATTATTATTTTTTCCTGTGGGGAATCTTCCACCGATCTAAATTAAAACACCTCCTTTCTTACCTCCTTCAGGGATCAGTATTTGCAGTATTTGACAGTGTCGAATCTGCCAAGCAGTTCGTTGAAACTCCAAACCAAAAATACAAGGACACGGAGCTTATTGTACTGTTCAGGTGAGTTATGTATTTGATGTGGTAATGCTTTGAGTTTATAAATCGTTACGAGTCACCCATTAGCTACCAGACCAGTGTGTTAGTATTAACAACATGGGGCCAGTTTACCTGCAAGTTCACTTTAACCCATATATGGTCACTTATATATATATTTTTATATATATATTTTAATTAATTTTTTACATATTTTTCCAAACACCACATAACATCTTTTCTTATCTTATACAATATTTTCAGCAACATCTAATGATTTTCAGTCTTCATCACTTAATCTTGCATTTCATTATTTTCACTATTACTTTTAATAATCCATAACTAATAATCCGTTCTCATAAATTTTCCCTGCAATACTTCATAAAGTCCTCCTTACAAAACTTCTTGCAGTCCTACAAGTGTAGTCAGTTGATTACAGTTGGTTTTCAAATAGTTTATGCCAATCTTCCAAGAATTTCTGATCCCGCCGGTTTCGAATTGTGGTGGGAATGCAAGAAAGTGAAAAGCTTCTGGGAAATGATATATAATGAGATGAAAAAGGTGTTGAAATATCCGTTTATAAAAAAAAAAAAAACCAGAAGCATTTTTACTTGGTATTGTAGGCGAGGATATTAATAGACAAGATAACAAACTGTTTTTATATGCGACAACGGCAGCAAGAATATTATTGGCACAGTAATGGAAGCAAGAACTACCGACGAAAGAGGAGTGGCACATGAAATTAATAGACTATGCAGAATTAGATAAGATGACAGCGAGAATTCAAAACCATACATTCCCACTTAAACTCTTTGATCTGCGGAGCTGTCGCTGTCGCAGAATACCTGATCCACATTTGCCAGAAATTGATCTCTTAGTGTGATGGTATCTAAACTTTGGAACTCCCAGCCTGTTATCACCAGGCAGGCATTTTCACTGTACCCATTTTGGTGCCTTCTAAAAACACTCATGTTTATACAAACTTATCCAGATATGTAGCATGTTTAAGTGGTTGTACTTAACAAATTTATTGGTTTTTATTCTTTTTGTAAACCACTTTGAGGTGTGTGGGCTTTTAAAAAAAAATTCATTTCATTTCACCTTTAATTTGTATACCGCATTCATTCCCCAGTATATTGCAGGAAGCTAGTTTGGTAGATTCGTTTGAATCTCTTTACTTCAGCAATCCAATCTGGCTTTGTCCAGATTCCTGGTAATTTCCCCTTTTACCCCTCTTAAAAAGAATAAAGACACAACAGTCTTCTTTTAAAGTAATAAGAAGTTTACCCTCATTCAGTTCATAGTTGGTTCCCCGAAGGCAGGCTTTAGCTTGGAGTTACAGAAGAGAGTTTGAGTTCATCCCAAATGGGAATGAGCTCACGTGCTGCTGGCTGAGAGCCAGCAGACAGCAAAATACATTAGTATCAGAAGAGAGCAGCAAAAGAGTCAAAGAGGAAGATGGCTGCATGACTGGCCTTTTACAGGGCCTCACAGGGTCATGCCCATCTACCTGGTCACACTCGGGGAGGGTGCTCTAGATAGGTGTGACAGGAAGTTCTCCTGGCTGGAGTAACACCCCCCTGTCTGTGTCCACTCTAGGCAAACAGGAAGTGTTGTACTTGACTGCTTATGTTACATCCCACGCCAGGTTGTAAAGGCAAGCTTTGATAGCCTTGGCAAAGGAGCCTACGATCAGGGCTGGACCTTTGCTTGTAAGTCTCTGGGCAGACGCTCTTCCTTCTAGTCCATTACACCAAATGCTAGAAAATGGGTCTAGGGGGGTCTTCTGTCTTGCACTGTCTGCCTGCCCTCTAGCATCATAGAATTGTAGAGCTGGAAGGCACCCCAAGGACCATCTGGTCCAAACCCCTGCAATGCAGGAATCTTAGCTATAAAGCATCCATGACAGATGACCATCCAACCTCTGCTTAAAACCCTCCAAGGAAGGAGAGTCCACAACTTCCCGAGGGAGATCTTTCCACTGGCAATGGTAGCGATTTCATAGAATCATAGAGTTGGAAGAGACCACAAGGGCCATCCAGTCCAACCCCCTGCCAAGCAGGAAACACCATCAAAGCATTCCTGACAGATGGCTGTCAAGCCTCTGCTTAAAGACCTCCAAAGAAGGAGACTCCACCACACCACGCTCTGACTGTCGGGAAGTTCTTCCTAATGTTTAGGTGGAATCTTCTTGCAGACTGAGGAATAGAGCACATTGGGGAGAAGAGTCTCATCGTGCTTTGAGGGGAAACAGATGGCCAGTTTTAATAAGAACTGGTTATTATTATTTTTTCTTGATCCAAAGCCAGTCTATCTGTCAACTAATTGGTCACCATTGTCTATAGCAGCACCAAGGCGGCGATTAGCTTGCTTCAAAGAACAGCCAGACATCTTGAGGATAGCTTTCATGTTCCTTCCGTTGCGTATAGCACCCCTAAATTGGCTTGCTTAATAAAATTACATATTCCGTGCAGGGATGATTACTTTGCGAAGAAGAACGACGAGAAAAAACGGAACAGATTGGAAGCGAAAGCAAAGGCCAAGCAGTAAGCGGAGACTTTTTAACTTTGCAATTATCATCTCCTCTTTGTTTGCCAGCAGTGCGCTCTGCTTAACTTCGCAATCCTTTTCCTTATTTTTTTGTCGCAGGGAGAAAGAGGAGAAACAGAAGCAAGCGGAAGATGCTGAAATGGTACATGCCCCTTGATTTCACTGACAGAACTGTGTAATCCACAGTGCCTCTGTTTCCCCCGTGTAATTTAGAAGGATAAGGTGGAAGAATAAAGACTTGAAAAGCAATTAGCTAAGACCAGCTTGAGTCTTCTCTCCTGGACCTGTTAAGAACAATAAAACAAACAGGAAATTTCCACCAGGGTTCTCCAAAACACACGACGCTGTTTAGGAATTACGCACTTGATTTCTTACACATTCTGGGAATGAGCTAGTAGTCGGCCCCAACACCTGTTCCCAGTGCGAGGGCTCAATCCTAGAGCATATGAAGTAAGTAGGAAATGCCCCTGAGCAGGTGCAGAGTGCATTTTCATCCCAGATACAAGTAACTGGCTGTGGATTGGGACTAGCTATAAGGAGGGTTTGCACAGGAACCTGAACGTTGACAACATTTCTTCTGCTGACAATGCCATGGTCGCAGGTTTGATCCCCGTACGGGACAGTTGCATATTCCTGCATTGCAGGGGGATGGACTAGATGATCCTCAGGGTCCCTTCCAACTCTACAATTCTATGATTTTTCTAGAAATTAAATCCTGAGTGCCTCATTCATAAGGGCTCTTCGCCTAGTGCTGCTGGAGGTATAGGAGACCTAGAAAGCAGTTCTCCTTTTTATGTCATTAGGTCAGCCTTGTATTTATTAACACCTTGCGGGGTAGACAAAAATCACCTGGAATTTCACTCAGACAAAGGAGCTGGCTGGAGGAGGAAGTGACTTCTCTTCCAGCCCACTTGGTAGAAGGATTTTTTTATTTAAAAAGCTAGTCAGCATTTTCATGCTAGTCGCAAACTTAATTAGCCAAGGCTACATTTAGGCCATACAGTGAAAAAGGCTGTTCTGACCCAGATGGGAGAAAATTGTCATGGAAAGGTTCGTAAGAGTTCTGTGGATAAGGCTAAAGGCAACAGTTTACCTTTTCAGTTTCAAGCTTCTTCCAAAAGTCTTTTGGGAGACTTAGAACTCAATTACCAGAGTGCGTCTGGGATTGTAATACCACCACCCCTTCTGGGGGATAATAATTTTTATTAATTTTCAATTGCAATCCAATAATAAACTCATTATAACAATGCCAAATTGTAATACAATGAATAATAGCAATCATTGAGGTGCCAAATTACACACGTGCTAGAATTGATGGTTTAGTGATTTACTTTGTTTCTGCGCTCCAGAATCTTACAAATTTCAATTACGCTCCAATCAGACTGGAGTGTGACACCCCTTCTCATACTAGTGTTCTGTGCTAAACTGGCTTTCCTGGAAGAAGCAGTGCCCCCCCCCCCAAATTCCAGATTTAACGGGATTATGGATACCTTTGTGTACATTGGGTGGGGGGAGATGAGCAATGCCAAATAAATTCACATTATTTGAAGTTGCGGTTGAAAGACTTTTGAGCGTATTGGTTTTGTGCTGGTACCACTATATACTGCAGGAAGGTGTGATCCAGGGTACTCTTGTCTTAACCGAGGTTAGATTGCTGGAGCATGCTTGGAAAACTGAACCTTAGAATAACGCCGCACATAGCTGGAAGCATGCAACTCAAAATGCGATGGCTATTAAGAGCCACCAACAGCACTATGCAGCCAACAGCACTGAAGGAATGTCCCACGTCAGGCGTTCTTTCATGACATCACAATCACATGGTGGAAGGGGGTGGAGCTGTGTTGTTTGGAGGTTGGGGAATGGGTCCTCCCAAAGTGTGGAAGGGGGGGGGGCAGGGCCATGGAGCCATTTGAGTGTGGAGGTACAATGTTGTGGCCCCCACCCGTCCTCCATGTGATTATGGTAGCATGAGAATCTGAATGGGGCTATTTTAATGGCCAGGAACTTGGGAACTCGCTAATGGTCTATCTACAAGCTTGATTCCCACATACACACACCTTGGAACGTTCCAAGTTTGCGTACTTCTCTTCGTCCAAGTGCTGGAGACCTTTAAAACCAACTCTTGCTTGAAGTCTTGTTAAATCCTGCAGGGTATAAATGTCTGTCCTGTCTAATGGAATCTTTTCCCTCCCCTTTTGTAAATGAAAGAAATCTCTGGAGGAGAAGCAAGGGTGCTTGCTGAAGTTCTTTGGAGACCTGGAAGATCAGACTTGCCGAGAAGATCTCCATGCCGTTTTCTCTGGCCATGGCGAAATTAAATGGATAGACTTTGTCAGAGGTGCCAAAGAGGTCAGACCCGGGGGTCGCTGCATCTGGCGAAATGTTAACGACCAAATGGGGCAATGTTTTCAGGTTCAGCTGCGCTCGCTGCCCGATACGATGGTGGTTCTTTTTGAAACGTATACACCAGGGACGTCCAATACTCACAGAATAAAAATCTGTGGGGGTTCAGGTCAAAGTTGTCGAGCTTTTCTTAGGGAGAAAGACAAAGTTGTGGAGCTTTTCTTAGAGGGGGTGGTAAAAAAAAAGAGCTTTCTTTAGGGGAGAAAGGGAAAAGTCTCTCACCAAAAGATCGCTCAGGAAACAATCAGCCTCACAGTGAAAATCTTATGTTCTAGCGATCATGCGCAAATGGAGGGCGGGGAGAGGGGGCGGGGCCAGATGCTCTTTTTTCCCCGCAGAGGGAAAAAAAGCCAGCGATCAACCTAAACCTCCCAGGGATCGACCGGTTGGACATCCCTGGTGTATATGATCTGCTAGTACTGAAAATCAGAATGGAAAACATGGCAGAAACATTTGATTCCTCCTATTCAACGCACTCTCATAAAACAGGGAGCATAAATTTCATTCATGCTTGCTAGACAGAGTGCTGAGATTGCTTCGCTTTATTCGAAGCAGCATATTAATAGGTAGAGTTAAAACTTTGCATTGCGGTGAATAACTAACAATGGGTCTCAAACCTAGGAGACCTGTGGCCTGCCTTAAAATGTTTTGCACTCCTACCAAACCCCAGCCGATGGTCACAAATGATGGAAGTTGCAGTCCGAACAGCACCTAAAGGCTGTTGACTTTTCCCATCCCTGCCTTAAACAAATTGGGTGGTATTTCAACTAAGATTTACTCAGAGTACACCCATTGAAATTAATGAGCGTGACAAAGTTAGGTCCATAAGTTTCAATGGTTCAACTCTTGAGTAATACCTCCCATGGATTTGCCACACGAGCGATGTCCCAGGAACCAGAGCTAGTATAAAACACCCCAGGAAACACTGGCAGCTGCTGGCTGAAGGAGCCACAGCTAGCTTTTGGAGGACTGCTTTATGCTCACAAGCTACTGGAACTGGTTGATTCCCCTCTGTAGTCTGCTATAGCATCTTCTCCTGGGAAAGAGATAATAGTTAAAAGGGCAGAGTTGTGGGTAGTGACCCGTGATCTGCTTTAGGAACATAGGAAGCAGTATCGTCTATATTGACTGGGATTTCAGACAGAAATTTCTCCCGGCCCTGGCTGGAGAGGGCAGTGGTTAAACCTGGGACCTTCTGTGGGCAAAATCGATGCTCCGGCACTGCGGCACGTTTCTTCGAGTCATAAGGTTGCCCTGTCCCACTTGGGCATCAAATGAAAAGTACTTGGAAGCCGAGCGCCTTTGAACTTGGAATGTTCCACCTCCCGACGGATCGAAATCCAGAAGTGATTGTTCCGGTTTCTGAACGATTTTCGGAAGCTGGACGCCCAGCACAGCTTCTAATCAGCTGCAGGAAGATCCTGCAGCCAATTGGAAGCTGTGCTTGGTTTTCGAACTGTTCCGGGAGTCAAACGGGCTCCCAGATCGGATTAAATTCAAAAACCAAAGTACGACCGTAGTGGCTTATCTCAGTTTTTCACAATAATAAACACATGCTTTTTTCATAAAAGCACCAGTTTTACGCCAAGTGCATAATGGCTTTCAGGTATGAAGACACAGATGAGCACAATATAAAAAAAGAGTAAAACTGTAATGTAATTATTATATAAGCACCTGATAGCATTTAGATAGGACGCAGGTGGTGCTGTGGGTTAAACCACAGAGCCTAGGGCTTGCTGATCAGAAGGTTGGCGGTTCGAATCCCCGCGACGGGGTGAGCTCCCGTTGCTCGGTCCCTGCTCCTGCCAACCTAGCAGTTCGAAAGCATGTCAAAGTGCAAGTAGATAAATAGGTACCACTCTGGCGGGAAGGAAAATGGTGTTTCTGTGCACTGCTCTGGTTCGCCAGAAGCGGCTTAGTCATGCTGGCCACATGACCTGGAAGCTGTACGCCGGCTCCCTCGGCCAGTAACGCGAGATGAGCGCTGCAACCCCAGAGTCGGACACGGCTGGACCTAATGGTCAGGGGTCCCTTTACCTTTAATACCACTTAACCTCTGTCTGAGTTGTATTACATGTGGCCAATACAGGCCTAATACCGCAAATACTGCTTGACGATGTCAAGATTTTAATTGTATGGTTGTTCAAGGCTTTGACTTTTTAAAGGAGCTATGGTTTTGTTATCTGTTTACTGTGTGTTCATGCCACAGCCACACCCCAGCAGAACCATTCTTCCATAAGCTACTACATGTGCACACCTGTTATACACCACCACATGCCCCGATATCTGTGAGCTATCGTGATAGATAAGTGTGCAAGGTGTGAATTTGGTGCTTTTCTGAAGAATTGCATGACACGTTCAGCTATGCTGTTGCAGCGCTAGAAAGGAAATAGGAGCACTTAACAGTGAGCTGCCTTAAGAGGGCTCAGAGGAGTGATCGGTTATGTTCCCGGGCAACTGGTGTCAAATAGACTGTTCCAACAAACCTAGTTTAGGCCGAGGCCTCGTGGAAGTGCTTGGCCTACATCTTCCTTGCCGTTAAATCCGTTACGACTCGGCGGCAAATTTTAGCTATCAAATCGCCACCTCCGCCGTCTCTTCTGACCGCAGGGGAGCCATAGAAAGAAAACGTCTGAGCGAACGGTTGCGTATTGATGTCACAACCTTGCGTTTCTGCACCCAGGGAATCATCCTGTTCAAGAGCAGCGCAGAAGATGCGCTGGATAAAGCCCAGGCGGCAAATGATGGGAGCCTGGAGCTGCGAGGCAGAGAGGTTACGTGGGAAGTGCTGGAAGGAGACGCGGCGAGAGAAGCGCTAAAGAAAATCATGGAGGGGCAGCAAGAACTGTTGAACAAGAAGAAAGGAAAAGGTGACGTTTTGCCTTGATTTCCCCCCCCCCCTTCTTTCATTTAGTTTACCTTCTTGGAAGCCTTATTATGTGGATAGCGGGTGTTGAGCAAAGCAGTGGGCTGCTTTTCTCAAGTAGGGTCCCAGTCTGGGGATCTGCATCGGAAACGTTTCTGGACTCTTTGGTAGCCCGCAGAAGCCATGTAAGGACACAAAGATGAGTCCGGCTGGATCAGACCTGGGAGCCATCTTGTCCAGAAATGGTTTAATGCAGCGGTGGACCAGTTGCCTTTGGGAAACCTGCAAGGCAGACATGAGGGGCAGGCCAGTGCTGGAATAGCTCAGTTGGCAGAGCATGACTCTCTTAATCTCAGGGTTGTGTGTTTGAGCAAAGCATACCTGCATCTCAAGGGGTTGGACTAGATGACTCTTGTGGTCCCGATTCTAGGAATGCTGGAAGAGCAGCAGTGGGGCGGGGCTTTGGAGGGGATTGCAAAACTGGTGGTGAACTGGATTGTGCAGCAGAGGGGAAAGCCTATGAAATAAGATCGTGCTGGGTCAGTGAGAGAGCGCTTGGGATGTAATCTGAATTCCGCAACTGATTCGCACACCTCATTGCTCGTGGTTGGATGGGCAGACTAACTCCACCGTGCGTGGAGGGGATGCACAAGTTCTGCCTGCGGGGTTTGATCTATGAAGGCTCACTGGCCAGATGCTTGGGGAGCGTTGCACATGCATATGCTTTGCAGAAGGGTCCAGGGTTCAAGCAGGGCAGGGCAGGGCAAAAGTGGAAAACCGCTGCCTGTCAATATTTGGCTTAGATGGATAGTTGAGGTTGTAGCAGGCAGTTTTATTATCCTCTTGAGATGCATTGCAGTAAGCCCCTAAAGCTGAAGCGGCCTAAGACATGCGTTTTCTGCCTAACAGGCCGCAAAGGAAAAGGAAAAGGTGGCAAGGGACCTCAAGGTACACAGGACAGGAAAGTGAAATTCCAAGGCAAGAAAACGAAGTTTGAGAGTGAAGATGAAGAAGAGGGTGAAGACGAAAGCGCAACAGGTGAGTGGTTTCCTTTATTAGAACAAGATTCTGAATGCATGAATTGGGTTTAGTATCACATACATACTTTCAATACTGGCTGGGGGGTTTTCTGGTTCCAAATGCAGCTTCCCACTGCAGAATAAAAGGGCTAGTTAACTCAGTTATCACATACTGTAGGTTGAATTTCTTTGCAGAACTGTCTACCCGGAGACAGGCAAAAATAGTGCTGTGCAATAGCAGCTCCAGCCAACCTGATCTTTCAAGGAGCTTTTGCTTGACGGGGCAACTAATAAAAAGGCAGTGTTAGAAAAATTACATCCACGAGAAAGCCAGTACGATTGGTAGTTCCAACACCAAAATACTCTCCTAGCACCCTGGGCTGTGTTTAGCATCCAGCTTGTTCAGGCTTTTGCAGCTGGGGGGAGATGGCTGATCGGTCAAAATAGGCTCGGAGGCCTCTGTTACTTCAAAGTAGTCACTTGCAGCTGAATCTGTTTCACCTTGAACAGCTGTAGGTCAAAGGGGAGAATGGCTGTCCGAGGGTCACAAGCATTCCTCGATATTGTTCCACCCAAATAACGTAGCATAAGCATTTGGTGTTGTTCTGAGAGAGACACCAAGGACTGTTGCACAAAAAGTTTCAGTAATACTTGTTTTATTGGCAGAGGTATGGATCTGGCTGTTTTATAGATCAAATACTGAGTGAGCTCTTGGATGTTTTTTTAGGGGCAGCGAGTCCAAAGAAAAGACCACTCGAAGAGGCTGAGAAGGAAGAGCCTGCCCGCAAACAGCTGAAGACAGAAAATGGAGCTGGAGACACAGAATAGTACTCCAAAAAGCATTGAGGGTTTTGTTTTAAAGAAACAAATGATTTGTTTTCAATCATTCCTCCGTTCATCCTGTTTTCTGAAAGAGAATCTAATAAAATCGACTTCGATGTCCACCTGCAAAAGGGGATAGAAGAAAGAGTTACATTTAAGATTATTTCTTTGGGATTTTTTTTCTTTTTTTAAAAAAAACCATACCTTTTTATAATAGCTATTTGAGTGAAATCGAACTGTGTTGTCCCTCTTAACATAAATGGGACTTCCCTTTCCTCTATTCTCCCCTTACAACCCCCCTGCATGCGCCCCCCCCCAAAAAAAATATGCTCTGGAGGATTGGGGGCAGGGACTGTGGCCTGGATAAAAGCATAAATGTTTGTTATACAATGCGCCAGGAGTTGGCAGCCTTTTCTATTAGCTACAACAGAATGCTCTTTTCGAGACTAATTTCAGCAGTGGGGAAGGGCAGGGCAGTGGATGGCGTGGGTACCAGGGCTTCTGCAGGAAAATCTCTGCCCATGGGCACCATCTTGGTAATTCCTGGGCCGAAGGGGAAAGGCTCAAGAAAACTGAACCACCCTCATTCAAAACTTATGTACAAAAGTTGTATTTAGTATATACCAAATAAACTTAGTGTGCTTCAGCGTTGGAATTCAATGAATTATATCGCATTAAGTTTCAGAAGTGGAACAACAGGTGTTACCACCGTCTTGAGTTTGATGGGAAGGCGGGCTTAAATAAAGCAAAATGTGTACAGTTACCCGACTTGCGTGATTTGCCTATGCTTTCGTTAAATAGCTGCCTTCGAATTTCATTTGCTTTTTCTGTTTACCACCCCAATAGGAGTTGGGTCGTGTGTGTACCTGTAAAAGCCTTTCTTGGCATCCCTCAAGCAATCTGTCATTCAAGTTGCTTTTTCTTGCTTTGCCACATGGGGTTTTTAAAATCGAGATGGGGAGGGTCAAGAGGAAACTGCCATTTTTTATTTTTATTTTTGCCCACCAGCCACGTAGAGCCCCTTAGAGAGGCTTTTTTTTCCAAAATGGGGGAGAGAAGGAACAATAAGGGCCACCTTGCTTGCTCTGTTACTGCTTGCCTGCCAGCGGGGAGTTGCTTAGTACTGCAGAGGCCCTTTTAAAAAAAATTGTGGGTGGGGATAACCCTGTGTATGTGAGAGAGACGGGGTGTGTGTGCATGTTGAGAAAATAGGTGGGTGTATCCACCTTGTATATTTTTGCTTCTACTTGAATATGGTGCTTCCTAGCAGCAGCACTTGTGTGTGAAAACATCAATATGGTGTAATCTATAATCTGGACCGGCAGGACACAGCTGACTTCATGCTCTGTTAGTAAACAGAGACTTGGTGTAATGTTTACCTGAATCTCTGCTGGCCAACACTTAGGTTATACCACCTGCTTGCACCACTGCCAAATTGTTTAGGGGGATGTGTACCTGTACAGTGGTACCCTGGTTCTCAAACTTAATCCGTTCTGGAAGTCCGTTCCAAAACCAAGGCGCGATCTCCCATAGAAAGTAATGCAAAACGGATTAATCCGTTCCAGACTTTTAAAAACAACCCCTAAAACAGCAATTTAACATGAATTTTACTATCTAACGAGACCACTGATCCATAAAATGAAAGGAATAAACAATGTGCTGTACTATAAACTATAAAAGGTGCTACTGGAAGGAATTTTTTATTTTATTTTGTATAAACAGCATTGTAGGTGATTAAAATTAAATGATAAGTCATTGTTTGGAGTCAGCTGAACTGGGTTCCACACAGTCACAAAAACAAATTACAGTGGTGCCCTGCTAGACGAATGCCTCGCTAGACGAAAAACTCGCTAGACGAAGGCATTCGTTTAGCGGAAGGCTGCCCCGCAAGACAAAGTCTATGGGGCTGCCTCGCAAGAGGAATTTTTTTTCTTGTTTCTTTTTTACATTGCCGCTTCGCTAGACGAAAAACCCGCTAGACGAAAATACTCGCAGAACGAATTATTTTCGTCTAGCGGGGCACCACTGTAAGAAGTGAAAAAGCCTCAAATACAAAAACGCAAATAGCAAAAACAAAAGCACGAAACTATCCGTTCCGGAAGTCCGTTTGACTTCCGAAATGTTAGGTGCAGGTGCCCCAGAAACGATAGCCGATGCCACATTGGACGTTCGGCTTCCAAAAATTGTTCAAAAACCGGAACACTTACTTCCAGGTTATCGGTGTTTTGAGACCCAAGGTACCACTGTATTCATAATCATGTTCAAAATAGGTTTCATGTTCTACATTAGAGTTAAGTGGCTTCTAGGGCTGAATCATTCTTAAGGTCTCTGCTCCCACGGAGTTGATTCTCGGGATCCTGATTTCTGTTCCCGGATCCAGCTTTAGTGCCCGAACACTTCAGTCACAGAATACACAAAACGCCTTGCCTAAAAGGTTTTCATACATCGTCCTAAGCGTGTGGTTCGGTTAAAACTACGAAGTGCCTATATTCATTCTGGCTCAAGAGCGACGTAATACTTGCCGATTTCTTCTTGTGAAACTTGAACGAGGCTGGTAGGTCGTATCTCAGTTCTGAAAACGAAATGAGTAAACACATTAAGCTGTAATGGATGGTATCAGGCAATTATGTCTCTGGGTGTAAATTGCAAAAGCATTAGGGAATAATGAAGCGAAAGCAGGTTAAGTGGAATCAGTAAGAAAACACAGGTTTGCACAGACGAAATGCATTTTAGATACACGGCCTGTTTTTCCAGGGCCATCAACCATCAGCTGCTGTGTGCTAAGGATTCTGGGAGAGGGAGGCAGGCAGGTGAAGGCGACAAAGCCTGAGCTAGATGAACAATGCACTCGCCACAAAGAAGGACCCCCTACCACCTGCTGCCCTTGAGGAAGGTTGTCGCAGGCTTGTTAAGCATGCTGCATTTTGTAAAAAAGCATTTTGATATTTGTAAGCTGTCTTGGAAGAATCTATCCCAGTGTTTCCCAAATGTCTCCAGCTGTTTTTGGACTACAATTCCCATCATCCCTGACCACTGGTCTTGCTAGCGAGGGATGATGGGAGCTGTAGTTCAGAAACAGCTGGAGATAAGGCAGGATATAAATTAAAATAAAATGGATATTGGAGGTCAGGGACATTATTTGTCTTAAGGTTTGGATGGTGTGGGGGTGGGGAAACTACACTATTGGACAAGCAGAAAATCACCTGGATCTACTTCTAAAATGCAATTTAGAAGATTAAAAAAATTGCTCTTATTTAACCATACTTATTTCCCCAATAGCCAAGTTCTCAAGGCAGCTCAACCGGAAAAAACAAAACCTTAAACTGGCTCCTACATTGTATGTAATGAAGTCAGCATTGTTGCAGCTCTTACAAAGTGACTTTGATAATAATAATAATAATAATAATAATAATAAAATTTTTATTTATACCCCGCCCTTCCCAGCCAAAAACCGGGCTCAGGGCGGCTAACACTAATTAAAATCACAGCAAAAACATAAAAACAATCAATTTAAAATACAGATTAAAATACAAATTTAAAAATTCAAAATTAAAACTGCAGTCTCATTTTCAAATAGCCCACCAATAAAAGAATGAAGCATAACTATCAAACAGAAACCAACCCAAAGGCCAGGTGGAACAGCTCCGTCTTGCAGGCCCTGCGGAAAGATGCCAAATCCCGCAGGGCCCTGGTCTCTTGTGATAGACTGTTCCACCAAGTCGGTGCCAATACCGAGAAAGCCCTGGCCCTAGTTGAGGCCAACCTAGCATCTTTGGAAGCAGCTCTTTTGAGTTTCATGTTTTTGGGCACAACCCAAGCACAGTCAAACCTCGGTTCCCAAATGCCGAAAACCCGGAAGTAAGGGTGTTCCGGTTTTCAAACGTTTTTCAGAAGCCGAACATCTGACGCGGCTTCTGCTTGAATTGCAGGAAGCTCCTGCAGCCAATCGGAAGCCACGCCTCGGTTGTCGAACATTTCAGAAGCCGAACGGGCTTCTGTAACGGATTACGTTCGACAACCGAGGTTTGACTGCATTAGGCATAACCTGTGTTTCCATTTTTTATTAAATTCAAGTTGCCCTTCCTCACAGCAGCCTCCCACCCAGCCCAAACCTTCAGCAAAGGGAACCATGTGCCTTTAAGGCTGATCTAAACAGTCAGCTCTTACCTGCTAAAACCTCCATCTTCACGTTCCATTCGTCTGCTTTCTTCTGGATATGCTAAGCATGGAAGAAATGCAAGGTGTTTAGTGGTCACCTTGACAATCGGCAGAAGAACCCTAAACACTGACAGCTGTAATGTAGCTGGTTGTGAAATTACGTTCCAAAGTTGTGATCTTTGTGTCGCTAGAGCTCCCACAAGTTCTGACCCACTCAGTTCCTATAACGTAGGTGGAAAGAAGACAGACTTTCTGGAGATGTACCTGTCGGGTCGAAGTCTTGTGCAAGGAATATACGGCTGTTCTTGCCAACTGCAACGCTGTCTTGAGAAAAGCCATATCCATGCCTAGGAAAATACAAGTGGTTGTTAAGTTTCAAATCGCCTATTGAATGAGCCAAAGCAAAACTTGTTTTACTGAAACGGGTAGCATGCTAGCAATCTTGAAAGGTGCGATGGCCAACATTAAATTGATTTTAAGCTTTGTCCGTCAGCATTAAGTGAAACTTGATAACTTTTGGAAAAACGTTTTGTTGAAATTTGGGAGCCAAATGTGTCTCTTCCAGGTTTTCAGCATTGAAAGCCTAATTAAACAGTATATTTGAATATTCAGCTTCCCTGCCCGAGCAGAGTAAATATTTTAGCTGCCTGTTCCTGTCTAACATCATGCTTTTAGTTACAACCTTAAACGAATTAGTACATCTTTCTGCAATAGGTGACAGGCCTTACTGACGAGTGGGAAGGAACAGAAGCGATATGCCTAAACTTCAGTAAGACTTTTGTCATTTTCAGATGACTTACTCTGCCCCCCCACAACAGGGAAAGTTTTGCCCCCATTTAGGTGACTACAATGTACTGGATCATGTAGTAACAAAATAAAAATTCCTTCCAGTAGCACCTTAGAGACCAACTAAGTTTGGTATGAGCTTTCGTGTGCATGCACACTTCTTCAGTATCTGAATCTGAAGAAGTGTGCATGCACATGAAAGCTCATACCAAACTTAGTTGGTCTCTAAGGTGCTACTGGAAGGAAATTTTTTATTTTGTTTCAACTACGGCAGACCAAAACGGCTACCTACCTGTAACTGGATAAAGTAGTATATGCTTGGAAATATTAACAAGCAGAACATCACAAGCATACATCCTAAATCTAGTGCTAAATGTAGAAAGAAAGTGAACACATTTGAAGAACAGAAGGAATTGGGTTTGCACAACCTGGGAGGAGAGCAAAACAGGATTGGTGATATGCGTCTTCCGATACATGGAAGATGCATAAGGATAAACCCTTATCATTAACACCACACATGCAGGCTAAAAAAAATTGCACTAGACTTTAGAAATCGCCCACCCTTACACAGTCCAAGAGTAAGTACTGAAAGAAATTGCCAAGAAAAGTAATTACAAAACATTTAGTTTGTAAAGCTAGTTGCTTTATCACTGGAAATAAGGGTGCATCATTACCAACCTTTATTGTGCTTCGTTCCAAAGGGAGGGTTCATAATGACTGTATCAAAGGTTTTTGGCATTCTGTCAGACAAAGAACACACATTGCACTGGACCAAATCAACATTTGTCAGCTCAAATTCTTCAGCGTTCTTGCTAAATACTTCCAAGGCATCAGCATCTATGTCAAATCCTATACATAACCTAGAAAAGGGGAAAATGAAAAACAGTAATTACAAATATGTTGATGTTATTCCTGGTATAGGTAAAGGGTAAAGGTAAAGGACCCCTGGATGGTTAAGTCCAGTCAAAGGCGACTATGGGGTTGCGGCGCTCATCTCGCTTTCAGGCCGAGGGAGCCGGCATTTGTCCACAGACAGTTTTCTGGGTCATGTGGCCAGCATGACTTAAACCACTTCTGGTGCACGGAGGACCGTGACAAGTGCCAGAGCACAAGGAAATGCTGTTTACCTTCCTGCTGCAATGGTACCTATTTATCTATTTGCACTGGCGTGCTTTCAAACTGCTAGATTGGCAGGAGCAGGAAGCTCACCCCGTGGCGGGGATTCAAACCTCCGACCTTCTGATCAGCGAGCCCAAGAGGCTCAGTGGTTTAGACCACAGTGCCACCTGCGCCCTATTCCTGGTATACGTGTACTGTGAAAGAATGCTCAATACTAGCCTTCGTGAAACTATGAATAGCCTTTCTGTAGAAGGTAATACAATGGTGCCTCAGGTCAAGAATTTAATCTGTTCTTGAGGTCCGTTCTTAACCTGAAACTGTTCTTAACCTAAGGTACCACTTTAGCTAACGGGGCCTCCCGCTGCCACCGCACAATTTATGTTCTCATCCTGAAGCAAAATTCTTAACCCGAGGTACTATTTCTGGGTTAGCGGAGTCTGTAACCTGAAGCGTCTGTAACCCGAGGTACCACTGTAATGGATTTGTATTGAAGACTGGGTGCGTAAATGAATGATTACCAAGATGCAGACCAGTAGCGTGGCGTGACTTTTTTTTTTTTGTAGGGGAACAGTTAGGGCTAGAAGCGCCAGCTTGCGAAAGCAATTGGGGAGGGGACATCATGTACATGAGCATCGTGCCTCCCCCCCTAAGCCGGGCAAGAGCTTCCTGGGCTTTGAGGAGACGCCAGGGCTCTGAGAGGATACTGGAGCCCTTTTGCCTCTTTCCAAAAGCAAGGCAGGCTTGGGGAAGGCGGTGGGAAGGCTATTGGACCCATAGGAGCATCACACCAACCTCCCTAGGCTGGGCAGAAGCTTCCTGGGCATTGGGAAGGTGGTACCAGGGCAACATTTAAGGAACTAGCCTAGTGTCCCCAGTCCAATGACCGCACACCACTGATCCAGACAATAAGAAGACAATTTTCCCTGTTGCTATGTGACTTTGTTCTAGGAAGGCTAGCCAAACTATGCACCCTGTTCATTTAAACATACGAGTCATTACCCCTTACCAACCTAATGTGTCTTTACAATGCTAATCTTCAAGTCACCTGAGCAACTCAAAAGTGGGTGTAAGGTTGCACATTATAAAAACCTCAATAAACTAAGGATGTCAAATGTTTTCTTCACAGGAATGACTTTTGTGAATTCCTTCATGTGAACGCTTGGAATACAGGAGAGTTACTCTATGGCTTTAAACTCCAGTGTAATTTTAGTACTGTATTGTGAAACAAGCTGGCAACAGTTTAAGCTGTGCAATAATGGCAGCATTCAGGTGTAGCATACGTCATGGTTATGATTTCTTTAATCGTACTGTGCATAAACTATGTTCTGCCACAGCAGCTCGTCCCATAGTTAAGTGGCTAAATAAACCACAAAGGAGCTGCCTTAGTAATACTCCTGAGCAAGCACTTGTAGTTTGTGTCTCTCCAAATTCCAATCTAAAGGTTTTCCAATTGTGTTATGTGTCAGAAATAAACCGTGCTGGTTCGGATGTAACACTAAGCCAAGGATTGGTCTTAATTTCTCCACTTGACTAAGGGAGGAGCAAAGATGGAAAACACATGAGTATTGTGCACAGTAAACAAACCATACCCTGTGGCTTAGTGTGGCGTTTGAAGGCAACCAGTGTATTTAGGGATACACATTATATTCACAGCAACAAAGCATGGCTAGACTGCATCCCTACTCAGCAGTGTATCCAATTTATGCCTGCAGTTTTCAGATCAATATGGATACAAGCCATTACTCAGCAGGTCCCAGGTTCAATCCCCAGTATCAATAGGTGGGACTGAAATGTCCCCAAACTGCAACTCTGCAGAACCACTTCAATTCACTGTAAACAATACTGAGCTAGATGGACCAATGGTCTCACTCAGTATTAAAAGGTAAAGGGACCCCTGACCATTAGGTCCAGTCGCGGACGACTCTGGGGTTGCGGGGCTCATCTCGCTTTATTGGCCGAGGGAGCCGGCATACAGCTTCCAGGTCATGTGGCCAGCATGACTAAGCCGTTTCTGGTGAACCAGAGCAGCGCACGGAAACGCCATTTACCTTCCCGCTGGAGCAGTACCTATTTATCTACTTGCACTTTGACATGCTTTCGAACTGCTAGGTTGGCAGGAGCTGGGACCGAGCAACGGGAGCTCACCCATCGCGGGGATTCGAACCACCGACATTCTGATCAGCAAACCCTAGGCTCCGTGGTTTAACCCACAGTGCCACCTCACTCAGTATTAAGGGTGGCGCAGAGCCTAGGGCTTGCCGATCAGAAGGTTGGCGGTTCGAATCCCCATGACGGGGTGAGCTCCCATTGCTTGGTCCCAGCTCCTGCCCACCTAGCAGTTCGAAAGCACATCAAAGTGCAAGTAGATAAATAGGTACCGCTCCGGCGGGAAGGTAAATGGCATTTCTGTGTGCTGCTCTGGTTCGCCAGAAGCGGCTTTGTCATGCTGGCCACATGACCTGGAAGCTGTACGCCGGCTCCCTCAGCCAGTAACGCGAGATGAGCGCCACAACCCCAGAGTCGGACATGACTGGACCTAATGGTCAGGGGTCCCTTTACCTTTACCTAATGCACATGTATAATAGGTCCAGGTCCTTTAGTATAGGTCCAGATCAGGATGCTAGCCTTTAACGTAAAACCCTTTCTAAAACTTTATTAACTGCACTTTTATAGGTTGATTGGCTTCATCAAGGCTTTCTGGTTACACACTTTTATCATTTTTCAGAAATACACCCAGTATCTGCACCCATTATAGGAAAGCAAGAAACCCATTGCTGTAAGAGACCTACCCTGCTCCCAACATGGCACTTCCAATGCTCAACACACCACAACCGCACCCAAGATCTGCAACAGTCTTGTTTTCAATATCACCAAAAGTATTGTGAATTGTATAAAGCATACATGCTAGATGACAAAAACAAAGAAATACAGGTGACAGGTTCCGGGCAAATACAAAACAATACTGTAAGGCTGGAATGAAATGCAGGCCTCTAACCTATCCCCTTTCCACCAGCTGAACAGTTTCCTATTAAGTCCAAACATTCCCAATGTACCAGCCAACTTTATAGTGGGCAAGGTCAGCTAAGAAGACTAAAGTAAATATATTTGCAAGACAGGTTGTAAAAAATCCAGGTGGCTCAAGCCAGTGATTAGCACTGAAGGACAGAACAAGTCAAACAAGAACGTGTTTCTGTTCATGACCCCAAAATATGAGAATTATCTTGATAGCATGTGTTCTTCCACTAAAGAGTTTCGAACATGGACTCTTGCTTTTCAGAGGAGTGCAACAGCATAACAATTAGATAGTCATAATTCAATATTCACCATCAATTAGCAACTTAAGCTCCAGGGATACAAATTAAGCTCTAAACTTCCTTGACAGCCCCAGGAGAAAAATGTTTTACCCACAACCTAAAGCTTGTTAAGTGTTACCTTGAAAAAATGAGAATTTTTGCTGGGCACGTGACTTAAATTTAATGCTAAATATACGTGATTGCTAAATACATCATTCACACCAACAACCATAGGTTCTAGAATGAGGGTGCTTTCTTGAATTAGCTTGTCAAGTGTTTGCAGAATAGATTTATAGGGTTGTAGCCAAGTCACAGTAAATCCATTTAAATCTGTGGACTTGCTAGTCATTATTAACTTATCCCTTTTGTTTTCAATAGGTCTCCTCTGAGTACATTAGCTATAATCCATACTGTTAAGGAATAGAAAAAATATTGAGATTTACCTGCAATATGTGGTCTTGTTGGATATTGCTCAAGTAGAAGCTTTGGATTCTCAAAATCATCAACTTGTTGAAGATTGCTCTCTAGTTCTTTAAGTTTTAACTTCTTCATGTTTACAGTTTAAGCTTGAAGAGAAATTTATAATCAGATATACATAAGAATTAAACACGGACATGGTTGTTACATGCATGCATTGGGTTCAAGAGCACAATTCTTTTTGTTTAACAAAATAAAAAAATAAAAAAATTCCTTCCTGTAGCACCTTAGAGACCAACTAAGTTTGTTACTGGTATGAGCTTTCGTGTGCATGCACACTTCTTCAGATACCAAACATCAGATGTTTTTCTTCAACATTCAGATGTTTTTCTTTAATTTGTTTTTGTCCTCTGCCACCTGTATTTATTAAAGTTTTAGGAAGGAACATAAATAACACAGCAACAAGTCAACAGATTAATTTTTTTTTTAAAAAAAGATAAAGTGTTACCAAGCAGGATAAAACAACAACAACATAATTAGTTATATCCACAACAACAACAACAACAACATTAGTTATACTCTGCCCATCTGACTAGGTTGTCCTGGCCACTCTGGGTGGCTTCCAACATATATATTAAAAAATTATAGAACATCCAGCATTAAAAAGCTTCCCTATGCAGGGCTGCCTTCAGATGCCTTCCAACTTTTCTTTCAATTTCTAACACTTAGAATTTTTCACTTATTCATCCGTTCAGTTTATAAGTCACAATATAACAGTCATCCAGGCAGCATACAAGGTACGACAATGCTATAAACCAGTATTACAAATGAAATAATGAAAACACATGACCGTAAAACCAAACAAATCACTCTTAAAAAAAAAAACGGCCAAGAGAAGGAAATGCGGCAGCGCTATGACAGTTGGAACAAATAAGCAAAATAATATGAAACCACAGCATAATGGCACCCCACCAAAATAAAAACAAAACCCCACCCTACAATAGGGTAACACTTTGATTTAGACCAATTTAAAAAGAGCACAAACTCTCAGGCTGGATGCTAATAAGGAGAGAAACAGGCAGGAGAGGAAAAGGTGCCAGGCCTTCTGTATATGTGGACCAATGTTTTTAATGCGCTTCAAGAAACATGAGATGTGAGAGATCATTGGAGAATTTCTCAAAATTTTGAGAGCTCAAAATCGAGTCCCCTGGTATTTGAACGATTGGCATTAGTAATTGTTTTAAAATTTGGTATTGTTATAATGAGGCTATTATTGGGTTGTAATTGAAAATTAATAAATTGAGCTCCCTTGCACGCTTACTCGGAAGTAAAGCTGCGCCTGAATTAAGCGTGAACAGGAGGACAGGAACCTTCCCAAAAGGGAAAAGGAGCTTCTCTTCCACCGTTGTATTCGCGTTCCCGGGAAGACGGTGCAAAAAGCAGCAGCACGGAAAATAATAATAATAATAATAATAATAATAATAATAATAATAATAATTTTTATCATTTATAAGCCGCCAATCTGACTGGGTTGCCCCAGCCTCTCTGGGATGCTCCCAACAAAATGTTCAAAACACAATGAAACATCAGCTTCCCTGAACAGGGCTGCCTTTAGATGCCTTCTAAAAGTCACATAGTTGTTCAAAATAATAAGTGACTTCCATGAAGTTCCATACATTTACCTTCTTCTCTGCAGCTTCCACGCCACGAAAGATCACATTTCCGCTTTGTGCAGTTTCTTAAGAGATCCCCTGTACACAAAAGAAACAGCAGCCCCCTCGCTTTAGTTCCTCTTGCTGCTGCTGCTGCAGCGAAAACCCGGAGCAGGAATCCGGCGCCTGCCCTGGAAGCGCGAGAAATGGGTCCGAAACTGTCACTTCGGATGCACAGGCCAGGGTTGGGTTGCCATGTTTCAAAAAACAAAACAGAAACAGGACACCCCGAATGTTGTGGAGCTTTTTTTGGGGGGGGGGGAGATTCCAACATTCTTGAGCGAAGACCTGCGATTTTTCTTTTTGAAATAATTTTATTTGATTTTATGAAATGAACAATTAATTACAATGCCAAATACATATCCATAAAATGATATTTCTCTGAATCGCGCAACTTCCCCCCACCCCCTCCATGGGTCCTATTGTTAGCATTTCCAACTGCATATTATTTCATAGTCCAGTGTTTTTCAACCACTGTTCCGTGGCACACTAGTGTGCCGCAAGATGTTGCCTGGTGTGCCGTGGGAAAATTACTTTATATATAGTCAATATAGGCACAGAGTTAAATTTTTTAACATTTTCTAATGGTGGTGTGCCTCGTGATTTTTTTCATGAAACAAGTGTGCCTTTGCCCAAAAAAGGTTGAAAAACGCTGTCATAGTCTATGTTTGGTATCTATCCATATTGTCCACGATATCTGTTACATTACAAGCGAGGTTAAAAGGTAAAGGGACCCCTGACCATTAGGTCCAGTCAGGGATGACTCTGGGGTTGCGGCGCTCATCTCGCTTTATGGCCGAGGGAGCCGGCGTTTGTCCGCAGACAGCTTCCGGGTCATGTGGCCAGCATGACAAAGCCGCTTCTGGCGAACCAGAGCAGCGCACGGAAATGCCGTTTACCTTCCCGCCGGAGCGGTACCTATTTATCTACTTGCACTTTGATGTGCTTTCAAACTGCTAGGTTGGCAGGAGCAGGGACCGAGCAACAGGAGCTCACCCTGTCATGAGGAATCGAACCGCCGACCTTCCAAGCCCTAGGCTCTGTGGTAAACCATGCTAATGTTTTCATCTGCTTTTGATCAACTTGCCTAAGATCCAGGACAAAGCACCACCTTTTGGAAATTCAAACTGGACATCCATTCCGCCTTTGAAATCCAGTTCATGTCCGGGAAAATCCGGACGTATTGCGGTCCTTCACCAGGGAGAAGCGGTTTGGGGAGCAAGATTGATTCGGCACAGTTGGTTTCCCTTCTGCCTAAAAGCCCCATTGGATCAGAGGGGTGGATCTGCCCGGTTCTAGGCAGATTTTTAAGCAATTGCAAACCCACTTAAAAGCCCAGGATTCAAACGTGCTAACTTCAGTACAGATGGCAGCTTTTAACTATTGCATTTCATGTAAGCCACTTATGTAAGATGTTAGGAGGAAGCAGTATACAATTCTTGGCCGAATAAGCTGCTTTCGGAAACCCAACGCTTGTTGGTAGCATGAGCCGATCCATGCCTACTTAGAAGCGAGTCCCGTTAAGTGGGATTTACTCCCAAATTGATGTAGCTTTCGGGGAGAAAGGGCAGCCAGTGCCCAATTAAACCCTGTGGAGGCCCCTAGGCCAGTGTTTTTCAACCACTGTTCCGCGGCACACTAGTGTGCCGCGAGATGTTGCCTGGTGTGCCGTGGGAAAAATTGAAAAATTACTTTATATATAGTCAATATAGGCACAGAGTTAAATTTTTTAACATTTTCTAATGGTGGTGTGCCTCGTGATTTTTTTCATGAAACAAGTGTGCCTTTGCCCAAAAAAGGTTGAAAAACACTGCCCTAGGCAGTCGAAACCTGTGGGGGCCCTAGGTCTACTCTGCCTATTTGGTAATCCAGTACTGAGGACACCCAGGCGCATTGATTCAAAATTTTCTGTGGCTTTTGCATATTTGCAACCATTTCATTTCACCGATTTTAGTGCTGGGCCTTCTGTACCACTGCCTGCGGTGACAGAGGTCAACAGAGTGCTATCATGAGTGGGACGCATCCAAGGTAGAGGTACATAAAGTGGAGTACCCCTCCTTGATTGTTATTTTCTTTCAAGAACAAATCAATATTATTTTGATCTGTTGTTGTGGGGCCCCTAAAAGGCATGGGGCCCATAGGCCGGTGCTTACTCCATGGGCGTAGCCAGGATTTTTGTTATGGGGGGGGGCAGAACCACAGATTTGATTTTTATTGATTTTGGGGAGGGGAGAGCAGCCCACTCTGCCCATGGCCTACTCTACCTTTCTGATAATCTAGCACTGCTGCCAAACCTAGTGGGTGCCTGAAGGGAAGGACCATCTGTCAAAAAACATTGTCAACCTTCCTTATGCGTTCCAAGGCCCCACATGTGCATGCCACCCATAGGGTTGTTCTCTTAAAACCAGTGTTTCCCAAGCTTGGGTCTCCAGCTGTTTTTGGACTACAACTCCCATCATCCCTAGTTAGCAGGACTAGCAGTCAGGGATGTTGGGAATTGTAGTCCCCCCCCCCAAAAAAAAAAATCAGCTGCAGCAACCCAAGTTTGGGGAACACTATCTGGGGGTTGTTGTTTTTATTTTGATTATATATTTTGTTGTTATATATTTTGATTTTGTTCTGTGGACTGCCCTGAAGTTTTTAATGTCTGATGTTTTATTGTGTTTTTAATATTTTGCTGGGAGCTGCCCAGAGTGGGGTGGTATATTTAAAAAAAATCAAATTATTATTATTATTAAACAACCCAGGGGAGCCAACTTGAATAAAATATTGAAGGGGGGGGGACAGGTAAACTTCACCTCACATGACCGATCACATGATGCGGTGCACAATGGCCAATAACTTTGGCCTCAAATGTTTTATGGAAAGGAGGGGTGTCTCTTGGGCCCCTAGGAGTTGGCCCCTATGCCTCCAGCTAAAGATTTAGGTCGGGTCAACGTAACGCGCGTCTCGCTTCTGAGCGGACACGCGAAGAAGGGCCGTTTGGCCGAAACGCGCCGCTTGGCTAGTCGTGTGAACGCCGCGAATGCTTTGCGTTTCACGCGTGTAGTAGGCGCACCAACCCGCACTGCCGCCCTCCACACACACACATATAAACACGCAGGTTCCTCCGAGGCTGAACACCGGAGGAGGCGGGTGTGTACAGTAACATCAGGGCGGGGCGGCGCCGCCAGCAGCCAGCCGTAGCAGAAGGAGGCGGCAGCGGCGGCCGGCAGAGCCGAGGAGGCGGCCTGAGGCGAGCGGGCAGGGCGCCGGCTTTCCCGGCTATCGCGAGAGGCGGCGAAGGGAGGGGAAAGCGGAGCCGAGAGGGCCGAGAGCGAAGGAGCCCGGCGGCCGAAGCTACGTCGCGGTTGCTGAGGGGGGAGAAGAAGCCTCGGAGGTCGCCGTCGTCATGGCGGGCGCCGCCGGGGGCTCGAGCGCCCAGGAGAAGCGGGCCACGGCGTCGCGCCTCAAAGCGGCCCTCAGCCTGAGCGCGGACGAGAGCGAGGCCGCGGCGGGCGAGCTGCGGTCGCTGCTGGAGACGGTGCTGAGCCCGCCGAGCGGCGGAGGCGCCGGAGGAGGCGAGTCTGTGTCGGAGGCGCTGGCGTGGTGCCGCTGCCTGCTGGCGGGCGGCGAGCCGTGGGACAGCTTCGTGCAGGCGGTGCGGGCCTACGACCCGGCCACGCTGTGCGGCCTGGTGTGGACGGCCAACTTCGTGGCCTACCGGTGCCGGACGTGCGGCATCTCGCCCTGCATGAGCCTGTGCGCCGAGTGCTTCCACCAAGGCGAGCACGCCGGACACGACTACAACATGTTCCGGAGCCAGGCCGGCGGAGCCTGCGACTGCGGGGACGGCAACGTCATGCGGGAGGCCGGGTGAGTGCGACGGGGGGCTGGCTGGGTTGGGGGGGGGGTGAGGGGAGACACTTGTCTAGGGCGGAGGGGGTGGGTGGGAAGCCCAAGGGAAGGCCTGCCGGGCGGGTGTCTGCGAGTGGGTGGCAACCCCCCCACCCCTCCGTCAAATATCCGAGGGGGCACCCCCAAAGTGGATGGGCATTGCCATTCAAATGGTGCTTGTGCGCCACGTCATGCGATCGGTTATGTGGGGTGGGTCTTTACCTTGAACCCCCACCCCCACCCCCAACACAAAATATTTTATTCAAGTTGGCAGCCCTGGCATCTGGGAGAAAAGCGAGAGACCCTCACTCCCTCCCTTGCACGGAGAATAATGGTGAAAATAATAGTACCAGGGAGGACCGGTTGAGTGTCCTCTTCCTGTGTGCAAAATCCTGACCTAATCCATCCTATTAAGTAACCCGGAGCAAGCTTGTTTTTGCACTCGTGGGCTCTGTTTTGACTCCACAGGCGGACAACAACAACAACACAATTATTATTGTTATTATTATTATTATTATTATTATTATTATAGCTATATGCCACTCATCGGACTGGGTTGGCCTAGCCTCTCTGGGCAGCTCCCGACAAAAAATAGTAAAAACCCCACACGACATCAAACACTAAAAACTTCCCTGAAGAGAGCTGCCTTCAGGTGTCTTTTAAAAACCACATAGCTGTTTATCTGTTTGACATCTGCTGGGAGGGCGTTCCACAGGGCATATGTGCCGTGTAATCCTAGGCGTGTCTGCTCAGAAGCAAAGCCGCACTGAACTAAATGGGACTTGTGCACTCTTTAAAGTGCTGCACACATTGATTGAATAATTATTATTACTTTATTTATACCCTGCCCATCTGTCTGGGGCGGCTTCTAACACATATAAAAACGTAATAAAACATCAGACATTAAAAACTTCCCAATACCAGTAATAATGTATGCAGAATTGCAGCCTGTTTGCGGAATAAGTTTATGTGGTGAAGTGGGCTTTATGGAAACTTTGGTCCAGCAGAGGTTTCTTTCCATTGGGGCAAAGGTGGCCGTGCACCATCAACCTCAGTTTGGCCTTAGGCAGTCTCCATCTGCCCTCCTTCAGCCTTGCATCCAGTCCAGGAGGTGGCAATGATTGTTGGCTTCCTTCTCTGAAGCCTCCCCATTATATAACTTGGTAGGATTGGGGTAAAACTAGAATTAATTTGCTCTGTGTGTCATTTGCTCTTGCTCCACCCACGGTTGACCTTTCTGCCTTCTGTCCTCAATGTGCACCGACTTGCACTGCTTGTGTTGCAGTGTGAAAGGCTTTAAGATGCCACAGCACTCTTTATTTGTTTGCTACCTCTGTGCGGTTTGCCATGTGGGTTGAAATTCTCGCTTCATCCAGAAGTATGCATTCCAAGGGCAGAAAATAACAACAATCAGGTGTATATTATGCAAATCTTGACAGGTGAATTTTGCTGGTATCTAATCTGTGGATGGTGGTCTTGTAAATGCATCCTTGATCCATGTTACAAGTTAATGGTGTGTGCATGCTTATGTGAAAACATTGAGAGTGAAACCAAAAGTGGAGCATTGTAACAGTAAACATTTCCGTAGCACTTTCAAATGGTCTAAATGCATAACATGATCCAGTTATCTGACAGAGAGGTGAGTTTCAAACTAGGGATTTTCTGAGTATTTGGTGGTATGTGTAATGAGAGAAATGTATGTATTGGAGAAGACAGATAGGTGCATGCCCATGGAATGAATACACATGATCACACATTTCATCATGTTGATCAAGAATGCTAGCAAACTTATGATCTTGTGCTTTTACAGACACATTACATCCATGTGGTTTTATCCACAAAAGCATGATAAAGAGTAACTAATCCAGAAATCAGTCTTCAGATTTTGCTCCAAACCATGCCATACGTACAATACAATTCTTCTGCCTTCTGCTGGTTGGTTGTGTTGGTCTGTAGGTGCTGGGGGGGGGGGGGTTATAGACCAAGTAGGCACTGAGTGATAATGCAAGGTTTGGTGTACAGTCTTACACCTAAGATTCCCCCCCCCCTTGGCTGTTGTACAGTCTTCATGTTGCACAGCCTAGTGCTTCTTGCTCCTGTTCTTGTGTGGCATAAAGTAAAAGTATTGTGTACATTAATGCACTTAAAAGGAGTGAAAAGATTGTAGAATTTGGGTCTCCAATTGTGGGGGCAGGGGAAGATGGACACACCGGTAAGGATGCAGAAATAATTTGTGGGGAAGAGTGATGCTTACAAGTAGAACACTGTCAGCCTGTTCAAGTGTTACAATTTGTGTGTGGCCCCCCTCTTTCCCCTTGTTACAGGTAGAAGGTAACTGTGGAAAAGTGGCACTTCCAAGTTTGCTCCTGCAACACATGTGTTTTGGCTTGAGTGCCACTTAACGCATTTTGCCAAACCTCTAGGTGCTGTGGATGCTGCTGCAGTCTCCCTGCAATCTTGCTTGTGCATGCATGTAGCCCACATATACACAGAGCCCCCTTCCTCAGTTGATCCATTATCAGCCCTTTCCCACTAATCTGTATGATCGATCTGATGACCAGGAATGGAACAGTCTGCCTTTCCGAGCAAGGTGCTGAGCTGGCACAGGAAGCGGGTGGTGCTGTAGTCTAAACCCCTGAGCCTCTTAGACCTAGAATCATAGAATCATAGAATCATAGAGTTGGAAGAGACCACAAGGGCCATCCAGTCCAACCCCCTGCCGATCAGAAGGTTGGCAGTTCGAATCTGCGCGATGGGGTGAACTCCTGTTGCTCTCTCCCAGCTTCTGCCAACCTAGCAGTTCAAAAGCATGCTAGTGCAAGTAGATAAATAGGTACCGTTGTGGCAAGAAGGTAAACAGCTTTTCCGTGTGATCTGGTTTTTATCACGATGTTCCATTGCGCCAGAGGTGGTTTAGTCATGCTGGCCATATGACCCGGAAAGCTGCTGTGGACAAATGCTGGCTCCCTCACCTTGAAGCGAGATAATAATAATAATAATAATAATAATAATAATAATAATAATAATAATAATAATAATAATAATAATTTATTATTTATACCCTGCCCATCTGGCTGGGTTTCCCCAGCCACTCTGGGTGGCTTCCAACAGAACGTTAAAATACAATAATCTATGGAATGCCGCACGCCATATTCAAGTTTGACTGGACTTAACCATCCAGGGTTCCTTTACCTCTTTTACTTTGCTGAGTTGGCCCGACACATAGTGCTCCAAAATGGGTGGAGTCTTATGGGGCGGGGGGACAGAAAAAATTGTGGGGGGGCATGATTTGGCCGGGAGTCAACCACCCCATCCTACGTTATTTAATTGTACTGGGATTCTCTCCAGTGTGGTGGTTCCTGGGAGAAGTCAAAGGGTATAATGTGCTAAGTGGCTTGTTGTTTTTTGAAACATTCGAGGGTGGGAGTACCTGCTGTTGCTGCAGTAATGGACAGATGTAAAGCTGTGAGGGTGTAATTTCAGCAGCGCAGTAGTATTTTATTGGCAGGGCAAGACAAAGTGCTGCCAAATTATGGAACAGTCACTAGCTGTCATATTGAACACATGTGATAGCTGGAGTCATCCTATCCCCTACTCTCATTTTAGTCAAAACAAAATCGAAAATTCTTTCCAGTAGCACCTTAGAGACCATTTTAGTAAGGACTGAAGTGTGAACTCTGAAGGTATGCCAGTATGTAAACAATTCCCAAGTGTCGTCTGATCACCATGATAGACACTGTCCATTGTTGGCAGTGCCAGCTGTGGAACTTGGCTGTTTTTATTTTTGTGTGCTAATGCTGTGTCATTGCAGCAGGCAAGCCTATAATTAAAATGTAGCTGTGCCTTATAAATTCAGTGGGGGAAAAGAACATAATGCAGTTGTCATAGTTTCTAGAAAGATTGCTTCTTGATCTGTTTGACTGCTAAATTGCTATGAGAATCTGTGGTGTGTTGTGAGAATCTTGTTGAAGTTTGCATCGTTGATTATCAATGCAATGTGAATGTGGGGACAATGAAGTGGGAATGCAGGATCTGATTGGGATTATTTTAATTTAGTGATAGTGTGTAGTGGCAGTCTGCACTTAGGTTTTCAGATGTGCCAAATATTCTTTTGGATGATAAGTAACGGTGTGTTTTGACAAATCCAATATCATCACATTTGAAGTAGATGTAGCAAAAGTCAATAAAGATGTTTCCTGGACTACCGTATATACTTGAAGTTGATGTGCAAATGAACTCAGTTAAGCCTAGTTCCCAGAAATAATGAATGGAATTGTAAGGTTGTTACATGTGGCCAGAGGGAACCTAAATTCAGGTGTTCATAGATGGCTATCTCCTTGAATTGGACCACTTGTTCAAATACTTTGGACTTCATGTCAATGTGAAACTCTCATGGAAGCTACACCTGGGTGCCATTAAATTATCAAGAGCCAGGTCCATTGGCCAGCTCAGCAGATTTTTCTGTACAAAAGAAAACCAATGAATTAATGCTGTTTTCAAGATCTTTATGGCTAAAATTAAAGCGCAAATGCAGAAATCTGGGAAGTTGGAGCAAAGTACAATATGGAAGTTCTGCAAAATAAATTTGCACTAGCAGCCAAGAAGCTGCATTCTAGTCATATCAAGAATTACAGTGTATTGTAAAGTTTTATCCAATGTTTTGTTACCCCTGGAGGATGGCGTACATGGTTGTTAATGGGTTGCTCTGTGATTCCATAGCAAGTCTTTCTTTTAATTCATGTGTTGTGTTGGAAAGACACACACAGAGAGAGGGGGGGGGAAGTATTCCTGTTGTTATTCTGTTTCTCTCAGCTACAATAAACCTACCATTAAAATTATGGACTGGTCATTTCTTCCTCAGAAGGCAAACGGGCAAATTTAATTTAACGGGATCAAATACTTCCCCCCCCTTACTATGTGTGTGTGTGTGTGTATGTGTGTGTGTGTATCCTACACATAGAAAACTCGCATGTCAAAAAGAAGGCTAGTTTCTATGTTGTTCAGGGAAACTTTAAAATTGAGAATTCAAACATGTGAACTCCACTTTCCAGAAAAAGGCTTACCACCTCCTCAGATACTTGTAATAACTAGTATTTAATTCCCAACAGTCTTGCATTAATTAATGTAGCTTGTGAAAACAGTGAATGTGTTTATAACATAAGAGTATGCTAATTGCTGTAGTAACCAATATCCAGTGAGACTTTGTGGTCGCATTTATGTCTTGGCAAATCTGCTGATTCTTCTCACTGACTTGATAGACTCACTATTTAAGCTAAGGAGCTACCCTAGTCCCTTTTGGGTAACTGAAGGGGTTGGAGGAAAGTGAGCTATTTTGTGTGTGGCTGCTTAGTTTACAGCTGAGATCTTTTGGACTGTTTCAAGTTCTGGAATAGGAATTTGCCTCTGCTATTCTAGATTTTTCTCTTTCTCATTGTTCTCATTCATTCTTCACCTCTCCTGAATATTGTCTACCCTTTCCATGGTCTGTAGACCAATCAAGACTGTATTAGTCAAGATCATCCTTTATCTGTTTTGTGTTTTAAGTTTGCCATCATAGCAAGCAGTTGCCCTCTCTTTCAGGTCAACATTAACAGCTGTGTGAAAGATCAGGTTTCTTGGTACTTTTGCCACAGCAAGAATTTCTAGCATACAAAGAAATAAAGTTCAAGTTGTATTTTGCCTGGCACTGCTTTTTTTTTTTTGCTAAAATCCCTGGTTGATTGTGTCCAGTGTAACGTCTCTTAAAATAACCTTGGCTGCTGAGCCAATGGACGGTTTTCAATAAAGCTATGATTCACAGTGCTGTGTACCCATATACAATCTCTTATCAAACTAAACTTTCTAATATTTGCTCTGCCTGAATACATTTTGCCTTTGAAATCAAGATGGATTTAATTATTCATCTACCTCTTCCCCTTGACACTTTAGAAATTTTGGGGGCTATAAATAAGAGTATAGAAGCTCAGAATCAGGTAGTTTATAGTTGCAGTGTGGCTTTTGTCCAATACCACCCCCCGAAAACCCAAAACTAGTCAAATGCTGAGAGATGCTTTTTGGTAAATCCAGGCAATTATGAAGTGGCTTTTTAAATCACTGAGTGGTTTTCTGTTTTTAAATCCATCCAGTTATACTTTAAAACAACAACAACCCAGGCTTATGATTATTAGTGAAACATTTGTATTGGCATTTTAATTTTACCCATACGCTTCTCTATGACTTTTTTGTGCACTAATTTTGTACGTGAGTCTTGAATATGCACTTCTGAAATAGCTGTTATGTTTTTATAAGTTGTAAAACAAACGAAAGAACTTCGTTTGTATTTATGTAGGGGATGCTCTTTAACTAAAGATCATGCCAAGATCATTAATATCTAAGGAAACTACATTAGCTATGACAAGTAAAGTGAGAATTTGCATAAATTATAGAAGGGAAAGTCATATGAGAAATAAAATTTAAAAAATGAGCTGAGGATTTTGCTTTGACAGCAATCCTTCAGGAACACGTACTTGGCAGGGCAACAAAATAGAAGCCAAAGGTTATTTCAGTGGTTTATTCAAGTAAGTGGTGTTAGGCATACTTCGAGTGAAACTCTTCATGCATAACTGAGAATGTGTTCTGTACCAGACCTTTAAGTGAAACATTCTTCAGTTATGTCTTAGGAGGAATTATATAGACTCTGTTCTCCAAAAAAACCTTTTTTTATAATGCGTGGAGTCTCTATTTCCTCAACCATTTAATGTCTCTGCAGCTTTTCTTATAGAATCATAGAGTTGGAAGAGACCACAAGGGCCATCCAGTCCAACCCCATGCCAAGCAGGAAACACCTTCTTTTGTTGTATTTTTTGCCATTGGAAGGATAGACCAGTGTTTTTTGTGTGGTCAAGGCAAATCACATTTTAAATAAGCTATAAATTATCTGCAAAAGATAATTTAGTGAAAGATAGGCGTGTCTGGCGTGCTCTGGTCCATGGGGTCACAAAGAGTCAGACACAACTGAACGACTGAACAACAACAACAAATTATCTGCAAATAGTTTGATTTCTCTCTGTGCTGGATTTGTGTGTTGTCTTTTGTGTTGAAAGAGCTTCAGTTGTCTTCCAGACCTGTATTTTCGCATTTGATATAAACATTATGTAAAAGACATTATAATCCTTCTTTCTCTTTCATTTCTCCTAAAATTGTAACTCTGCTTCTGTTGTAGCATTTAAAGTTGGGTGAGAAACTGTGCTTTCTGAATGTGTGCAAATAAAAGCATTCCAGCTAGTACTGCAAGATCCAGTAGTTGTTTGTCTAGTAGTACAGATGGTTCTGTGGCAAGTTCTATATCAGTGGCCTGTGAGAAATGCTATGATTAGAGTTTTTCTTTGAACTTTCTTCCCAGTTTCTCTAGAGTTTATGGCAGGAATGGGGAATCTGTAGCCGACCATATGTAGTTGTTGGAGTTGTAGGCCGAGTTTGCCTATGCCTGATCTGGAAGGTCACAAGTTTCCCATCACTTGGATAGTTTTGCATTACTTGGTGGGTATAAAGAGTTCTCGTCTCTTCAGCTCAATAGAGCTGGAAAAGATTCAGAAAAGGACAACCAAAATGACCAGGGAGACAGAGCAACTTCCCTTTCCTATGAGGAAAGGTGACAACAGTTGGCGCTTTTAAGTTTAGAGAAAAAGTGAGTAAAACTATGCATGGTGTGAAGAAAGTGAATAGAGAAAGGTCTTTCACTTCTTATAGTGCAGAACTTGGGGAAATCCAGTGAATCTGGATGTTGGAAGAGTCAGGGCAGACAAAAGAAAGTACCTTTTCACTCAGTTAATCTGTACAGTTTGCTCCCACAAGAGCTAGTGATAGTCACCAACATGGATAGCTTTAAAATAATATTGGACAGTTTCATGGAAGTCATGGTAATCAGTGGCTATTAGTAACAATGGCTGTGCCTCTGAATATCAGTTATTGGAACTTGCAAGGAGAGAAAGTGATGTTGCACTCATGTCCTGCCTTCTGTAAGAATCTGGTTAGCTACCATGACATCAGAATGCTGTACCCAGTAGACTCTTCTTACATTATTTTCAGTACTATTTTTCTAGAAAAAGAGGTGCTGGAAAACCTCCCTCATTCTCTTAGAATGACAAAGGAGCCCACCTGAGAGCTGCCGGAACTTAGTTCCTGTGAGTTCCCCTTGAAAAAAAAGCTCTACTTAGGTTTATGTTTACATATGCAGCCATAGCATGGTTGTTGTTGTTTTTTTTTTTCAAAATTAGCAACTATCTGTTCTTTCTTATTAATTAGGTGGCTGAATATGTTTAACTTTGTATAACTTTATTTGTAGGTTTTGCAAAAGGCATCGGATAAAATCTAGCTCAGAAGTTCCGTCTGTTCCAAAAGATCTGTTGATAATGTCAGAACTAGTTCTTCCACAATTCATCTTCTGTCTTATTCAGTACTTACGGGAAGGCTATGACGAACCAGGTATGGATGCTATTAATATTTTTGGAAACGTTCACAAGGCAGATTCCCAGTGCAACTAATAAGTGTTGTTAGTTTCATTTTTGTGACAGTTCATTTTGTTCTGAAGGTAAGGATGATTTCAAACTGTTGGTGAATTGCAAGTGGGCTTTTAATAAAGTGTGATGTCAGGATTGTGAAGTTGAATATGATCAGTGAAGCTGAGCTTAGTCTGATCCCTGCCACCCATGTAAGCAACTCCTTATATTTTGCAAAATGGGAGAAAAGCCAAAATCCTAGAGAAAGTTGATGCAGAGTGTCCTGGGTTACACAGAAAAGGGTGGAGTGGGAGAGAATTATACTTTTGAGTGGACTAAGCCATGGTGTGAACGCTGAGATAGAGGTTATAAGATAACTGAGAGCCATAACAATAGTTTGAGAGTAAGGGAAGAATTTAGATACCCGATAATGTTAGAATTGAGGGAATGAGAGGCATGACTCTGTGGAAAGGAAACGAGAACTTCCAACATCCTGTGATGAATATAAGAAGAAAAGAAAAGCCAGTTGCTTGGTTTAAAAAGTTTATTATTGTTTTTCTTTCTTTCTTTATTGATCATAGAGATGTGAGCAGCTTATGTCTCATACGAATATTGTAATCAGCAAGGGGTGTATAATCTAAAATTTTAATTGTTGGGATGGGGTGATGTCGTAACAGAATAACAAGTAAGGAGCCACAAAGTAGCTAGAACGGTTTGCTCAATCTGCTACAAGCTTATTGCTTTTTTGTTTTTCAGTTCTAGATGTTCCATCAGAAAAAGACCTTCACAAAGTCCTTCAGATATTGGAATCCCACATTTCATTTCTGGAAGATCTGACAAAAATGGGAGGAGCGATGCGTTCAGTCCTTACTCAGGTTTTGACAAATCAGCAGTTCTATAAAGATCTTAGCTCTGGTGAGTTGGTGTGTTATTATGCCTTGAGGAGTTTTTGGTATTAACCATGCATTCTGTACTTTAAAAAGTCACAAAATAGTGTGGGCTTGGGAGAAGGGAGTGGCATTTATTAGTGCCGGTGATGTCACAGTTTGTGACACACAACCACAATTCCACACTGGTCTTGTGGTAGTTGCAGGTGTGCTGCCAACAGCGGAGTCAAATTTTCCTTATGACAAAGCACATTGAAAACACTACTCGAAGGAAGGTATGTGAATCCCATGCATCAAATGAGTTATAGGATGAATATCGTGTTGCAAAGTAAAAAATGTACCGTATTTTTTGCTCCATAAGACCCACTTTTTTCCTCCTGAAAAGTAAGGGGAAATGTCTGTGTGTCTTATGGAGCGAATGCATGGTCCCTGGAGCCGAATTGCCTAGGGGCCAAAAGCAGATCGTGCTTTTTTTTTTTTTACAAAGAGAGAAGGGGGTGTTGAAAGGAAGCCGCTGAACAGCTGATCAGCAAGCGATCGGGAGAGAGATAAGGCTCCCTTTCCTGCCCCGCCCCCTTGCCCAGGCCTCCATTGTTGAATGTTCTGCAGAGGAGGCTGTTTGTTTCCCCAGCGACATGTGACTGGCTGATTAGATTATCTGTCTGAAAACTGTAGAAATGGCTCCCTTTCCTTTCCTAAAGAAGCTGCAGAACTGTGAGTTGAACCCCAAAGGCTTTTCCCCTTTGCAAAAGAAGCTGCACAACTGTGAGCTGATCCTCAAAAAAAGGGCTTTTCCCTTTGCAAAAGAAGCTGCACAACTGTGAGCTGATCCCCCCCAAACGAGGCTTTCCCCCCTTTGCAAAAGAAGCTGCAAACTGTGAGCTGATCCTCAAAAAAACAGGGCTTTCCCTTTTGCAAAAGAAGCTGCACAACTGTGAGCTGATCCCCCCAACAAGGCTTTTCCCCCTTTGCAAAAGAAGCTGCACAACTTTGAGCTGGATCCTCAAAAAACTGGGGCTTTCCCCCTTTCCCCTTTCCTCCTCTGAAAACTAGGTGCATCTTATGTTCAGGTGCGTCTTATGGAGCGAAAAATACAATATTTAATTCTGTGGGCTATTTATTTTTTCATCTCTAGTCAAACTTTCTAACCCATTTCATGCTACAAGGCACATGTGAGCAACTCAAGAGCTTCATGTTTCTCCTTGGTTGCTCATAGTTCAGCCTTCTAAGCCCCAGGAAGCCCAGTTCACTTTCTGAATCTGATCAGCTGTCAGTTGGGCGGTGGTGGAAGGGTTGCTGTAACAGTGCTGCTAAGCAGTGGGGGGGGGGCAGCAGTTTTAGCTGCCTTGGGATGGCTGTGGAGTGCAGGCTTTGATCTGCCTGCCCAGAGCTCTCAGTGCAGCTAAAATTGCAATATCTGCACTGCCGATAGCAGTGTGAGGGCAGAATTTTAAGCTGCATCAGGATTACTGGGGGTGGCATGCAGACTTGAATGGTTAAAGTTGCATCAGAGTTCCTGATGCAGCTGCAAAGGGGAATATTAAACTGTTATTGTGAAGTGGGGAGAATATGTGTGTAAGGGGGAGGAATGCCAGGTCCTGCCCTGCCCTGCCCACTGGCATGCAGCCCCTGACCAGCTGCACACCGCACATCTGCAGAAAGGTGGCCACCCCTGCAATAAGGCTTGGTAAGGCTGGTCCCTAGAATGAACATAAACCTTTTGAAATACATTTCAGGTGGTGCAGAAAATGCATGTGCGAAGAAAAGCCATGAGAAGTATCTTGTAGCTCTGAAGGGTTCCGGACTCACATTTCCCGAAGACAAGGCTGCATGTGGAGTGCAGGAGCAAGCAGCTGGAGGAGCAAGCTCTTCAGTAGTTCAAGGTTTCTCTATTTATTTATTTATTTTTAAAAAATATCTTTGTTATTTGAAGAATCTTCTTAGACTTGCAGCGGCGTCGCCACATGTCTGCTTCTGAAATAATTGACAGAATGCAGTCAAAACTACACAGTACCAGATAACAGAGAGGAAAACAGAACCCCTTTTCAATTGCTACAAAGGGGGAGTATATCAGTTCTTACAGAAGTAAATTGCAATGGAAGTATTGGGTCCCTTTGATCCTATCTATTAGAAAATGTGTAAGTTAGAATGAGCACTTAGTAATTGTGTGGCACAAGGTCACCTTTCATTATTATCAGCAGCAGCACTACCCCCAGAAACATGCATTTCTGCACTTTTCCAGGCATTGTCCCAAACCACACGTAGCACTTCCTAAAGTATTTTCCGTTTTCCTCCTAGTGTTTTATTTCCAATATTGCTAGACCTAACGCAGCCCATGCTCCAAAAATTAATCCAAACTTACGTGGAGAGATAGATGGGGGTATTTTTTTTTTAAATGAAATTATCCGATTATTCTTTTGTTCAGTTTTGTATGAATTAGAAAAGATAATTTGATGTTTAATTTCTCAAGGTTTTGCAGATGCTACGCCAGCTTCAGGGCAAGGTGACTCTTCAGATGAGGTGAGATTCCTTCAGGAATAAAATAAAGCAGAAGAATATGTGAAATAAATTGAAATACCCTAATTTTTATCATGCTTGCCTTTGCTAACACGTACGGTAGACTGGTGGTGTCAGCCCTATAAGCTATTAAGCAGAAAACACAGCTCTTTGTATTTATGTAGGGCCAGTCCCTCTCCACTTTCTCCCCTAGGAGAGTTGTTGTTAATACTGCTTTCGTTGAACTAATTTTAGCAACACTGGGGATCACAGTGTATATGGCAACTTCTGGAAATAACGCTAACTCATTACTATGTCAGTTTCACTTGCTGGGGCAGGTTTTAACTTGCGTTAATGCAGCGAAGGTTGTGTTTCAACTGCATCTTTCTAGTGCCCTTGTATTGACAACAACGGCTTGTTCTTAACCAGGTTCCATTTCTTTGAATTTGTAGGATAGGAATATTTATTTCTAAGCATGTTTATTCAGAAGTAAGTCCTGCTGAGGTTGATGGGGTTTATTTCCTAGAAAGCATGCTAAGGATTTAACTGTGAGCAAGTCCTGTTGGAACACTGAGTAGGCGTGCATGGTATTGTTCTGCACGTTAACGATGCTAGGAGAATAGCTAACTACGTATGTGTGTTTATATATACACATTTTAAAAACAGAAATAATAAAGGACCTATGAGTTGCAGATGTTTCCCAAGAGCTCTTGTAAACCTGAGGTAGGACTCCATAAAGTTGCTAGATTAGATGCTGAATAAGCATCTTCCTGAGATCCCTTGTAAAGAAGAGGAGAAAAGTGGGAAATTGTGGAAAGAGCCTGTTGTTTCAGTAGTTCCATCTCTGGTTCTAATCTAGAACTGGGTTCTTGGCTGCGGGACAGGAAAGATTTTGTTGAAGCACGTCCCACATCTGCATGCAACCAGGAGTCATATGCTGCAACTGTGTGCATCCTCTCGTTTTCTGTACACTTAGATGATGAAATCCTGTTTTTCTAACACATAAATGATGGGAATCTCCGATGGCAAATAATAGTCCATCTTTTTTTTAAAAAAATGGTTCTTAACAGTACCCTGTCTTAACAGGAATATAACCAATGAACCTTTCATTGATACTGATATCAGTGCTGGGAAAAGATTTATGAACTCAATTTCTGCATAAACAGGCTGCAGTAAAAGTTGCCAGAATAAAAAAAGAAAGAAAGAAAAGGGGGAAAGGTATCTCTGTTTGAAAACCTTCGTTCAAAACGTTTTGCAGTATTTTGGATTTTTGTTCAGCTTCAGGAACAAAATGAACATATTTATTGATGGCTGCTTCAGAGTCGTTTTCAGATGTGATTGCAAAACGAACACGTTGAATGTTTATAACATTTGCAAATGATTCCTGGTTAATGCTGAGCTGTAATTAAACAGATGTGGAGGGGGGAAATAATTGGTTTATACCCAGAACAATTTATTAGAAGTTTGTTGTTGTTTGTGCAGCAGAGTCTGCTATGCTTTTAGCAGTGCTATTTATAAGCTAATATGTTTCAAAGTGCTGCTGTATTTTCACAGTTTTAAAAAACAGAACAGTTGCTATTTTTTAAAAAAATGGCAGTGTAACCGAAGATGAACTTAAATCTCTGAATTAATGAGACCCAGCCAAAAATAATACTTAAGACACTTCATATTTGCACAGTTTATTGTGAGGGAAAGAATATGTAAGGTTAGGATTTAGACAGGAATCTGATACAATGATCTTTACAGGGGTAAGTGGGAATAGAAGGGTAGCACACCCAGAGTTACTGCTTGTGGTGTTGGGAAGGAAAGATACTGGATCATTTTAATAAAAGATTCAAATATGGGAATTTTCAGATAAAGAAACTTAAACAATTAAATGGTACAGGAAACAAATCAAAGTGCTTTATACTTGCTGGTGGCTGGATTATTTAATTTTGCCTTTCTAGTATTTAAGTGGATGCAGATCACTTAATAGTTTATTAACCTGTGTGTGTGCGTATCCAATAATAAGTCTGCTAGCAAAAAGTGCTTGCGCAAGGCATAGTACCCAATTTTTGTTAATCACACTTTATTAACCCATTTCTGTGTGCCCGTGTTGAACCAAGCGGTGGTTTATACCAGCAAAAAACACTCTTGCTTGTGTAAGACAGAGCACCTAATTTTCATTATCCCACCCCCACCCACTTCACTATAGTCCTCTGCTACACAGAGTTGTTCCTGGAGCTTAGGAGACCCTCCAGACCAGGGGTCAGCAACCTTTTCCAGCCATGGGCTGGTCCACCATCCCTCAGACCATGTGGTGGGCCGGACTATATTTTTTTTGGGGGGGGGAATGAACAAATTCCTATGCCCCACAAATAACCCAGAGATGCATTTTAAATAAAAGCACACATTCTACTCATGTAAAAACACGCTGATTCCCAGACCATCTGTGGGCTGGATTTAGAAGGCGATTGGGCCGCATCCAGCCCCCGGGCCTTAGGTTGCCTACCCCTGCTCCAGACCGTTATGAGATATGGCAGAGGGCTGTAGTGGATAGGGAGGATCAACAAAAGTTATGTACCCTTCCTTACATTATCAGAAATGCTTTCCATTAGTGCAGAACCATGACTAGATACAATCCTGTGTGTATATCTCTCTCTGAAGTAGATGTAAAATGCACATTATGGGCAAGCTTATTAAACCAAAGAGCCTACGAGAGAACAAAGTCAAGGTTTCAAATAACACAGTTGTAATCTTATCCAGAAAATGGTGATTTAGCACTTACATGTCTCGTTCAAGGCTCCTACATGTAAATAATCTAAAACAAGGACATCTGGTGAGATACTAGTAAATTCTTCAGTTGCTTGTGTTTTATCAGAGTCTCTGTTTTCAACTCTGCAAATACTAAGTGGATCTAGTTGCATCTATCTGCAAGCAAGTAAAAAGGACTCCTTAAATGTTTCCTTAAAACATTGATGTATTTCAACGGTTTTTGCCTCCGTATACTTCTGTGTTACCACATATTGGTAAGCAGGTACTGCATATGAAGACAGACTTCCCACGAGGGGCCAAAAAAAATCTATGTGAGAGGTCTATCTTTCCCATTCCTCCCATTTGCACAGTTCACAATTCTTGCAGTATTAAGTGACTATTCTGAGTTGGCTCTGGGGACATAAAAGCTGTTCCCCCAACGCCCTGTACGAGGAGGAGCTAGATTTGAGACATCCTCTAGTGATAATTGTGTATCTATAGTCAAGACTATCTATAGTCACTGGAAGGACAGATCCTGAAGTTGAGGCTCCAGTACTTTGGCCACCTCATGAGAAGAGAAGACTCCCTGGAAAAGACCCTGATGTTGGGAAAGATGGAGGGCACAAGGAGAAGGGGACGACAGAGGATGAGATGGTTGGACAGTGTTCTCGAAGCGACTAGCATGAGTTTGGCCAAACTGCAGGAGGCAGTGAAAGATAGGCGTGCCTGGCGTGCTCTGGTCCATGGGGTCACGAAGAGTCGGACACGACTGAACAACAACAAAGTCAAGGCTATGAGAACAAGCAAGGGATGCAAAATTATATATGGTTGCCATCTAGGGAGGATAGGTTACTAGGAAACACACACCACTCAGATACCACCCCAACAGCTTTCTGTTATCCAAGCTTTCAACATACTGGTGCCAAGTATGCTCATTTTATTCATTGTGCTGCTGAATAAAATTAATCATTAGAAAATACTAATAGTATTTAAGCATTCAAATGTTTTATGATCGGTTTCTACTCAAACTTGCAGGTTTCTAAGTGTGCATGTTTCTAATCAAGTGCCATTAAAACTAACAGTATTTGCATCCAAGTAAATATATTTAGGATTGGGGCAACCGACATGTAATACCTTTAACTCCAGAACTTGAATCAAACCATTAAATCAATTGGAAGATGTGCCATTCTTTGTTTTGGTTCTAAAGCCACAAGTTGAAGTCAATTCATAGAGAATCAAATAACAACAATAACAAATCCCCATAGTTCAGATTATGCATTTGTAAACATAATTAGAAGCAGCAGAAGTAATGTTTAAGGAAGATTATTAAGACCTGTCCAATGAAGGATATGTTATTAAGAGTTTGAGATCCTAAAGTATTATTGGAATGAGTCGCTGCAATAATTAAACCGTTCCTTTGTTTCATTCTTTTTTCTTTGAAAAGCATGTTAATAGCATATATAGTCTTGGACAGCAAGACATTTTATATTGATCCACTTTCAAACTCTTCCCGTATCTCAGGAGGACCAGGATGGTGGCCAAGGTGTGGGAAAACGCAAGAGGGTAAAACTAAGCAGCACCACCAAAGGTACATGGCGTATAGTTTGTCAGCTACTTTTGTGTTTTTGTATCTTGAGGTCACCAAGCCTGATCGGTTTTTGATCAGTCTTGACTGAAGAATGCAGTGTGAGAAAAGACTGAGAAATATGCCGGCATGACATACTTTCGCCAGAATTCACTGCCGCCACCAGTGTCTTGTACTAGTTGCATATGTTTCCTGTAAGCTACCAGTAAGTTTGCAAGATGCCCTTTGATCAAACGATGAAGAGAGTTTTATCAAATGGGGCTTTTGTTTCCTCTCCACACACACCCCACCGCCACATCCCCCCAGAATCTTCTTTGGTAGGTCCCCCAACCCTCTGGAGCTGATTTTGAAGGTGCACGGGGGGCTGGAGAGGACAAGAGCAGAAGAGGAAGTTCTGGTGTGTGCATGGAAATCTGATGTGGCAGCAGAGCTGCAGTGTTTGATACAACCCTTAAAATGGAATCATGTCTCTCTCTCTGTGTGTGTGTGTGTGTTTGTAAAAAAAAAAAAACCACAATATTTTCCTTGGGGGAAGGAATTCCATGGCTCAGCTTTCCACAAACTAAGTACAGGCATTTGATCTGGAGGTATTTGTGACTCGCCTCTGTTTTAGGCAGAGGTTGCAGAACCAGAGGGTCTACATGGAAAAGGCTTTTTCTGTTATATTTTTCCTTATCCATTCCCCATAAAATTTTCAACTTGTAATTTATTCTCACGATTCTCCTTTCATACTCAACTTGTACCTTATTTCTGTGTCCCCACTGGCCAACCCCCCCCTTCATTTTCGTTCATCCCTCCTCTCTGCTCTCCCCCCCCCCACTTCTTCCTTCTTTAGCAGCTTTACTCTCTAGCGCCTTCGTTTCTCAGTTTATTTCATCACTAATTATAATTATAATTATAATATCTCACTTTCTAATTCTCTTCAACAACACCTCTGGAGGCCTCCCTTCCCTTCCTCCATTCTCCTGGCCACTTTCACTCAGCAAGCAAAGAGCTCCAGGTATTGGTCCAACTAGAAGGCTTTGGCATGGGCTAGGGGGCAGGACAGCAAGCGACTAGGCATTGGGCACACTGAGGCGCCTCTGAAATTGCCCCGGGGTGCATTGACGGGTCCCTGTTGTTTGAGAAACCTTGGTGCAAATTGTTATGAGCGGCTAACCCCTTCAGAATTCCACTGCATGATGCGTCAAGACATGAAAGATGACTGTCTGAAAAAAGAAAGAAAAGATTGTAACCTAGCTGCCGGATGGCATGCAATTAGTATAATTTGCACATCGTTTTCATGGGTATGGTTCATGTCAAACTGCAGTTGATGGATGTGTTGTGCTGGTTCTCAGTATTATTATGCTCACTTTGTTATCCTTAAAGACAAACCTCCATGAGCCATTCAGTCATCAGTGGTTAGGAAAAACAATCAATTTAGATATGTCTTGTTTTTTTTCTCCTGTCACAGTACTCAGAAACACACCTTTTTACAGAACTTTTTAAAAACAGGAGGCAATTCTGTGTGAAATGGGTACATAGTATGTGTTTTGATTTTTAATGCTTGCTGGATCTACTCCGTTTGGAGGGCCTTTACTTCAGTAGAATTATAGGAATAGAATAAAGCTGAAATTCTAACCAGTGCCTATATGTACCAGATAAGTGGCCCCGGCACAGTGGGCAACCTGTAGGCTGCAGATCATTGCTTGTATACTCCTGTATCTGTAACTTTTAATTATTCGTTATGAATGATCAGCAAGCTGTTGTGTACACATTTCTTCCTGTCCTCCATTTTCTGCAACTATGGTACCTAACTCTTAAGCAGCCTTTTAAGCTTTGAGCAGATGAGATGAAAAACACCGGCCTGTTTATATGATGGGGTTTGTAGTTGCTGTGTGTGATTTGAATTGTATGGAAGATTTGTACTGAAGTCTTCTTTGCAAAACAACCCTCTGAAAATAAAGTTCTCTGGGCCAGCCAGATGTACTGATTTGCCCAATCTAGTTTTTCTCTTAGTAATAAACTACACTTTCATTTTGTTAGTAGAAAAGTATTATAAAGAGTTAACAATATTTCTTAACAGCCTCCTTCCAATTTTATTACTCGTTTTTGTACAGATCAATCCATTATGGATGTTTTAAAGCATAAATGTTTTCTAGAAGAATTATTATTTTGGACAATAAAATACGAATTCCCCCAGAAGATGGTAACTTTCTTACTCAACATGCTTCCAGATCAGGATTATAAGGTATTTGTGTGTTTCTTCTTTCCTTTCCTGTCAGAACACTTCCCTGCTTCAGTTTGCATACAGTTCCCCATTGCCGTTTGCATTTGGCACGGGGTAGGTATTGCAGAAGATCTTCAAATGCAGCATTTATTTATTTTTACTGTAGCATAAGGTTGCTGGTTGAAAATAGCGCAAAAGAACATAAATAGCTCACACTAAGTTAGAAGGAACAAATTTAAAAACCTGTAAAAACGCCTGCTTCTTTTATGAGCCATAATTGGAAGGAGTGCTCTCTGCGTAGCTGGTGCTTCCTCATGGTTGGCCATGCAATAGCTTGCAGTTACTGTTCTTTGGGTTGCAGAGCTAGGATGTGGAAACTAGCTGCCCCTTTAGTTTTCTGAAACACCGTGCAAAATTTCAACTGCTTTGGATAGCTCCAACTTATTATTAAGGGCTTATCATATATGATAACAGGTGCCAGTTCAGACTCTGCTTAATAAGCTGCATTATGAACAAGGCTCATTCTCCTTTCACACAACAGATTCTCTTCTCTCTTTGTCGGATTGACTTATAAACCTGGAAGTCTTCTGTTAACTCTAGGTTTTCCATTTCATCTGAATCAGCAAACTATGGCTAACTGCTTCAGGAAATGAAGCCACAATTCAAAGTTGGTTTCATATCCTAGCTTGTTCCAGATACATTAACCATTGTTTCCTGGTTGGGTTGTAACAGGAAACTATACTTAGCAAAAGACTTCCTGGCTTGTTTCCTTTTGCAAAGTAATAATAATAATAATAATAATAATAATAATAATAATAATAATAATAATTTTAGTATTTATATCCCGTCCATCTGGCTGGGTATCCCCAGCCACTCTGGGCAACTTACAAGACATAAAAAATTGTAAAACATTAAAAACAGGGTTGCCTTCAAATGTCTTTTAAAAGTCAGATAGTTGTTTATTTCCTTGACATCAGATGGGAGGGCGTTTCACAGGACGGGTGCCACTACCGAGAAGGCCCTCTGCCTGGTTCCCTATAGCTTCACTTCTCGCAGTGAGGGAACCGCCAGAAGGTCCTCGGAGGTGGACCTCAGTGTCCGGGCTCAACAATGGGGATGGAGACGCTCCTTCAGGTATACTGGCGAGGCTGTTTAGGGCTTTAAAGGTCAGCACCAACACTTTGAATTGTGCTCGGAAACGTACTGGGAGCCAATGTAGGTCTTTCAGGACCGGTGTTATATGGTCTCAGCAGCCACTCCCAGTCGCCAGTCTAGCTGCCGCATTCTGAATTAGTTGTAGTTTCTGGGTCGCCTTCAGAGGTCGCCCCACGCAGGGCATATTACAGTAGGAGATAACTAGAGCATGCAGCACTCTGGTGAGACAGTCCATGGGCAGGTAGGGTCTCAGCCTGCGTACCAGATGGAGCTGGTAGACAGCTGCACTGGACACAGAATTGAAGTGAAGTGACTGTGTTCAGGGGCGCAAAGCTTGTTCATATTCCATCTGGTTACATTGAGGTGTAATTGTACAAACATGCCCATTGTGTCCTCTAGGTGATACTTACCTGGACATTTGGTCCTCATTAACAGATTTTTAAAAAGCATTTATATTAGCAGAAGTATAGCCTAATACAGTGCAGAGCGAGACATACATAAAGTCCATTGAAATAATTGGATTGGGCAACATGTACTTGGAAAATAATTGCACTGCATGGCATCCTAGTCTTGGTTTTGTGCAACTACTGGTTTAATATACTTTCAGTAACGCTTCTTATTGAGACTTGTTCGGGGGTTGGGAATGCAAATGGTAACGCTAACATTTATTTTATACCCTGCAGATTGCTTTTACTAAAACTTTTGTGCAGCATTACGCTTTTATTATGAAAACCCTGAAGAAAAGCCATGAATCGGATACCATGTCTAACAGAATAGTACATATTAGTGTCCAGTTGTTCAGCAATGAGGAACTGGCACGTCAAGTGACAGAGGAATGTCAGCTGCTTGATATTATGGTTACTGTCCTACTGTACATGATGGAGAGTTGCCTTATTAAAAGTGAGCTGCAAGGTGAGTCGAATTCAGAATTTGCTTTAAGAGCACCTGAGAGGCGCACACAGAATATTCTCAGCCTGTATTTAGGCTTATTTCTGTAATGGGGATGCAATCTGTTGGACTCCATGCTAGCAGTCGGCAGGGCTAGAGTCCAAGGTGGGCCACCCCTTCGTCTTTCTTACCCTGCTCCCTTCTTTCCCGCTTGTTTCCCCATCCTCTGCACTCCCATGAAATTAGACCCAAGTGTCATAGTATACCCACCTGTGGGCTGTAGTGGAGGAGGGTCTGTTTTAAGGTTTCCAGCTGAAAGAGTGAAAAAATGGCTAAAACAGAAGGAAAACAAGCCCTTCCTCCTTCCTCTTCCGTTCCTCTACCGGAACATGCAGACAGAGAGACTGCTTTGTGTAAATGAGAGAAAATGTTGGAGAAGATCGTTATTGCTGTACTCTTAGACATAAAGACCAGATTCAGAATTTACTGCATCTCGGAAGTCCGCATGGAACTTAACTAGCATGCAGGCTCCTTGTGAGGTTTGGGAGAAACAAGGAAGCTGGTTGTAAAGTGAATGAGGAAGTACTGATACAGGTAGAAGCTCCGTTTTGCACGCTGTATCAGTGTGTATGTTTAACATTAGCAGTCTTAACATTTATGTCTTCAAAATCACTTCACTTGCCTTTTAGATGAGGAAAACAGTTTGCATGTAGTAGTGAACTGTGGGGAAGCTCTGCTCAAGAACAACACCTACTGGCCGCTTGTCAGCGACTTTATAAATATCCTTTCACACCAGAGCGTGGCTAAGAAATTCTTGGAAGATCACAGGCTATTAGTAACATGGATGAACTTTGTATCATTTTTCCAAGGTATGCATCGCTTTTGCTAATTATGTGCCCTAGTATTGACTGTCCAACTATATATACCTATATTAGATAGGGGATGGGGGACACTGTGGTCTAAACCCCTGAGCCTCTTAGGCTCGTTGATCAGAAGGTTGGCGGGTTCGAATCCCTGCAACGGTGTGAGCTCCCGTTGCTTTGTCCCAGCTCCTGCCAACCTAGCAAGTAGGCAATGACGCCAGTGCAAGTAGATAAATAGGTACTGCTCCGGCGGGAAGGTAAACGGCGTTTCCATGCACTTTGGCTTCTGTCACAGTGTTCCATTGCCCCAGAAGCGGTTTAGTCATGCTGGCCACATGACCCAGAAAAATGTCTGTGGACAAATGCCGGCTTCCTCTGCCTGAAAAGCGAGATGAGTGCCACAACCCCATAGTCGCCTTTGACTGGACCAAACTGTCCAGGGGTCCTTTACCTTTTACCTTAGATAGGATTTTGATGACTAACTTTCCTTTTCTGTGTGTTTGAATTGTATACGGTGTGAAAAAGATGGTGCACCGGTTAGCTGTAACTTTGTGCAACTTTGTCTTGATCTTTTAAGGAATGAATTTAAACAAGAGAGAACTTAATGAGCATGTTGAGTTTGAATCTCAGACCTACTACGCTGCTTTTGCCGCTGAGCTTGAGGCCTGTGCCCAGCCAATGTGGGGGCTACTATCACACTGCAAAGTCAGGGTAAGCTGAGCACTACCTCCCCCTTTGGTTCTCTAGTGATTAAAGATTTTAAATATGAAATACGCAGTTTTAGAAAGTTGTACGCTCACCTTGTGTTAAGCTGGTGCACACACCCCAGGGCCTGTTGTGTACCTTGCTGTGTTTGACTATCTCTGAATTTTGTAATATGATAGCATTGTGCTCTTAGCTTAATGCCCTTAAATTTTTATATAATCACTATATTCGTCAAGGTGAGCAGCAAAACTCCTTTTTGAGGGTATGCTCGTTAATCTGTTTTCCTGTTACTGAAAATATGTGCAGGTGCTTTATTAGTTATGTTGTGCAAATAATAAATAGAATGCTTTCATGTTTTTGATGGAATTCCTTCAAGAATGTGCCTTTCTATCAAACATAGAAATGCAGGTCAAGTGACTCCAGATTGAAAGTACATTTATTCTGTCAGCCCCCACTCCCAAGAGCACAGAATGAGTTAACACTGCTGAAGAATTGTTGTCAAAAACCATGGTTTTGTTTTGGTTTTTGGTTTGTTTTTTTTCTTTGATCACACAGTATTGTATAATTGTTATCAGTAGGTTGAAACATCCCTCTCCCCCAGATATCAGATTGCCGATCATATCCATAAATAAGGATTGGTTCTTGGCCCTGAGGGCGTACATGAAGTGGGACTAGAAACAGGACTCTGGTTCCAATTCATACGTTGGGAGAGGAGAGGAAAGGGAAGCTTGCACCCTCTAGCAAATTTTGCTGTGTCGTTTAACTTCAGAGCGTTCATTTTTCCGTTTGTGCATCCTTTGTATCCCACTTCAGGAGACACAGGAATACACACGAAACGTTGTTAGATACTGCCTAGAAGCACTTCAGGATTGGTTTGATGCTATCAACTTTGTGGATGAGGTTTGTGTGCCTAATGTATTTGACTTTGCATTACGGGATAGGATCTTAGAATCATAGAGTTGGAAGAGACCACAAGGGCCATCCAGTCCAACCCCCTGCCAAGCAGGAAACACCATCAAAGCATTCCTGACAGATGGCTGTCAAGCCTCCGCTTAAAGACCTCCAAAGAAGGAGACTCCACCACACTCCTTGGCAGCAAATTCCACTGCCGAACAGCTCTCACTGTCAGGAAGTTCTTCCTAATGTTTAGGTGGAATCTTCTTTCTTGTAGTTTGAATCCATTGCTCTGTGTCCGCTTCTCTGGAGCAGCAGAAAACAACCTTTCTCCCTCCTCTATATGACATCCTTTTATATATTTGAACATGGCTATCATATCACCCCTTAACCTTCTCTTCTCCAGGCTATCTTTTATTAAAATTTGGAAGCATCTTCCCTTCAAACCTTTATTGCATGCACTTTCCATTCCATGGCACCCTCTCTTATTACAAAAGATTTCCCTGAGCCAAGCTACCCGGTGGAGGGTTGCTTTTGTGTCTGTAGCAATAAAAGAGCGTAGCGTCACATTATCTGGAGTGAAAGCAGAAGCGTATACGCGTGTGTCAAAGTTTTGGGTTTTACCAGAAGCCAGAAGAGAGGAAATAATAAGTGATTTAATAGTGCGCAAATTGGAATTGTTTATTCCTTTGAATTGTAAGCAGCCTTTTGTTTCCATTGCAGCCTACTCCTAATCAGGTTACTTTTCATCTGCCGCTGCATCGTTATTATGCCATGTTTCTAAGTAAGGTAAGTGAATGGTTTTTGCAGGGTAGGTTTTTTTTGTGGGGGGGAGGAGGCATTATTTAGGTAGACAAGTCTGGATCAATCATGTACATATTTTGTTTGTAGGCTGTTAAACGCCAAGAATTGGATCTCGATTCCCTCCTTCCAGACCAGGAGATGTTGATGAAGCTCATGGTTCACCCACTTCAGATTCAGGTAAGTTGGCCAAGTATTTTTTCTCTCTTCTGCATATAAAGAGAGCAGATACAGAGAGAAACATCCAATTACGTACATCCACAGTCAATACAGAAATTAGCTGGCAGAATGGGAATTTTTGGTTTCTCCTCTTCCCCCTCCAACCTCTTGTGTGGCCCCAGAAGATGCTTTGGTGGGTCTCTGAATCTTCCAGAGCAAATTGGGGAGGAGGCTGCAAGGGGGAGAAAAGGAAGGAGATGCCCCATTGCATGAATAGACACCTACAAGCACTACATTGGATTTCACTCATGGTTCATTGCCTCAAGACAGTTTTTCCCCACTGGAGGCAATTGATTTGTGCCTGAATGTAACTTGAGTGCTAAGGACATGGATATTTGAATAACTGCAAGTTCATTCCCACATTGTATGTACAGCACTCTTTTGTTTTCCACATATGGATCACAATAAAGAGTGAGAATTTTTTTGGTGATTCTATTGAATTAGCAAGAGGTAAAGTGAGAACCTGCAGGGACGCGGGTGGCGCTCTGGGTTAAACCACAGAGCCTAGGGCTTGCTGGTCAGAAGGTTGCCAGTTCGAATCCCCTCGACGGGGTGAGCTCCCGTTGCTCGGTCCCTGCTCCTACCAACCTAGCAATTCGAAAGCACATCAAAAGTGCAAGTAGATAAATAGGTACTGCTCCGGCGGGAAGGTAAATGGCGTTTCTGTGTGCTGCTCTGGTTCGCCAGAAGCAGCTTTGTCATGCTGGCCACATGACCTGGAAGCTGTACGCTGGCTCCCTCGACCAATAAAGTGAGATGAGCACCGCAACCCCAGAGTCGTCCGCAACTGGTCCTAATGGTCAGGGGTCCCTTTACCTTTACCTAAAGTGAGAACAACACAGAAAAAAGTTAGGCGGTATAAATAAGCGGGGAAAATATTCAGATCCTATGGAACAACTGCTCAATGCTTGCAGTTAAAAAACGTGATTACATCCTTGGTTGTGGCTGACAGTTTGTCTGGATGGCATCCTATGTATTAGTGAAAGTCACAGGGGAGAAAGATTGCTATGTTTGCTATGTTGGTTTTGCCGTGCCTCCGAAGTCTAGTGTGCCACCGAGGATTGAAGTATTCTGCAAAAAACTGTGATCAGCTACAAAATTATATTATCAGCTTTTCAAGTTTTTAACATTGGAAAAATAGTATGCCTAAGCAAGAGGTAGCATGTTGAGCTGAAACAGCTTTCTCTTTGCTCTTTTTGGTAGGCAAGCCTCTCTGAAATCCATAGTAATATGTGGGTAAGGAATGGCCTGCAGATTAAAGGACAAGCCATGACTTATGTGCAGTCCCACTTCTGCAATTCCATGATTGATCCTGACATTTATCTGTTACAGGTAGGTCAGTACTTTTTGTAACCTCATCTGCTCTGTTATTAGAAAGCTAAACAGTAATAACTAATATATTTACATATATATATATATTTATGTTCTCCCTCCTCCTGGAAAACAGGTCTGCGCTTCAAGACTTGACCCAGATTATTTCATTTCCTCAGTTTTTGAAAGGTAAGATACTGTTGAAAAGAACACACCGTCTAAGCAGTGTCTGCCTTGTGGTTTAAATGCACCACAGGGGGCTCTTTAATTCACATGTGGTGGCAGTGCAAATTTGCAAAAATAAAAATAAAAATCTGGATAATGGTATATGACAAATTTAAAAAGTGCACTCCCCCCCCAAAAAACAAGAAGCATTCCAGTTAGTAATAGTAGGTCAGGAAACACCAAACAAATTTAAAAACTTATTTCTATATGGAACAGCAGCCGCAAGAATAGTGTACACAAAAATGTGGAAAGAGAAGGCTATCCCGACAAAGGACCAATGGCTGCTTAAACTAATAGAATACGCCAAACTACAGTGGTACCCCGGGTTACATACTTAATTCATTCTGGGTTACAGTACATAACCCGCAAAGGACGTAACCCGAACAAGACCGAAAAAAATGCGAAAAATGCTCTGCGCATGCCAAATCGTGTGTGCATCGGATTGCACTTCTGGGTTAGTGGAGTTCGTAACCCGAAAAGTACGCAACCCGAAGCATATGTAACCCAAGGTACCACTGTAGTATGTATGACAGCCAAAATAAGAAATATAGATGGGATGATAGTAACAAGTGAGTGGGAATGATTTGAAGGGTATTTAAAACCAAGTGGTATTAAGATAAATCTACAAGCAGGGATAAATCTGTAGTCAGCAGCAGACACAATAAAGGATCATGAATGGAAGGAGAAATAATAGATAATCAGTGGAGATGTGTAATAGGATGTCAACAAAAGATAGGTTTGGAAAGTCTTTATTGGACTTGATAGGATGGAAATATGCGTGTGTGCGTTTGTGTGTGTGCATTTTTCAGTATACGTTATTTATACATTTTTGCATCCTATCAAGTCCAATAAAGACTTTCCAAACCTATATATGCACTGTAGGGTTGTGAGAAAGTGGCAGGAAAAATGTTGAGTTATTTCTGTCCCTATTCTGTTTTTCCTGTGGACGTGGGTTAAAAATGTCTATAATACACCTTACAGTTAAATTTATTTGGGTGTCTTAAAAATCATCAGGTTTTCCCTTGTAAATATAAGGAGAAAGGAGAAACAAGGCCACAACGTTCTTCCTTGTATTTAATTGTTTTGATTACCTTGATGTCTGGAACCGATGGGGTAGATGGAGAGTGAAATATTTGTAAAACAGTTTAGGCTGCCGTTGAAGGGGAGTAGTTTTTGACATCAGCAGTGGTTCCCCTCATTTGGAGAAAGTGGCAACTTTGAGAGGATGACTTTTATCCATGGGGTGCTCCAGTGGGTTAACCCCACCCTCTGTGTGCCATGGTTCCAGTCCAGACTGGGCTATAAAACAAACAAACAAAGCATGGAATACTGATTGGAAAGACATTTTTGTTTTTTAAAAGTAATTGTGCACATTTCTGTTTTCCTGGATATTGGTTGCCCTTGGGTGATGAGCAGATTGCAAAATGGTGCCTTCACTCCAGCTTCTGTCACGGCACTGCTGAGTTTCCTGGATATGACAGCCCATCTGCCTTAATGTGCCCATATTTGCACACGTGCATCCTCTTTCTGGCCTTAGTATTGTAGTGCTGTTAAGTTTCTGAAGAAGTGTGCTCCCTCCTCCCCATCCATTGTTTATGGCTTAGGGAATAGAGACGGGCAGCAGGCATTTCACAGTACAGTTGTACCTTGGTTTGCATACGTCTTGGTTCACATACTTTTTGGATTACAAACACGTCAAACCCAGAAGTGTTTGTCCCGGTTTGCAACCTTTTTTTGGATTACAACCCTTCTCTCTCTCTCTCTCTTGATTACAAACAAAATAAAAATAAAAATTGGAGGCCCCATTGGTGAAAGTGTGCCTTGGGTTACAACCTGTTTTGGTTTACAAACGGACCTCCGGAACGGATGATGGTTGTAAACCAAGGTACCACTGCAATGCATTTCGTTGGAAACTCAGTGTCAAATGTATCTAAGCACCCTCAGACCTGCTCCCTCTGCGTTAAGGTTTGGAAAAAGGTTGACAGACTCTGCATTAGGAGCAGATGTTGCATGGCAGCTCTGGGGCATGTAGGGATGCAGAAAAGTAGTGCTATCTGTAGGCAAACATAGCACCAAGTGTGTGATAACCCATAAAAAATAAATCCAAATTTCAATTGAAGGTTGAATCTTGTATTGTGCGTCAGATGTCGCAGAGTGTAATGGCACAGAGAGACATTTATTACTTCTTTTTTTAAAAAAAATAAACAGTTGTTTATCCTCACATATATTATGGTGGTATACACTAGGCATGAGTGAAATGTATCATGCCAAAACCACAATAGAGTAATAGTCATCCTCATAAAAACTGTTAGAGGCAACCCAAAACAAGCAGGCGAAATGATAAAGAACATCAAAATATCTGGGCAAGTAAATAAGTTGCACTTCAATATTCGCTGCTGCTGTGTTGTGTGAAGTTAAGGGGTCTCCACTTGATCACGTCTGGATGGGCAAATGCCTGGGAGCCTTGGGAGCTTCCTGGAGGAGCAACAGGAAATGTTCTCAAATTATTAACCATACTAGGGTTTTCTAAAATTCATATTTTCCTCTCCTGTAGGTTCAAGGTGGTTGACCTCTTAACAATGGCTTCCCAACACCAGAATACAGTGCTAGATTCAGAGCATGAGAGATCAATGCTAGAAGGCGCCTTAACATTTCTTGTCATTCTTTTAAGTCTCCGTTTACACTTGGGTAAGATTAATCGTCTTTCTGCTCTCTGCTTTACTCCTAGTAATTTTCTATGTCGGGGTATGAATGGTCACAGACACATACTGAATATTAAGTTTCAACCAATGTTTAGATAGGAATGGTGATGGAAACCACAACCAAAAGCACTTGAAACCACAACCAAAAGCACTTGCTAACTCTCAATGTTCTTGCATTGTTTCTTAGCTTTTATTAATCCCTCTTAGTGGAAGCCAAAAGTTGTGGTTGCCCGCTAAGTTGTGTTTATTTAGTCAGTCTCCATTCTTGTAACTTGAATCCATTGGTTTGGGTCCTAGCTTGCTCGATCCTCCTTGTGACAGACCTTTAGATATTTGAAGATGGCTATCCTATCTCCTTTCAGTCTCCTCTTTTCTAGGCTATACATGCCCAGTTCCCTCAACCATCCCTAATAAGGCTCTAAATCAGGCATAGGCAAACTCGGCCCTCCAGATATTTTGGGACTACAACTCCCATCATCCCTAGCTAACAGGACCAGTGGTCAGGGATGATGGGAGTTGTAGTCCCAAAACATCTGGAGGGCCAAGTTTGCCTATGCCTGCTCTAAATCCTTATTTCTTATTGATACTCTGTGGATTAACAGCCTGGGTTTTTTTTTAATTAAAAAAAAATCATAGTATTTTTTTTTAACTCTTGTAATGTAAAACTGAATGCACTTCTAGGTAGCAATAACTCTACCTCCTATCTTATGGTTATGTTAATTTACCTTTCAATTTCTCCTAGGAATGACTGATGATGAGATTCTTCGGGCAGAGATGGTAGCTCAGCTCTGCATGAATGACAGGACTCATAGTTCTCTACTGGACCTCATATCCTTGGAATGTTGTTAAATGCATTTTTTCTGTGATTAATTAACAGGATTCATGTTTTGTGCTTCTCTTTGGTGTACAACAAGTAAGACTATTAGAAGCAATTTTGAATGCCTTGGAACAATATTAGCATATAATTTTCATATGAAAAGTTGCATGTTGAGCTTGCAATGAAATTTGATCTTGTACTGAGCTGTGTGTGTGTGTGTGTGTGTGTGAGTGTGTGTATACACATACACACACACACACATATACATGCATGCACTCGTCTTTCTAACTCTGGGCTAGGAATATAAATCATCACCTTTCTTCCAACCTTCTGTTTCAAAAGGATAGAGTTGGGATTTACAACTAGGTTTGCTTTTCCATTGAATTAAACTGCTTTCCCCAGATTGGGTTCTTGCACTCCAGGGAGTAATTGGGCAAAATGCCAGGACAAAAATAAATAAATACTAGTGTTATCTGGTTTGTTTGAAATCCATATTTCATTCTTTTAAACCCTACATATATTAAGTAAAATAGAAACATTGTCACACCACCCCACCCATCTCCCCATCCCGCCCACCTCTTTCCCCCTTATCTTCCTAATGTCTCAACAAATGAAACTGATTTGTAAAAATGTTACATGAAAAAAATACGAGAGGGACATTGCACATACCTTTGTAAATCAAGAAAATGCTTAATAAAAAAATACTTTAAAAAAATAACTGTAATGTACATGAAGACCCAGAAGGGTGCAGTATAGTGTTCTCCTTCTGGTGATATAATCTTCCATATTTAAACATGTGAAATGCGTCTTTCTCCCCTGTTAGCAACCAAAGGGTGAGATATAGAGATACCACTATATTCATGCAATTATGTCCTTATACCAATTAACATTTTGCAATTGTGATGGTGTCATTTTTCAAAATGATGGATATTCTTTGGGTTTTTTTGTTAAAGCTTCCTAGCACCTCTGGAATAAGCATTTAGTTATGTATCTAACCATTCTCTTAGTCTGAATTGTTCAAACATGTATTTGAAATCTATGTGCCACCTCCAAGAAAACTTTATATATTAACACTTAAAACGATGGATCGAACACTATTTATTGTGGAATATAGACCTCTTGTGGTGAAGTGAAGCAACTGCAGAAATCCCTATGGCTTCTGCCCACCAAAAGACATGCTTATACAATGGTACCTTGGTTCTCGAACAGCTTAGATGTCGAACAAATTGGCTCCCGATTGCCAAAAACCTGGAAGTAAGTGTTCTGGTTTTCAAATGTTTTTCAGAAGCCGAACGTCTGATGCGGCTTCCGCTTGAGTGCAGGAAGCTCCTGCAGTCAATCGTAAGCTGCGCCTTGGTTTTCAAACAGTTTCGGGAGCCAAATGGACTCCCAGAACGGATTAAGTTCAAGAACCAAGGTACCACTGTAGAATCATAGAATCATAGAGTTGGAAGGGACTATGAGGGTCATCTAATCAAACCCCCTTGCAATGCAGGAATCTTGATTGACATGGGACTCGAACTCACAACCCTGAGATTAAGAGTCTCATTCTCTACCGACTGAGCTATTAAAAAATGGATGTGTATTTCTATATGAAGTTTCAGTTACAGGTGGGTAGCTGTGTTGGTCTGCCATAGTCGAAACAAAATAGAAAATTCTTTCCAGTAGCACCTTAGAGACCAACTGAGTTTGTTCTTGGTATGAGCTTTCGTGTGCATGCACACTTCTTCAGATACACTGAAACAGAAGTCACCAGATCCTTAAATATAGTGAGGGAGTGGGGAGGGGTATTACTCAGAAGGGTGGTGGGAATGGGTGATCAGCTGATAGGTGTGGAAAACCTGTTGACGACTCTTAACGGCTGCAATTAGTCTTGCAGGGAAAGGCAAGGGGTGAGATGGCTAAAGATAGCTTTGTTATGTATAATGAGATAAGAATCCAATGTCTTTGTTCAGACCAGGTTTCTCCATGGTTTTAAGTTTGGTGATTAGTTGCAATTCAGCCACTTCTCTTTCCAGTCTATTTCTGAAATTTCTTTGTATTAAGACAGCTACTTTGAGATCTTTTATAGAATGTCCTGGGAGATTGAAGTGTTCTCCTACTGGTTTCTCTGTCTTGTGATTCCTGATATCAGATTTATGTCCATTTATCCTTTGGCGTAGGGTTTGGCCTGTTTGTCCAATATAGAGAGCTGAAGGGCACTGTTGGCATTTGATTGCATACACAATGTTGGAAGATGAGCAATTAAATAGTCCTGAGATGGTATGTTTGATGTTGTTGGGACCAGTAATGGTGTTGTCCGGGTTTATGTGGCAGCAAAGTTGGCATCTGGGTTTATTGCAGGCTCTGGTACCAGTGTCCATGTTGAGTCCTGTTGTTGTATTATTGTGGGTGAGGAGCTGTTTGAGATTGGGTGGCTGTCTGTAGGCGATGAAGGGTTTCCTCCCAGAGCTTGAGAAAGAGAACTGTCATATGAAGTTTGGTATGCATGTGGGGATGATTAGGAAGGCAGGAAAGGATATATTATTTAATGATATCCTTCCTAACTTGCGCTAGCAAGTTCCATATTCTAGCAGAGTTCCAAACACACACACCTCTTTTAAATTATGCAGCGATCAGCTTCTGGCTGACTCATCTGAGTTACTATTAAAGATTCCTTCCTGACAAAATCCCTTCTAATCCCTCTTAAAAAGAATAAACACAAGAATCTGATTAACGTTAATATAAAAGTAGTTTACTCACAGATTCATTCAGGTTCACAGACATATCCCTGAAGGCAGGCTTAGGTTACATAACAACTAGGACTAGAACTATTCCATAAAGAAGTTAGTCCCAGGTGACTGCGACTAAGCAGTCACTTCTCCAAACACACAGCGACATACAAAATGGAGAAGACACGCTGATCAGAACATGGAGGCCATGTAGTGGAAGTCTGTCCCAGCTCAGGAGGAAACAGGAAGTCTTCTCCTGAGTGGTGCAAAACATCCCCTAACATGGCCACTGTAGGAACGTTGTACTTGACTGCAGTTTTACATCCCACAATGCAGTGGTGACTTTTTGTAACGTAAAGCACTTCTGCTCACACAAGGCAAGGCATACAATTTCTGCTGACCCTCCCCACCCCACCCCCACATGCGCACTGGCAGGCCCCCACAGTGTCCCATATATGTATACTGTTGCAGAGGATCCACAAACCCTCAAGTGCAGCTAGAGTGACTAGGGGGAGTTGAAAAACAATATGCTGCCCCACATTGCAGACGCAGAAGTGTTTTCTTACTAGTTCAGGGCCGCCATTGGATACAACCCGAATAAAGTTAATATATGCAATGCTCATGGGAACGAACACCTTTTTGTTGAAAAATATTCAGGCAATTATTGTCTACCTTAACACGAGGATCACATTCCAGAAAACCCAAATCCGAAAAGTGGCATTATTCCTGGAAGTTTAAGCTTTGAATCGATGCTGTCAGCTGTAGCTGATTTTAAGGCTCCTGTGTTTGAACCTGGGGGCTCTATGCAGCAGGGAATGTATACACCTAAAGGTATGTTCAATTTTTATTGGTGTTTTAGTGTGAATCTGCAATATATGTATGGGTTCTTAATGAGCTGGTATTCATTACAACTCTATTATTATTATTATTATTATTATTATTATTATTACCTGCCCATCTGGGCTGCATCCAATAGAATATTAAAAACACGATAAAACATCAAACATTAAAACTTTCCTAAACAAGGCTGCCTTCAGATGTCTTCTAAAAGTCAGGTAGTTGTTTATTTCCTTGACATCTGATGGGAGTGCGTTCCACAGGGCAGGCGCCACCACCGAGAAGGCCCTCTGCCTGGTATCTCTTAAGATGTAAACGGCTTAGAGATAGTTGACATTAGTTGAGTATTATATGAATTTTGGTGGATTAATAAATATTTTCAGAATTTCAGTGTTGTTACATGCTTTTTTTGCTTTTCCTCCCCTAATTCCTCTGTTTAAACAAGTGGTTGTTTTTCACACTTTGAACACCATCGTGATATGTACAAGAACCAAAATAGTTGATTGGCGGACAGGATACATTGTAATTGTGTATGTTGAGTAATGATAATAAAGATATGTGTTTGAGGATGTTGGCACAAAACTGGAAACACTTAGCTGCTGAAAACCTACATTGTAGTTCAGCATGCAGGTAGGTTAAGTCAAACCTTATCTAAACATAGACAAACATGTGGGCACTGAGGGAAAAAAAAATTGTGACTGTGCTACTCCTTCCCCGGTCCTGCTGCTGCCATGCTACCCAGTGCTATGCCGCAATTTGGCTTGGCATTATGTGTGAATGCAGCCTCATGGTTTGTCTTGTTTCAGACAAACCAACAGTTGTATCTAGAACAAAGTTTTAAACTATAAACCTCAGGGCCAGCTTCAGAGCATCTCACTTGATGGTGCCCTTGTGCATACTGGATATGGGACCATTATTTTTATCCGAAAGGTGTTTCAGAGTGAGCACTAGCATGCCTCCAAGATCCAACCTAAGTGTGGTCATACTTTAGATTGGATTTAAGGAGTGGACTGTCCATTGAGTAGTTGTGTGTGTGTGTGTGTGTGTGTGTGTGTGTGTGCATATGTTATGTGTATTACATTATTTCTTACCAGTTGTGGTATGAGAGTGGTTTGACTCAGTTTTAGGTTATTTTCATGCTTGATTAGAAAGCAAATGGACATTTTAATACTCTGATACTCCAAGGGAGAGGTAAGAGAGAGCTTCTTGTAGAGTGACAATGTTTTCCTGCCTCTAGCAACTGGAGAAGTACAGTCCCACTTGGTGGGTTTCGTAGTGCCCACTTAGAAACACCTTTTGGATAAAACTAAGAGTTCCTCCTCATTAATGTGTCCTCCTCCTCCTTTGTGTTGTTATTTGAAGTACCTGAATAAACAAAATAATCAGTCAGCTACTTTAGTTCTTAATCATTCAATATTTTTCAAATGCACCAGTTATAAACTCAGGGTTTTAATGGTTGTTAATTGGATTTCATAGTCTATTGTTTTTAGATGTTTAAATGAACAGGTGAAGGTATAGTATGTTTGTAAGTGATTCTTTGTGTGTGAAGTAATTTGTATTTATCTTCAAAAAAATAAAAATAAATATTGAATAAATTTCAGAACTTAATGCCCAACGTGTTCTGTCTCTTTAACAATAGCTGAAGTCTGGGATAAGGAGTTTGACCCGGTCATGGTAATTCTCCGAACTGTTTACCGTAGAGATGTGCAATCTGCGATGGACAGATATACAGCATTGTAAGTTGAATGTATTATAAAATGAATGCTGTATTACGTAATAGTAATATACAGTGACTTTTATTCTTAGGCAGTGAACCCGTTGGCATGTCATGCAAAGCCAGTTTGTTTTAAATCGTGGCTTAATCGTGATTCTTAATTGTGAATTGTTTGTTCACTTCAAACAAGCCATGAGAAATAAGACAGAAGTGAGCCCAGATTTGTGGCTGTCTTATTTCTTGCTTACCACTCGTGGTTTGTGTGAATACAAAAATGTTCCATACTATGACTTGTCTGAGTACATCCTTAAAAGTAGATTAATACTCAGTCTGCTGCTGTAGTTAGCAAGGGCAAAATCATTCCATTTGCATCTTGTTGCCACTCACTTGAAACAAATTATTATTCAATTGGCTTGGGTGGGTATACGGCTAAAGTCCTTACAAGTATAATTTTGTGCTTTTCACTGGTGCAATTCTGTGAAACGTGTACCTTTAAAAAAAATTTTTTTTAAAAAAACCCTTCGCTTTGTGAAGTGGCATGTCAAAATGATGTATTACCTGCCATTTTGAAGAAATACATAACCTTTTCGTTTTTTAGTGAACTGAATAATATGTTCCTTGAAGCCAAGTAAAAGCAAATTGGAAGTCAACCTTTTGGATTTCTCCTCCCCTCCCATCTCCTCCCCTCCTGCCCAATACTTACACCTTGAAGAACTGTTCTAGATATTCTAACTGGAAATGTTACCCATCTAGAGATTTGTAGTTGTTCTTCATTCCCACCGGTGTGGTAGAACTATGTTTACTACCCATATTATTAAAAGGATGATTTATCATTGGGAGACGTCAGAAAACAAAGTAAAATTTGTTTTCAGGTCTCTTCACTTCCTTGTTTCTGCTTTCCTTTTGTCAGCTGTGAGTTACAGCTTTAAGATGAAATTCTTTGAGCTGAATCGTTACCTGAAAAGATTTTGCCCTCCTTCAGCACATCTGGACTTGAGCTCAGTACAGGTGTTATGCTTAACTGTCTTAATCAGAGTTAAGAGATTGGAAGCAGGCCATTGGCTTCTCCACCTCCTCCTCCTTTTCTTCGTTGGTATTAACCATGGTGCACCAGAACATCAGTACCAGTATTAATATTAACAGTAAACCCAGGCTTAGAAACGGGCTTGCAAACCTTTTGGATTTCTCCTCCCCTCCCAGTAGTATTTACCATGGTAGCACTGTTGTTGCATACTTATCTTGTTATACTTAGATTAACACTGACAAGGACAGGAGTGTGGAGGAATGGGGAGTATCAATTGTGCTGGTGAAATCTTAAGACCACAATCCTAAGTACACTTAAAAGAGAGAAAACACACTGGACTCAAGATTTACTTTCGAGTACATACTTAGTACATTGGTTGAGATATGAAGGTGGTGGTTGCCTCACTCTTTTTTGATTATAATTAAAGTTCTCAGCTTTGCTGTTGGCTTTGGTATCACAGTCAGGGCCATGCATCTAGTGAAGGCACCCTGTTAGTGCAAGGATTTCTGCTTCCCATCTCTCCCTAGCCCCCACAAATCTTTTCCTGGATTATGGGGGGAAACCCATAATGCATTTGAGCCTATTTTATACAGTGGTACCTCGACTTACAAGCGACTTGACTTGACCCCCGGAAGCGAAAAAATGGCTGCCGCTTCCGAAATTTTCGACTTCCTAAGGGAAAGCGGCGGCATGATACCTCGACTTACAAAAATTTGAATGCGGTTTTTCCGACTACCGAATTTTTTCCCCGTTCCGAGATGGCGGCTTCGACTTGCGAAGATTTCCACTTACGAGCGCGCCTTCGGAACGGATTACTTTCATAAGTCGAGGTACCACTGTAATTGGCACCTGGCTTTCAAAATGTTCGGTGCAAGCATTTTTTACTTTTTATTTACTACCAGAAATGCTGAAAGGGGCATGCAGCCAAGTGGGCCTTCGTCAACTATCACAGTTCTCAGTTGTATCTTCTGTAGCATTAACTTTGAGCAGGTTATTTTTGGGTTCTCTTACAGCTTAAAACAAAGTGGGAAAGTGCATGGAAACCCCTGGCCTCCTTACAAGAAACGGACACATTTACACCCAAGCTACAAAGGACTCATGAGGCTCTTGCACTGCAAAACTTTACACATTGTGTTATTCACTCTGCTCTACAAGGTACTACTGAATTGTTGGCATAGGGAGGGGGAACAAGGGACACCAAACTACTTCAGACTTCATATAATTTTGGTTTGTGGAGGATGTTTGCTGTGGGTACAATTTTGAAACAGTGATTTATTTATTTTTTTATAAAAAAAAGTTAAGCCAAGTAATACCCCGATCCATTTTTAAAATTTGTTTTTCCAAGGAGAAATGGAACATAACTGAATACATTTTAAGGTTATCGTTAAGAGAAGATAGTGCCACAAAGCCCTCTTGTTTGCTCCTGTCCTGAAACATTCTGCATATTTTCTCAGCTATACAGGCTCAAACTAAATTAGGTGGCCAGACTAGAATTTTTGAAACCTCATCTTGGTCTCACCACTCTCTCTCTCTCTCTCTCTCTCTCTCTCTCTACTTCTTTAATTTGTTCCTTAAAATGAAAGCTTGCATATTTCCACAACACAAACATTTTCTAGTTGTGTTTGGGAAGGTGGTGCTATGTGTTTGTAAATTGTGACCACCATTTTTCTCTTGGTAAATTGTTAACAGCTGTCATTCTGAGAGGTTTTCCTGTACTGAATACTGAATCATGTGGAACTGATGTAGCTATATATTATTTCTTTCTGTTTCCCCTCCCACCGAATTCTAAAGTGGAAAAATTTTGAAAGGGAACAAGGAAAGTAACATTTACTTTTGCTTTAGATCTTAATGGATCATCAAAATCTGTCAGAACATGTCCTTTGCATGGTTTTATATTTGATTGAGTTGGGACTAGAGAACTCATCCGAGCAGGAACCTGAGGAAGAAGTAAGTGCTCACATTTCTGTACCTTATTGGTGTTGTGCTTATATCTATAACTACATTTTTATTTTATAGACAATATATTCTGTTCACAGCAAACTTTTAATGCAATGGAGGGGTGGGGGTAAGGCAATTTTCATTCCTTCCTTCCTCCTGTGTCCCCTGGAAAGTTACTTGGGTGGGCTAGGGGACCCTCCAGATCAGCATGGGAGGTGGCGCTGTGGACTATAGGAGGAGGGGGACATTACTGAAAATTGCCTCTTTCCTACAGTTGGAGCCTCTGTTGGCATGGCGTAGTGGTTAGAGTGCTGCCTTTGGCCCTGGGAAATTCCCACTCAGCCATGAAGCTCACGGGGTGACCATGGGGCAGCTACTTACTCTCAGCCTAACTTATCTCACAGGGTTGTATGTTTGCCACCTTGAACTCCTTGCATGAAAAGTGAGCTCATTAAAGAAGGCCCCAGACTGTCCTTCTCCAACCTTGGGTCGTCAGATGTTGCTGGACTACATTCCCATCTGGGAACTCGGGGTTGGAGAAGACTGCCTTAGACCATTCCACAGACAGAATGAGTTCCTCTGTTGGTGGAAGGACATTCTGGATCCAACCCACTATTATTTTGGGGCCTTATTTTAATGGCGGGCTGCTCATTGTGGGTGCAGGTTGGCCCCTAATAGTAACTCAAAGACCTCTAGCGCAATGAGCTCAGATCCTGAAAATCCCAACTCAACTCATGAGCCCACGGGTGGCATTAGGCAAGCTAAACAGCCTCAGCTCACCAGGTGCCATACAGGGATAACAATACTTCACAAGGCTATCATGGCAACACAAGAACGGGGCCTTCTCTGCAGTAGCCCCCCGTCTGTGGAATGCTCTCCCCAGGGAAGTTCGCCTGGCACCTTCATTATACACCTTTAGGCGCCAGGCAAAACGTTCCTTTTTAACCAGGCCTTTGGTTGATTTGATTTACATCCTATGCCCTTTTAAAATGTGGGTTTTTTTGGGGGGGGCTATTGGGTTGTTGTTTTTATTTTAATTATGTATTTTATGGTTTTATATCTTGATTTTATTCTGTGAACCACCCTGAGACCCCCGGGTATAGGGCAGTATATAAATTCAATAAATAATAATATTGGGAGAGTGCATATGACGCATAACATTGCATAGTATTGTCACCTTATTTTCCCCAAACGTTTACAGTGCTCTGTAAATACTAAGGTGGCAGCCCCGGTTATTTAGGAATAATTTTCCTCAATGTGCGGATTGGATGGGTTGCACTGACCACATCTGGATCTGATGGCCTGCTTTGTTTTTGTTTGTTTAATGGCTGATGTGCCAGGATTCCATGGGAGGACAAGAGCGCTGCCACGCTAGTTGGTTCCCAGGGAATAACTTGGTGTCTAACATGCGCCACTTCATTAATCACGTGCGCGTCAGAGTCCCAGAGACGGCCCCAGAGGTGAAAAGAGAACCACCGGCAAGTACGAGCGCCGATAGCTCAGCAGCTTCTCAGGTAAGGATGAGATCTTGCAGATTTATTATTACGGTTCAGGATCTCATAAGCCCATATTGACCTCAAGGCCTTTTGCCTTTATGTGTTTGAATTAAGCTTTGCTGAACAGATAGCTATCCGTATTTGATAATTCAAGACCTGGTATGTAATAATCACATTTCTTAGGGTGTTTTAATGCCATCCTTTTCCCTCCCAACTCCCCAGAATCCCAGGCGGCCTAAAGGACTCCAGAGAGAGGTAGAATTCTGTGTATCTTGCATTCTAATGGCAAGATGGCTTTAGCTGTGCTGACTCTAACTTCCCTGCAATTCCACAGTCTTTTGAAGAATTTTATTAAGAAATAGCCGTCATTGCATATTTCTAATGATTGTGTTTTTAAAAGTGCATTGGCCTAGAACATGGCAATTCTTTTTGGTTCCAAATTAATTGTGCCATCTGCTGGAGATAACCTTTTTTTAAAAAAGGGGGAGGGGAGAATTGCTAGCCTGTTGGAATAAATACTGGCTGCTTTGAGTGTGTGTGAATTTCTGCTGCGGTTCTTGCTAACATTTAATAATGCTGCTGCTCTTTAGCTTCCCATTTTCAATAAGCCTGGCCCTCAATCTTGTTAGAAATTACTTGAAATGATAAATGGTTAGTTGATTCATCTTTGTGAACACATGATTAACTTGTTTGAATGATTTATAGCCAATTCATAATGGGGTTGCCACCTTCTCGGGTGGAGGGATGGTGAAGAACAGAGCCATGGCTCATTTTCTTATAGTAAATCAAGTATACACTACTACATATTTCATTAGCAGCAAGGCTATGCTAAAAGGAAAATGCTTAATGGAAGGCAAGCATCACAGTTATTTTTTAAAGACAGAGTAGCAACTCCGTAAAATAATCACATTTGTCATTTGTACAGGACAAATTTTAACAAAAATTGCAGATGGGTTTTTTTTTTACCCACCTGCAGAGCCGATACACCCCCTAGTCCCTCTTTAAATAATGTACCATGCTCTTTTTTCTACATACATATCTCAAATTTATAACAATACTCATACAAGTGGTATTCCAAACATTTGGAAAGGGTCTGGAGCCTTTTTAATAATAAAGTTTTTTAGCTTTAAACTTCGTGTATTGGGGTGGTGGTGGTTTTGTTTTACGGCATACATATTGGGAATGTTCAAAAGTGTTAAGCAGTTTGGAGCAGGCTGTGGGATTACTTTTTCCCTGCCTTTGGAAGTGCCGATTTCCCCAGTTCTTCCTCTGCTGGCCTTAACCGTGACTGAACTTAACATCTGCAACTACATTTGGTTATGATTAAGGCTAACCAAGACTGGAAATCTGAGAGAACCTTCGTTACACTTAACTGCTGATCATATTTGGGTTTGGATACAATGCTAAACCATAGCCTGTTCAGCTTTAACCCACCCAAGCCAACTAATTATGGTTTGTGTGAGGCCAACAAACCACTGCCTGAAATTATGGTTTTATGTTGGCTTGTGTTAACTGTGATTTGTTATATCAAAACTCAGTATCATAGCTTAATCCTAGTCTATGCCTCTGCCACTAGCTAGGCTACGGAGATGAAAGGGGGGGAAAGTGGCTCGCCAGTAAAACTTCTCATGGGGCTATAGACACTTAAAGGTGAACATTATGAAAGCCATGTGCTTTCTATCCCTTTCGCCATCCCACTTCCTCACTGACAACCTATTTATTTCATGCCCGGTTGCATAGCTCCACAACAGCGTTGTGAAAGGAACCCCAAGTGCATTTATATTTAACGAGGGATATATGTTAAAAGCACACCTTTGCCAAGCTGTACCAACAGCTGAATAGATAACAGTTGCACAGTTGGACCTAAAAGCATTCCTAACTGCTGTCATTGCTGCCAATTCGCTTCCCATTAATGGAAAAGTGGCCACAGTAGGAAGGGCTTTTATTCTGAAGGGTCCAAAGGAACATGATAACAAAATGTGTGTCGCTCAGGGGCATGCCAAGAGTGGCTGAAGATTATACACCCATGACTCTGTGAGTCATTGCATCCGGCTGTTAACCAGAAGGTTGGTGGTTCTATGATGCCCCTCCACAATACACTTCGTTATAGCATCTAGGTATTCACAGAGGAGTCAGAGCTGCAGGAAACCAACTTTAAGCTAAATAAACTATGGCTTGTTTGCTCATCTGCTAGTAGAATCCAAGCTTCTTCTTCAAACCATGGTTAAAGCAAACTTTTGCTTATGTCCAAACACAGCCAATGTCTGCACAATTGCAATACAGTTGTACCTTGGAAGTCAAATGGAATCCATTCAGGAAGTCTGTTCGACTGCCAAAACGTTTGGAAACCAAAGCGCGGTTTCACATAGGCTGCAGGAAGCTCCTTCAGCCAATCGGAAGCCGCAGAAGCCCCATCGGACATTTGGCTGCCAGAAATAGTTCGCAAACCGGAACAGTCACTTCTGGTTTTCGGCATTTGGGAGCCAAAACGTTTGAGAACTAAGCTGTTCGAAAACCAAGGTATGACTGTACTTAATTGTGAGTAAGATGGGGGGGGGGCTGCTTCAGAAGGGAAGGCTGGAGAGGCAGGTGATCCTGTGGCCTGCTTTTAATTGCATTACTTCATTAAAAATTTGGGAGTTGTATGTGTGCACCAACCTCGGGAGATTGTGAAGTATATTTTAAATGTGAAAGTACTTTTAAGGTGTGGCAGTTTTTGTTTTAAACAGCTAAGTAACAAATTGAAATTATTTTAAACATGATTTTAGTTTAGCTTGTAGTTTTCATACTTACTGATTACTATATCTAATCCCCCTTTCTTACTTCCCCCCCCCTTAAGAATTCAGGAACAGCACAAGTGTTCAGTCTGGTTGCAGAGCGCAGAAAGAAGTTTCAGGAAATCATCAATCGGAATACTACTGAGGCCAATCAGGCTGTTCGACCCAAGACTTCAATGAAATGGTCTGCTCCAGGTGCAACTCCCCAGCTGACAACAGCTATCTTGGAAATCAAAGAAAGCATATTGTCTTTGCTAGTGAAGCTTCACCATAAACTGTCAGGAAAGCAGAACTCTTATTACCCACCCTGGCTGGATGACATGGAAACGTTAATTCAGTGCGAAAACCCTAAGTACTTACATGGGGATGGAATGACTGCAGTGGAAAGGATTTTATTGAAAGCTGCACTTCAAAGCAGATTGAACAAACGTATCATTGAAGAAATATGTAGAAAAGTGACTCCACCTGTACCACCAAAAAAGATTAGTCCAGCAGAGAAGAAAATTTTGGACAAAGAAGAAAGGTAATTGGTGGTGGTGGTGGGGTTATTTCAGTGTTTGAACCGATTAGGAAGTGTGACAGTATTCTGTGTTAACAGGCTTCCAATTCTTCATTTGAGACCTTTATGCATTTAGGGCACTGGTTGGCAGTAGAGTTGACTACCAGACTATTGCCAACTAATGTTGATGCTGGAAGAAAACAGACTGGCAGGAAAGAGCTAGGGAAATGGGTACTTGCTGTATTTCCTTTTCCCTTGTACCCATGTCTCAAGAGGGAAAATGTTGTCATAATCTGCCCTCCACTGTCTTAACCGTTATACCGTTGTGTTTGAACGTTCCTGCGCTAGCAGTTACCTGATAGAATAACCTGAGCGGGCAAGACTGTGTGTCATCCTGACTCTTTTTGTGGATCCGCACCCCCAGTGTGGTGAAATGGAGGCCAGGCCCCTCCCCCCCACACCTTTCATGCTGCTTCTCACTCCACTGACCGTCAAATCACCAAGTAGCTTAGGAGCCATTGCAGCATTTCTTTGCAGAGGTAAAGGTGAAGGTCCCCTGACAGTTAAGTCCAGTCACGAACGACTCTGGGGTTGCGGTGCTCATCTCACTTTACTGGCCAAGGGAACCAACGTTTGCCCGCAGACAGTTTTTCCAGGTCATGTGGCCAGCATGACATGGCAAAACCAGAGCAGCGCATGGAAATGCTTCCCGCCAGAGTGGTACCTATTTATCTACTTGCACTTTTTGTGGATGCTTTCGAACTGCTAGGTTGGCAGGAGCTGGGACTGAGCAACAGGAGCTCACCCAGTCATGGGGATTCGAACCACCAACCTTCCAATCGGCCAGCCCTAGGCTTAGTGGTTTAGGCCACAGTGCCAACCGTGTCCCTCTTTGCAGAGGAGAGAACATCAAAAGTCATGGGGCATGTGGGAAGGACCTATGCTGGCAATTCCTCCCCAAACCAGCATTGATTCTTCGTGACCATTTGGGGCAATGCTGGTATGTGGGAAAACTCTCCTCCCCTCCCCTCCCCACTCCTGCCTGCCATGGGGCTTCTTAAAGCAATACTAATAGTGGTTTGATTGATTGATCAATTGATTGTATTTGTACAGAGTTGTGCTGCAGCTACTCCATGCCGCAAACATACGGTGTGACTCTTAAATGTATTTTTTTTAAAAAAAATTATTATTGATTTTCTTTTCATAACAAATATTCCATATCGTCACTTAACATTCATTTTCTAGTTTTTCCCCTCCCTATTGAACGGACTCATGCCGCTTCTTGCTCCCCCCCCCCCCAATCGCTGCTAACACAGCAGCAAGGTAGCAGGGAAGCTGCGGCGAGTTACTCCCCATTCGGCTGGTCTCCTCAAGACCCCACTCTTCCGTGGGGCTTTTTCAGGGGTACCCTAGCGCTTCCCCTTCAGGTCCAAAATAGCCCGAAACATTCATCTCTTTACCGGATGATCCGTTTCGCGCTGCCATTCTGCTCCACAGACTCTTAAAATATTGGGAAAGCGTGGGACCTGCTGTGAAATGTATATTTTTTTAGAACTCACCTTATCTCCGTGATTTCAAGTTGCTTTAATTCCCCCCTCCCATATTGTGTTTTAATTGTTGCAATTCACCCTGCGACCTTAAGGTGAAGGGTGGGCAATTAATTAAAAATCCAAATTGGCCTAATGAGGATTGAGTGTGCCTGGTGGCTACAGAATGCTGAATGACTGTTTCAGGGAGGAGGGGATATGGATCAGAGTAGCTGGAACCCGGAACAAGGAGCACTCCTCACACTGCAACATTCGTTGCTGTTGATATTTAGGGTTCCCCCCCTGCTCCTTTTGCACTTGCACAAACCTTGGGGCCCCCTCAGTTCTGCAGATCCTTTTCATACATTTGCATAGGTCATGCATCTGTTTTAGCTACATACGGCAATAGCTCACTCCTGGAAATAGAGGAAATGATGCTTGCAAAAAGCCTTGACAGGAGAGGACGAGGAGGGGAGTGGGGAGCTTGCCTACATATGCTTTTTGTGTAAATCCAAAACGAAGATGAATCTCCGCAGGCAATTAAGCTGTTTTGTGTGACCTCGGTGTGTGGAAGGAAGTCGGTAGGAATACAGAGTCCAGTTTGCCATAATGAAGACGGAGCAGGCTGTGAGCAGTCAATGATGACCTATTTTCTGGTTTCTTCGTCCTGCAAAGACAAACTTGACATCACCCACATAAGTCGTTGCCATAGAAACTAAGGCATAGAGCTAAAGAAGAATTCAGCTTTGCAATATTTTTCAATCATGGTGCGGAGCCCCCTGGGCCATGGCAGAAAATCACTGAGCTGTACTGAATTTGTCAGTTTGCTATGGTCTCCTTATTAAGGGTCTCTATTTACAGTTAGCCTGTTTAGCAAAGGCATAGCATGGGTTGAGAGGAATTCCCAGGGGGTGGCGGTGGGGTTCAGTATTCTGAAAGCTGCCTCATGTTCTTGATACACCCTCCTTAAATGGGACTAAATTGTGCTTAACTGGGTACCCGGTTGCACTTGTCATATAATAAGTGATGGTGACGATGTGACAGTGATTTTAAATTGCATACGCTAAATCTTTGGCATCCTTGAAGATCCAGAAGTTTAACTGCATAAGTTAAATACATTTTTTTTAAATGGGAATAAAAACTTGCCTATGCATATTCCTCTCATTGAAAGCCACAATTTGGATGAGAGGATTTACGCACTTGTTAAAGCTATGAAAAATATTTGGTGCCATGTCCTTTGCGTATATCAACAGCTAAATTAGTCCATTATTGTGACAGGATAATGGCAAAAAAGCATTGTATCTAGGGCAGAAGAATTCTGATTTATTTGTTCTTGACAAGTGGTTTGTGCTGTTGAGTTAACATTTCCACTAGCTGTGTAATTACGTTTTCTGTAGGCTTTTGTGTTGTTTCTAGAGCTTTTAGGGAAGCTCACATCTCTCTGAGACAGTAAAAGCATGGTTTTTCATTGTTCAAGACCCCAGCGTTTTAACTGAGTCAGGTTCCTAATAATATCAACATTCATTTTCTGCGTACATTTTATCCTGCTGTGAATGTGGTTTTTTTAAAAAAAATCTTGTATTTTTATGTTGTGAATCGCTGAGATCTACGGACAGAAGGCGGTATACAAATTTAATTGATAATAATAATAACCTGCCACATCTTTTCACAAGAGACCTATAAAGCCCTAGACAACTTGAGACCTCGATACCTGCAATCACACTTCTCCCCACACTGTCTTGACCAAGCCTTGAGATTTTCCAGGGAAGACCAAGGCTCCTTAGCATACTGTCTTGATGTGTTACATAACATGCCGTTATGTGGGAGAGGGTCTCCTCTGTAGTGGTGCCCTACTTGCAGAATGTCCTCCACTCTGGCACCAATCTTCTTTTTATTTTGGTGTCAGGCTAAAGCCGGGTTATTTAACCATTTGTAATGGCCATCACTTCTGTTTTTAAGATTCTTTACTGTTTCATTGTGCATCCATTCCTGATCTGTAGCTGGGAGTTGTTGTTTTAATTACTACTGTGCCCCACTCTGAAATGCTTGGATGGAGGATATATTTTAATCAATTAATAAAGTGTGGCCAATAAAGCCCTCTCTGCAGTGTGGGTGGAGCATGTTCTGCTCCTGTCTTAGACTTGTCTGGAGTTCAACTAAGAGGAGAAGGAAGCGGTAGAGAGGAAGCATACATCAAGGGCTTCTGGTATATCTGGTAGTTAAAGCTTTGGGGTCTTGGGAGATTGACCTGCAATGTTGTTGTTGTTCAGTCGTTCAGTCGTGTCCGACTCTTCGTGACCCCATGGACCAGAGCACGCCAGGCACGCCTATCCTTCACTGCCTCTCGCAGTTTGGCCAAACTCATGTTAGTAGCTTCGAGAACACTGTCCAACCATCTCATCCTCTGTCGTCCCCTTCTCCTTGTGCCCTCCATCTTTCCCAACATCAGGGTCTTTTCTAGGGAGTCTTCTCTTCTCATGAGGTGGCCAAAGTACTGGAGCCTCAACTTCAGGATCTGTCCTTCCAGTGAGCACTCAGGGCTGATTTCTTTGAGAATGGATAGGTTTGATCTTCTTGCAGTCCATGGGACTCTCAAGAGTCTCCTCCAGCACCATAATTCAAAAGCATCAATTCTTTGGCGATCAGCCTTCTTTATGGTCCAGCTCTCACTTCCATACATTACTACTGGGAAAACCATAGCTTTAACTATACGGACCTTTGTCGGCAAGGTGATGTCTCTGCTTTTTAAGATGCTGTCTAGGTTTGTCATTGCTTTTCTCCCAAGAAGCAGGCGTCTTCTAATTTCGTGACTGCTGTCACCATCTGCAGTGATCATGGAACCCAAGAAAGTAAAATCTCTCACTGCCTCCATTTCTTCCCCTTCTATTTGCCAGGAGGTGATGGGACCAGTGGCCATGATCTTAGTTTTTTTGATGTTGAGCTTCAGACCATATTTTGCGCTCTCCTCTTTCACCCTCATTAAAAGGTTCTTTAATTCCTCCTCACTTTCTGCCATCAAGGTTGTATCATCAGCATATCTGAGGTTGTTGATATTTTTTCCGGCAATCTTAATTCCGGTTTGGGATTCATCCAGTCCAGCCTTTTGCATGATGAATTCTGCATATAAGTTAAATAAGCAGTAACAATAACATCTGGCAAAAATGACAGTTTCAGGTTTTATGCAACGTTTAAGATCTTCTTGTACTCTGCCAACCTAAAAACCAGAGCTTATGAAATTGAGCTGTCTTGGCATTTGTTCACAATTGTCCACCTTCTTCTCTTTCACCTAGGCGACAGAAGGCCAGGGAGAGGCAACAAAAGTTGTTGGCTGAATTTGCATCAAGGCAGAAAAGCTTTATGGAAACCGCCATGGATGTTGGTAAGGTTTTATTCTTCATTTTTCTTAATGTGGTTTTTCCCCGCCAGGTCTCAAGATGTTTGCAAATGAGGCTAAAGGAGTATTGTTTCCTAGGGCACATTTAATGATAAGAATCAGGATATTTAGACTGAAGGAAGCGAGAAACAGCTTCCCCACTGGAGTTCATTGTAGAACCCTCAAGGAAAGTTGTTGTTGTTGTTGCCATAAAAGTAGTGGCTCAGTCTTCTGGTTTAGCCACATAACTGTAGTGATGGCCCTGCACTAGAATCTATTCAAATCCTGCATCTAAACTGGCCCAGCAGCTTTGTTCATGGTTTGAAATGGTAGGGGAGAGTAAAAGGAGCCCTCCAACCTCACTGGGAGATGATGTGCAAATGCCATTTCCCAAGAGTGAATGGAACTCCTGAAGGATAGCTCCACAAATACCTGGCAGGGACCTCAGTTATATTATTAGCACTCAAGATACTCAGTATCAAATATGGCTGGATGATTTTGTAGGGCTGACAGGATACCGTGTTCTCTGATCTCTCCTAAGCATCTGTCAGAAACACAGAGGAGTTATCAGCACCCTATCCACATAGTGTGTCTGAAGCTTCCGGGCTACTACCCAATCCACTTCTCAAAAAAGAGAAGTGGGAGATTGGGTTCTATCTAAGCAAGGGAGTTCAAGAAGTGGCCCTTTGATCAAGCACCACCCAGTCAACCTTTGTATCATTTCCAGTTCCTCTAGCCAGACTTTTCCAGCCAGGGTGGATTTGCCAGTCCATTCTGGAGATACTTCCCACATCGCTTGATTTAGAATTTTGTAAGGCACCCCGAGAAATCTTTAAAGGGCAGGATGTGAGTTCTTTGGTGGGCAGTATTGGTGAATGGTGCATTTCCGGGCACAATTCAAAGTGTTGGTGCTGACCTTTCAAGCCCTAAACGGCCTCGGCCCAGTATACCTGAAGGAACGTCTCCACCCCCATCGTTCAGCCTGGACACTGAGGTCCAGCTCCAAGGGCCTTCTGGCGGTTCCCTCCCTGCGAGAAGTGAGGTTACAGGGAACCAGGCAGAGGGCCTTCTCAGTAGTGGCGCCCGCCCTGTGGAATGCCCTCCCATCAGATGTCAAGGAAATAAACAACTATCTGACTTTTAGAAGACATCTGAAGGCAGCCCTGTTTAGGGAAGCTTTTAATATTTGATGAATTATTGTATTTTAATATTTTGCTGGAAGCTGCCCAGAGTGGCTGGGGAAACCCAGCCGGATTTGTGGGTTATAAATAATAAATTATTATTATTATTATTATTTTATTCAAATAAGCAAGACAATAATGTGCTCCCTAAGACCTAGGTTCTGGCTCAGCAGATAAACTGGTAGATCCAGTGCCTGATGTCAGAGGCATCTGCGGCTTTTGATTGGCTGCAGGCGTTTCCTACAGCCCATCAGAAGCTGTGCCACATCGCAGAAGTCAGTCTCCATGCAGCGAGGCCTCCGCGCCGCGCCCGTTTAGCGCAGGGACTGACCAAGTGGGCAGCAGGGTCGGCAAGGTTCGCAGGCCGGATTAATGAGCTTTGCAGACCGTATCTGGCCCGCGGACCATAGTTTGGCGACCTGGCTTAAGCTAAGGCGTTGCATAAACGCACAATATTTAGTGTCAAGTTAGGCATTATTCTCATGGATCAGATACATTGGCTGAGATAGTTTCAGAAATCTAGTGCTACTTGATATTTGATTTGAGGGTTTTGCTCTGTTTCGTTTTTAAAGATGTATACATTGGACATTTTTGAAAGGTGTCTGTGGTCAATTATGAGTGCCAACCATACATTTTATCCACAGTTCCTTTATTCACAGCACGTAATCTACTATTTGCTGGTTAAAAAACCAGTTGTGGTTAGTGGTAGCAATTGCCCTAGTGTAGTGGTAATTGTTTACATTTATTTTCCCAGCTGCTTACAAATGCCTAGGTAATCTCAATATGACCCACTATATACCATAATGGAAAAGAATGGCTGTTTCTGAACCATTGAGAATGTTCCCTTCTCTTACAATAAAGCTGTGTGCAGAGTCCACTAATTCCAATTAATAATAACACTTGCACATATTGTTTTTGAGCTGCTGTAGCCTTTTAGCTAGACCTACATGTAATGTTCTCCAGCCTGTATGATCGAACTGCATAACTATGAACTATGCATTTGCTTTATTTAAAGTAATATATTCAAGTTTTTAATTTAGCCCAGTACTGCAGTGGCTTTGAAATTTGGTTTGGAAAACTTTTTTTAACTGTTACTAAACAAAACACGGATTTTGTGCCAAAATCTAGTCACTCACTGTGTGCTGCTTTCATGCGCTACAGCAGTGAGGACACTTTAACAAGGTATGCTGTCTTTAGTTAACTGGTTGATTTAATCAGTTTCAAGCAGCTATAGCAATTGCCTAATAAATCGGTGATATTATTGAAGATGCTTGCTCCTTTCCTATACTGAACAACAGAGGTGGCATCCTTATTGTTGCTATGGTCCTGCTGTTATGTAGTTAGTAATCAAAACATTGCGTATTCAAATCCTATTGATTTCAGCAGGAAAAGTTGAAACACACATTTTAATAATCTGTCCAAATACAGGAATACTCAGTGCAGGATATTCCTTCTGCATGGCTGTGCAGCCTGTGGCTGGAGGGATAACCAGATGTAATGGTTAAAACAATAATTTAATGAATTGTTTTCTATACAGATATATATCCTATGATTCTGTAGATTGATGATTGATTTGTATAGCGCGGTTGACTTCTCTGTCACAGCAAGTCTTAACATTTGAATGTGTTTGTATTCAAGACTCAATTGAAAATACTTGCCATTATATTTCCAAAGCCTTTAAAAAGCTTTTTAAAAGTGATTTATTAGGAAAGCTTTCCTAATGGATTCTTTTTTATCTTTGGAAATGGTGACCAGAATTCCTTTATAGGTTGAAAACATATAGGAGAAAGGTTGTTTTCCTATTTCCTATTTACATAATGTCTAGCTTCCCTGAGAGAAATTAATATGGAAAGACTATACTTTCAGGGATCACTTCTATAGTGCATAACTAGAGAAATTAATATAAAAATGCATTGGTTTTTAAACATGCAAATTACAGTACTGTATTCATTTCATCTGTTGTTCTTCCATTTGCCACTGGGTGGTGGTAAAAGTGCATATAGTGTCAATAACAATAAGCTTAGGTGTCAAAGACAATATGCTTTTTTTCCTTCCTGCTCCCTGGTTCCCCCCCCCCCCCGATTTTGTCCTTTGGCAGCATTGCCATTATGAAACTAAAGGAAAACAGCATCTTCCCTGTGACCAGGGTTACACTTTTCTCCTTGCCTGTGATAATGAAGTCCCCTGTCAGGGACTTGAATGTGCAGCCAATCTCTGCAGAAAGCAGTTTTGCCAGCCCAATGCTTGGGGTTTTGCTCACCATAGAGCTGGCAAAGCTCCTTGTGCTGTGGTTCCTGGCAACCAGCTGGCTGTTGGGGGCTTCGGAAGCACCTTGCAAGGGACTTTGACAAGTGGGCAGAACAACCCACCTATAATTTATCTGATTACATCGGTTTATTGGCTGGTGGGTTGTCTCACTCCCCTGCCAAAGTTGGTCCAACTGGGTGGGGACAGATAATGATCTGGCCCACCAGGCTGAAAGTGTTCCCCACCCCTGCTCTAGTTCCTCAGTGAGAGAAACATCCCACATGATGCTTTCTAAATGTTGTTCTGGTTTTTCTCATCCGTTGCCTCATACCAAGTCCCAATTTTTCAAAGTTTGGATTGAAAATACAGGAGTTAGATAGATAAGGGGCTATTGAGATGAAACACACGGAACATTCCAGTGCCTCCACATTAATTAATAAATCAGTGATGGTGGTGGTTGTTTTATTTGATGTGCATTTTTTTCTTTTTGTGTACATATGTTGGCTGCAGCTATATAGATTACAAAACTGGCCAATGCAGCAGCTTCTCAGTCTCCTCCTGTAGTGGAGGTAGGGACAGGCTTGTCCTACCACCCAAATATTGCAAGGAACATGCTTTTCTCTCTCTCTCTCTCTTTCTCTCTCTCTCTCTCTCTCTCTGTGTGTGTGTGTGTAACATAAAAATGATTTATAGTAGCATGGAGATAAAGCTCAGTGTGGACAAAATTAAATATATGTACCATCCTTAGGTGGAAAATAGTAACATGCTGGATTTTATAATTGTTATACTGGACCAGCTGACAGGCCTACATTGCATTTTAGCCATTTACTTACGAGAGTGTCAGTTCTTCACTAATACAGTTTCTTTCCTCTGATCCTTAGAGTCACCAGATGCAGAAATTGCTATGGAGATAGCAACAGCAGAACAGCATGTCCCCGAAGCTGTGTATGATTGTGTTATTTGTGGACAGAGCGGCCCTTCCACTGAGGAGCGACCGGCTGGATTAGTTGTGCTCTTACAGGCCTCTTCAGGTAGGACTGAAGAAACAGCTTACTGAGTTGGAAGAAGATAGGTAGATATCTGAGAATATTTTAACGGCAGCTAGCAAGGAGCTGCAAGAAAAGTGTACATACGGCCATCTCACATGGTTATATTCTTGAGCTTTTTGTTGTATAAAACCAAAGCAAGGAACCAAAGCGAGCCAGTGTGATGTAGTGGTTAAGAGCGGTAGACTCGTAATCTGGGGAACCGGGTTCGTGTCTCCGCTCCTCCACATGCAGCTGCTGGGTGACCTTGGGCTAGTCACACTTCTCTGAAGTCTCTCAGCCCCACTCACCTCACAGAGTGTTTGTTGTGGGGGAGGAAGGGAAAGGAGAATGTTAGCCGCTTTGAGACTCCTTCGGGTAGTGATAAAGCGGGATATCAAATCCAAACTCTTCTTCTTCTTCTTTTTCTCCCTGAGGGTTGTGTGCCCCATCATGGCAACCCCCACATGCCCCTTATGGACAGGGTCTGAGACACAGGTGGGTGGGGCGACAGACAGGATTCTTACCTTTGCACTGTATGCTGCGTTCTAGACCATGCAGAAGCCAGAGGTTTCTATCCATGCACACCCTCTCCATCTGCTATCCAGGAAAGCAAGGTGCATTATCACACTTTGCAAACACATTTCTGCCAGCAAAATCACTGGTTAGGAAGCCATGGACCTAGCCAGGCAAGAGTGCATGTCCTGCTGGGAGAATATGGTGTGGATGTGATCTATGGCTAAAAAGTAGAGGGGGAAGGATTCCCGCCGTCTCCCAATTAAAGGGCTGCTGGCCCCTCCCCTCAGCTGACCGGATTGGTCAGCCTCTGGGGAGAAGCGCCGGGAATCCGGCCAATCACGCAGGGGCTGTGTATCAGCCCCTGTGCACGTGCTCGGGTCGTGATGCCCGCAACGCCACCTCCTGCCTATAGGCGGAAGTGGCTTTGTGCTTCGTTTCCTGCTCTGCTGATGATGACATCATTTCTCTGTCTCTCTGCAGTTTTGGGGCAATGCCGCAATACTACTGAGCCCAAGAAGCTGCCAACCTCTGAAAAGGAGCAGATTTATCCTTGGGATACTTGTGCGGCAGTGTACGAAGCCCGCCTCGCCACTTTACAGCACTTCTTTAAAGATGTAAGTTTTCCGCAGCAGTATGTTGCGACAGTGTTTTGTTTCTTACGCTTCGTTTAAATATTTAGCTATATTAACTGCTATAATTTTTCTTACGACTTCGTTGAATTCAAATAGCAACTACGAATTCCTTCAAATGATCTCTGTGAGGGTTCCACGGGGATTAGCATCTGCGAGAACCTGTATCTCTGATTGTGCACACAGTTCAGTTTAGGACATGTATGTTAAAATGCTTGCTCTGCAGTGAAAATAGTTGTTTATCAGTGTCATAATTAGGACTGTGGCAAACCAGCAGTTTTAAGGGCATTTTGTCTCCCAGAAGAGGAGTGTAGTTTGAAAGAGAGAGAGCACTTCTTTATGGCAGTGATTTCATCTCCATTCTTCTTCTTCTTCTTCTTCTTCTTCTTCTTCTTCTTCTTCTTCTTCTTCTCCTCCTCCTCCTCCTCCTCCTCCTTCCAAAAAACAAAACCCTGTTTAAAAACTATTGACTCTGGTACTGGGATCAGCAATGATGGAACAGAGCCCTGATCTTCATCACATTTCCTCCTAAGAATGTCTCTTGAACTATACAAGCATGTTTGCACAAAAGAAAGAGAGAGGAGTACGCTATTGTCCTGGCAAACTGTTTCAGGTCCCTGTAGTTGTAGTTCGGGGGGGGGGGGATTGAAATTGCTCCGCATAATTTGTCACCTACAAATGGAATGGTGAATTTGGCTGGATCCTGATTACAACTCCTTGTTTGTGAAATGAGTATACAACTGAAGGAATTTTAAAAAATGTTTGGAGTGATGAAGTAAGAAATCGAGTGTCATTTTCTGCTCCACTTTGTTGCCATATCTTCTACCTCTTATTTACAGTGGTGCCCCGCAAGACGAATGCCTCGCTAGACGAAAAACTCGCTAGACGAAGGCATTCGTCTTGCGGAAGGCTGCCCCGCTAGACGAAAAAGTCTATGGGGCTGCCTCGCAAGACGAAAAATTTTCGTCTTTTTTTTTCGTTTAGCGGAGCGCGGCTGTCATTGCCGCTTCGCTAGACGAAAAACCCGCTAGACGAAAATTTTCGCAGGACGAATTATTTTCGTCTAGCGGGGCACCACTGTACATTGTTTGCTGAAAGGAGCAAAGCCACATGCAATAATATTTCCCTCTGTAGAGGGGAAACAAAATAATTTCACATCCTTATACCCTTTCCTTTGAGCAATTGGGAGGCACTAAACATGGCTTTTCAACGACTAGCATGTAGACCTTGTTACTACATCTAGTTAAATATTCCCATAAAACCAGAATTTACTTAAATTGTAATCTAAAAGCATTGCTTCCTTTCTAGCCAACCGATGAATGAATAGTTTGGCGTGGATTCATAACCCACTGCACACAAAAGAACATTTTCATACCTTTCAAACGTTTTAGTCATTTTTATTGTTTAGTTAAAGGGGGCCACATGCATTTGATTGTGTGAAAAGATCCGAAGTGCCTTGGTACCTATTAAATGCAGAGCACTTTATTAGCAATTCTAGACCTTTCTGAAATGCAGCATTTTGTGCACTGGGAATCCTCCCACTTAGGAAACTGAATTACTCTTTGATTTTTTTAAAAAAAGTATAGTCCAACTCAGATATTACTTGAATCAAATGTTTTTGCTTTCTTTCAGCTTTCCAGATCATTATTGTGCTAAAATGGTCACAGTAGGAAATAATTAATCCTTAAATTTCTCTTGGCACAGAAACAGAAACGTCTGTTAAAGTCCTTGAATAGTTTGTTCACCTCAGCTAAGGAATAGGGGAACAAATCCTGTTTTTCTAAAGTTACTTTTTCCAATTTTTTAAACACACACACACACGGCTTTTATTCAGCTGGACCTCAATGTAGCTCAGTTCCAGCAACTCTCAGGTGTGCGCCATTGCCATTCTAAGAGAACAAGGGAGAAGTTCACGTCACCTCTTTTTCTAGAATAATAGTACTGTGTATAATAATAATAATAATAATAGGAAAAACCAGCAGCAGTTCACATCTATGATACTTAACAATCTATTCATTCATTTTAAACTAAACATAAATTCATATGAGCCCTCCATATGTCCAAATTGGTACCGGTATCCTCATGAAACTGATATCTGTAATAAATATGTTCAAATGTAGCCAGGTAGTATGGTCCACAGACCATCGAATCCTTCCAGGCTTATTTGTGATTTAGGTGAGAAGTATAAAATTTTAACCTACTTTATAAATTCTTTAGAAAATCTAAATTTGTCCAAAGTAGCAAACATAAACTGCTTTGGTGGTATTCTGGCATCCGCTGAGAATCACCTTTCAGGTGAGTGCTAATGGGACCTTTTCAGCATCTAAGGAAATAAGTGCAGCTGGATCAGTTCTAAGACTGTTTAAAGCAGCCAGTTGGGTCACCAGTCTTGGGTGATGAGCTCCCTGTCTATGCTGAATAAAACTTGCTTGATTCACATGCAATACGATTAATACCACTGCCTGAACTCTTATTAGCCAGAATCTGTGTTCATACCCTAACATCTGTTCCAGTTAAAGAAACTGGCCTATAACTTGCAAAATTTGTCATGGTCTTTACCAGGCTTAGATGTAACAGAAATATATGCATCATACATTGGAAGTTGAACAGGAACCTTATTCGAAGACCTTTTGATAAACACATAGATGATTAGGAATCAAAAACCTTACTTTCTTGTAGAATTCCATAGGGAAGGCGTCTGGCCCTGGCTTCTTCATGGTCTTCACTTCTATGTTTAAATTAAACAACTAATTACATGTAATTTATTTTAATTGTGATTAATTTACATTTTAATTGATTGTGGAAATATATATGTTTTGTTTTTTTACCCCACCCCCCTTTTAAAAAGAGTTCCTGTCTGCAATCGGTATCAATTGGCTGGGAAGGAGGCGTGTATGTACAAACCTGTGGCCACACGTTACACATAGATTGCCATAAATCCTACATGGAATCATTGCGGGTAAGTTAAAATGGAAATTTCCGGATATTGAGCTTTTTTACTCATTAAAAGTACTATAGGCTTTGCTGTTGACATCAATAGAATCCCAGTGATGCCTTTATGTACCACCTGGATTTTTTAAACAAGCTGCAAAATCCATCTTTTGAAATACAATGCAGTGCTTTATGCCCCCCTCACACACCTCTCCCCACTTAAATACTCCCATCTATAATGCATTATGGTATTGGCCATGAAAAATACAAAAATAAGTTTTCAGTGCTGTACTATCTCATTGAAGTTGGATGGGCTCCACAGTACACTGCCTCTGTTGTGTTTGGTAACATTTGAATTTGCTGGTCTGCTATGTTAGAAACATCTGACTATGGTGTGCAGTGATGAGCTGTGCAGGTGAGGCAGCAGTGGGGCTTAAATTACTGCTTCCTGGGCCTCATCTAACTGATTCAAATAAGATAGTTTCCATACAAAAGCTTATGGGAGGCAGTCAATGCGACACCATGGAGACTGGTACATCAGTGCAAACATTAGTTGAACCCGGTCCATAGTCTTTCAAGTGTTTTGTTGAGGTTGTTACAGATACCTAGGATAAGAAAATGATGATTCAGTTCTCTTTTCCTAGAGAATCACTGTTGCCATGTCTACAGAGAATTGAATATTTGCTGCTATAATTTACAAGTAGAGAGTACTTACCTAGGACCCTTAAAAAAAAAGAGTCCCCCCCTCCACCCCCAACATGCTCTTCCCTTAATATCCCTCTCCTGCTTGTTGGTTTTCTGCTGCAAATGGACCTTGCACTGGCATTAAAAGGCCAACACAAAGCTGGGAATTCTGTGTTTGCATTACAGTGATGAAAAGGTCTGAATAATTAGAAGTCTTTAACATTAAGCATTTATTCGTTAAATTGGTTGGTTACAAAAATAACTACACTTTAACTTGTAGCTGAGCAATTGTTCTTTTATTTCTGGCCTTGCTGTTGTCACTAGAACTTAGCATTGTCGCTTCACGAATTCATTTGTATTTTTATTTCCTTTAGAACGACCAGGTTCTCCAGGGCTTTTCAGTGGATAAAGGAGAATTTACTTGTCCTCTGTGCAGGCAGTTTGCTAACAGCGTTCTTCCATGTTATCCTGGCAACAGTGTGGAGAGGAGCCTTTGGCAATGTCACAGTAACAAGAATATGCAAGATCTCATAAAGGAGGTGGAAGATCTCCAAGAGCAGCTGGGAACTTTCCCAGTAAGCATCAGTGTAAGGCAGAAAGATCCTTGTTAATTTGTCTCCATCTTTCAACATTCCTTTTCATTCTCTCTTTCTCTCTCCTTCCCCAAACTCGTTTGTGCTGTATAGAATTTTAAAGCTGAATATCCTCTCCCATCTCTCTGTTAAGCACTTAAGAGCTTAAATAACGTTAACATTTTAACAGTTAAGCTCTGTTACATCACCTTTAAAATAGGATATGATTACGTGAGCGTTTTGCTCCTGCATTTCAGTCTATGTATTTATTGGTCATTAAAAGTCATTCTTTGCAGCTTCTCGTCTTATACAGAACTGAATTGTATTACATGGAACTCATAATTTCTTTATGATTCAAAGCATCAATCACTTGTAACTAGAAACCATTTGAAGTGTGTCAGTCAAGAGAGCAGATTATTCCTTTTACTAGGACTTTTATGCATTTTGAAGTTTCACAGTGACATTCAAAAAGGTGCAGTTAACATTATAAGTTTTACTGTGCTCCAGCCTTAGTTATAGATAAGTTAAAACAGTACTATTTCTTGAGATGTATTAGTGCTTTAAAATTCTGTGTTCATATTGACTTATTCCAATGTATGCCTAGTTGAATATGTTTATTATAAAATGGATATGGTGCCTTTGAGGGCAAACTCCTTCAAGGCGGTTTACGATAAAACATAGAATTAATTGTACCGTTTTAAGAGTGCTTCGTCCATCTCCATAACTGTTTAGATTTAGTTTCATTCTGTAGAATTCAGTATTTCAGCTGTTGATGTATGACTGATACATAATTCGTAAAAGTAATACTTAACTTTCCAAGGCTGTCTTTAATTCTGGAATCACCTCTTACTGTAGCTAAGTGAAGTCAGCCATCTTTCTTTTTTACAGTCAGAAACCAATTTAAGTAAAGAAATGGAGTCTGTGATGAAGGATATCAAAAGTACTACCCAGAAGAAATATACTGACTATAGCAAGACTCCTGGGTCACCAGACAATGACTTTCTTTTCATGTATTCTGTAGCCAGGTAGGTACGACATCTGTTTTACAGTCCCTTCCTGTTTGTCAACTACTTGTTACCTCTTTGGTTAAATAAACTGCATGCTTGCTATTTTTCCTGTATCGTGGCAAAGCTCCCTTGACTAACTGGGTTTTGAAGAGGACTCTTAACAGCGTCATGCATAGGGCCAGAGGTTCTTCATAACTAGCGTTACACCCATTTCCCTTGAGAGTCTGAATGTTTGCGCTTGAGCAGATTTTTCCATTCTCTTCAGTGCTCAAATACACATATATTCCACTTTTCCTTGCAGTGAAAGCAGGGTGCCGTCCTGTGTTTTAGGGCTCAGGGCTTGATTGCAGCTTCTATGTTGCAAAAAGGTGAAGGACGTCTGTGCGTGGAGTGCAGTCCGTGTACATTGAAGCAAGTGGTTTTTACAGCTCTCAATTCTGCTTTATTACCTATATCCACAAGTGTTGCTTGCAGATTCTATTTCCTTAGTCTCTTTTCCTTCTAATCTTTTCTGCATTAACATTAAAAACTTTGACTATGGGGGCATGCATGAACATGTGCACACATAAGCATGATAATGTAATTTGGATAGTTGGATGTTTGGATTTTTAATGTAAGGCAGTGGAAAGTGCTTAACTACTTTAGACCTGTAACTTTCAATTTATTGCTTAAGGTAATATAGGCGCTTCTTACAAGATATTTTGTACTTGGTTCTAGGGCAAGAGTCTGGAACCTTTTTTGGTTCCTTGGGCAAGATCCTTATTAGGAATTGCCTTGCAGGACAAATTTGAAACTTAAAAAGAGCAGGGAAAGGGCTGGAATCTCTGTTTATCAGCCTATGCAGAATTAAACTCTGTCCTCCTGTCCTTCAGCTGCGACATCATCCATGGGCATACTGGCTGGCCTGTATTTATCTTCAGGTTCCCCATCCTTGTTGTAGGAACAGAGAGCAGTTCTGGAAATGAGGGTAGTGGAAGAAATCCCTGAGCCCAAGCCCAAATGGGTATATTTGTGTTGCATATGGATCAAAGTGAACAAAGACTGCAGTTTTTGTAGAGTTGAGATGAGAGCTGTTTGTAAACTGTTCCTCACTCATCAGTAGGAATACTTGAAATTTAAATTGCTGACTCCATGAGATATATATTTCTAATACTTCCCAATCAATACACCGGGAAGAACTTTTTTAAAAAAGAATTTCCATTGATAAGACATTCGAGCACATTCAGAAGCTTTCATTGCAGAAAGTTGAAAACGTGAGGTCAGCCCTCTTGACTGCGGTTTTCCTTATTCCCTTCCGCCATCTTGAAAGTGTTTAAAATGTGGGAAGGAGAGTAGCTGACACGTAAGAGTGCTGATTATGGTGGAAAGGTTTCCCCAGGTTTTCATTTTGTTTATAACTTAGTCTATTTTCTGTAAAACCATGCAAGCAACTAGTTCAGCCTGTAAGCCAACCTACTGATTACCATTTAGTATTCCAATTCCTTGTTTTGTTACAGAGATACTATCACTTCCAGATTTCTTCTGGTGCCCCCACCATCCATGCTATTGCCTACCTCTTCCTACCTCTTTCTAGTCTGTCTGTTTTGAATTAAGTTGCTATTGTACACATGTACTCAAATTCACCTTCGATAATTTAATCATTCGTCTGCAAGCTTCTCTTGACCTAGTGTTCCCCCAAACCAACAGTACACATCACCAGCTGCTTTACAAGTCAGTGGAGATGCCCCAAGGCATCCCTCACCCCCATCTCATTATTTTTTTAGCATAATATATCAAAATTATTGGTGCATGTGGGTCTTTCAACAGAAGTTTGTGCAGCATTTTCTTGAACCTTCAGAAATCCAGTGAAGCTATGAAGAACAGTGATTCCTCCCCCCGCCCCCAAGATTGATGAATGGTTTTATACCCTGACCTTTATAAAAAAAAATATTAGGAACTGAAAGTGGTTGGAAAACGCATCCTGCAGTCCTCAAACCTCTTGCCTCTTACTCGTAAGCGGGCCTTTTAGGTTAAGCAGAGAATTTCAGGACTCTGACTTTTATCAGTGGACTTTAGAGGTCATTGAAGGTCATGTGATGCAACCCTTTGCAGAGAAGAAAAAATTACTGTACCGAACCAGTCTTAATCAATGTTAGTTGAGAGTAAGATCTTGCTGAAGTAGCTTTGAAAAGAGCATTTTTAATTTGTTTCCTAAGTTGGCAACTTAAAAGTTTTAAAAAAAGGTAAAGGACTCCTGACAGCTAAGTCCAGTCGTGAACGACTCTGGGGTTGCAGCGCTCATCTCGCTTTACTGGCGAGGGAGCCGACATTTGTCCAGACAGTTTTTCCGGGTCATGTGGCCAGCATGACTAAGCCGCTTCTGGTGAACCAGAGCAGCGCACGGAAACGCCGTTTACCTTCCCGCCGGAGCAGTACCTATTTATCTACTTGCACTTTGACGTGCTTTTGAACTGCTAGGCTGGCAGGAGCTGGGACTGAGCAACAGGAGATCACCCCATTGCAGGGATTCGAACCACCGACCTTCCAATCAGCAAGCCCTAGGCTCAGTGGTTTAGACTACAGCACCACCCACGTCCCTAACTTATAAGTACATTGATTTTTTTTTAAAAAAAACTGTGTAAGTTTGTGCCAGGGACTAGTGGGGATGTCTCCCTTGAACCATTTTTCTCATATCATATCACATGCAGGTTTTGATTCTCCCATCATTATAGGACCAGCTTCAGGTTTTTGCTGGACAAGATAGCTAACTTTGGGCCTGAGCCCTTTTACTCCCATAGCAGGAGTCTAGTGGCCAGAAGTCCGTGAATGAGCCAGTATCTGAAACTATGGTTTGGATCTGACTTGTTCTTGCTAAACAGACCTTAAACAAACCAAGTTCTCTGTATTTGACTTAACCACTGCTGAAGCCCTAGAATTAGGGAAATCGGTTTAAAAGTGGAAGCAGTTGCTTCTGTTTGCTGCCTAGTTGCAGCAAACTGAAAAAAAGAAAGGAGCGTACAAGTCCGATACTCACTGAGACTTGTTCACAAAACTACAAGTTTTTAATAATAAATATTAGAGAACATGTGAACTAAACAGCTAAGCTTACAGTTATTGTTACATGTTGTTGTGAGAGTTTTCTGTCTACTCTGGTCATTCAGATACATATCAAAGAACATCTTCCTCTAACTCTCAAACACCTTTTTGGGGAAATCCTGTGTGATTCATAATAGAGATAATCAACATTATTTCATTTATATATTTTCAAAAAAAAAAAAGCCTGCTAAGAGTGGGTAGCTTTAAAAGAAATAGTCTTCACATAACATGGATTGTGACCCTTTGAATTCGGCCATGTGTTTCTCATTACAAACATATTTTAAGTTTATTTATATAATTGTCATTCCGTAAGCTTTTCAGCAGTATTTTAAGAAATGTTACATTAACAAAAATGAGGCTTGATTCCATCCTGTCCCCAAGCGTTTCTCAAGGAGGGCACAGGCAGACATGAATGCTTGACAGGAATCTAGTTATGTAATTGCTGGCAGAGACTACAATAAGAGAACCCTTTTGTGCTGTGTTCTCTGCATGTGAATGGATCACTGCAGGGGAAACAATGTGTTTGAGGGAAATGTTTGCCCGGCTCTCATGTGGGATCACTTTCAGGCATATGAGGGTTCAGATAGAAGTCATTCTTAAATCATTGAGAGAGAGAGAGAGAGAGAGAGAGAGAGAGAGAGAGAGAGAGAGAGAGAATTCAGACAGGCTTTTGTGAGGTCTGAATATTCTATCAGGAGAAAAGTGTCTAGTAAAGCTCAGGAGCCATATGGAGGAGAATGTTTGAAAGCACATCCAAAATGAATTTACTTGTATTAGACTAAGTCAGGGGCGTCCAACTTTCAAGAGTCTGTGATCTACTCACAGTATTAAAAAACTGGCAGTGATCCATCTACCCATTGTCAGAGTTGTTGAGCTTGGGGACTTGTGTCCTTGCAGCAATGAAGACTAAACTCTTTGGAAGTGAGTGACTTTCAATTGCTGTAGAGCGAGACACACAATTTCAGTAGCCACCTCCTCCATATCTGCAGAAGGCATTTTTGCTGCGTTGAGTATGTTTTGCTCATTTAGAGCAATCCTTGAAGTTGTCTTGGGTGTTAGTGTCTGTTTTTACACTGGACACGAATGTTTTGCTGAGAAGCAAAGGTGAGAAACCTTTGATATCTGACAAAATGGATTGCTTAAAAGATTTCCAATAACAGTTAAGCAAATATTTTTCGTACAGTAAGTGCAGGCGATTTTACTCGAGGCAGTAAATTAGGAAAATTAAAAAGGTGTGCAAATAAACACTTGTCTCATTAATATTCCACAGTGAATTAACCTGTGATCCGTGTCCCCTGTTCTGTCCACTAATATGAAATTCGTGTCCCAGCTTCTTTGCTGGTAGCTTTTTAGAAGTTCAGCAAGCGCTGCAAATCGCCCGAAGAGTGGAAAATTCCCTTGTCACGTGGATGGCCTTATCAGCAGCAACCAGATGGAGCTCAGAGCCCAAACATTATCAATGTTAAATTGCTTTTTCCTGGAGTAGGGAGGATTAAAGCGTTCCTTCAAAAATTGGTGACATAAGCTGCAAACTTAGGGATATTAATATTTTGAAATGTTACTATTTTAGTAATGTGCTAATATATTTTAACAAACATTCTATAAAGAAAGTCATCTTCTGACTGATCCATCTGGAATCTTTGCAAAATATTTTGCTTTGAATGAAATACTTCCAGCTTCCCTGCATTCTTCTGATTAGCTATACTCAGTGTAATGCCGCAGTTTAGTGGCTAACACAGCACACCTAAGGGCGTCTGTTAAAGTGACGAAACCTCTGCTCTCTCTCTCCTCCCTCTTATTCCTTCTTCACTCTGGGAAGGAATTAACAATCAATTGAGCTGTTGGCTAGAAATTTAAAGCACTGAGAAAAATCAGGTATCTGCTGAGCTTCCTGAATAGCTCTGGAAAATCTAGGCAGCATAAAATCAGGTGGCTATGGAGAGACTTTGTCAAATACTGTCCTGCCCGTATTTCATGGGGAGGGTTCTGTGCGTATTTGAGGCTGAGACTTTTCCTAGTAATGCAATAGCTGGTGGCTGATGTCACAAATATATATTTACAGAAATATGTTTGCAGTAGTTCCACCCATACTCCGTGGTAAGCTACTTTTGAAGAAGTGTGCATGCACACGAAAGCTCATACCAAGAACTAACTTCGTTGGTCTCTAAGGTGCTACTGGAAGGAATATTTTTATTTTTTATTTTGTTTTGAATATTTGCATAGTTATTGTTGCATTATGCACTAGTGTATAGGTCAAGAGACTCTCTTTCTAACAAATCTTCTGGTTGCAAAACATTAAGGGGGGGAATAGAATAGATGCACCAGCCTTGATCAAAGTGAAGGGAAACGTACAGGGGCAGTTTCATTTCTTTAAAACCTCTAGATAATTTACATATAGCCTACTGTATTCTTTTTATTCAGGACCAACTTGGAACTTGAACTGGTTCACCGGGGAGGCAATCTGTGTCTAGGAGGTGCAAGCACAGCTGGGAAGAGATCGTGTTTACGTATGTATAAAGTTGTCTCAATGTAATTCAGATTGATTTAAATATTTATTTTTTATTTATTAAATTTGTACACCGCCCTTCATCCAAAGATCACAGGGTGGTTCACAACATAAACATACAAAATGAGAACACAAAATACGTAGTAAAACAAACCGATATTCCCCCTCCCAGAAACACATTTAAAAGGCCATAAGAGTGTTAATCAGCTGAATGCCTGGTTGGAGAGAAATGTTTTCGCCTGGTGCCTAAATATATGTAATGAAGGCACCAGGTGCATCTCTCTCTGGGGAGCGCACTCTATATTATGTTCACAGGATCCGGTTCAGTTCATAAGAGGATATGAACCGATATGCCCTAAAGATCCATGTTGTCAACTCAAACTACATTGATGTGTGTGGCAATGTTTCTAATGTTATGGTGGACAGCGTATTAGACTTCTTCATTATTTAATTCATGTGGTTTATTTGGTACAGTCGTACCTTGGTTTTTGAACAGCGTATTTCTCAAACGTTTGGCTCCCAAACACCGCAAACCCAGAAGTGACTGTTCCGGTTTGCGAACTGTTTTTGGAAGCCGAACGTCCAGTGAGGCTTCCGCGGCTTCTGATTGGCAGCAGGAGCTTCCTGCAGCCAATCAGAAGCCGCGCTTTGGTTTCCAAACGTTTTGGAAGTCGAACGGACTTCCAGAACGGATTCCGTTCGACTTCCAAGGTACGGCTGTATTTGGGTTTGGTAGTACAACCTAGGGCTGTATAGATTGACCGTGTTTATGAAGTGGATAACTTTCTAAGAACACATGTAAATCCAAGGACCTCCCTTTCAGCCATCTAGTTGGATTTACGCCTTTCCACACTTTGTACTTGTACTGTGCACCTATAGAGGCTATTAGATTACAAAAAGTGTGGGAGGTCCTTGGGTTGCTGAGAATGGCCAGAGGACTTTACATCATGCATTGTATGTGTGGGGCTTAGCTGCATGCTTGTGAGGATTCCCACCTTGTGGGGAAGGGAGAAAGTTATGCATCCTCTATTAACAGAAATATCCAACCAGGAGCTAGACGTATCAACTTCTTTTAGCCAAAAAGCTGAGCCGTAAACAGGCCGCAGGGTTGAAAAGTTAGATGTTCCAGCTGGGTTAAAGCTAGAAAGGCTGGCAGAAGAAGAAATATAACTTGGTGCCACTAACTACAATACAAAGCAAAGTTGTCAGGGTGGGCTTCTTTGAAGATACCACACATGATGGTCCACTTCAGATATAATGCTAAACCGTGGTTTGATACTGCATGTATGAACAAAAGTGAGCTTTAGGCTTGCACACCTATCCTCTTCCAATACAGCTGCAAGGAGATTGGAAGCATCGACTTCCTGGACCTCATTGTTACATCTGAACTGGTGGTGGTGGTTCTGGTTAGTTCAAACTGCGCTTGCTGTAACAAGCCAGGATCATGAGCCATGGCTTGATCCTGGCTTGTTCCAACAAACCACAATTTAAACTAACCAGAGTTTTGCCAGTTCTGCTATTTAAGGACAAAAATTTGCAAATAAACTCTGGCTTGGTTTTAAAAAGGAAATGGATGTTTTCAATCTCTTTGCAGTTGTGCCAGTTATGATCATTTGGTAGCTGTTTATTTCAAATATATATTTAAGTAATAGAATTGATAGGAAGCTTAATTTTGAATTTTTTAATGAGGGATTCTCTCTCTCTCTCTCTCTCCTCTCTCTCTCCACACACACACACACACAATTTGCTTTCTGCCTGTTTAGATTCAAATCTGTGTTGCACTTATTGTATTCACTGGGATAGGGCCAATTTGTTACACACTCAACAAACATGCTTCTGTTCAAGTATAGCCCAATGAAAATCCTTGCAGATCTTTACTCCCATAGATCTTTCAGTCATTTTCTTGAATTTTGCGTAATGAGGTCTCTCTCTCTCTTTTTCCATATCTCCCTTGTGATTGAGTACCGTGTTCTGCATGAGTCTTGTAACAATTGTAAAGTTTGTTGATTAGATATGGAATATGGTGTCCCAGGTGAGCTCTTACAGCTGCGAGTGTCAGTGAAGATGTGGGAGCAAATAGGTCAAGTGCTGTTTTAGAAGATTGCGCTGAGGGGGCAGCTGTACGCTGAGAAGTAAAATTAGGAATGATTAATGTAGCTGTTCATGCCGTTGCCTTAGACAGGGTGACAAGAACAGTGAACTAAATCTAGCTATTTAAATGGCTCCTTTTTAAGGCCTGGGACTTCAGGTATGTTTTAGACATAGTACACAGCATGCTGGTAGTCTTAATACTACATAATCTGCTGATCTTTATTGGTTTCAGGAATGCCAAAAAGAATGACTATAACCTCCGTTTTTGTCAGCTGTTGCAGGAAAGCTTGCAATTGCTTTTTGAATTTTGCAAGTCTTCAAGCACTTTCCTTTTGCAAGTCTTCAAGCACAATCTTTTGCCCAATGTGGGGCTCAAACCCACGACTCTGAAATTAAGAGTCTCATTGTCTTCCAACGGAGCTATTTATAAATTTTCTATTAGTTTTGGGTGATATCCAACATTTGTCATACTTGAAGCCTGTAGAATTCAATGGACTTGAGTAACTGGTTTGCTCTGGGTATAACTTAGTTAGCTAGGATCCTTTATATTTAAAAACAAATATGAACTATAGTTCTCCCTTAGATGCAAGATGTCCGTGGCTGGGTTTAAGCTTCCCCTAGTACAGTACTCAGAGGCCGGAATGCTGGTGTTTCAAAGGAAGTTATTGGCTGTTTCAGCTTCTGAAGCCTCAGCTTGTTCCTCCCTTTGCTAGGAGGAGCTAATTTATACCTGCTTGTTTTCTGTCCACTCCTACTCAAGCACCATCTTGAGGCCTGGGCTGCTTCCTCTGCAGCAATCATCACTCACACCAAAATCTAATAAGCAGCCACATTTATCAGTTGGTCTTGTGGTGTTGGTGTTACGAACATGAAATTCACCCAAGGAATCATGAAGCTAGATTCAAAGACTTTGGTTGGGTAGGAATGTTATTATTGTTGTTGTTTTTAAAGTAAAATGCTTCTAAATGTGATAGGAAAATAAAGTACAACTTTAATCCAATTTTAAAATATTAAAATGCATGTCAAAATAGATAAGATTACAAACATCATAAGTAACAGATTGACATGTCTATTCATGTCAAAGCCAGATCAAAATCCTTATGTGACCAATAAATAGCAACGAATTAGGTTAAAGCTCATACATGTTTTAACCCTCTTGGTCATCTTTAGTGGTCAGAAGAAAATTATTATTTGGTCATGGAAAATAGGTCTTACTAGGTTAGGTTTTTTTCAGTGATGTGGTGAGCTGGCCTGCAATGAATACAGTACAAAACATAATTATTACCGGTTCCTTACAAAGTTATAAATCTTAACATAGTAAAACAAGATAAGCCTCACCAGTCATGTACGTCATGGCCATGTGCAGTATTCTGATAATTTTGCCCAATCTGCAAATATGAATTACTGTAAATTTAGCTCAGTACTTTAAAGTGTTCGCCACTTACGGCTTTTGGGCTATTCCACAATATTCAGTGACAACATATACATGACTGTGCAAACGTGATTGAGTGAGTGAGCTGGCGTAGAAGGGACAAAAGATTCCATCCATCTTCTATAACCAGCGTAGGGACCAAATGGCCCATCAGCCCTCTTCTGCATCAAGCTTAGAAAGACAAGCAGTTGAAAGAGGGATGGAGTTCTCTGGTCCTTCGCTGCCTGGAGAGGAGGGGGTGGGCAGATCCAGTGCTTAGTGTGGGCTTCTTTCCACTGAGCTATATAGTGCTAAACTGTGCTTTAGCTTTATGTATGAATGCCGCCTCTGTGTCATGTGTGAATGTGCCATTAGGCTGGTGTCAGGGGTTTATTTATCCTTGAAAAGGGGTTTACGTGTGATTTAGGCTTTACATACTTGGAACTTGGTGTGTAAGGGATTGGACTGTTAAAAAACAACAACAACAACAACCACAAATACAAAATTTGTAACTCAAGCTGTAATAGGCATTCTTAAAGGTAAAGGGACCCCTGACCATTAGGTCCACTCGTGTCCGACTCTGGGGTTGCGGCCAAGGGAGCCGGCGTACAGCTTCCGGGTCATGTGGCCAGCATGACTAAGCTGCTTCTGGCGAACCAGAGCAGCACACGGAAATGCCATTTACCTTCCCACCAGAGCGGTACCTATTTATCTACTTGCACTTTGACGTGCTTTCAAACTGCTAGGTGGGCAGGAGCTGGGACCGAGCAACGGGAGCTCACCCCATCGCGGGGATTCGAACCACCGACCTTCTGATCAGCAAGCCCTAGGCTCTGTGGTTTAACCCACAGCACCACCCATTCTTACTAGAGACTAAAGCCCACCTGCGCTTAGTGAGACAAACTTTTTAGAAAACATGCTTTGGACGGCACTGTCAACATTTCTGTTTATACATCTTGCTTTCCATTGACCCATAGTACGGCCCAGATCAAATTAAACCATAGTTTAAAATGAACTGTGGTTTAATATGAATGAGTAGTGTGCTAGTGCTTGTTCTTGATATGCATCTTGTGGGGTTTTTTTGGGTGGGGTGGGGAGGGTTGACTGTGGCAGTAGAGTATCTTATAACTATTTTGGGGGTACTAATTTTCCTTTGGTCAATATTGGACTACCATCTGCAGCGCTAAAGTATAGTGACTTTCTGCTCTGTATTGTGTATATATAATGCTGATATAAGTGAATGCTAAACATCATGACATTAGAGTAAGCAAAAAAAAAATGTTTGCAGAGTAGAAATGAACAGCTAGCCATTTCTGATTTGTGAAAGCATAAATGGGTTTTTTTGGAGGGAACTATGAACACTGTTAAAGGTCCAGTTCTTATCCTTTTTCTTTGCTGCTGTGCTCCCATTAGGGGGCAATGTTAGTCTTTTTGTTTCTGCCCAGTGATAGAACAGCAGAACTACCAGTAAATTCTAATATAGAGAATCATTTTTGTTTTTCAACAGTTATAGAATATATAAATTTTCTCTAGAAGCAAGGTAACTTTGTCTACAGTTTAGCTAGCTATTGTGGTTGTTAATCTTAGAGTGTGACCTGAATAAAGCTAATTTAATACTGAAATGATCTTAGCGTGAATAAGATTGCATTTGCTAGGCCCAGAGAAGCAAATGTTTCTTTCTTTTGTTATGCTGCCAGGGGACCAAAATGCACCTGTGCAAATTCTTCACTATCTAAAAGAGAAAAGCTACAATTTACAAGGATAATGTATAAGTAAAGGGAATTTTGCAGAAGCAGCATTGGAATAAATAGAGACTGTACAGGAACGGTGCTGTTTGGTTGGCATTCACATTGTGAGGTGCCAGGATTTAATATCTCTCTGACTGAACAGTGCAATTCTATGCGCATATATTCAGAAGTAAGCCCCGTTGAGTGCAATGGAAGCTGTTCCCAGGTAAATGTATCTAGGACTTCTGTCTCCATGTTTAAATTAACAGATATCTTTCATGGAAGTAGCTCTACTTAATTAAGCTGAGAAAAGGCTTATTTGGACGACTTTGCTCTAGGTAGGAGTGGGAATGACCATGGGGAGTCAAGACATCAGTTTCACAGTACTGATCTAGAGGGACAGTGATCTGACTTAGGCAGTTCCCTGTGTTCCTATGATTTGGTGTTACATGCACAAGTCTCAGGCCCTCCCTACTTCCTCACCTTCTACACACAATTTTTACCTTACACCTGAATTTTCAGCAAACCAAAGCTTGCCTTTCCATCCATACCAAGGAAACTATGGTTTGTTCAAACCTTGGTTTTACCACATGCAATGCTTTTATTGTTGTTTGTGTGTAGGGATTTAATTTAGTGACCAACTAGGGGCACCTCTTCAGAGTTGAGAATTTCAATCCATTTTATAACAGCTGCCTACAGAAACTCTGAAGCAGGGCTGGGCTTGTAGAGAGAGTTCCTGGATTGTTACTTATGTCATCAGACGCCAGACGTTATAAAAAGAGTTCAGTAAAAAATAATCCCCGGTATAGAAATAGAGAGCTAAAGTTTAGCAGGCAATAGACTAATAAACATACTGACAAATGCAAAACGGCAAACAATTACAGGACCCAACCCAGGACATGTAGTTGTGAAGATGCCTGCTTAGTCTTACCTCTGTTCCTTTATACACTAGGAATTGTCAGTTGCACTCCTCCTAAAATGCATAAATTTTGATGCTATGCCTCCAGAAACTCAGTGGTCACCACAAATACATGGGACAGCTAGGTCAAACCCCCTGCCCAGAGGTCATACTGATGCTTCCTCCTCCCCCCCTTCTTCTTTTTGGAAGATGCTATGAAGCTGACGAAGTTCCTCTTTCCTTAGGTCCTGATGAGCTAACTTATGTCCTGTCCTGCTTTATTCACCTGAAATAGGTGTATGTCCTGCCTAATGAAATGTATGGGTGCGTTCTGGTACATGAAGTTGGGACAACAGCATAAGCCCTCAGATGTCCAGTGAACTTTTTACTCCCTAAATAACTTTTAAAATAAGAGTATCTTGTCTCACTGCAGCTCTAGGTAGGCAACCTATGTTTGAGCAAACCACTGTTTCCTTGATTTGGATGAAAATGCAAGCTGTGGTTTGCTAAGGCCCTGTATGAAGGGAAGGTGCAGAAATTAAATCACATGGAAGGAGAGGGAGAAAATAGTGTACAACCCCCAAGCTCAAGCCTTTGGGGCATGGCATGTACTGTCAAACCATGGTTTAGTGTATACTGAACTCCTTTCTGCTAGCTAGTGCTTTCTGTTTCCATGACAACAACATGAATGGTATAAAGTGTGTGTGTGTGTGTGTGTGTGTGTGTAGGAAAGGAAATGTTTTTACTGCAGCTTCAATACAATTTTTCAAACAGAATTCAGTATTTTTTCCTCATAGGCTTCAAAATAGACATATGTAGGATAATACTGTCAGTATAAATAAATAAAAGTGCCAGTCTTTTGCCAGGAAACTTGTTTTGCCCTCATTCACTGCATCTGATTCAGAAAACAGGTGACGGCAATCAGTTCCAATGTCATCTGCGCCTTCAATTATTTCCCAAACCCCAGGAACTAATTACAGCCCTCAAGCTCTGCTAAAATCAGCTGACATAAGCATGAGACTGTTTTGGCCTCCCAAGTGCCTATGAATAATTGTCTATTTGTAGAAAATAAATTAATTCCTCTTGTGATTTATATTTAAATGTGGTATCTCCTGGTCTGTTCAGCTGGTAGCCAGGGATAGAAGGGCAGAAATGAGAGATAATAAATAAAAGAAAGTGTGATCAATAAGGGATTTATATTTTGCAAAGGAAATAGATTTAAAAAACTTATTTGGGTATGGAAATGGTAGATTGACTATGATCTGACTGTCAACTAAAATGATGGTATCATGAAATAATCAACAAAAATAAACTGCTCTTTGAAGGAATAAAAAATTGTGTAAAAATGTGTACTTTCCCATTATAGATTCAGTTGTGAAGAAGCATACAAAAAGAAATTCAAAAGATAGCAGGGGATCCCATAACATGGGGCAACTGATGATCATGCCTGTACTTTGGCAGCCTGGCTTGAATAGAAGAGAGCAATTATGAGTTGTAGATTTCCTTATCTGGATTAATTTTGCAGTATTCTCTCATCAGTCTGGTTCTGTAGATCTAGACAAGATCTAAGACTCGGCAGTCATGTAATTTAGGAAATGTCTCCTTTTAAACTGGCTCATTTGGTTACAAATGATCCCCAAGGGGAAATAAACTGTTCTCTGCACCAAAATACAGCCACCTCTGTATTAGGTACCAGATTAGGTATATATACACCAAGAAAAGTGGTGTGTGACATTCTCTTGCATTTCTCGTACTTTATTATTGGTTGCATTTTTATGACTGTATTGCTTTATTCAGTGTTACTTATAGAGTGCTTAAGACTCCATCCGAAAGAGAACCCCACACTGAAAACAGATAATAGAATTTGCCTCTTGAATGGATATAGAAATGGTGATTTGCTCTGTAATGACAGTGCTCTAGAGAAGGCGTAGCTCTAGCCCTTATTAAGCCACAGTATCTCACCTGCAGAAACCTTTGGGAAGCTGCAGAACACCATGGTTCAGCCTCATTTCCTTTCCTTGCATGCAGGTGACTCGAGCAATTACAATGTAAAACTTTTGATTTATTATATTTCTATAATAAATCAAAGAGCTCAGGGCGGCTTACATAGCGCTTGTCCCATTTTTATCTTTGCATCATCCTGTGAGGTATATTAAGTTTAAGAGATGGTGACTTGTCTGAGGTCGTCCAGTAAATTGCGTAGCTCATGTAGGATATGAATTCGGGTCTTCCTGTTCTAAATCCACCACACTATCTATCACATGGCTCTTGGTGCATGCTAAAGCCAGCTATAGAGGATTGGGTTGTCAAATATTAACAGCTGGTAATGAGTTAGAGAGCCACAGTAATCTAGAAAATGAAACCATTGGTTGCAAAGAACTATGAAATATTTTAATTTCATTCAACCAAATAATTAACTCATTAGTTGTTTCCCTTTATCCATTCAGATCAACTGTTTCATGTGTTGGCTATGCACATGCGACTCTACAGCATTGATTCTGCTTACAACCCATGGAAGAAACTAACCCAATTGATTCAGAATGATGAGAGTTTGCAGTAAGTACAGTTCTATAGACCAATTTCTCTGTAACGTTTTAACCTTGTGAGGCATCAAGTGGAGCAGTGTATCTCTGCTGTCCATACCGTTTTAAGGGACTGAATTTGCTGCAGTGTTAGAAACACAGAGCTCACTTCACCTACCCTATCCAAAGACCTTTTATACCCAAACAATTATTCCATCCATTTTTTTCAACTAGTAAAGATTTGGAGACCATATTAATTTTTTAAGCCATGCATTTTTTCATGTTTACTTTCTCTTCTATTTTAAAACTGCAGTATGCAGCAAAATCCTATGCATTTTGCTCAGAAGGAAAGTCCCTTTATGCTCAATGGGGCTTCAGAGTGTGTGTGTGTGTGTGTGTGTGTGTGTGTGTGTGAGAGAGAGAGAGAGAGAGAGAGAGAGAGAGAGAGAGAGATGCAAACACACACATAGGGTAACTAATTTGTCAGTATCTTGGAATATAATACAGTTTATAGTTACAGATTGTTTATGCCTGCAGCATGGTGCAGTTTGATGCTCTTTTCAATAATTTTGCTTTATCACTCTCAGACTTTACATTAGGTTGCTTTTTTTTATTAACTGCTTCTGTAGCAGTGTTTTGGGAAGCCACACTTATCAGCCTTCCTCATATGCGTTGAAGGGATTAGCAGGGTGGTTCATTTCCATATTCCAAACAGACTTTATAAAAGACAGTTTTCAGTGTCACGGTGAACAAGTTGCTTAGGCTTTTAATAAATGACAGAGCAATTTTTAAGAGCTTAATGTGCTCTGGTGCTTGACGTAAACTAAAGGAGCTTATCTCTTGGCATTTTATATCATTTCTCTTTTCCCGTTCTAGCAAAATGAATATATTTAGTCAGATGTTTCACTTGCTCCTGCAAGCCTTTCCTATTTTTGTAATGTTGCCAGGCATCCTATAAACCATATAAATTTAAAGGTTTGATTGTGCAAACATTATTATTTGACCTGCATCCTATAAAACAAAATTATTGCTATCACTTTATTCCACTTGAAAATTGAGCATACGTTTTAAAAGTTATTTGTATAAAAAATGACTCAATATACTTGTTGTATGTTTATTAATGTATTGAAATGCATCGGGAACCGTCCTGAATTTTCCAAAAGCAAAGTAAGATTGCAACAATTAAATACGGCATCTTGGGGCAGTTTTATTAATTCACTAAATAATTGGCCAGAACATTTTATAATAATTGACCTGCATATTACACCATTGCATCTCTAGTTCTATATTGGATAGACATGTTCAGGTGATCTTGAGTGTAAAAGTTACGCAAGAGTGAGCTCCATTCTCCATTGCTCTCTCTATCTCCCTCCACGAGCTTGAAGGTGAACTTTCAATGGGTATCTGAACACCCAATTTTTGGTTTTAAAGCATAGACTTCTGCTTCCACAAATATAGTATGTCCTTATATGTTTACAGTCTAACACTTCCAGAAACTTGCATAAATTCCTAAGGAAATGGGGTCATTGTGCCAAATATAATTATTTCCATAATTTCCAGGACGTGCAGTGAGGAACAGCCAGAAGTCCCAGTACTTTATAGAGATGCCTCGTCCCTTTTGCTCATCCAGATTTTAACAATGCCACAGCCACTGCGCAAAGGTATGTTACGAAAAAGGTCTCACAGCAAATAAACCTGGTCTGCTGTGTGTGCTCAAATAATGACTTTGCCTTATCTCTAGAAGTTGGCATGAAACAGAAATTTTTGTTGTGGTTTGACAGGCTTATCTGTGACTCCTGTCTTCTCACCTTTATCAGACAACAGTACAGTAAAACCACAAAGCCCGGGAATGACTATTAAGTTCCTTGAGATAGAGGGGCGGGAGAGGTTGGGTCCTTTTGTTTGACCTTCATCCGTTTGCTGCAGTGGGGCTTGCTTAATATTTCACATTGAACTGCGGGTGCCTAAGGGTGAAAGGGAATAATTCGTTTCAATTTAACTGCTCAAATTGTAGCAATTGTGTCACACCCGACAAAGATAATTGCTATAATACAGTATCTGTGACGGTTGCTGCATATATAAATCCGAGCATAAGTTACTGGAATCCCAAGATACTTTTGAAGCAGAAATGATTTATCACTGCTTATTTTTGTCAGGTTTTTAAAACCATTAATTTTACTATTTGAAAAATACTAACCCAATTCTCTCCCCACCCCCCACCCCGTCAGTGATACAGGTACATTTTGATAAAAGTGTTACTATGGGCATTACAGAATAGAATTCCTCTCTTTAACATTTTTATAATTTGTCGACATGGTATTGGCTTCATCTGTGATATTTTTATATCAGGGGCGTTCCATATAAAGGCATAATCAGCTATGAAAGCAGTCTTTTCACATATGGCTGCATGAGAATAACACAGCTTTGTAATTAAAATTCCCAAGAAACCAGTTGTTTGGGCATTCTAATAGAACTGTGTCTTAAATCGGAATAGAATCATAGGTTGTCTTTAGCTGCTTAAAGAGTTTATTGGCAAGGTACAGACAGAAAGAATCTTTCTTACTTTAATGTGTGCCTAATAGCACATTTTATATGTGGCAGCAAAGCCAATTTTAACTATCACAGGTACAACATAGGTCTGTTGCTAGTCCTGGAAGACACATCTGACTGATATTTCTTGGGTGGTTTTATAACAGGGTTCCTCAACCTCGGCCCTCCAGATGTTTTTGGCCTACAACTCCCATGATCCCTAGCTAGCAGGACCAGTGGTCAGGGATGATGGGAATTGTAGTCTCAAAACATCTGGAGGGCCGAGGTTGAGGAAGCCTGCTTTATACCCTTCTCTTTTTTTGGAATGTACAGTGGTACTTCTGCTTACGTATTTAATTCGTTCCGGAGGTCCGTTCTTAACCTGAAACTGTTCTTAACCTGAAGCACCACTTTAGCTAATGGGGCCTCCCGCTGCCGCTGCGCCGCCAGAGCACAATTTCTGTTCTTATCCTGAAGCAAAGTTCTTAACCTGAAGCGTTATTTCTGGGTTAGCGGAGTCTGTAACCTGAAGCGTATGTAACCTGAGGTACCACTGTAATCTGTCAGGCGGTTATTTGAACAAAGCTCCTTTTTGTTTAAAAATACCTACATGGCATTCCTTGAGAAAATTAGCATTTAATAAGCAGTGTCCTAATAGCATCTCCTGCCCTTCAAGCAAGGCCATGGGAATTCTATTAACTAACTTATTTAACTGTTGAATGGCCTTGGCTATCTTTTTTCAATCCGGCATTGATTAAAGCAAAGTAAATGCCATGACACCATTCAGGCTGTTCATTCTGAAAGGAAAATTTGATCTGAATCCACCTCAAAAGAGAATACACAAATTAAGCCTTTGATTGTAGGAAAACATCATGTTAGAGGTCAGTGCAGTCAATAGTTTTATACATGGAGGGCTCAAAGAGTTAGAGGGTATAAGTTTTCTTTGCTGCATATGCATTCCGTGTGACCTAAAGGATTAAGCACAGTTGTTAAGATGGGGGAAATGGGTGCATGTTTAAAATGTAAAAAATAGATTTTTGTGTGGTGATGCTGGTTAAACTAGATAATGATATTTGTTGCCCATTGAACTGCCATGTTCCCAAGGCTAACTTCTAAATTAATTATAGTCAACCTGGAGTCAGCATAAGGTCTGCTTTGTGTAGAAGAGAAAGCCACTGCCTTTTCAGCATGTACCACCAAAAGGGACGTCATTTTAAAGAACATAGAAGTTGCCACACGGCTCTATTCAGCATTTAGTAAGACCAGTAAGGCTTTCCTTGGGAGTTCAGCTGTGGATCCCAGGGTTAAGAAACATTTTTGACACATTCGAAAGGATTCGCAGGAGAATGAGACATTTTAGAAGATCTTTGAGAGAGAATGAAGAAACTTGCATGTGCTGAGTTTAAGAGAGGGTGGTTGTGATTCAATAATTGTGTGCAGCCTGGAGATCAGACTAATTTATTAATGGCTAACATTAAAGTGTAAAGTACAGGAATAAGCACTCTTAAAAACATAAAGTGGCCAGTAGTCACAGTTGTATGCAGTCACCCAACTGTTACAAATAAAAGCACCTGTTCTCTAAATGTGGTTCCGTGTACAGATGTAGCAACATTAAGCGATTGGATAATACCTGAAGTTCTGGTCCATGTTCATCCATTGTGTTTACTTTCCATTGCAGAAACTTAAATGTACAGGTTCCCTGAGTTGTTCTGAAGTTGCTGGCTTTCATCCTTTTTTTTTCTTTTTGGGGGAGCAAATAAAGCTTTAGTGGAATATTGGCAGTCAATTTCCAGAATAACTGTGAAATAGCCATTCTTTTACTTATTTTGCTTACTAGACAAGCTGCTTTCCCGAAGCTGTAGCCTTTCTGCAGATGACATTTAATGTGGTATTTAATGGCAGTCAGGCAGGATATGCTGAGTTTTAAAAAAAAGTGGCTTTAGCTGAAAGTGAAAGCCTTCAGAGCATTGGTAAGGTCTGTGGAGTTCCTGAGGGATATATTGCAAAATACATTTCTTTACAAGGTTGTTTGTAGATCTGTACCACTGCAGTAAATGCTAGCCTTAAATTATTCAGCATGTTTCCTGTTGCATTTACTTGCATTCCTATTGCATGTACTGTACTATCAACACTCCTGATAAGGAAAATAAAACCCTTGTTCATTTTATTTTAAATATTGTTGCATTTAATCTCTGTTTGGGCACATTATTAAGTGCTCCAGTTAAAGCTGATAACTGGTTTACAGTGAAAGGCCTTGTTTCCGTTTTCTTTCTTTAAACATGACCTCCTCATTTTGATAGTAGTTTTGAGACCTGTTAAATTGTCCAGTGCAGAAGCTATCATTTCTGAAAATGTACATATTCATTTAAATCCCATCTTATTCAGTTTGCTCAAAGTGGCTCACAGTCCGGAACCTAAAATCAGTAAAAACAAAGCAATAAAACCACACATAAAAATAAATAAAATGAACCATTACAGCTGCAATAAAACACTGATTCAGACCAGCAGGGATAAATGTAATACTTGCATCTTATAGGTTTAAATGTATTGGTGTATGTTTAGCTCCATACAAAATATAACTTGATGCATTTCAAGTTTTGGATGGCTCCTTTGGGGGGAAAATACAAATTTGTAGAGTGTAGAATTGCTGTATACAAAACAGAGATCTAATTTAGAATGCTTGACTGACATTATCTGTTTTCGTACTTTTGTAGAACACTTTACCTGCATCATAAAGGTGCTCTTCACATTGTTGTATATACAAGCTCTTGTCGCACTTTCGGTTAAATGCAGTGCTGAAGACAGGATGACATGGATGAACTCAGGAGCTCTGAAAAAGGTGTGTTGGTTTATGAAAAGCTAAGTAGACTGCTAATGATGCAACTCTATATCCAGCTGAGCACATTTAAGCCCTATTGGTCTCTTTGGAATACAGATGTGTGCAAATATTCTAATATTTTGTTGGAAGCCACCCAGAGTGGCTGGGGAAACCCAGCCAGATGGGTGGGGTATTATTATTATTATTATTATATAACCTTTATACTGCATTTTCTCCCAAGTGTTCAGATTTTTTCATCTCGGTTGAAGGACAGTGTCAGTCTACCAGGACAAGGAGCTCCTCACTATCCCAGACCCGCTTTGGTGGTGATGAGCTTTTGAAATGTTTTCCAGCAAAGCATATTAAGTGTCAGGTTTCCTCTGCCTGAGATAGCTAACCAGGTATTTTGAGAACTTGTTTGCCTCTGCCTGGCTTCACCACCATGACAAACACGCAGAGCACTGTGGAGACCAATCTTAGCAAGTTATTGAACCAACAGTGGTGCTTTATGATGATTTACAAAGCATATTCAATACAGAGTTTAGCCCTTTGCCCTTTGCCCTGCTCCTAGGTTGTTGTTTTTTTGGGGGTTGGTTTTTTTTACAAAGCCTTGATTATCCAGGTAGAACATTGAGGATTAAGGATTAGACAATTTGACCTTATTTGGGTCATTTTAACTTGAAGAGAGCAGAAGTTAACTCCATTTTGGAACTTTCTTTGGAGGCCTCTACAATGGGTCTTTGGAGAGTGGGGCAAATCTGTTTCTCAACATCTGAATGCTCACAGGTTTCAGAAGAGAGAATTCTTTCTAATCTGTCCCAAGTCAAAAGGTTGTCTGTCTAAACCAGTGTTTTTCAACCACTGTTCCGCGGCACACTAGTGTGCCGCGAGATGTTGCCTGGTGTGCCGTGGGAAAAATTGAAAAATTACTTTATATATAGTCAATATAGGCACAGAGTTAATTTTTTTAACATTTTCTAATGGTGGTGTGCCTCGTGATTTTTTTCATGAAACAAGTGTGCCTTTGCCCAAAAAAGGTTGAAAAACACTGGTCTAAACCATAACACTACCGGTATACGAGACTGATCAGACTATACAGGTGAAACTCGAATAATTAGAATATCGTGGAAAGGTTCATTTCTTTCAGTACTGTATATTCTGGCGTATGAGACTACTTTTTAATCCAGGAAAATCTTCTCAAAAGTCGGGGTGGAGAACCTGCGGTTGAGTATATCTCAAACTCTATATTTTAACTGGAAAAGTTGGGGGTCGTCTTATACGCCCAGTCGTCTTATAGCTGGAAAATACGGTAATTCAACTTAAAAGGTGAAACTAATATATGAGATAGACTCATGACATGCAAAGCGAGATATGTCAAGCCTTTATTTGTTATAATTGTGATGATTATGGCGTACAGCTGATGAGAACCCCAAATTAACAATTTCAACTTTGGGGTTTTCATCAGCTGTACGCCATAATCATCACAATTATAACAAACAAAGGCTTGACATATCTCGCTTTGCATGTCATGAGTCTATCTCATATATTAAACTCCAGTAGCTAATGAAAGCGACTAGCATGAGTTTGGCCAAACTGCGGGAGGCAGTGGAGGATAGGGGTGCCTGGCGTGCTCTGGTCCATGGGGTCACGAAGAGTCGGGAACGACTGAACAACAACAGCTAATGAAAACAATTGCTTACATAATGGACTTTCCACGATATTCTAATTTTTCGAGTTTCACCTATACGTATCCTTGAGTCTTCAGCTTCTACTTTGATTGGGGATCTGACCCTCAAAATAACATTTCTGGTTGGGGATTCTATCCACCCATATAGGAACTCAGAATTTGATACCCTTTGAGTCAACATGGAACTGTCAACAATGGTCAACAAGAAACAGTGTTTAGAATTGCCCCTTCATTTATTCCTAAAGTTAACTTGTCTTTTCACAGATCTGAAGGGATTGTGCTTCTCTCCTTTTGTTCCAATCCTTCTCACCCTAATGAGAAGAAATGGCACAATCAGGATGCATGAAATGCTCTTTGCATCTGCATCATCAGAACTCTATGCTTGCCCTATTCTGGCATCACCAAGAATTAGGACATTGGGCTGTGATATGTAGTCTTCAGCACTAATCTACTGCCACAACTTCTTCGACTGCTACATCATGTACTATTATTACTGCAGGTTTTACGTTACAGAAGCTGTCAGGATGTCATGAAATCCAAGTCACTTCTGTGTCATGTCCACGGTTTGTTTCTCTAAATGAGATAGACGTCTCTGTTGTTATATACTGGATACAGTAAAATTGACGTCGAAACAACTACAGCCACTATGTTCTTTCAGAGTCAATTTGATAGATAATAGCCTGCTATTATTTACCTTAAATAACTTCCAATCTATTGTATTATTCTAAAATCTTATCAAATGTGTTGTTGTTGTTGTTGTTAAAAATAATCTTTATTGAGTTTTTGATCTGTTAAAGAGCATTCTCAAGGAAAGCCTTACGTTAGAGAAAAATGGAATAAAGATATGTAAAATAACTTTCACTATAACCTAAAGGAAAACTGTGTTGATGGAAATGGGGTGGCATTGGATGCCTTGAAAAAATGAAATAACAGGGTAAATGGCCAGTGTTGGTTTTGTGATGGAAAGATCCTGGAGTATGGTAACTAAGGCGATTAAACAAACTTTTTGCAAATGGGTATGCTAAATAACCCCGTTAGGAATTTTAGGGATGGGGATTTATTTTATGGCCTTCTGAAAGACATGCACTATCTGAAAAGTTAAGGTTATAGCAAATTAGAAGTATCTGGTTTGGCTTTAAATGTTTGTAAAAGCAATATATTAAGGAAGTATAGTTCTCTAAATGATTTGCTAAGCCACTTTAGTATATTCCCTTGGACTGTTTTATAATTCCTTTTTTCATACTGTTCTATATTCATTTTCATTAACAACAACAACAACAACAACAACAACAACAACAGCAACAACAGAATATGGAAACCCATATTGACATGGGTTTTCGTACGTGTATTTGAACTATTATTGGATTGGGGTGACAGCATTTGCTTATTTTTCTAATTGTCTAATTTCTTCTTAATCACAGAGTATGTCAAATGCAAAAAAGTCTTGGGAAGTATTACTGAGTCACGTGATCAGTGAACTCTATAACGGAAAGATCTATGAGCAAGAGGAAACTGAAGACCTAGCCATGGTACAATTTATATATTTTTTTGGTTTGTCAACCATAGCTCAATTTGACGGTTACTAAATTCATGAGGATGAAATCAGCAAACCATTCGTAGCACTACTAAGTTTACAAACTGTCAATAGAATTACCAAAGAGTGCCATTGATTCTTCAGGAGTTAAATCAATCAGGATTTTCTTCTTTTTCAAAACTCTAATTTAGGACAGCACAAGTGCTTGGTGCCCACACTCCATTGAGACTTATTTGCAGCAGTTCTGTCTGCCTTTCCTCAGGATTACCAGCCTTCTTCAGCACCATCTCTTTGGAGCAGAGCTACCTAGCTGTCAGGTACTATGAAAAACGGGTTCATTTAATCTGTTCTAATACCTTTGACATCACGCTAACAAAGCATCCTGTGTTATCTAGGAAATGCACTTGTATAGAGAAAATACTGCCAATATTTCCAAGATGCAAGATTAAACATGATCATTTTTGTGTGTGTGTCACAATGGCACAGTATGAATTTGCATCATGAAGTTGAATTTATGCGCTCAAGCTGACAACATTGTTCTTGGGGGCTGCCTCTTTTTTTTTGTATATCTGATGCATCTGGCTCTTCTTCCTTTTATTTTTTAACAGGAAGACGAAGAATTTACCGTGCTTGCTAACTGCCTGGGTTTGTTACCGCCATCTTTCCAATCATCAGAGTTCTCCAGTGCCTCTTGTCTTGACTGGCCTGTGCCAGCCTTTGACATAATATCCCAATGGTGCTCAGAATTGGTTTCATTTGCAGGCAAGCATCCAACCCAAGTAAAGGTAGGTAAAATAAATAAAAATTGCTGCAGCTTAATACGGTACTCTGATTTCACTTTCAAATTTAACCCTATTTAAAAATCATTTGTTACAAAGTAACAGCACAGCAGGTTCCTTTTTAGCAAATTTTTGATCAGACTGTACTGCCAAATTGTTCTCTAGAACCTAATTATTTTTATAGATGGTTTAAACATATCATTTTAATTGAATTGGAAATGGCCACCATAAGCAAAAAGAATAACTTACCATAAATATTTTCTGGAAAGAAATATAAGGGCATTATTACAGATTGACCTACAGGAAACCGAAAGAGTGATTTCAGAAACTGAAAGATGTGCAGAGATAATATCGTAATCTCTCTGATTTATTATAATTCTGAAAATTGGTGTGTTTGCCCGTCAGTTTCTCCTAATGTTTTGCTTATCTGGGAAGTTTTTGGAAAACTAAGATTTATGAAATTTAACATCTGTACTTCTGGAGAAACATTTTCACATTTCCCCATTATCTCTTCCAGATTTTACTTATACAAGAAGCTAAATGGGACTTGCCACGTCTCCTACAACTGCCTGAAAATTATAATACCATTTTCCAATACTATCACAGAAAAAGTTGTTCAGTCTGTTCCAAAGTTCCTAAAGACCCCGCCGTTTGTCTAGTCTGTGGCACTTTTGTGTGTTTGAAAGGACTTTGCTGCAAGCAACAGAGCTACTGTGAATGTGTCTTGGTAAGAAACTAGTAATAAACATTACCTGTTTCCCAAAAGCGATTTGGAAAGGAAGTACGCCTAATAATGCTTCCATTTGGTTTTTGTGATCCTGGGATCTCTTGCAGATGACCTAGAGTGCACACGGAATGCCTCTTGCAAGGTTCCCCATTCACATTAGTGGCTGTGTCCTATATTATATAAGAGAAGTGTTTTTTCTATATGTGGCTCTGTGCAGAACTGCCCTACCCACTGAAATGAATGAAGCACCCTTGGCCATGCAGAAACTCTTGAGTAGGGAAGACTATAGACCCAGGGGAAAGCTATGGGAGGAATGAAATGTTGCAACAAGAGAAGCATTTCAGCTTGCCAGATGGAATTATCCCCCATTTGTCCCCCTGTTTTGAAGGCTCTCCCAATCCCACCAGAGCCAGTTTTAAGGGACTCGGAGGGCGGGGGAGAGAGAGGGTGGAAACCCCATTGCGCAAGCAGAAGTCCATGTGTGAGCTTCTGCTGATGGCATTCATTAGGTGAATCCCAGCCTTTGTAATCATTTGAGCTCATTTTTGTTATAGATTGATACAGATCATTGCATTTGTTATAAAGCCATTCACAATGAACTCTTCCCTCTTTTCCAAAACAAAACCTCAGCACTCGCAAAATTGCGGTGCTGGAACAGGCATATTCCTCTTGATCAACGCATCCGTCATCATCATCATTCGTGGTCATCGTTTTTGCCTTTGGGGTTCCGTTTACCTGGATGCACATGGTGAAGAAGACAGAGATCTCAGGTAAGCTTTTTAAAATACGGGATAATGTGCACTGTTTTTAACATAGGGCTACCCCCCCCCCTTTTGAACTGTTTTGTTCTCGTAACCAAGGTGTTTGGCAATCAGGGGAAATAATTTCATATAATAATATCACACCTCCCCTTCAGAAGCTCCCAGGCCAAATCACCAAGCTTTTTAAAGAGGTTTTAAAGAAAACAGGGGAGTTAAATAGGCTTTGGGGAGCTAATATGAGGGCACCTCATATTAAGAAGAAAACTCACGTGTGGATGGTGCTGCATTCCCCTTTGTCTGAAAAAGGAGGATTTCAGATATTCTCAGTGCCAACCTAACTGTAGTTGCTTGAGGCAGCATACCGTATTGGCCTGAATATAAGCCACACTTTCCCCCCCAAAAAAATTCCAACCGTGAAAAGCTAAACTGCGGTTTAAATTCACGACCTTACAAAAACTGGCTTTTGCGATATCGCTGCTGAAACAGACATACGGTAAAACGGAACGGGTGTGAGCGCCTGTGGAATTTTAAGGGAGCGGATTTTTTCCTTGGCTTTTTCTCTCTCACCCCACCCCACCCCCAAATTTTAAAGGTTTGGCTTATATTCGGGCCAATATGGTAACTTAATGTGTCCGAAGGGGCAGCAATTGGGGTTCCCTTGCAGCGTCCCAAAGACTGGTTGGGGGGGCATCTCTTGCGTCACATAACGCAGGTGCTTAAGGTAGCAAATTGCATTGGTCTCCCGCTGTTCAACCGATCTTAATTTTTATTTTATTCTTTCCCGCAGGCGTGGCAAGCCTCTCTATATATGTAAAGAAAGATACAAAGTCCTTGAACAGCAGTGGGTTTCGCACACCTTTGACCACATCAACAAAAGATGGGGGCCGCATTATAATGGTTTGTAGGTCACTAACCACCCTCCTGTAACATCACCCTTATTATCAGCGCTACCGGCATGAGCTTTAAGTGAATGGAAGTTCAGTCACTTCCCTGGGGAAGGTGTGAACCGGCACCTTTGTACGAAGCCCTGCATCATCCAGGTCCTGGTAATAAGACATGCAGTAATTAAAAACACAAAAGCAATTAGTCCTCCTGATCTGAGTACGGAATCTAAATTCATTTGATAGTTGTTGCTGTATAATCCACTAATAAACAAGCACAAATTGTACTTTAAAAAAATGCCACTAAATGGCGGATGAGCGTTTTGTTTTGCCCCGGGTTGGGGTTGTGTACGCTGAGGCACTGTATATGTGTAGTACACGCCTGCTAAACATACTGCTTCCCCCCCCCTTTTACCCTTCTTTGTGTTGCTTTAAGATTTTGATCGATAATGTATTTGTAAGTATACAAGAGCTGTAACACTTATGATTTGTGAAATTGTATAGAAATTGGTCTAAAGGATTTTTAGAGAATATTTCACTTACTGCCGCGAAGCTATGGAAATAAGCTTCAGGCAATACTGAAAACCTTACTCATTCTCAGGAATTTCATAGATATACTCCAGAGAGATTAGTGAAATAGCTGTAAAATATAGTTAGCTTGCTGCTCTTAATGTAATACAATACATATACAGTATTCTGTCTCTGCCATTTCAGTTAGCTTTATTTACTGGTAACTACCAAACGCATCCATTTTACAGTCTGTGTACATACGACTTTTGTAAGATGCCCCCAAATGGTAGATCACAATCCCCGCCGAGCATATCATGGCTCTCTCGTTCCCACCTAGCCGTAGGTTTCAGTAAGGGGAGGGTGAAAGTCATGCTGAGTTCCCTGCAAATGAAGCATAATTTGAGGACTTTCCAGTGAGTTTCAAGAAGCATCTTTGTATTATATTTATAAGCAAGCACTGCCCTTCCTGCTTGACTTCCCTTAATAGGGGAATTTGGTGGGGGAGTTAAATTGTGAGGTAGCAGTAGTTTAAAAGAAATGCTCCTCCTCTGAGTGGGGGTTGGGGGGCATATTTACAACTATCCTCCAGTCTGCATGGAACAGTCAGGGCTGTACACAGAGAACCCTTTTTAAAAAGCTGAAATCCTGAGAATCCAGTTGCTTGGCATGAAGGGGAGGGGGGGGATCAAGGAGCAGCCTGAATCGAGCAACCTCCTCTCAAAGAAACAGCTGATCATCATACTGGATCACAGAGGAGAATCACATGTGCGGCTGTCCTTCAAGCTGGAGATATATGTGCTTCCACTCATAGTGGACCGTAGGGCACTTATATTTATTTAGATGGCTTTGAAATCCACAAGGATGGGCATCATTGCGGAAAGATGGGTGGGGAACACACCACACACCACACTTAACCAGGCAGGAAAAAACAGATTGATACTATCTTGCTGCCAAAACCTTTTTCGTCTTTTTCACAGAATACTCGAACAGCTGTTGGACTCTTTCTAACAGTTCTGTTGGTCATTTCTGACACTTGCATCCTTTGACTTAACATAGCTTTTTTCTGTAAAGTGAAGTTTATATATGTAAACTACCATTTTAAAAAAAAAAGTTGTAGCCATATAACCATGTATTCAGTTGAAAGCTGCTCTCTTTTCATACATCTGATAGGAAATCAGCTGTTGAAATTTGGATAGGAAATAATAAGGAAGTGGGGATGTTCACATGACGAGCCTTATAGGCCACAAAGTTTTTACAAAATCTTAAGAAAAACACATAGAAATGATTTGCTGTTTTATTTATATAAATTTATCCATTTGAATATTTATATATAAGCACACGCAAACATATTTGGGTTCTACCTAATTCACCAATTGAAATATGGTCCTTTCCAAAAAAAAAATGCTACATTTTTAATATTGTATCGTATATTCTGCCTATAATATTTTTGCATTGCTCATTTATGAGTACCCAGCCATTTTGTAAGCACAGCGGACAAGCAGAAAAGCTGCTGACATTTCCTAGCATAACACGATTACAGGAGTCTTGGATTTGCTCTGTGTGGTTTGAAACTTCACAAGAGATGATGTCAAAGGAAACAAGAGCCTCCAGAAACTGAATGAGATGTGCTATTTAAAATGGAATGTTTTATGATTGTGTATATGAGTGTGAAGTAAAATTATTAGCCTTAACCTTAAAATCTTCGGATTTCATGGCGTACATTTTTATACTGGTGAATTAGTCACCGGTCAGTTTTTAAGAAAAAGAAAAGGCACTTGTTTGGAAATCCTACTTGAAATATACCTGCATGCTGCTGAACTAGAACTTTGATTACTCCTATAACTTTTTGAAAACCTGCTTTGTTAAGCTTACTTTGAAAAATAACAGGTCCAACTAGAATGGGTGTGTGTGTGTGCTGCTGCTGCTGCTGCTATTCCTCCAACGTACTGGTGTGGTATCTTGTATGAATGATCATTTTAAGTACAGTACATTACTGTGGAAACAGAATCAGTCTTTGACACATCAAAATGCAAAACTAAAAATACCGTAATCAACGTTGTAAAATATGTTAATAAAAAGTCTACTGTCATTACGTGTGCGTGTGTGTGTGTACGGGCTCCTTTTGTTGTATTATATTATGATATTAAGTTTAAGCAAATCACACAAGGGTGGGTGAAGTTGACTCCTTATTTGAAAAACGGAATCGGCAAAGGAGTGACAGGTCTAAGAAGCCCAGCAACACTCTTCAGAAGGTCTTGCCCCATGAGGCAGTTGTGGAGGCTAAAGGCCTTCCCACAGCTGCCTAACACTCCTCCTCTCCCAGGTATTTCCCAAGCAATCTGAGACTGCCACACGTGCTTACTTTTGTTCCTCCCTCTTCATGCCTCTCCTGGCCCTGGGAAAAAAGGCGGGAGTGGAGCTGGTTGCCACAGGAGGGGAGACACCCTGGCTTCTTTAACCAGCCTGACTCATCTCTGCCTCTTGGCCCCGCTCCTCCTGCTCCCGCCTCTGATTCTGGACTTCTCTCTGCCATAGACTCTCCCTGCTCACAAAGCCCTGTGACCTCTTCAGCTTCCGACACCCCCTCTTCCCAATCTTCTCCCTCTGACCACTCGCAGTCGTGTCACCACCAGCCCCTGGGTCTCTGAGCCTTCGTCCCCTGGGGGTTCCTCAGCTGGTGCCTCTCACTATTCCTCTGTGACCAACCAGTCCATGACATCATGCCAGTGATGAGTGGATCCAGAAGCAGAAGTGGTTCACCCAGCGAAAGGCTAGTTTCGGCACACGCCCCTCTGCATCCTCCATCCATGCTAGCAAGCAGCATTATCCGGGCTCAAGGACACATTCCAGCCAGGCAAAAACACAAGGGAGGTGCAAGGCAGGCCTGTGGAAAGGGTGTGACCTGAGGGGAGTCCCAATGGGCAGATTTAGAGAGACCTTGGAGGTTGGAAGGTTGGCAGAAAATGGATCTTCTTAGATTTCCTTAATTGTGGCATTCCTTACCCTAAAATCTGGACAAAAGCCTCATTCTTTGTCGGATTTCCTTAGAATTTGCCCTGTATGTAAATCCTTCCTACCTTGTTGTTACACGCAGAAAGGACTTAATTGTGAGTCTTTCTAATAAGTCAGCACTCATCATTTTTAAAACCTCGAGGTAGTATGTGTTAAGTCACTTGCTACAAGAAACAAGTCAGGTCACAACTTTCTGGGATCAGATGCTAAAATAACACAAATATCTGTACCTGGTCGTAAGATATTGTCGTCATAATGACCTTCCAGACACTTCTAGCCAGAGTAGCCTAGACAAACACAAAAGCAGGTGGAAGTTGAGAAATTAGCACTATACTTTATCCTGTCAACAGAGTGAAGAAGTGGTTTTAACAATTTGCATACCTTAAAGCACTGCAGCAAAGGTTAGGAAATACATGCAGGATTCTGTGACCAAAATCAATACCGAACGAGGCACATTTGCAGACAAAATGGGTGATAGGGGTAATTTATATGTATAAGCTCTTGTTTATGTTCTACAAATGCCTTTTTGTTGATATTGTGCCCTTAACTCTTCCAATTCTGCATATCAGTTAGTTGTTCAGTTTGCTACTGTGTGTGTGTGCCAAAAATGCAACAGGAACAGACACGCTGCAGTCCTGAATACCAAAGAGTGGTTGTCATGGCAACAATAAACAGGAGAAAGCTAGTCCAATTTAGGTGATTTACCTTTCTGAGTCCTCTGAGCATCACGTATGGACTTGAAAACTAAGTAAGTTATTGGAACGGGTTGTATTGACCAAACATGAACTGCCCTTGAGGGATGGGGGTGAAGGAGATGGGAGTTACCCCAAATGACCAGGGAGGGGGGGGAATATTCTTGGCCCTCCTTCCATCATATCTCACGATAATTCAGCCGAAGAGAAGGCAAGCTAATACATAAGGCACGTTGTAATAACCGATTCTGCTTTTTCCTTCCCTATTTTCACGGGGAAATATTGGACGTTGGTTCAGTCCAGTGTCTCCCAACACGCCTCATTTGTGATTATTTCCTAATCCATTCCGGAGGTGTTAAATACTGCCTCTTAAAATATCTCTGCATTTACTCTGTCGATAGCTATGGGTACTCTTGCTACTTGAGGGATGGGGGTGAAGGAGATGGGAGTTATTTCCATAGCTGCAGAATAAAATGACCAGGGAGGGGGGGGAAATCAACCGATCAATTAAAAGGAATCAGTGTGGTCACTATTGCCCTCCTTCCATCATGTCCTGGGCTCAGGAAGACACTACAGAGATCGGAAAGAAGCCTGTTTATAGCTCCCCCCATGCTGGAACCCCAGCCAGCTCCTAGGCCTCAGCCGAAGAGAAGGCAAGCTGGGGAATGCTCCCATTACAGATCCTCCAAGTGCCCCTATTTTCCAGGGACAGTCCCAGATTTACAGAAGCAATCCGGGTTTCTGAATTGAACCCCGAGTGTCCTGCTTTTTCCTTCCCTATTTTCATCGGGGAAATATTGGAGGGTATGGTGTTCTCTTAACCCCCAAGCCAAGGAGATAAGTAACTCTACAACGTTTGGAAGACACCTGAAGGTAGCCCTGTATAGGGAAGGTTTTTATTATATAAAAAGTGTGTGTGTGTGTGTGTGTGTGTGTGTGTGTATATATATATATATATATATATATATATATATATATATATATATATATAATATATATAAAATAATGTTTTTACATATGTTGGAAGCTGCCCAGAGTGGCTGGGGCAATCCAGTCAGACTAGGGCCCTGCAGGACTTGATCTCCTTCCGCAGGGCCTGTAAGACAGAGCTATTCTGCCTGGCCTTCAATTTAGCCGGATCCTCCACTCCTTTCTCCCTTTTTCTATGAAGAAACCCTTCTGGGACCCCACATTTAAACTCTTCCCTGGTCTCCTTGCTGGCCCTAGCAGGACTAACTTGGCCAGTTAGCCCTGGCGATGCTACATTTATGTTGTACTTTATGCTGTTTTTAAGCTGTTTTTTAAGTCGTTTTTAATCAATGTTTTATATTTGTTGTTAGCCACCCTGAGCCTGGTTTTTAAATTGGGAAGGGCGGGTGTTATGTATTGAAGTTCTCACCCTAGGCCACTAGGGGTGTGTGTATATAGTTCATTCTGCTGCAGTTTTCACTCAGGTCCGCACATGCAAATGAGGGATTGAAAAGTGACGTTCAGGGATTGGGTAACTACAGAAAGTTGTTACTGTTGCTTTGTAGCTGAGTTCTATATAAGCAGCTATTGCTCTGCCTGGTTTTCCCCTCAATGGAAGGAATGAATCCCTTAGACCAAAACTTTATTTTTTCCACCCCCTTACTATAAAGCCACCCTTGCTGATTTGGCTGAGGCAAGTGCACATTTCATGCAATGTTTCAGAGTGCCAAGTTCAGCATGCAAGTTTTGTACGGCTGAGGGACGTGGAAAGAAATGTGAAATGTGGCGATGGTTTTTTTTAACGCAACATTCTCAACCAAAGTACCCACTATGCCTTTAAAAAAGTAGTATACCACTTTAAACAGGCGTAGCTATTCCCAAAGAATCCTGGCGTTTGCTAAGGGTGCTGAGAGTTGTTAGAAGACCCCTATTCCCCTCACAGAGCTGCAATTTTCAGAGAAGTTTAACAATCCCTCTTCCCAGGGAGCTCTGGGAATTGTAGCTCTGGTGAGGGGAAGCCTTATGAGGTATGGTTGAAGGAGCTGGGTTTATTTAGCCTGGAAAAGAGGAGACTGAGAAGAGATATGATCGCCATCTTCAAATATCTCATGGGCTGTCACCTGGAAGATGGAGCAAGCCTGTTTTCTCCTGCTCCGAAGGGTAGAACTTGAACCAATGGCTTCAAGTTACAAGAAAGGAGATTCTGACTCAACGTCATGAAGACTTTCCTGACTGTAAGAGGTGCTCAACAGTGGAACAGACTCTCCTTCCTTGGAGGTTTTTAAGCAGAGGTTGGATGGCCATCTGTCATGGATGACCTAGTTGAGATTCCTGCATTGCTCGGCTTCCCTTCCAACTCTACAATTCTATGATTCCATGAGGGGAAGAGGGGTCTCCTAATTTCTCTCAGCACCCACAGCAAGCTACCTTCTTCCCTGTGATTCTTTGGGGGGAAACCATGACTGTTGAAAATGGTAAAAGTGTGCTTTAAATGTGCAGATAACTCATGGAAATAACCCCACTTTCCCACTGCTGGCTCTGAGAGGAGAAACAGCCCCATGTCTTCAGTTATTTGCAAAGTACTGTCTTCCCTAGCTTGCAACAGGCGCCTCACGTTCGCATAGATAAATCGAAGGAAAGACCTTTTCAATTAAGTGCTGTCATCGGATAACCTATTCCTGTAAACTGCCATGCAGGTTAATGAGTGCTAAGAGTACAATTGCTGGGCCAGTGCAACATCCTCAGCCTTGTTTGACATGATTGCATGTTTTTAGTTTAAGCAGCTGCAAAGTGAGTGTATCTCTCACACACGAACCCATCCATGCGGTGGCAGAATGCATTGTCCAGCCCAGGGCCGGATTTAGGTTTGATGAGGCCCTAAGCTACTGAAGGTACTGGGGCCCTTTATGTGTCCAGCTGTCCTTTGCCAACAACAAATTGTCGCTGTTTTTTGTGTTGAATATATGCTATATGGTAATTTATGGACCTAAGAGCTATCTAATGCCATTTGCACATAACAAAATATGTATTTTATCAAAGTAATTGTTGAACTGAATTTTTGACTTCCGAAATTTTCGAAAACCAAGGCACAGATTCTGATTGGTGCAATCGCCCCAGAAACAATAGCCGACAGCTACATTGGATGTTCTGCTTCCGAAAAATGTTCGAAAACTGGAACACTTACTTCCGGGTTTTAGGAGTTTGAGAACCAAGGCGTTTGAGAACCAAGAGAATCAATAAGAGATCAAAGTCCACCTTATATGGGTTAGCAGAGTGTTTCATTTTAGGGGTGAAACTTAATTTACACAAATTTCTTCAGTGAGGAGTCTTTAAAATATGTTTTCGGGTGTGGGGAATTCAAATCTGCTATTATTTTTGTGACTGGACAACATTTAGCTTGGCAAGTCTACGTTTGATGAAGAAGCACATAAACTCCTTTTGAAAAAATAAAGAATGTTAATTTTACCTTCTGAAACTGTCGGGTATTGCTTAATAATAAATAGATAAATAAATAAATTATACAACTGCAAGGATTTGGCAGTCATTTTTAATGGTTTCTATGCAATCTTATGCACATCTTACTTACCAAGCAAAACTAAATTATATTAATTTAACCGAAATACCTTTTGAATTCCTAAGTAATGTTATAACCTTTTAGCACTCATTTTTGGATTTTGAACGTTGAAAAATTCAACACACCCTAATGGGGTATCCCAGTTCTAGGACTTGCATTTTTAATAAAACTCTAAACCAGTACATAAAAAAAAAAATGCCCCAAGTACCTGCTGTGGGATGACCCCCCTGAGATGCGTGTGGCAAAAACGTGTCTCTTGTGCCATACCTCCAACCAGTGCATTTTTCTTGAAAAAGATGCCAGAAATCACCATGAACGCCTCCCTTGTTCTCATATAATGGTATATAAAGTGGCTAACATTCTGCTTTCCCTTCCTCCCCCACAACAAACACTCTGTGAGGTGAGTGGGGCTGAGAGACTTCAAAGAAGTGTGACTAGCCCAAGGTCACCCAGCAGCTGCATGTGGAGGAGCGGAGACACGAACCCGGTTCACCAGATTATGAGTCTACCGCTTTTAACCACTGAAGAAAAGGCCTGCCTCCAGCCCAGAAACTGAGGCATGTTCTGGTTTGAGCTGGAGGGAGACGGAGAAAGGCATTAAATGGCTTGACAGCCAGGATAAGTGTTTGATCACCAAGTACAATGACAAGAAGAAAAGAAAATTGTTATTGAGAAACCCTGCTAATGTTCCGCTCCTAACTTTGGCAAGAGTCCATGAAAAGGCAGGGGGAGGGAAGAGCTGAGAACCAGGAAGAAAGTTATCCTTCACAAGGTCACCTCCAATAAGTTGTCAATGCATCTGGGCATTAGCAGGACTGGAATATCACTTGTAGTTTAATGGTGAATTTTGGACACAGTGGAGAGATAAAAGATTTGGATAAGTTTTTTCTTAAAACGGTACCAACTTGAATAAAACATTGGGGGGCCAGATAAGCCTGCCCCATATAATTGATCATAACACATGGCACACACACCATTTGAATGACAATGCTCATCAACTTTGGGGGGGGGTGCTCAAATAATTAATGGGGGGGACCTGAAGGGACCTTGGCCCCTAGGAGTTGACTCCTATGACGAGGACCTCTTAAAAGAGCAAGAGAACTCCCCATTAATTGCCTAAACAAATCCTTCATGAAAGGGTGGGGGTTAAAATAATAAACTTGTGGCAAACAACTTTTTACAATTGTATATAGGTCAATGCACAATTGTAGCTGTTGGTGCTTTTGAAACCTCATGGGAAGACTTTCAGAATCCAGCAGGAGGAGCAACCTTAAGGAACATGGTAGAAACATTGATTTTATAAGAATTTTAAGGTCTTACATATATAAAATAAATGTTCATAAATATACCAAGCAAACACACACACACACACACACACACACACACACAAGCCACATGTCTGAAGCCCACAGAAAAAAGTCCTGAAACCATTTTGTCTCTCCGAAATATTTATCTGCAAGGTCGAAGGAAATGGGGAACCTCCCCATTGTCTCTTCATTTAAAATATGAATAGGGTGAGCCTGTGACCTGGATTCAGGGAAACGAAAGAGTGGCCAGGATGCCCAGCTAATCCAATCAAGTAACCTAGCAGACAGGAGAAAAAAACAACGCACTCAGATTTCTATTGTAGTCTCTGATTTATGTATGATGTATGATGGTCTTGGGCTACGCCCCTTCTCTGATGTACACATGATGTATTGGGGGTGGTCTTGGGCTACGCCCCTTCTGTGATGTACGTATGATGTATGGAGGGGTGGTCTTGGGCTCCAGGGTGGGCAGTTCAAAAGTCTATATAAGGGCTTGCACACCTTTGTCCAGGGTCCCTCCTGCCTCCTGCCTGTGGCAGTGAAAACCCTGTTGCAACAGTTAAGAAAGATCAGGCTTATAGCTACTTTGCTTTTGTATATCCTGGTCTGGTCTCTGTTCATTTCCCGACTGGTGTGAGCCTTAAAAGGTACACTCTCTCCGAAGGTCCAGCCTTCCTTAAGAAGCTGAACCCCTTGAAGGAACCCCTCAATATTAATGTGCCTTGTGTGGCAAAGTCTGAAGTTGAGGATGGGGGTGGGGGGGGAGAGCAATTCCTTTGGACACTGTTTGCGATGCAGGTTTGTAATGTATGACCTCTAGTGATGATACACATAAAAATTTCTACCTTCTTCCAGTGGACAATTTCTCTGGTCCTGCAATTTCCATGTGTTTAATTACTCACCAGCCAAAATCATGAACTGAAAGAATAGGCTGTTTGTGTTGCTTGACCGTCTTGCCTGTTAACAATGTTAAAAAGTTTCCAGAAGAGACGCTGCTTCTGTCCTGGCACTCCAGAAAGTGCCAGAAAGCAGTTTTGTTTTGTGCTTTTGCCAAATGTAGATGGTGGTAGAAAAGTTAATTAGACAGAGACAAAAGTACTTATACTGGATAGGAAAGCAGCAGATTTAGGAACCCCCTCTTAAAACCTGCTTTGAGGTCTTGTGTGCTGGATAACTCAAATCTAGGGAGACAGCTGAAGATCAGACGCTCCTGAACCCTAGGTATGTCCAAATGACAGTATAAATGTTTCATCAAGAAAAGAAAAGGAAGATGAAAACAGGAATAGTGAAAAGGAAACAGACAATACAGCAAAGGGAAAGATGCGAGAGAAACAATTGTGTCAGTTTCACACACCAGGGATCAGGTGAGTGTTGTAACTTTGATTTAAACTTTTGGCTATTTTCTACTCACTTGCAAAAGACTCATCTGCCTTCGTGATCCATTTATTATGCAACGTGCTTTTGCTCCCTATTTGTTGCACACCGTTTCCTTGACAACCTTTAAGGCTGCGCATCTTCCGCAAGAAACCCGGTTCAGATGACAATACGTTTGCATGGGGAAATGGGATACTTTCTGCAGATACTTTCATGGAAGCTGCACAGGTGTAACGGACCTCCTTGGACATTGTATGGGATGCTGTTAGTTAATACTTCCCAAACAGATCTGGTTGATCACTGTGAGAACAGGCTCTGGGGCTAGATGGGTCTCTGGTCTGATCCGGTTGCATTCTTATGAAATAATTTTCCTTAGATGCTGGTACCATGCTACAAATTTTGTTTACCTTAAAAACCATTCAGGTTCTTCAAGGGCTTTTGCACTTGGGACAATTGTCTAGTTATATATACATTTAAAACAAACGTTAATGGTCCTTGCTCTCCATGGAAGTGACAAGCCATTTAGTGGATCTTGTTTACTTCAGAGGGTACGTACTCCTTTCTTCTTCTTCTTCTTCTTCTTCTTCTTCTTCTTCTTCTTCTTCTTCTTCTTCTTCTCCTCCTCCTCCTCCTCCTCCCCCCTTTTCCTCTTCTTTAAATAGAAAGCAGGGCCTCCTGTGGCTCTCTTCCCCCATACACCTTCTCATCTGTTCTGGGGGTTCATCCCACCCTCCGGAGCAGATTTAGAGGGGGCATGCAGGCAGAAAATGATTTCAGGGATGAGGTGGCGTTGAAAGCATAAATTGAACTACCTGTTAATTAGACCCCAGTAAATCTCAGTTCTAGTTCCCAACAATGAGTTAAAATGACACATGCACAAACAGCTTTGTGCTTGAGTCCAAATGGAGACAATTTTCTCAAGGCACTTTCTTTCTTTTCAATTAACAGCTTGCTTTCAGGTGGAGACACTGTGTAAGGTCACACCGACCTTCCTTGCGGTGACAGCGTCTGAGCGAAAGCTGAATCACCGCACTCCTGCCACGCTGACATTACCGTGGCATAAGCCTCTGATAATTTTAATGCTGAGTTTTTTCTTTTTTGAACACCTTACAGTAGATGCGAGGCTCAATCTTGATGGTGCTAAACTGAACCTGCTCCTGGGGTGACAACTGTAGTGAAGAAGAGAGCTTTGCTGTTCTTTAATACGGCTCTTTTCAAAGAAGGGCCAATCGCAGCAAATTATCAGGATGCCATTGATGGCTTGTGCAGTTTTCTGTTGACTACTTGATAAATGGAGGGGGTCTGCAAAGTACACCACAAGGTAACCCCCTCCAACATTTTGTGGACGAATATTTCAAGACATTCACAAAAAAATAATGTGTTTTGTATTAATTAATCCAGAAAAAAAATTGCCACCCATTGGTCTTGTTCTGGAAAAAGTGGATAGAGAAACATTTCCCCCCTCTCATAATACCAGAACATGTGGGCAGTCAATGAAGCTAATAGTTGGAAGAATCATAGAATTGTGGAGTTGGAAGGGACCCCAAGGCTCATCTAGTCCAACCCAGTGCAATGCAGGAATCTCAGCCATTCTTCTTCTTCTTTGGCGATCACACATAGCCGAGTAAGATTGTCTTCCATAAACACGGTTTTAACAATGAGTCCGTAAGTGACTGTGGAGGCCAATTCTGGACCCACACGTCCTTCCACAGTGGGGACATTGGTTCCCGGGCAGGAGTTGATCACGGTGTGGATTTGCCAAGCGTGCCTTCCTCTTAGCATGTTTCTCCCTTGCGTTCTGAGTTTGAGTGTCTTCAAAGTCCATGACACCTTTGGTAAAGGCTGTTCTCCAACTGGAGCACTCGCAGGCCAGTGTTTCCCAGTTGTCAGTGTTTATACTACATTTTAAAGATTTGCCTTGAGAGAGTCTTTAAACCTCTTTTGTTGACCACCAGCATTACGCTTTCCATTTTTAAAGTTCGGAATAGAGTAGTTGCTTTGGAAGACGATAATCAGGCATCCATGACAGATGGCCATCCAACCTCTGCTTAAAAGCCTCCAAGGAAGGATAGATCGCAACCTCTTGAGGGAGATTCTTCCACAGTCAAACAGAAAGTTTTTCCTGATATTTAGTTGGAATCTCCTTTCTTGTAACTTCAAGCCATTGCTTCAAGTCCACCCCTCCCTCCCTAGCAAGAGAAAACAAGCTTGCTCCCTCTTCCATGTGACAGTTATTGAGATATTTGAAGGTGCCTATCATACCTCCTCTCAGTCTCTTTTCCAGGCCAAACATACCCAGATCCCTCAACCACTCTTCATAAGGCTTCGCTTCCAGACCCTTGATCATCTTGGTTGCCCTCCTCTGCACACATTCCAGCTTGTCAACATTCTTCAATTGTGGTGCTCAGGACTGGACACAGTATTCCAGGTGGGGTCTAACCAAGCAGAAAAGAGTGGTACTATTACTTCCCTTGGTGCTGGAGGAGACTCTTGAGAGTCCCATGGACTGCAAGAAGATCAAACCTATCCATTCTTAAGGAAATCAGCCCTGAGTGCTCACTGGAAGGACAGATCCTGAAGCTGAGGCTCCAATACTTTGGCCACCTCATGAGAAGAGAAGACTCCCTGGAAAAGACCCTGATGTTGGGAAAGATGGAGGGCACAAGGAGAAGGGGACGACAGAGGATGAGATGGTTGGACAGTGTTCTCGAAGCTACCAACATGAGTCTGACCAAACTGCGGGAGGCAGTGGAAGACAGGAGTGCCTGGCGTGCTCTGGTCCATGGGGTCACAAAGAGTCGGACATGACTAAATGACTAAACAACAACAAAATTACTTCCCTTGATCTGTCTTCTGTCTTCTGACCATTTCCATCACAGCTAAAATGCATGCCTCTTTCCGCCTTTCTCTGAAATTTGTGACATTTTTAACGAGAAATTACCAGACATTGCTTGGCTGATGCATCAAGGAAAAGCTGAGCTTTGCACAGAGCCCAACCTTGAATACAAGGAGGGTGTTTTCATATACATGGCAAAGAGAGACAGCACAGCCAAACACACCCCTTTCTTCTTGCTAAAAGCTAAAAGCATGCATTGGACTTCTCTGAATGGAAAGTGAAACGTGAAGCAAGGCCTGTTTCCACAGTAACTGTGCATGTAACATTAGGCACTGAGTGAAACAAATAGTTGAAGGAGGTCACCCTTCTGCCAATTCAGCATAATTACTGTACTCATTAAAGTAATTATTAAAGGGATGCTAAATTTTGGACATGAAGCAATTGTGCACCATTCTCTGGCCTCTTCTTAGACTTAACTTTTTCCCACAGCAAATGTGGGCAGTTGTAACCTCTCCATGACTTCCTGTCCCAGCACCTTTCATTTCCTTTCTGGGTCCAGAGGCTTCCCACTTCGTTCTGTTCCACTGACTGGTGCTTCTTGGTGTTGTTTTCTCTCCTGCCCACATCCCTAACCCTTCGCCATCATAGTCCTTAGCCCAATTTGCTGGCCACACAAAGAATCAGACTGTTTTTATTTATACATCTCTGTAACAAGTGCTATTTTATTGCTATCCAATCAAAGAACATTTCAGGATTTGGGCCTCTGCCATTGGCCCTTGAACTCTGAGTCATGATTCGCAGCTTGGAAGTTTAGACAGCCAATCACGTTGGGAGTGGGAGTGGCCCAGGCTTTCAGAAATGTATACAAGCAGTTGCTTTGCCCCTGCTATCCAGTTCCATTAGTTCAATAATGGTTCTCAGAGGCGTAGGAAGGTCAGGTGGTACTCGGGGGAGAAAATTTCTTGTCACCCCCTCCATTATGGAAACTGGGGCGATCCGCCCCCTACGCCCCCCTTGCTACACCCCTGATGGTTCCTGCTGTTATCACTCTGTCTTCCCTAGTGGGAACCCATCTACACTTCAACCCTCCTTGTTGTTTTGGAATGGCAATGGTGCCAGAGCTGAGCTCCTGTGAGCTCCAGCTTTGGGGGGGGGGAGCCCTTTCTGTGACATAACTTTGAATGTGGCATTGAGACATCATAAACAAAATCACAAAGAATTGCGACAGCCTTTAGGATTAATTGGTTGCGTGGGCAAATGTTGCAGATGCCTGCAAGGGTAAAGACGAAGGAATGTGGGATAGAAAGCACCTGTGTTGAATAATTGCAAGTATGTTTTTCATATGCTAAAAATGAAGGGGCTGATTTTCCAAACAGAAAAGAACACGGAAGAAAGTATTTTTTCAGCTCACCCAGAGATTAGTTTTGTGGCTGGGTGGTCACTGTGCCCAGTAAAGTTTAGATGCTTGTGGCATCTGCAAACCAATGTGAAATATAAGCAGTTTCCTAATGGCAGCGCAAGGCAGGTCTGATTGGGCCAAATGGCAGCTTTGCAAGCGCAGTATCAATAAATCAGGAAACAAAATGGTTTGGCTTCAGTAACACAAGGTGTAATTCTGGAAGCACATTATCTACCAATCAATGTAAGGAGGAGTGACGGCTGAAATGGAATCTTGTAAAAAAAGAGAAAGTGATCATAAAAATTGAAGCTTTCGGAATGATATAAAGTTTTGAGATGTGATCAAGCTTCTTAAAATGCTAGGCTGCAGAATCACAGTGCCTGCCTGCCTGCCTGCCTGTCTGTCTGTCTATGCACATATGTGTCTCAATCCTCCACAAAGATGCAGTCAATTAATCTCCCTCTCTTCCCCTGGTGTCAGCTTTCGGATGCTTTCGGATGGGCCAGTTTAGGCTGCAAAACTGTACAACGCGTTTATCCGGGAATATGTCCCACCCCAGCAAAAGTGTGCGCTGGATCAGGCTGTGAGCCATGTAATAATCATGATCTCATGATCTCTGAAGCCCCTGCACAATAGAACTGGACTCCCCACCCCCACCCCAGTTTTGAGTTTCTCCCTTTCTAAACTGCACCACACACTCGAGTTCCTCCTCGAGTTCTTGTTAATTATTAAATCTTCTATCTGTCCTAGATTTATTGCTGGGAAGGGACAATGCCTCTTGTTTAGTGTAGCCTATGAACTATGGCAGGTAGGAAGCAGATGCATTCTTCTTTCCCAAAACTATCCATATTTTCCCCCTGCCAGGTCTGTGCTTTAGAGTGCAAGCGTAAAGTGTACAGGGGCCGCCTTGAATCCTTCCGCAGCTGGAGAAACAGCTGGAGCAATGCCCAAAAGTCTCAGATGTCTTGAAGGCTGTCTGTTTCTGTTTCTGCCCCCCCCCGCCCCGCACCTCACATTTTTTCCCCTTTGTTTTGTTTTTCCTTTGTAGCCCCGCTGGAGAAGGCGGCAAGCCCTGGAGCAAATCTGAGCGGGTAAGACGCAATAATGATAAAGTTTGTCGGCTGACATTTGGAAGGGAAGGGATGGGAATGTGTGTGGCCTTTGCAAAAGGTGTTTTATGTAGCCGCTTGCTCGTTTGCTTCCGGCGCAAGGGTTGGGGATCAGAGCAGTGGCGTTGCTAGCCTCTGCGCTGCTGGGGGCGGCGGCAGCGCAGAGGAACCCCCCTGGGGGAGGGGCACGACGCGTGCGTCGTGACGTCATCATGACGTCACGACGCACGTGGGTGCAGAAAGGGGGAATTTCCCCCTTTCCGAGGCTTTTTTTCGGCGGTGGGTGGTGGCCAGCGAGGAGGGGGTGACAAGCGTGACACCCCCCTCGCTAGTCGACCCCCCCCCCGCCGAAAAAAAGCGGCGGAAAGGGGAAAAAAGAAGCAGAGCCGGCGCTTGAATGCGCCGGCTCTGCTTCCTTTCCCCGCCCCCCCGCGGGTTTTTTCGGCGGGGGGGTCGACTAGCGAGGAGGGGGTGACAAGCGTGACACCCTCCCTCGCTGGTCGACCCCCCCGCCAAAAAAAGCGGCGGAAAGCACCCCTTCCATGTGCTGCTGGGTGACGGAGGGAGCGGCGGCGCGTGGGAGTGGCGGGAGGGGCCGCCGCTTGTCATCCCCACCCGCCGCTTGTCACCCTGTCCACTGGGGGCGTACCGCCCCCACCGCCCCTCCCCAGCGACGCCCCTGGATCAGAGAGTCCTTGTTTGATCCGGCTAACAAATTATAATGATAATCATTCACTCAAAGCCTGCAATCATATTCACACTTATTCGGGGTTTACTTCTGTGTAAACACACATGCATTTGACTGAGCTGAAAGAATGCTCAATAATAAGCAAAGCTATAAGGGGAGCAGGGATCAAAAGGACACATAGCTTGTATTCTGCAGAGTGAGAAGTAATAACTTACCTGGCTGAGTTCTCTGACTCATCTCTTTGTGTGCAGTAACCTCTTCTTCAAGTCCCCAACCTCCCTCTTTCCATTCTCTTTGATGGCGTCCAATGTGCTTGAATTTGTTTTGAGAGAGAGCAACTTCCAGACAGTTGCTGTGTTTGGGTGGGATTCAGTCACAGACCAGCACATTCAGGGTGCGCAGCTAAAGTTGATTGGGAGATCTTGAGCAACAAACCTATTTCTCTCCCCCCCCCCCAAATCAAACTTTTTGCAGTAAGCAAAATGCAATGGAAAAGCAGCACTGGGAAGGGTGGAATGACACTTGGTTCACATTCAAACCTTACATTAAAAGAACATGGCTCCCCCCCCCCTGAAAAAATCAAACTGTAGTTTGTTTAGGGTGCTGGGGACCGTAGTTCTGCGAGGGTAAGGTACACTTCCCGGGATTCGGGGGCGGGGGGCAGGCAGTGTGCTTTGAATGTGCTTTAAATGTATGGTTTGGATGTGATCATAATCTAACCTCCCCACAAACAAAACAGGATGAATGCTCAATAAGCAGGAGATCTGTATACTGACTCGAGGGTCGTTGTTGTTTTACAATCAAGCGCTATATAAATTTTGTGGAATAGAATCTGGAAATGCCCAATTTGGCTCTTCGGGAATTGTTCTCCCAAGAAATGATTTGGTCTTCTGAGAACTGCTCTTCTCAGGACTGATTTCCCTACCTGTTCAGCCACGTCCCGCTATAGTTCCCGACCCCGGCAAACAAATTCCCCTTTGGAGGGAAAAAGTCCTCTGTGCGTGTACAGAGTGCTAAGTTGGTTTTATCCCACGATTCCCCCATTTTTGATTTGGGGCGCCTGGTGGGTGGGAATTCTAACGCGAGTCTAATTTGGGGCTCATTTTATCCACACGTTTCTCTGGCACTTTCACTTCCCGAAATCCCCTTTCAATTGGCGGGCACCTGGCGGCCGGAATTTAAAACCCAATTTAAAATGCGGTATTTATTGCTCATTTCCAAAGGGCGATCCAATCCCTTGGTGTCGGCATTACAATTCCTCTTCCCTTGATTTGGGGTTTCGACACTATGACTCGCAGCCCCGAGTCCCATTGTTCCCCTCTTTTCTCCTACCCCGTGCTTGTTTCCTTCCCCAGAAAAAAATTCGAATTTGCATCCAGGCACTAGAATTCCTTCCAGGCGCCCGGCAGCGCTATGACTCCCCTAAGCCCCATTCATTTGATTCTGTCTCTTATAACCCCCCAAAATACACTTAATTTTGAGATCGGATGCAGGTGTCTGGCGGCACTGCAACTCCTCTAAACCCCATTCCAAAATACACTTATTTTTGAGCTTGGATTCCCTGCCCTCACGTCTGTTCATTTCATCCGATCTCACTTCCAATCCCCATTATTCGCCCCCCCCGCCAAAAAACCCCACATTTTTCGGATTCTAGTCTCAGATCCTGGATGGCAATGTGGGAATTCTAGTGCGCTTTAAATGAAAAAAAAAAAATCATATTAAACTGTGGGTTAATATGGTATGTGTCCTATTCATTTCAGAGGGGGAAATTGCTGCTACAGTTCTCCCCAGTCAGAAAAAAAATCCTGTTTATTTCAACCCTTTGCCCTTGGGTGCCCGGTTGGGAATTATAGACTCCGGGAGCTCCTGTTCCCCCCTTCCAGTTCCAGGTTCAAGTCCTGACGACGGACAAATGAATAATAAACTCTTATTTAAAAGCAAAAAAAAAAAAAAGAACTGATTTCCCGCCCCTGCTTCTGCCGTGATAATGGAACCTGTTTTGTGTTGCCCTGGCATGAGGCCCTCACAAAGCTCATTCAGAGAAACGGAAATATTTCTTGTGCTTCTTTTGAATTGGCTTCATAATGGTGCTATGCGGCTGATCAGATTTGAGGATGTGGTGGTGATATGCAGCAAGTTCAGGCTGTGGGCAGCAAGCCTCACTTATTTTGAAAGAGTAAATATTTTTGCCCCCCTTAGCACCCATTCCCCTTGAAAAATAATCACTAAAGCGCTGTGTGATTTTCATGGATTGCAAAAGTTTTTTTTGTGAGGCACACCCTCTCCCTTTTCGACGCAGCTGGAGTTCAGGGTTCTGGGTTCTCTTTATAATAACTATCTAAACACTCACAGGTCGAAAACCAACTTCTTACCCTTGTGTTCCCATCTGGCCTCCGGCACTTGCCCCTGTCCTCCGACCTCAACATCAAACTCATTCATTGCACATACCCTCCGGGGAACAAGCAATCAACTTTCGCGGGGAGTGAGGGGAGACCTCTAAGGATCACCGCACTTGCGTAAATTCTGTTTAGATCAGAATTACTTCCACTGCTTTAAAATCCATGTGCCTGGGGTTGTAGATGCAGAGGGAGGGAAGGGGAGTCCATTAGCAGGAAGAGTAACGAAGCTCGATCAGTTTCTACCACCACAGCGCATTAACGCAGTCGAAAAACACGACAGTTGGGGCTGTTGCGCTAAGGTGATCTTCATTCTTGCAAGGCAGAATGTAGTTTAGACTAGCACATTTTTACAGACCTAGGCAAAGTTGTTCATCTGTGTGAAAGTTCTGAGTCCTGTTAAGTAGCAGATGCCTCTGTCCTTGACAAAGCACTCTTTGGGGATAAATGTGGATATCAGCTGCGCACAAGTCCATGATGGGTGCTGGGGCTTCCAGTCTGAAAATGGTATGCGTTGCATGCATTGGGAATGCACGTAAAAAGAAACTTGACGAGCGGGTGCCCATTTTGACAAGTGCACATAGAAACATGAAGCAGTTGGGCATCTTTTCTTCCTGGATAGCTTAGCTGGTTAGAGCGTGGTGCTGGTAACGCCAAGGTTGCCAGTTCGATCCCCGAATGAAACAGCCACATATTCCCGCAATGCACAGGTTTGGACCAGAGACGCTGAGATAGGAAGGCGCTGCCAGTGTGGTGTAGTGGTTAAGAGCGGTAGACTCATAATCTGGGGAACCGGGTTCGCGTCTCCGCTCCTCCACATGCAGCTGCTGGGTGACCTTGGGCTAGTCACACTTCTCTGAAGTCTCTCAGCCCCACTCACCTCACAGAGTGTTTGTTGTGGGGGAGGAAGGGAAAGGAGAATGTTAGCCGCTTTGAGAGTAGTGATAAAGCAGGATATCAAATCCAAACTCCTCCTCCTCCTCCTCCTCCTCCTCCTCCTCCTCTTCTTCTTCTTCTTCTTCTTCTTCTTCTTCTTCTTCTTCTTCTTCTTCTTCTTCTTCTTCATGCCCCATTGGCTGCCAGGGCATGTGTGTAGCCAATGCTCTTTCAGCCAGCAAGGCACACCCCCTGAGAAGGTCATCCATTGGCCAATTTGAAATGCAGCAGCTGGCAGGAACTTGATCCAGCTGCCCAGGCAGCCAAGTGGAATTCCTTCAATGGCTGCCTGGCCATGTGCGTTCTGATTTTTTTTACTTCCCCCGGGATGGCGACTAAGCGAGGATCTGCAACAGCCGCCCACCGGGTGGAAGGGGTAAGCGTCCGATTCCTGCATTGCACAATGGGTTGGACTAGATGATCCTCAGGGAGGGACCCAACTCTACAGTTTTATGATGCTATGACTTCTTCATCCTGCTCTTCCAAAGAAAAAAGAAAAGAAACCCATATATACTAGCAAACTGCGCAGGGTCTACCAAAAGGTATATGATACAAATGTGTTGCTGTGATATATGAAAGCAATGCAAATGATAAGTGACCCCAAATGTAAAAGACAACCATTTACTTTGAGAAGAGGGGAAGGACCTATGCTATTTAAAGAGAGGGTGGGGAACCTGGCGTCCCTCAACTCTCATCAGCTCCAGCCAGCATAGCTGATGGTCAGGACCATAGCTTCCCCTTTCCTGCCTGCCAGGGATCCCCGGTCCCTCAGCTTCATTTGTCTATATCACAAGGACCAGGGTCTGTGTTTCTTCAATCTTCTCACTGCCATCAGTTCTCTCACAAGATATCCCATTACATAGACATAAGTCTTTGCACTAATGGGATGGTCTTGCAGGATGCAACCCTATGGCTTGCTGACTCCTCACGTCACACAATTCCTGAATTTTGTTGGCAAGAGGAAACATTGTTAGGGTAGTAGTTTTGTTGCGTTGCTAGTTGCTATCGCCTTTGAGTGACCCCCACCCCCAAGTAAAGAGCCAATCCAAACAGCTGAGTGGTTATTGATTGATTACATTTTATTCTTATTAGGACGCTGGTGGCGCAGTGGTCTAAACCATTGAGCCTCTTCGGCTTGCTGATCAGAAGCTCGGCGGTGTGAATCCCCACGACAGGGTGAGCTCCCGTTGCTCTGTCCCAGCTCCTGCTAACCTAGCAGTTCGAAATCACTCCAGTGCAAGTAGATAAATAGGTACCACTGCGGCAGGAAGCTAAATGGCGTTTCTGTGCGCTTCCCCCTCCCCCACGGTGCTCCATAGCACCAGAAGCAGTTTAGTCCTGCTGGCCACATGACCTGGAAAGCTGTCTGTGGACAAACGCCGGCTCCCTCGGCCTGAAAGCGAGATGAGCGCTGCAACCCCATAGTCACCTTTGACCAGACTTAACCGTCCAGGGGTCCTTTAGCTTTTACCTTTTATTCTTAAAGAAAGCACATCTTTTCAACCCATGCTTGGGCTCTCTGGCCATAATGGCATGAGGGAAGTTGATACCTTTGCACTGCCTGAGGAATCAGAGAAGTAAAGAACTGTCAAACACCTCCTCCGATTCATTTTCTTTGAAAGAGACAAAGCTAACATAAACTTCACTTGGTGGTGTGTCAGGTACTGCAGCACTCTGTAAAGTTAAAGGGGTCCCTGACCATTAGGTCTAGTCGTGTCCGACTCTGGGGTTGCGGCGCTCATCTCGCTCTATAGGCCGAGGGAGCCAGCGTTTGTCCGCAGACAGCTTCCGGGTCATGTGGCCAGCATGACAAAGCCGCTTCTGGCGAACCAGAGCAGTGCACGGAAACGCCGTTTACCTTCCCGCCGGAGCGGTACCTATTTATCTACTTGCACTTTGACGTGCTTTCGAACTGCTAGGTGGGCAGGAGCTGGGACCGAGCAACGGGAGCTCACCCCGTCGCGGGGATTCAAACCGCCGACCTTCTGATCAGCAAGCCCTAGACTCTGTGGTTTAACCCACAGTGCCACCTGGGACAATACTCTGAGTATTGTCCTAATGGCTATGTTGCAGGACAAGAAAAGGGGACGGTCACAGGAGATAAAGTAGATGAAGTCTTAAGTGAGAAAAAAAAAGGTATATAAAACTGCATTACTTTTAATCAGAGCTGTTGGCTGGATTGTAATACTTATTACAGAGACATAATTTTGTTGTTGTTTTTAACTATACCGTTTAGCTGACTGATATTTTAAAAATTAATCTGGGTTCTTTATGAAATGGCTTCAGTTTCATGCTGGGAGGTAAAATGATTCGAATGACATTTGCAAAATTTGTAGCAATTGCAATCTGCTCAGTTAATCCCCTGACGTAGTTTCAGGATCTGCTAGAAACCAGTGAGCCTAGTGATGGGGGACTCCTGTCTCCTAGAATTAAACTTCAAAATTGCCTTTAAGACGGTTGGAAAATCTTGATGGGCAGAGCTCATAAATACAAGTGCTATTTTTTTTGTAGAGGTACGCAACAGCCATGGCACATAATGAGTAGAATACTTAGGAGATTCAAAAAAATAAACATTCAGATAATTGGATTGTTGACGAGCTTTCTAGAGGTTTTCATTTATTCTTTTGATTCGAAGTCTTCTGACTGCATGGCACAACAGAGATGCAGTTCCATCAAACGTGGCTGAGTGTTCTTCTCAGGGGGGCCCTTTATATTTATTTATTTGGAAGGGGAGGGATATTGAAACAAAGTTTCTTCTGAGTGCCGAAGTCTGCATTTTTAGCACAAGAGGGGGGGAAAACACTCCCTGCTTCGAGAGCAAAGGTTGGCAGACTGCGCCGGAGGGAGCTGAGCTGCGGGAACTTGCTCTGACTGCAAGCAAAGCGAGCCAGGAAATAGGCTCTTCCGCCTTGTCTTAGCTCCTGTGAGATTGGGGATCTCCTGCAAGCGAGCGCCAGCAATCAGCACCATGCCTGCAAGACAGCAGGAGCATCGCAAAAAGGAAATTTTGTGAAAGCCAAGATACTGGCAGAAGAAGAGTTCCAGCTGCAGAAGCAGCTGGGAAATGAACCAGCAATCAACGCCATATAACAGATCAGCAAGGGTCCAACGAGCATCAATATAGATGTGTATATAAGCTTTGAGGCTGCTCAGTGGCCGTTTCTGTTCATCTGAGACACAACACGGTACAAAGCAAAGGGAAGGCTGAAGAATTTGTGCACTGTTTTTCTCCTTGTCCTCTCGAATTCCTCGGCGGGCCTGTCTGATTATGACAAGTCCTTACAAATAAAGAAACCCACTTCATTGACTTTTGTCCCTGTTCATCAGCTCCTGTCTCCCTCAGTGTACATGTGCTGCATCGCATTAAAAATATCAAAGCTCCCATGGATTTTAACAGATTGAGATTGCACTCGCTGATTGGCTGGCGGATGTCCCAGGCTCTTTGACAGGACTTTCGCAGCTGAGCAAAACACTGCCGGGAATATTATGGAATAACATTGGCTCCTTTCCCATCTCTCGTCATTATCCTGGAACAGTCTTACACATCAAGATCACCTCTTGCCTTAGTGTTAATTTATTTTTAAACTCAGATTTGCATTAAAAACTGTATCCTTCCTTCTGAAACTGTATCCTTCCTTCTGAACTTTCTCTTGGCCTTTGTGCAAGATTAGTCCTGGGGACTGCAGCTGATAAAACAGAGAATTATGGTTTTCCTCACCCCACCCACCCCCGTTGTAATTTCAGTTTAAAAGGAATGGGTGGGGGGAGGAACTAAGTTCACATTGTTCTCATTTTCTTGTTTAGTTCAAAATTATTTGCAATTTTTTTAAAAAAAAATTAAAGCTTTGCCAGCTGACATTAACCCTAAAAATATTCCATCAATTTCCGTTTAAACACATAAATTTCATATAGTCAAATTAGGTATATAAATGAGATTGATGGTTATAATCCATGTGCTCTAACATAGAAAGGGCATTGAGACCTTCATACTACAGGATAGTGGGTGGTGGGTGTTTCAGCGTAAATCTCTTGCCTGCCACGAGGGTTTGCAGAATGCATTTTTGTCGTCCATCAGTTAGTCCCCAAACCGCAGGGATATAATTTAAGAATATATGAACGTATGCACACATAATATCAAGGATTTCTCCGAGTCAAAGTTAATGTGAACAATAATTCATGGCCAAAAAGGAAACACCACGTGCATATTAAGATACTCCCTGAAGCTTAAGTCAGCCTATGCCTGATGTATGACCGGTGGTCACTGGGGAACAAGGCCTTTTCCACGGTGGCACCAAATTAGCAGAACTCCCTTTTTGTGGGGGAAAGCTAATCTTGCTTCAGCCCTGTGGCTCTTTAGGTACCAGAGAAAGACAGCACTTTTGAAGAGAAGCTCTCAAATTCATTGTATAATCACTTGCACTTTGCAGCCTGAATATTGCTGCTGATAGTTTTACCGGCAATGATGATTAGTGCTCATTTTGTTGGTTTTTGTCGTTGCTCAGTTTTGACTGAGATATAGATATACCGTATTTACGTGAATGTAATGCACACCTTTCTTTGGCTAAATTACGTCGCAAAAATTAGGGTGTGCATTAGATTTGATGGTGCCAGCAAATACTTGTTTGGTTTCAAGGTTTTGAAAATTGTGGCGTGCGTTAGATTTGATGGTGCATTATACTTGTGTAAATATGGTAGATATAGACACACACACACACACAAGCATAATAGGATACCCCCCTTCCACTTCTCACTTTTGTAGTCTCATGCCCCCCAAATCTGGGGTTGTCCAAAGAAGATTATTGGTGTGTCCTTGTAGATGGTTTCTGTTACACTGGCAGACCAACTCTAATGATTTCACCCGTTGTCTTTAATTAATATTTTAAAAATCCAGTTGAGCACCTTTTGGAGATGCAGCTCAAAAGGCAGAAGCAACAAGTTTTATGAATATGAAGATTCAAGGCCAGCTCATTTCCAACCGCTACAAACAAAACGTACTGCACACAGGGAAGCCAGGGAAGCTTACAGCCAACGCTAAAAACATCAGCAATTGATAGACGACAATCTGCATGAATATTTTATCAGCCAGGCCAATATCCTGTTACATTTCAGGTGCGCTTCTTATGAGCTTGCATCTGCTAGACACCTCAATTCTTTGCAAACACCAGCTCATAAGGCACGGGATTCCCCCGTGACTGCAGAAGAGACCTATGTAATGTAAAGAAGAGCTTGAATGGAAGGTAGGTTGATGGGTTCCTTGATTTTAAATCCCAGGCTGGAACGTACATGTGCAATTTGGTGAGCTGCACTAATAATAATAATAATAATAATTTATTATTTGTACCCTGCCAATCTGGCTGGGTCTCCCCAGCCACTCTGGGCGGCTTCCAATAAATATTAAAATACATTAAATACATTATTAATGGATGGTGATGTTTATTAGGTAAAAGTGTTGGAAATGCTGACCAAAGTGATCTCTCTGCACAGAGGTGGGTTTAGGGCAGCGTGGCCAGTCCCCCGCCTGCCCGCCGAGCTTTAGGGCTACCGCAGGGTGTCACAACTACGATGTAGGAAACTGAAGGCGAGGGGCACCAAATATTGGCCTCGCACAGGGCACCACTGAAATTTGAAAGAGCAGAACCTCCAAGTGTCTCTGTTTTCCAGGGACAGCCCCGGATTTACAGAAGCCATCCTGGTTTTTATGGTTTGATCCCGGAACGTCCGGCTTTTCCTATTTTCCTCAGCGAAATGTTGGAGGGTATGGAGTTATGGGACACCCCCCCCCCAAGCCAAAGAGATAAATAACTATACAACCATTAGAAGACATCTGAAGGCAGCCCTCTATAGGGAAGTTTTTAAATGTTTTATATATATGTTGGAAGCTGCCCAGAGTGGCTGGGGCAACCCAGTCAAATGGATGGGGTATAAATAAACGATGAAAATAATAAAAGGATGAAGATGATGATGATGGAATTGGACATCCCTATTTTAATTAGAGAAATGTCGGAGGAAGGTACGAAGTTTGCCTGACAATTGCCATATTTTTCCGTGTATAAGACTAGGTTTTTTTTTAAAAAAACAACAACAACCAAAAGATTAGAATTAAAATTGGTTCTCGTCTTATACACAGTTAGTGCTGAGGGGTATTTTCTTAATTTGGAGTCCCCCAAAATAGGGGGCGTCTTATACATGTGGGCATCTTATACATGGGAAAATATGGTATATGAGCCCCAGCAATATTTTGTCTGTCATTATGGGATGTGTCTGTAGGGAATGGGAAGCGAGTGAGTAGGGTGCATTTGCCGTGTGTCACCGTGTTGGAAAGAAAAAAATGCCTTTCACCATAATAGTGTTGTCTAGTGTAACACTTCCCATTTCCTCTCACGGGGGTGAAGGTAGTTGCTCGTCTGTATAGGTGAGAGTAAATGGGAGTACTAAACAAGTTCCTTACCCCTGGTGATCCCTCGTCCATTGAGACTCAAGCCTGCTTCTGTCTGCAGTGTCCTGTGATTTATTCCATGGAAAGTGCACGGACACTGGCTTTTAAATAGATGGTTGAAGCATCCCATTGTTTCCAGCACCCAAAATAAAAGTTGTGACTCATAACAATGGCTGTGGCACCAGTGGCAGGTTGACCCAGCAGGCTATGGCAGCGTCAGAAGGTGGGCAAAGGTTCACAATCACTAGCGTACAGTGCAGTATTAAGGAAGTTGTGGTGATAAAAGAGTATTGGGAAATAATCCACAATGAATTGAAAAAATTGTTTAAAAGTACCCCCCCCCCAAAAAAAACCAGAGTCCTTCCTATTGAGGATAATTCAGACTGAAATTACCAGGCGTTGGTCAAAAAAGGTTATTTATGTATGCTACTACTGCGGCCTGCGTTTGTTAGCCCCAAAATGGAAAACGAGAGAGGTCCCAACCAAAGAAGAATGGCAACTCAAGTTGACAGAATATGCACAACTTGCAGACATAACATATAGAATAAGAGAACCAGAAGAATATACATTTAAAGAAGATTGGAAAACGTTTATTGAAGCTATGAGAAATAGATACTGTACAGCTGAAAACACTGGCAGCATTACGCTAAATTCAACAGTGTAAATAAGTTTTGATGGATGCAATAATGGCATACTGAATTGTATAGTTTTTGAAAAAAAATATGCAGGGATTTATGATACGTAAAATGAACCATGGAAAGTGGAAGAGGGGAAGTCATTTATATTTTAAGGATGCATAAGGAGTATTTAAAATTGTAAAACAGAAAATTTAATAAAAATTATAAATATTGTAGTTGTAGTTGGCCAGTTGCTGCTACACAGCAGTAACCTGTAATAATGGGAATGCAACTAACCTAGGCTGGAATTGCCTCTGAAAGGGACTCAAGCTACCACATGTTGCTATCTGTGTGTTTATCTTTCAGGCCCTGGTGCAAAATTCCATGGCTATGCCGTATGCTTCTGGCATTCTCTTCCAACTTACTGTATTTGGTCTTCTCGTCCTTTGCTGCCTACATTAAAGTTACCAGATGTTTTTCAATGAATCCGGGGACACTTTTCAACTTCCTACTAAATAGATGGGTTTTGTGAGGGGACTGATTTGTAAATCCGGGGACTGTCCCCGGGAAACGGGGAAGTCTGGTAACCTTACATGTAAGAAGGATTACAGGCCTTTGGCCCTCTAGACATTGCTGAACTACAAACCTCCTCCTCCTCCTCCTCCTCCTCCTCCTCCTCCTTCTCTTCTTTGGTGATCACTCGTAGCAGAGTAAGATTGTCTTCCATGAACACGGTTTTAACAGTGAGTCCATAAGTGACTGTGGAGGCCAATTCTGGACCCACACATCCTTCCACTGTGGGGACATTGGTTCCCGGGCAGGAGTTGATCACGGTGTGGATTTGCCAGGCGTGCCTTCCTCTTAGCACGTTTCTCCCTTGCGTTCTGAGTTCGAGTGTCTTCAAAGTCCATGACACCTTTGGTAAAGGCTGTTCTCCAACTGGAGCGCTTGCAGGCCAGTGTTTCCCAGTTGTCAGTGTTTATACTACATTTTTAAAGATTTGCCTTGAGAGAGTCTTTAAACCTCTTTTGTTGACCACCAGCATTACGCTTTCCATTTTTAAGTTCGGAATAGAGTAGTTGCTTTGGAAGACGATCATCAGGCATCCGCACAACATGACCAGTCCAACGAAGTTGATGTTGAAGAATCATTGCTTCAACACTGGTGATCTTTGCACTGGTATTAGTTCCCCTGTCTTCCCAAGTGATGTGGAAAAATTTTCAGAGACACTGTTGATGGAATCTTTTGAGGAGTTGGAGATGGCGTTTATAAATGGTCCATGTTTCACAAGCATATACCGGTAGTAAGGTTGGTAGTACAATAGCTTTGTAAACAAGCATTTTGGTTTCCCTGCGAATGTCCCGGTCCTCAAACACTCTGCACTTCAATCAGGAGAAAGCCGCACTTGCAGAGCTCAGGCGATGCTGGATTTTGGCATCAATGTTGGCCCTTGTGGAAAGATAACTGCCTAGGTAGGAGAAGTGATTGACATTTTCCAACGTTACACCATTGAGTTGGATTTGTGGCACTGCAGAGGGGTTATTTTGTACTTGTTGGTGCAGCACTTTGGTTTTTTTGGATGTTGAGTGATAGGCCAAGCTTTTTGTAAGCTTCTGCAAAGATATTTAGGATGGTTTGGAGGTCATCCTCTGAGCGTGCACACACTACATTGTCATCAGCATACTGAAGCTCTATGACGGAAGTTACGGTAACCTTACTCTTTGCTTTCAGCCTGCTCAGATTGAAGAGCTTTCCATCTGTTCGATATATGATTTCTACTCTGGTGGGGAGTTTCCCTTCGACAAAGTGTAGGATCATGGCAATGAAAATAATGAATAGAGCTGGGCCAATAACACAACCCTTTTTAACACCTGATCCCACTGTGAATGATCACCTTGTTGTGGTGAGTGGGCCTGAATGTTCATATGACCCTTGTGAGTGAAGCAATCGGGAATTTTGTACTCCCAGCAGGGTCACCCAAGGCGGTAAGGTCAAAGGGAAGGAGCTACACAAAGAATGATCCAAGAAGTACTCAACAGCAGAACGGGCAGAGGATAACAACTGGTATGTTACAACGGCTGTGAAGGCGGATGAAGGCTGCAGCAGATAGGAATCTACCGGTTACAGCAACAAGTCATTGGGGTTATACTTCTGTACCCTCTAAAATTTCTCCGATGAAAATAGGGATGTCCGATATAATAATAATAATAATAATAATAATAATAATAATAATAATAATACCCTGCCTATCTGACTGGGTTGCCTTAGCCATTCTGGGCAGCTTCCAACATACATAAAAACATAACAAAACATTAAACATTAAAAATAAACCCTTTCCTATACAGGGCTGCCTTCGGATATCTTATTATTATTATTATTATTATTATTATTATTATTATTATTATTATTGAATTTATATACCGCCCTATACCCAGAGGATTCAGGGCAGTTCACAGAAATGATTACAATATATAAAATAACAATAAATAACCCAATAAACCCCCCCCCAAAAAGAGCCACATTATAAAATGTTATAGGATGTCAATCAGGTCAACCAAAGGCCTAGTTAAGAAGGACCATTTTTGCCTGGCACCTAAAGTTGTATAATGAAGGTGCCAGGCGAACTTCCTTGGAGAGAGCATTCCACAGATGGGGAGCCACTGCTGAGAAGGCCCATATCATGTTGCCACCCTCCGGACCTCTCAAGGAGGAGGCACACGAAGGAGGGCCTCAGAAGATGATCTCAGGGTCCGGGTAGATTCATACGGGAAGAGGCGGTCCTTCTAAAGGTTCTATAGTTACTTCTCTCCTTGACTCAGGGGTCCCATAACCCCATACCCTCCAAAATTTCTCCGATGAAAACAGGGACATCCTAAGAGAAAGCGGGGCATTCCAGGATCAAATCAGAAACCGGGGCGGCTTCTGTAAATCCGAGACCGTCCCTGGAAAATAGGGACACTTGGAGGGTCTGTACCTCCCATGTCAGAGGTAGTGCGCTTCTGAACACCAGTTGCTGCGGAATGCAAGTAGGGGAGTGCCGTTGTGCAGTTGTCTTATTGGTGTGCTTCCTGTGCGCAGCTGGTTGGCCATCGCGAGAACAGGATGCTTGACTAGATGGGGTTTTGGTCTGCTGCAGCAGTGTTCCTCTTGTAACATTTAAGGATTCCCGCATTCAAGTCAATGGTTGAAACTGATGAGTGGATCCTAAACAAGGACAAAAAAAACCAACTTTTCCTTTTGTTGGTCCCTGCGGCGAACTATTTTGGAACTCCTGCTGTAAATCAACCACAAAAGGTGAAGCAATCTTCAGCATAGGGCTCATTTTTTTTAATAATCTGTAGCGATGGCAGGCAATCTTTTCATACAGTCATTTGTTGATACATTCCTTCCTTCAGTTTCCATCTCATTTTTCTTCCCCAAATAGCCCAGGGTGGCAAATGCCATAGTGCTGATGCAATACAATAGAAAAATTAAATTTAAAAAACACTAATAAACATCAAGGAGCTCCTAAAAACATGTAAAACAGTCACATAACAGTTTCACCATTAGCACAAACGTTCACAGATACTGTCTTGTCATCTAAACAGACTTCATGCGGGAAAAAATGATGATCATTTCAGGGCAAAGCTTTTACCTATTCTGAATCCCGCGGTCGATAACAGAACAGAATCCCTATCATTTTGAGCTTATTGCTCAAACAACAACAAAAGGAAGCAAAGAAACAGGCCTTGGTACCAGCTATTTATTCAGGCCTCTGAGGGAGCTTATCATTTTTTAGAATCAGTTCACTTATCATTAGTGAATTAAATGGCCCTCTAAATATTTTAGAATATATCAAATGTCACAAAAGCACAGTATATGAATATTTCATGGCAGAAAATTACCACTGCGCCATTTGATACATCGAGGATACAAATATCAAAACCGAGCCTGAAAAATTATCAGGCGCAGGAGTCTAGTAATCTGTGACAAAACAGCCAGCGTATTCTAGAACGGTGCAAGTGCACACTCGCATGTGTGCAAAAATAAAAAGCAGTGGAATATTGTGACATCGACGGGTTCTTTTGCTGAATATTATGGTGGAAGAGCAAAGCATTTCTGGCTCCAGTTGAAAGAGCCCCCTTTATGTTTATGCATCGTGGAGACATTTTTTTCCCCTGACAGAAAAAACAAGGGGCAATTTAGTTCTACCCGCCCACACAAGGCTAATAAAATGTTGCCCTCTCTCCTCTAATATGAGTTGTGTATAGAGTTACGAGCTGTTCTTTTTAATTTCATGTCAATTGCTTTATTTCTCATTAATTGTAGTAAGATATCCGTCACGAACTGTCAGGATAACAGGGAGAAGAAAAAGGAGGAAGAGGATCCCAGTGAGGGGTGTCGCCAGGACTGGGACACACTGGGGCAAGTAGAGGTTGGTGTAGGAAGTACGCACAGATTGATGGAGGATGATGAGGATGGGGGGGGGGAGTCAGTGCACAGGGACCAGAGCAGCAGGACCCACCACCAGAGCCAAAGGGGCCCCTGTCTCCACAAACACGTCGGGCTCTGAGGTGTAGGCCGAGGCAGGCAAGGGCCCACAACCCAGCCCTCTAGCTAGCCAGGTGGAGCTCACTAGCTCTGGGAGGAGGCTAGGAACAGGTGAGGGCCACCAGCCTCATCAGGCCCAGATGCTGCAATCAGCGTGCAAAGTCCAACAGGGAAGCAGAGCTGAGGGGCTGTGTCTGCTCAAATGCCCATATTGATGGACCTTGGCTTGGGGGCTCCAGGATCTCTGTGGGACGGGACTTTAGACATGTGCCTTGAACCTGGACTGGGGATTAGACTTAGTGACTTGCCGCAAGGTAGGCCAGGGGTTCAGGGCAACACCATTGTACTGAGCGTTTATTTATTATTTTACTAATTCATCACATTTATACCCCAAGGAGATCAAGATGGTGCACATGCTTCTCTCCGTTTTATCCTTGGCAATAACCCTGTGAGGTAGGTTAGGTTGAGATTCCTGCATTGCAGGGGGTTGGATTACAGGACCATTGCGGGTTCCTTCTATCTCTATGATTCTATGAGAGTGAGAGACTGGCCGGCGATCACCCAGTGAGCTTCATGACTGAGCTGGGAAGTGGACCCTGGTCTCTCAGGTCCTAGTCCAGCACTCACCTCCTCCTCCTCTTCTTTGGCGATCACTCATAGCAGAGTAAGATTGTCTTCCATGAACATGGTTCAGTGAGTCCGTAAGTGACTGTGACGGCCAGTTCTGGATACACATGTCCTTCCACAGTGAGGACATAGGTTTCAGGGAGGGAGTTGATCACATGCTAAGAGGTGCCTTCCTCTTAGCACGTTTCTCCCTTTCGTCCTGAGTTTGAGCATCTTCAAAGTCCACAACACCTGTTCTCCAATTGGAGCGCTCGCAGGCCAGTGTTTCCCAGTTGTCGGTGTTTATACTACATTTTTTTAGATTTGCCTTGAGAGAGTCTTTGAACCTCTTTTGTTGACCACCAGCATTACACTTTCCATTTTTAAGTTTGGAATAGAGTAGTTGCTTTGGAAGATGATAATCAGGCATCTGCACAACATGACCAGTCCAATGAAGTTGATGTTGAAGAATCATTGCTTTGACACAGGTGATCTCTACTTCTTCCAGTACACTGGAATTAGTTTGCCTGTCCTCCCAGGTGATGTGTAGCACTCTAACTGCTACAGCACTGGCTGTCATATTGACGATGTATCAGAGCTGTTGTTCAGAGATTCCCCCAGGAAAGAGAGAGAGCTTGAAACAGGTAGGGTACAGATTCATAAATAGGGTGTAGGGTGAAAATTTTTAGATGTGTAATTAGGACGGCTTATCATGGTACCCCGAAGTCAGTGTGTTAAAAAATTTGATTTGGATTCGAGAAGAGATATTTGGACTGTTTTTAAAGAAGGATAGTTTAATATTATATAAGGTTTGAATTAAAAATACCAGCAGCAGTTTTAGTGGAATAAGAGATAGATAAAGTTACAAGAAGTTAAGATTTGTATTAAGAAGTTGTATTTTGATATTTTGATGTTAAATGACTTAAATTTTAGAGATGAAGATTATGAATTTAGGTGAATGAATTGTTGGAATAGATAGAAAGTTACTAAAGTAAATTAGAATTGGAAGCAGAGGAGAGAACGGGGGAAGTCCCCCTAATTAGATTTGAAATAAGATTTTAATTAAATGTATGGAGTGTTGGTGTTCCGGTGTAGGTATGTATTTTTTTTTCTTTCTTGTTATATTTGTTGTTGTTTTTTTCTCTATTGTATTTGTATTTGTTTTGATGTGGAAAACCAATAAATTTTTGTTAAAAAAACAAACAAAACATAAATATTTTACTTTAACATTCGAAGGCTTCCCCGCATCCTTTCTTTCTGTTTATAAGACTCCTGCTGAAGAATCATCCCTCCTTTTTTCTTCCTTGCTTCTTCAACATGGCCAGGGCTGCTGGTGCTGTGTCAGAGTATGCTACCAAACATCCTCAGAGTTTCATGGGTGGTTAGTCAGTGAGGCAGCCAAGCAAAAGGAGGTATTTGTGCAAGCAGAAGTGTACTGTGTATCCCTTTGAATCATGGCCTATTTTATGAAGAAAAGGGGCATATTAGATGACACAGAAACTCGAGGTGGAATGAAAACTGCTGATTTAAAATGTACTTTGAAGGAGTATATTTTTATTTGTTCGGGGTTATTTATTTTAAAGGCATGTAGCCAATAAGGCCTTAGGCTTTACTATAGTCAACCAATATATAGGCATTTAAAATGGCAAAATCCATTTTTTTTGAGCGGTGTCCGTGGATTGGGGTAGGGGAGAGCAATTTTTGTTTGCCAGCTAAGATACAGAGAATTGGTACACCTTGACCATGAAAATCTAGCTGAGGAAGAATTAGCGAAACAGGGCCTTGTCCTGGAATTTATTTCGATTGGAATTTGCTTCAATACTATAATAATAAAACTGTTTGAAGACTTTAAAACTGATCTCCTGCCTGGCCAGAGTTCTTGGATTCTTTAATTTTTGACAGCTAAGATCTGTCAGGCATGTTCTTTTAAACTTCTGCCACTTCTTTTCCACACGGCCAAGTGATCTGATTAATGGTCTGTTATGTTCCGCTTCCTTCCATTTTGTCTTCCTGCTGTGAAGCCAATGTGTGTGTTAAAAATGCTGATCACACAGCTGACTGTGACAACCGCAACGCCACCTGATCCTCTGCTAGGCCATGATTGGATCTAGACCATATAAGGCTTGATACTTCTCCCAACCATATGATGATAAGATTTTTCTAGCTCACTTTGGAGAGAATACCTCTTCTTCCTGTTTCCTCGCTGACTGACAGGAAAAACAATTTTAGTATGGTACTTTCGGTATTTACTGTGGGAATGTTGTGGATAGTAGGAGAGGATATATTGATTAAATATTACCCTTCCTCACTCATGCTAGTGAGCTAGTAGCAGAGCACATTCCCTTGCACATTGCTGGAAGCAAGTACAGTGGTACCTCGGGTTAAGTACTTAATTCGTTCTGGAGGTCTGTTCTTAACCTGAAGCGTACTTAACCTGAAGCACCACTTTAGCTAATGGGACCTCCTGCTGCCGCTGCGCCACCAGAGCACGATTTCTGTTCTTAAGTGGAGTTCTTAACCTGAAGCGTACTTAACCCGAGGTACCACTGTAGATGGATTCATTACCATCATATAAGTGGAGCAATCCAGCCTGGCTTGTCCAGATTGGATTGTTCCTGGTAAATTTCCCCTTTTTGTTGTTATTCAGTCGTTCAGTCGTGTCCGACTCTTCGTGACCCCATGGACCAGAGCACGCCAGGCACGCCTATCCTTCACTGCCTCTCGCAGTTTGGCCAAACTCATGTTAGTAGCTTCGAGAACACTGTCCAACCATCTCATCCTCTGTCGTCCCCTTCTCCTTGTGCCCTCCATCTTTCCCAACATCAGGGTCTTTTCTAGGGAGTCTTCTCTTCTCATGAGGTGGCCAAAGTACTGGAGCCTCAACTTCAGGATCTGTCCTTCAGTGAGCACTCAGGGCTGATTTCTTTAAGAATGGATAGGTTTGATCTTCTTGCAGTCCATGGGACTCTCAAGAGTCTCCTCCAGCACCATAATTCCAAAAGCATCAATTCTTCGGTGATCAGCCTTCTTCATGGTCCAGCTCTCCCCTTTAGTTCCCTCTTAAAAACAATAATGACACAACAGTCTTCTTTTAAAGGTAATGATAAAGTTTGCTTACATTCAGTTCACAGTATTGTCCCGAAGGCAAGCTTTATCTTGTAGTTACAGTTACAGGTGTAGAGAAAATAAGTCTGAGCTCGGCCTCAAGACTTTCTACCTTGTGGCTTCCATCCTCTGTAAGGATGAGTCTATGTGCTGCTTGCTAAGAGCCAGCAGAAAATAGTGAAAGAACATTAGTTGGCTGGAGGACTCCCTTGCAAGATTCAGAGAATTCTGAAGGATGGTTGTGGATTGGTTCACATATTTTTATTTTGAAAGGTGCAGATTCGGTAGGTTCTTGCATGCTGAGCTGTAATCTCCACATCTCTACTCATTTTAACCTTTCTTGGCAACCATTCATATGTGGGCAAAGCAGGAGTATTTTTCTCTCTGCTCCGGCCACCGCAAATGGGCTGCCCTAGGCTAGGCAGTCTCCTAGGACATCCTTGAGCTAAACCCAGTTTTGATGTGCATGTCTGTATGTCTCTTCCCCAGCCAATGAGCTACCCACAACCTATCCAGTCCTGACTTAATTTAATTTTCCAATTCATTGCTGATGTAGGTAATTATTGGATGCTAGTCTTCTCCTGCCATTTTCTCCCAGCTGCTCCCATAGGGGAAACCTGGAAACGTTTGTCTCTCGTCTCTTTGGAATTAAAACCCCCTGACTCCCAAAATGGCCTGGAATTGATAACACATTTGTAATTTATGGATCTTAACAGGAGGTTCCTTTTGATAAGTCGCTCCATAAAGATATCCGCCAAAGTAACTTTAAAATTAATAGATTCTATCTCAGATGCCTATTATTATTGTTTGAAGCCGCTTGGAGAAGAGAAATTATGTAAATTGGTGTCACGCTAGGCTTCTGCACACACGCTGGGAATGCATAACAGCCAGCTTGACGCCGAAATATTTCATCTTGAGCAAGAACAATCATCCGCATTTAGGAGTCTGGTCCATATTCACTTTTTTTTTTAATGGCCCAAGACTGATGGCTATTTTTAAGGGGGGGGGAGACCTCCTCAAAAAGGAAAAACGAATAAACCTGTCACTTAAACATTCTGAGAGCTGACCAGTTGCCCTTCAAAGCGAAAAGGTGCATTGGAAAGCAATAATCAAATGCATTAAGGAGCGAATAAAACAGCCAGCCCTTGCTCCTGGTCGCTTAATCGCTAAGTGGCTTTTATTCTGCAGCCCAATACGTGTAAAAGACTCGATAAATAGATCAGGCTCAGGACCAATTAGTGTCACGTTAATCTGCAGCAATAATGAAGCGAAGCTGCTGGAGGTTGCACCAGTTTAGCTGTGCCCTCCGCGGCGAGGATCTTAAGTCGGAAGCACATGCCGTGTGTGCCGCGCACTGCAGGGGACACGCCGGGAAGCAAATATGGAGAAGGAGCTGTTTTCCGTAGCACTTAGGAAAGTCATCCTTGGGGAAAGAAGGCAACCATTTAAATGCTGAAGGAGTCTGATCCTCTGTTTGTGGGACAAAAGCGCGACATCATGTAAGCTGGCTTTAGAAAATTAGTTAGCTCCTGCTAAGTCTGCAGTGATATTATTATTATTATTATTATTATTATTTTATTATTATTATTATTATTATTTTCTTTCCAGTTTCCCTTCCTTTCAGATTTCTCTTCCTCACCTGTGCACACTGCCCCCGCCCAAACGCTTCCAAGCAGATTTTGGGTTGCCAGGGTCACTGTTCTGCTGCAGCCGGCCGTCCTCCTTACATCTCACATTTCACTGGCACATGTGTTTTGTCCTTGCTGTTAAATTGCTGTCAAAGGAGGTGTAGCAAAAGAACCTTCTCAGGGTATTGATTTTCACATACAGGGAACATAGTTCATAGCTATTTGATTTGCCACCTGCAGTTTGTAACCGAGTGGACTCGGGAGATTATAAACTTCATTTCAGCACCATGCCCTAGGGCAGAGCTGAATTCTACTAGCTAATGCCAGCGATTATTTCCCTTTTGCACGTGCTGTTGCTGTTACTTAACTTACAGGAATTGTAGTTAAATCACCCAAACAGCCATTTCACCTAAGTGGTACCGTGTTCTTCAGCTTTACAAGGTTTTGAGGCTGCGGGAAAAATCTCATTTGCTTAATAGAATTGCTAGACTAATGGCTGTTAATTCATACTCCGTACAATGGGGGAATGGGTTGCTCCCATTATCAACTGCAGGACTTGGGTATAATATCCAACTAGTTAAATGATTTGATTGTTCTCTTTCAATATTTTTCATGGTGATCCCTCAGAATGGTGGCTAGCTGATTTCTCAGTTTTGTGGCAGAATAATTTTGATTCATTGTTTACTATAGGGTTGTGCTATGTACTGCTGCTCTTTCACCTATTTGTGCTCCCCGCCTTTCTCTCTTACACATTTATACAGTAAAAAAACAATGGTGCAATTTATTAGGAGCAGCTGAACTACAATTCTATGTATAGGATATGCATTGGGACTCCATTGGATGCAGGCGTTTGCTTCTGTCTGCATTGCTTCAGTTTCTGAAACACATTGAACTTCATTGAAGGGCAAATATTAGTATTTAAGTAGAAATTCAAAAAAAAACTCTTGCAAAGAAGTGCAACAATTTAAATAGCTAGTGTGAAGTAGGAACCCCATCAAAGAAAAGAAAGGCTGTATCTAGCCTCTGCTTGTTTGTTTTTATCATTCTCTGAGTTTCTCTGTGATAATCTGTTACAAATAACCGCAAAGCTTGAGAGTCTTGTTGTGGCCTCATGCACTTGACAGAGCAAGGAAAATCTTGGATTTACAAAAGCCTCATGCACTTGACAGAGCAAGGAAAATCTTGGATTTACAAAAGCCGTCCCGGTTTCTGATTTGATTCCAGAATGTCCCACTTTTCCTTAGGAAGCCCCTATTTTCATTGGAGAAATTTTGGAGGGTCTGGTTATGCGACTCCCAAGCCAAGGAGATAAATACCGGTAACTCTACAACTCTAAAGAAGACACCTGAAGGCAGCCCTGTATAGGGATGTTTTTTTAATGTTTAATGTTTAATTGTGTTTATATATATATATATATAACTAAGATCATGGCCACTGGTCCCATCACCTCCTGGCAAATAGAAGGGAAAGAAATGGAGGCAGTGAGAGATTTTACTTTCTTGGGCTTCCATGATCACTGCAGATGGTGACAGCAGTCATGAAATTAAAAGACGCCTGCTTCTTGGGAGGAAAGCAATGACAAACCTAGACAGCATCTTAAAAAGCAGAGACATCACCTTGCCGACAAAGGTCCGTATAGTTAAAGCTATGGTTTTCCCAGTAGTAATGTATGGAAGTGAGAGCTGGACCATAAAGAAGACTGATCGCCGAAGAATTGATGCTTTTGAATTATGGTGCTGGAGGAGACTCTTGAGAGTCCCATGGACTGCAAAAAGATCAAACTTATCCATCCTTAAAGAAATCAGCCCTGAGTGCTCACTGGAAGGGCTCCAGTACTTTGGCCACCTCATGAGAAGAGAAGACTCCCTAGAAAAGACCCTGATGTTGGGAAAGATGGAGGGCACAAGGAGAAGGGGACGACAGAGGATGAGATGGTTGGACAGTGTTCTCGAAGCAACTAGCATGAGTTTGGCCAAACTGCGGGAGGCAGTGAAAGATAGGCGTGCTCTGGTCCATGGGGTCACAAAGAGTCGGACACGACTGAACAACAACAACATATATATATTGGAAACTGCCCAGAGTGGCTGGGCAACCCAGTCATATGGGCAGAGTATAAATAATAAAGTTGTTGTTGTTGTTGACTAGGACACCCTTATTTTCATCGGAGAAATGATGGAGGGTAAGAATTAAGCCCAAGTTCATGAAATGGCATTTGTGCATTATGTATTCATCCTTTTTACAAAGACTTCTCCCTCTTCCCACTTGGCTGTCTTCCTGTCCATTCCCTTCTTGCTGTGAAAATTTAGGTAATAAGTTCTCCTTAAATAAAACTCATTTTTTGTTTAAATTGATTTTTAATGTCAAGTAGCGAAACGTAGCCATACATACATGGAAAACAGAGCTTAGTAGTTGTACCAAAAAGAAAGAAAAATAGTGGCTGCTTGTTGTAGTTTTACACGTTCCAAGAAAGGCAATCAAATGGAAGTATCTCTCTCCATAAGGTTCTGTGAGTCGATGGAGGGTGAAAAGCATGTTCGATTGTCTTAACGAAGCCAATAAAAGGATGCCATGTTGTATAGAAGGTGTGAGTCTTCTCCCCTGCTCCCAGATCAATATTGCTTTTGTGAAATTTGTCCATTAGCACAATGGCCCATGCTTCCAAAATCCAGGCTTTGAAAAGATTTGCATTTAAAGTTTTCCTCTTCTTTTTTAACGATCACTAATCTAGCTGTATTTAATAAATGGAGAATGTTCTTGATCTGAGGAGTAAAATAAGATGGTAGGGTCCGCTTGTAGCAATTGTCCTATCATTTCATACCCTCCAAAATTTCTCTGATGAAAATAGGGACGTCCCATTCCATAATGATAATTTTACTATTTATACCCCACTCATTTGACTGGGTTGCCCCAGCCACTCTGGGCAGCTTCCAACATATATAAAAACATAATAAAACATTAAATTAAAAAAAAACCCTTCCCTATACAGGATTGCTTTCAGACAGCTTGGGTATCTCCATACCCTCCAACATTTCTCCATTGAAAATAGGGACATTCTAAGGAAAAGTGGGACATTCTGGGATCAAATAGCAACCTGGGATGGCTTCTCCAAATTGCGCCGGCCTTGAAAAATAGAGGCACTTGGAGGATCTGTCATTTGATTGTTTGAAAAAACATTTTCCCCAAAGGGGGTAATTTAGGGGCAAAACCACCACATGTATCCTAAAGAGCCAGGTAAATTGCATACCACCCAATCCCAGATTCACAGAAGCTGGCCCAGCTTCTGTTTGAAATCCTGGGTGTCCTGCCTCTGCCTCCACCCACCTTCCTCGGCCTCCGCTGCAGCCTCCGCTGCTGCTGTACTTTGGAAGCGGGCACACCGCTTGAAAGCGCACTTCCAGAAGCAGGCACACCAATTCTGGCAGCTGTGCTGGCAAAGGAGGCCTGGCCACACTGGTTGAGAAGGGCTGGTTGTGCCGTTGTGCCAAGGAGAGCTGCCTCTTCCTCTTCCTCCTCCTCCTCCTCCTCCTCCTCCAGCAGCTGCCTTAAGGTGGCACGGCACCCCACAAATCACTGGTCCATTCCCCTTGATCCTCCTCCTGCCCACCTGTCTCCTCCGCCCACTCCTTAGGCTCCTGCCCATCCCTGACACTTGTTTACACTCTTAGCCTTTCTCCTGAGAAAGTCCATTGCAACTGTTGCATTAAATGTTCAACAGTATACCTGAAGGAGCATCTCCAACCCCCATCTTTCAGCCTGGACACTGAGGTCCAGCTCCGAGGGCTTTGTGGCGGTTCCCCAACTGCAAGAAGTGAAGTTGCAGGGAACCGGGCAGAGGGCCTTCTCGGTAGTGGCACCCTCCCTGTGGACGGGGCGTAGCTAGGTTAATTGGTACCCGGGGGCAAAAAAATTTTGTCCCCCCCCCAGGCATGGGAAGGTCAGGTGGTACCTGGTGCGGAAAATTTCTTGTCGACCCCCCCATTGATCCCCCCCCCAAAAATGGTTTTACGTTATTTCATATTTTCTTACAAAGGAATAATAACAAGTAATAATAAAAAACTTTTATTTATATCCCACCCTCCCCGGCCAAAGTCGGGCTCAGGGTGGCTAACACCAGATACATAACATTGGTATAAAATCAAACAATAATTAAATTACCTCCTAAAAACCTCTCAAAGTCTAATTAGATGGCTTTCCACAGGGTTAGGGTTCTCTGAACTGAAATTTCAGCCTTCATGACATAGGAAAACAGCCAAGTGAACAGCTATTTTGGTGGAGGAGGGTCAAGATATTAACCGATATGCATGAAATTTCATATATAGCTATATAATCCCTAGTATAGTAAGATAAGACCTTCGGAGCAGGCATTTTAAAAAAAATTCAAAAAAAAATTTCCTTGCTAATTTGTCACCCCCTCCATTATGGAACGCGCCCTCACCCCCCTTGCTACGCCCCTGCCTGTGGAACACCCTCCTCCCATCACATGTCAAGGAAAGAAACAACTTCAGTGGTTCTCAAATTTAATCCATTCCGGAAGTCTGTTCCAAAATCAAAGCATTCCAAAACCAAGGAGCGCTTTCCCATAGAAAGTAATGCAAAACGGATTAATCCGTTCCAGACTTTTAAAAACAACCCCTAAAACAGCAATTTAACATGAATTTTACTATCTAATGAGACCACTGATCCATAAAATGAAAGCAATAATCAATGTACTGTACTATAAAAAAATAAGACAGTATTGTAGATGATAAAAATTATTTTTCCTTACCTGCACTGATGATAGTCATTGTTTGGATGGGAGGCTTTTATCCATTTCCACAGTCACACAATCAATCAATCAATCAATCAATCAGTAGCTGAACTGGGTTCCACACAGTCACAAAAACAAATTAACCGAAAAAGCCTCAAAAACAAAAACGCAAAATAAATAGCAAAAACAAAAGCGCCAAACTTAATCTGTTCCAGAAGTCCATTTGACTTCTGAAATGTTCAAAAACCAAGGCACAGCTTCTGATTGGTGCAGGTGCCCCAGAAACAATAGCCGACAGCCGCATTGGATGTTCAGCTTCCAAAAAACGTTTCAAAACCGGAACACTTACTTCCGGGTTTTCAGAGTTTGAGAACCAAGGCGTTTGAGAACCAAGGTACCACTGTACCAATTTTAGAAGACATCTGAAGGCAGCCCTGTATAGGAAAGTTTTTAATGTTTGATGTTTTATTTTATTTTTAATATTCTGTTGGGAGCCTCCCAGAGTGGCTGGGGAAACCCAGCCAGATGGGTGGGTATAAATAATAAAATTATTATTATTATTATTATTATTATTATTAGTACAGTGGACGCTCGGGTTGCAAACGCGATCCGTGCAGGAGGCGCGTCCACAACCCGCACCAGTGTGTCTGCAGATGCTCAAAGCGCAATTTAGTGCTTCTGTGCATGCGCCGAAACCCGGAAGTAACCTGTTCCATTACTTCCGGGTTTGGTGCGGTGTACAACCTGAAATCGCACAACCTGAAGCAGCCGTAACCCGAGGTATGACTGTATGTACGTTTTTCTTCTTCGTGGATTTCCAGGCTGCCTCTGCCTATAGGCTCATGGAAGGTGACAGCGGTCCTGGTATCTGGTTTGTGTGCGCACATGAAGATGGGCGCACTGCAATCTAGCCAAACGCTCCTCTCTCTTTAGCAATTTTATTCTATTTGAGGCATTGAAAGGCTGCAGCCGATTATCCCACAAAGCAGCTTCAGCCTTCTCTCTTCCATGTGGTGGTGAAAGCCAATGTGCCAGAGCTAATTGCGCATGCAGGCGCTCTTAGCACCATGTGGAGATGTGCATATGGAACAATAAAACAATATTTTCTGCTTTGTTGCACAAGTGTATCTGCTGCAAGTCCTAGGACTGCCTCCACCGCCCATTGCAGAGTCCCAGAAACGCGTAGCGTTTTACATCACGACTCCTCAATAAAATACCGCTCTGGAGCCGAGCCTAGAACTAATTTCGGGGCCGAACTGTCCAGAAGGCTTATGTTACTGAGGACTGGATAATGATTCTCCACTGAAAGGCAGCTACTGTTGCTGTAAAGATATTTACAGTTTCAGAGGGCTTGTGCTGGAAATAACACAATCGGTCAGGAAGAGCTAGTGTGGCTCTATTATCCTTGCTCACTGGTCTGACACATCCTGTCCTCTTATGTGTCGAATGAACAGTGGGGACTGGTGACAGAAGAGGGCCTTTGAATCCCCGGGAAACTGTTTCTGCAATGCTGAGGCAATCTTGCTGCTGATTGTTTTACCGGCTGATTTGTTTACATCTGGCATTGCTAATTCCGACGCACGTTTTACTTTGCGGCAATTGCCTTACATATTGGTGGAAGTTCTTATTGGCAGGTTGTACAGGGCAACCTCTAAGCGTTGACTTAGTCTTATACCAACCTTTCCTAACCTGATGTCCCTTGTTATAAGAAAAAAAAACTGCTCCCTTTCCTATACGGGGTATTCGGCCTTTATATAGCTCTTAAGTGGGTTCCCTATCGCTAGGAGAAAATAACAGAGGCCAACTGGAGTATATTGAGAAGCAAAGCGGCTAGTAAGCCTGGTCTTTATTCAAGGAACTGTTGCAACAGGGTCCCCACTTACCACACGCAGGAGGGAGGAGAACCCTGAACAATGGTGCTACAGTGGTACCTTGGTTCTCAAACCATTCCAAAACCAAAGCGTTCCAAAACCAAGGCACGCTTTCCCATAGAAAGTAATGCAAAATGGATTAATCTGTTCCAGACTTTTAAAAACAACCCTAAAACAGCAATTTAACATGAATTTTACTATCTAACAAGACCATTGATCCATAAAATGAAAGCAATAAACAATGTACTGCAGTCACACAATCAATCAATCAGTAGCTGAACTGGGTTCCACACAGTCACAAAAAAAGAGCCGCAAAAACAAAAATGCAAAATAAATAGCAAAAACAGACAGACCTCAGCGCAACGCTCCAAACGGAAGTGTGGCGTTCAAATCGGAAGTGTAACCTCAAAACGGAGCACATTCAACTTCCAAAAAAAGTTCGCAAACCGGACTACAGTGGTACCTCGCAAGACGAATGCCTCGCACAACGAAAAACTCGCTAGACGAAAGGGTTTCGCGATTTTTTAGGTGACTCGCAAGACGTAATTTTCTATGGCCGTGACTCGCAAAATGAAGGTGTTTCGTTCCGCAAGGCATTCGTCCGCGAGGCATTCGTCTTGCGCAGTACCACTGTAAGAAGAAGCGCGGGAGCCTGAACCCCGCTGCGAGGAGAGCGGTGGTGACGGTGGCGGGAGAGCGGGGAGAATGGGCAGCGGGAGAGCGAGGAGAGCATCCTGCCCGGCAATAACACTCCTCCTGCTGCTTGCAGCCTGCCCGACAACAACACTCTGCGAGGAGAGCTGCGGCGGGAGAGCGAGCGGGGAGAGCGGGCGGTGGGAAAGCTGCGAGGAGAGCAGTTGTGGTGGCGGGAGAGTGGGGAGAGCAGCCTGCCCGACAACAACACTCCTCCTCCTGCTTCCCCTCAGGCACAGCTCGAGCCCAGTCAGGACGACAGTGCTGGGCAGCCCGGCAGAGGCGGAGCTGGGAGTCGCTGCTGCCGGCAACAGGCCCCGACCTTTTTTTGCCCATAGGAACGCATTAATTAAATTTCAATGCATTCTTATGGGAAACCGTGCTTCGCAAGACGAAATTATCGCAAAATGAAAGGACCCGTGGAACGAATTAATTTCGGCTTGCGAGGCACCACTGTACTTACTTCCGGGTTTGCAGTGTTTGGGTCCCAAGTTGTTTGAGTACCAAGGCGTTTTGAGAACCAAGGTACCACTGTAATTTTGATTCTAATAATTGTGTCTGAATCTTACCAGTTAATATTCTTCGTAGGTATAATGATGTAGAGGCTTCCAGTACTTTATTTGTTTTCTGGCTGCGCTATTCATTTTATAGATGATGATCCTCTATTGTCACGTTAATGTTTACGATTATTAAGAGTGAGAGATTGACTGGAAGTTCTTCCTCTCTTTGTCTGCAGCGCGACTTTGGCACGGAGGGTGCATGATCTGTGCAGTAATGAATGATACCTGCGGCCTCATCTTTCTTAGACAGGGGACCGGCTATCTATATAACTGAAGTTAAAATGTGTTCTGGCTTGTATTCTCAACTTTTGCAAAACTGTTGCGCCAGGCCTGGGTTAATTTGTATTGGCAGATAAAAGGTTTTTAGAGCACAAAGACAGATGTTGCAAATCTGGGGTTGTTGTTTTCTTCTAAGCATATTTTTTTAAATGGAAGAGCAAAAATCCTTTGTGGAAATTAGAAGAGTTATATCCTGTTCATCTTGTATCAGGAAGCTATAGATTTTGGGGCTTTAAAAAAGTAAAGGGGGGGGGGAGAGAACCAGCTGGCTTGCTTGTATCAGCAGGCCTGAAGCCTGTGGAAGTCAGCTGAAGGGCTGCAACCAAATTGTGGCCTTATCCTGTTCTGAAGCGCGTTTTATTATGAGGGGTGTATGTCTTTTATAGCCATAGCATGCGTCCATATGCAGAATGGAAACTTAAGGAGGAGCCTGCAACTTCCAGTGCTGGTTATATAAATAATGAGAAGCTGGATTTTATTTGTGTAAATATTTGGTTCCTTTCAAGTTGATGGGGAGTTAATGTTCAACTCTGATGGTTTTGAGATGCTGATATTTGCAGACCCTCCATGAGTCCCTATTTTCCAGGGATGTCGCTGATTTAGAGAAGCCGTCCTGGTTTCTGATTTGACCCATACTGTCCCACTTTTCCTTAGGATGTCCCTATTTTCTTTGGAGAAATGTTGGAGGGTATGGAATTATGTGACCACCCAAGCTACCTGAAGGCAATCCTGTATAGGGAAGTTTCTAAAAAAAAAGTTTTATGTTTTTTATGTATGTTGGAAGCTGCCCAGAGTGGCTGGGGCAACCCAGTAAGATGTGTGGGGTATAAATAGGAAATTTTTCTTACAACAAACACATCCATATATCCAAGAAGAGAGTTGCATGCAATAAAATGCAGTACGACAAAATTGGTGGAGGATTTTGACGGCGCAGGACACCTTTGGTCTGCTGAGGGTGGTCAAGCTGCAGGAACACAAGGTTGTGGAAGAAAATATGTTCTTCCAAGTCAAGAACATAACATCTGTGTTGGGAGATGGATGGGTTGGAAAGTGAGATGTTGCTTGCAATAGAATTCCAAATTAAAAGTTACAATGGCTTCTAAATGTCAGTGGCTGCAGGGATTGGAGCGGAAGCCTAGATTGTACCAGTGATATTTTGTTTTAACCATTTCCTTTCTGCAGGAAGCCACTCTATGGATTGTTTCAGTATAATCAGAATATGATTGGGCTGGAATCGTTACCCGATCCCTCAGATACCTGGGAAATTATTGAGACCATTGGAAAGGGAACGTATGGGAAAGTCTATAAAGTTACTAATAAGAAGGATGGCAGTTTGGCAGCAGTGAAGATTCTGGATCCTATCAGTGTAAGTAAAGAAGAAAGTCAACAATTTGATTTCCCTTTCCCCCCTCCAAACAGATCCAAGGCTCCCTGCACCAACAGATGTGATCCTCACACTCAGCAATTAGATGAAATGCAAGTATTTTGGGGTAATTATTCAGATGTACAAAAATCACATTATGACAGAAAGCAGGGGAGGTGGCTGTTCCAATATTGCATTTAACCCCAACTGAACTCAGGCGCTTTTGTTTGTGTGCAGAGGTCGGGCTTCTGTCCGTGCTGGGATTTAGCACTTTGTTTAGTACTGAGAACTAAACTGCATTCACAAATTGCACGTGCCTTTGCAATCGCAAGGCTTAAGAAGTCAACTCTGAAGATGGGTGGAGTTCTCAGGTTTCAACATATTACAGCAAAAGACCCATAATCGCTCTCAAAATGCCACAAGCGTCTAGGTTTGGTACCGTTTGTGAGTAGGACATGCATAGGTAAAATTTTTTTAAGGAGATACATAGGTAATTTATTTATTTTTTTAATGAAAATATAGTTATCCGAGAAAGCTAGTGTCAAGTGAAATGATTTATAAATGAAACCTAAATGGTTTGAGGAAAAGCAGAGTTTATGGGAATAAGGAAGAAGAAGAAGAAGAAAAAGAAGAAGAAGAAGAAGAAGAAGAAGAAGAAGAAGAAGAAGAAGAAGAAGATGGTAAAGGACCCCTGGACAGTTAAGTCCAGTTAAATTTGACTATGGGGTGTGGCACTCATCTTCACTTTCAGGCTGAGGGAGCTAGCATTTGTCCACAGACAGCTTTCCAGGACATGTGGTCAGCATGACTAAACCACTTCTGGTGCAACGGAACACCATAACGGAAGCCAGAGCACACAGAAATGCTGTTTACCTTCCCGCCACAGCGGTACCTATTTATCTACTTGCACTGGTGTGCTTTTGAACTGCTAGGTTGGCAGGAGCTGGGACAGAGCAACGGGAGCTCACCCCCGTTGTGGGGATTCGAACCACCGACCTTCTGATCAGCAAGCCCAAGAGGCTCAGTGGTTTAGACTACATTGCCACCCGCGTGGCAGAGTTTATGGGAATAAGAGCCCAATCTGAAACATCAGAAGAGAATTTCATTTCATTCCATGAAATTTATTACCTAACAGGTCTTCTTAAGTATGTAGGCAGGCAGAGCAGTCGTATTTTACCTTAACAGGTGAGTGAGGAGATTTGCTGGCAATGCAACCATTACACCCTGCTATGAGCAGGCAGAGAGGTAGGGGCGTCTTTTTCTTTTACCTTCCCATTGACTGCAGTGGGAGGTTATTAACCATGGGTTAATAACCTGGGGTGTGTTGGCATCTCTATGTCTGCACCCATTGCCTCCGACACACAGCCTCACCCTTAGTCTGCTAGCACAATATCCCTGGAAGATGAGCTATCCCTGGAACAAGCTTCAGATTGGAGGGCTAGGGGATTTCCACTGGCGTAGGAATTGCCCCACTGACATACTCCCCATATCCAGTAGCAGAGCTTCCCAAGGCCCCTCAGCTGACTTCTGGCTAAGGATAGGATTGATTCCTTTAATATTTCTAATGCTACCCCAAAGCCATGTTTATGTGACTGCTATTCAGTCTCTAATGGGACGCGGGTGGCACTGTGGGTTAAACCACTGAGCCTAGGGCTTGCTGATCAGAAGGTCGGCGGTTCAAATCAACCTGACGACGGGGTGAGCTCCCGTTGTTTGGTCCCAACTCCTGCCCACCTAGCAGTTCGAAAGCACGTCAAAGTGCAAGTAGATAAATAGGTACCACTCTGGGGAAGGTAAACGGCGTTTCCGTGTGCTGCTCTGGTTTGCCAGAAGCGGCTTTGTCATGCTGGCCACATGACCCGGAAGCTGTACGCCGGCTCCCTCGGCCAGTAACGCGAGATGAGCGCTGCAACCCCAGAGTCGGACACGACTGGACCTAATGGTCAGGGGTCCCTTTACCTTTTCTTCAGTCTCTAGATGTGTTATGTCATGTAACCCTTCCCTGATAAAGCTGTTATATTTGTAAAGTGCACATCTCTGTGTGTCTCCAATTTAGGACGTGGATGAAGAAATTGAAGCAGAATACAACATCTTACAATTCCTTCCTAATCATCCCAATGTTGTTAAATTCTATGGAATGTTTTACAAAGCAGATCAATATGTAGGCGGACAGCTGTGGCTTGTTCTTGAGGTAAGATATTTTGTGAGACTAAATCTTAATTAAAAGAGATTTTTTTTACGAGCTAACTGCTTCTTCCAAAAATATAGAAGCAAAAATATTGGCCGACCATTATTCTCTGAAGAATTCTGTCTCTTTCTGCTCATGATTATTAATCGGAGGGTTCCTTTGGGAAGGAAATGCAGTGCCAGATGTCTCGTCTACTTAGAATTTACACTGTACATTTGCAAATGCATATTTGCTTTTGCATATGCCTGAACTGAAGGGGGCCACTTCAGAGAGAATCTGGCTTCATCCAAATTTAGGTAGATGGCAAATTGATCCATACACATTTGTGCTGTTCCCAAAGATTTGGGACTGATTTGGAGGTGCGAGGGAATCAGTATATTTGTGAAAATATATACTTCTCTCAACCACTCCAAATGAAGAAAACCCCTGTGAGGAAGGAATGAGAGAGGAAGGGGTACAGTTTTGTGACGGACAAATGTAGCTTTTAACCACAGGGAATCGTTCTGCAAGGGCTCTCCAATCACAGTACTTTGGGGATGGGCACTGAAGGAATATATTCAAACAAAGCAACCTGTATTGTGTACTCCATTTTCAGACATGTCAAGGAAGTTTTTTACTTAGATGGCAGCAATAATGTCCTCTGGCTGCCTGTCCCTGGAGTGCAGATCCAGTGGGGTGTCCCCCCCCAAAAAACCCCACACCCCAACACCTACTGTTTTACTAGCTTTGTACACAAACAAGGACTCCGTTATGCCTTTCGTACTGGTTGTAAAGTTGATCTGAAATTGTCGAGAGGCATGTTCTTCACTGAAAATTCAAAACAAAACTTCATCGTGCATTTCTAATGCCCAGGTTATGGAAGCTACTATTGGTCTCATGTGTGGGCTATAAAGTTATTGGGTGAGAATTTGAAGGAGGAAACAGGTTTGAAGGACACCACTGAACCTACTGCAAAGGCCTTTCCTAAACCCTAAGCTCATTCCATTCTAAGCTTATTAGCTTTCCTAAGCTCATTCCATTCTTCCAATTGATCCGACCGGCAGTTAAATCATACAGCATCATGTTTCTTGAGTTGTCATCCTCTCGGGACATATTGGGTGTTGGTTCCTGATCAGGTTGTAGCCTAATTGGAAGAAGCATGCAAAAGCAAAGGAAGGTTTGGGTGGCGAGAGTCATTGAAAGGAGTACCACCCGTGGGTGCCATCTACAGTGTTCTCCAGACCCCTCTCATTTTGCTTTGAAATACCGTTAAGTGTCACCCAAAGCTATACTGCAGACTCAGGGTACCTGAAAAATCCATTTTGGGGTGGAGGCAGCTTCCAAGAGGGAAGTTCTCAGTGTGCCAAACCATAATCAGTGAAGATGATCTCCTATTTTGCTTCACGCCTGTCAGATCTACTTTGTGGGTTGTTGTTGTTTTACTGGAACCCACAAATCTTCTGAATAGAGCCACGTGGCAAAAGAATTTATGAACAGGGGGCTTTGGATCATGTTTGGAGATTAGGGATTTGATTTCTTTTCAGTACCAGAATTGAACTTTCTTGAGTAATTGTCCTTCATTTCTGCAGCCCAATTTGCGTGGGGATAGTTGATTTGCTGTTATTGTTAAACAACTGGGATTCAGGAACCGTTTCCTATCTATTACAAATCAACCAGAGATCTGCCAGTAGATCCCTGAGCTACCACTTGCCCACCCCTGATTTGAATCAGGAAAGCAGTTTTAAGCAGAAAGGGTTAAACATCCCCTCCCCCCAGGGACTGATTTCCTGACTATATTGCTGCTTTGCTTATTGATAAAATTCCAAACCCTGCAGGAGCCCCCATTGATACATCTATTGAATCACATCCAGTTTGCCCTTCAGAATAATTCACGCGTGGTTTCACCCCCTCTGGATTGCAGTCATCAAACTGCAGGCGGGGAGAAAGTTAGCAAAATGTTAGCATTATTGACCCAACTGAAATACCCTGCACTTCAGGATTTGCATACCAATTTTGTCTCTGTTGTGCTGCAATTGCTATTTATAACACTTGGATTCAATGAAAGAAACTCCATACAAAAGGGCTCAAATGCTTTTGTTGCTGTTTCTTTGATGAAATCATATATTCTTTGTGATGTGGCTAACTTCTGGGGGTGAAAATGTAATTAAAAGTTCTTATTTCCCCTCAGGGCATCTTCCGTTCTGCCAGGCTTATACTCTGTGAGCAATACCTTTCTCACTCAGAGGTCCTTTGAACACTTGGACCTGTCATGACTAAAGTGTTATTATTGCCTCAAAGTGAGGGGAGGAAAAAGGAACTCCTGCAGCCCTGTTCACTTATTTACAAAATTGATCTGTAAAAATGTTACATGGAAAAATACAAGAGACATTGCACACACTTTTGTAAACCAAGAAAATCTTTAATAATAAAAAAGCGAGCACCGCACACACACACACACACACACAAACACCTTGCCTTCCCCCTGTCCTCATGCACCAAGTTTCTCAACCTTCCTCAACATGGCTACACCCAGATATTTCGGATTTCAGATCTCATCATCCTAAGTCACTGCAGACCCTCCAGGTGTCCCTATTTTCCAGGGGTGTCCCTGATTTAGAAAAGCTGTCCCAGTTTCTGATTTGATCCCAGAATGTCCCGCTTTTCCTTTAGACGTCCCAATATTCATTGGGAGAAATGTTGGAGAAACATTCACAACTGTACCTCTCATGCCATACTGCATGTTCCTAGGCCACTCAGTGTGAGAGTCAGTGTGGTGTAGTGGTTAAGAGTGGTAGACTCATAATCTGGTGAACCGGGTTCGCTTCCCCGCTCCTCCACATGCAGCTGCTGGGTGACCTTGGGCTAGTCACACTTCTTTGAAGTCTCTCAGCCCCACTCACCTCACAGAGTGTTTGTTGTGGGGGAGGAAGGGAAAGGAGAATGTTAGCCGCTTTGAGACTCCTTCGGGTAGTGATAAAGCGGGATATCAAATCCAAACTCTTCTTCTTCTTCTTCTTCTTCTTCTTCTTCTTCTTCTTCTTCTTCTTCTTCTTCTTCATGTTGGCTTGAGCTCACACCTCATCTTAATAGTGTTGTTGTGGATCTAAAGAGCAAACATATGGTGGTTAGAGCTGCTTCGAGGAGAAATACTGGTCCGTCTAGAACTATGTGGCTTTATAGCTGAGATATTCTCCTGGTGAATGCAATAGAAAAAAGACACCAGAGTGATAGCAAAATAGCTACTGGAGAGACATGAGTGATGAACTAATGATGTGGGCAAAAATCCATTTAGAAAGGTTTTAATTTTACTTTCTCTCTCGTCGTTTTAGTGTGTGGAAAACTATAGATGGGGGAAATGTTTGCAAGGAGCTGTGCTTTTCTGGATTCTGAATGTTTCATCTCGGTTGTTGGCAGAATGCGCCATCAAGCCCGAGTATAGAGATATGTCTGCCATCTATTTTATATTGCCTGCCAGCAGGAGCATTGATGGAGTGAAGGTTTGAAACGACTGTAATTTGTTGCCTTCCAGTTATCAAGTCCATCAATCTTGTCCCTTAAACACACACACACACACCCTCGTGGATTTTCCTTCACACAAAAAGCAGTTTTGGAAAAGAGACAACATTCGTATAAAAGTATACCACTTCTGATACACACACACACACACACACACACACACACACACACACACACTATTTTAAAACAAAGATGAATCCCATAAAAACAACAACCCTCAATTCAGTTTGGGCAAGGACCATAGCTCAGTGGTAGAGAACATGATGTGTTGTGTGGAGGATGTCCCATGTTCAGCCCCCCACCTCTCCAAGTGTCACAGCAGCATGTCAGTCAGCAACCACAGAGTTCAAAGTTGGAGCTAACTCCTTATTAGCAACAAAACAAAACAAAACAAAACCATGATCTCCACAGACTTGGTTCAGTGTCAGGCCTAATGAGCAGCTCGTTCTCAGTGGTCTTATTCCATGAAAAGCAGTTGCCCTTGCTGAGACTGAAAGTCCCCATCTACACACAGCCGTCTATGTCCCCTCCTCTCCAGGGCTTTCTCCAAGCAATAGGAGGCTGCACCCGTGTGCAATCTGTCTCTGCTCCACCATTTTCATGCCTCTTCTGGTTCTGGGAGACTAGGAGGGAGGGAAGCTTGTCGCAGCAGGAGGGGGAGACACCCGTGACTCTTCACCAGCCCGACTCATCTCTGCCTCTTGGTCTCCCTCTTCCCCTGCTTCAGCTTCTGATTCTGATTCTGCACTGCCACAGTGCCACAGACTCTTCCCCACTCACTAAACCCTGTTACCTCTTTAGCTTCTGGTCACTGCCAGTTCATTTATAGTGGGAGTAGATCACAGTCTCTTGTAATTTGATTTTTTATTATTTTATACTATGCTACAACAAGAAAATCAAACATACATTCACATACATTTTCCAGTTTTGGCTAACATAGCCGTGACTTCCCTCAGACCTTCCACATGGCTTTCAGAATTATATCTTAGTATTATACTTCTTTAATCTACCATTGCTTACATTATCATAAATCTCATGCATACTCTAACTACCATACTTACAATAATATTTCTACACATTAACTACAAAACTTCTTGAAGTCCTATTAGCGTATTCAATTGCAAATTGTCTTTCAAATAGTTCGTAAACTTAAACCAGTCTTTGATGAATTTCTGGTCCCGCTGTTCCCGGATTCTTCCCGTCATTTTATCCAGTTCTGCATATTCCATCAGTTTCACTGTCCATTCTTCTTTCATCGGTAATTCTTCTTGTTTCCATCTTTATGCTAGCAAAATCCTAGCTGCAGTCACTGCGTATTGGAAAAGTTTAATGTCCTACCTCTTTAGCTTCTGACACCTCGTACTCCCAGTCTTCCCTCTCTTCTCCTCCCTCTGACCACTCATTGTTGTCCCACCACTACTCCACCACTTTTATTCAAGCCTTCTTCCCTTTGGGGTTCTCCAGCTGGTTCCTCCCACCATTCCTCTGTGTCCAACCCATCCATGACACCAGGAAAAGAAAGACAGGAAGACCCTCTGCTTGACACCCTGGAGAGCTGCCTGTCAGAGTGGACAAAACTGAGCTAGAGGGAAAAATAGTGTGACCTAGCAGAATGCAGCTTCCAGTTCTCCTATGTTTTCAGATTCCTAATTTTTCCACCTATTGTGTCAGGCCCAAGGGCTGGCAACTGATCAGAACTACACCCTGTGGGCCTTTTACATTAACAACAACAGTATCAAAGTTAGATGACTTCGAAATGTTACTTGAAGCAGGAACCCATCTATTATAAGCCATCCTAGTCCCTAGGGCTTGCTGATCAGAAGGTCGGCGGTTCGAATCCCCGCAACAGGGTGAGCTCCTGTTGCTCAGTCCCTGCTCCTGCCAACCTAGCAGTTTGAAAGCACGTCAAAGTGCAAGTAGATAAATAGGTACCGCTCCAGCGGGAAGGTAAACAGCATTTCCGTGCGCTGCTCTGGTTTGCCAGAAGCGGCTTTGTCATGCTGGCCACATGACCCAGAAGCTGTATGCCGGCTCCCTCAGCCAGTAACGCGAGATGAGCGCCACAATCCCAGAGTCGGACATGACTGAACCTAATGGTCGGGGGTCCCTTTACCTTTACCTTTAGTCCCTAACATGGAACCCCATTGGTTTAACAGAACCTTAGAATCTCATTCTGATCCTCACTGCATTGACCCTTTAAAATGAATGACAGGAAGGCAATGAAGAAGGAATAGTTTGTTCGGTTGAGTGTGAGACTCTTAATCTCGGGGTCATGGGTCCTAGCTCCTCGTTGGGCAAAAGATTCTTGCATTGCAGGGGGTTGGACTTGATGACCCCTGAAGTGTAGGTGGGTTCCCACAAGGTAAGGCAGTGATAACAGAACTAACAGAAGTGGACAACAGGGGCAAAGCAACTGCTTTTATACATTTCTGAAGGCCTGAGCCACTCCCACTCTCAACTTCCAAGCTGCGAATCATGACTCAGAGTTTAAGGGCCAATGGCAGAGGCTCAAATCCTGAAATGTTTTGTGATTGGATATCATGTATTCAATCAGAACACAGAGGATCAGAATCCTTATTCCAGACTCAAGCTCAAGCAAACACAGACCACTGATTACGTAACAACCCACGTGGTCCCTCCAGCTCTACAATTCTGATTTTGCAGTGGGATTTGCTTCCTTCCTGAAATGAATGGAGAAGGCTTTATGTCTAGGGGAGCTGCATTTATCCATTGGAGGCACTGTACTCATTAGTAACCTTGTGATGATGACAAAGCCTTTGACCCCTGAGATGTATATTTTAATCCTAATGTATTTTAACTGTTTTTAACACCATGTTTTTAAAATGGCCATAACCCGCCCTGGGACCTCATGGTGAAGAGCGGGAAAGAAATTAAACAGGTAAATAACAGGTTGCGAGCATCCTTGATTTCGTCTATGTGAAGCAATGCTCTGTGCAGGCATCTGGAAAAGCTGTCAAATCTTTCCTTCTAAAGGTGAGAATGGGAAGCCCGTGAAGTTCACACGCTTATGGATTTTGGCTTCTCTTTGGAAACGGAAGTGTTGTGGGAATCAGGAGGGCCTAGTTTCATTTGCATGAGCTTACAGTCCAGGGTCAAATCTCTTGTGTATATCTATTGTTACGGATCCATGAAAGCAGAGATCTGCAAGCTCAACAGGCCTGTTGAGTGACTAACAAGGGGTCTTGCTCTGCTTCTCTTTCCTCTCTTCCGCCCCTTTTTTGCAGCTGTGCAACGGAGGTTCTGTCACAGACCTTGTCAAAGGCTTGCTGAAGTGTGGCCAACAGTTGGAGGAAGCTATAATCTCGTACATCTTATACGGCGCTCTCCTGGTAAGGATGTTCATTAAGCTTCTAATGACAGCAGAGGGTGCAATTTACCCAACTGATGACATTTTCTATTTATAAATGATGGCGCGGCTGACAGTAAAACACAGATTTGGTTATAGCAGCAGCGGGGGGCTGTTTGCAGGATGTGATGCAGCGGGCCGATGTTTCTAACAGTGTGCATGCAGATTGTGTTGATTGCCCTCCCTAAAATTAGGGAAATTACATTTCAAAATGGGAGTAAGAATCTCCTCTCTCTCCTCTCCTTTCCTTTTCCCTCTTTTTCTTTTTTTGGCACCAGGGTCTTCAGCACTTACACAACAACCGGATCATTCACCGTGACGTCAAGGGGAACAACATTCTCCTGACGACAGAAGGAGGAGTCAAGCTTGTTGACTTCGGTAATGAACAGCTTCTTTCTTTAGACCAGGGGGTCTGTTTTTTGACTGCATGGGAAAGCAGAGAAGTCTCTTCACCTGAGTGCTCTTTCGGGTGGAATCTTGAAATGAGAAGGCACAAAATGCGCGAACGTAGCAATGTTAGAGAAGGGGTCGTGGCTCAGAGGCAGCAGAGCTCACGCTTTGCAGGCAAGAGTGCCCAGGTTCGACACCTGGAATCTCTAGGTAGGCCTCGTTTGAAATCCTGGAGCTGCACCCAAGGGTCTGCTCACTATAAGACAGCCTCCTGTGTTCTCAGGTATGGGGAATAGGAGGAAGAAGCTGCTGGTCTATCTGGTTACTCACAGGAAGCCTGACCAGCAATCAGGTCAAACAAGCTGGAGGGTGGAACTGGTGAAATAATGCTAGCTCCCAGCCTCCTCCCGGTGGCTTATAAGTCTTGGGTGGAGTCATGGGAGGGAGAAGGCAGAAGCTGCTGTTTGAGGGAGGAACCAGCCAGATCGCTCCTGAGCTGATAGGAAGGGTAAATTGGGGCGCTTTCTCTCCCCCCTGGAGTTTGGCTATTTCCATTTGGCAGAAAGATGGCAGGACTGCCTCCCCAAACATTAGGAGTGTTAATTACCTGCTCTAATGGAACCCCCAGAAATTACAAAACAGTTTGGAAGGAAGAGAGGGAAAACTCTGGTCCTGATCCGATTGTATGTAAAGCACACCAGCTGTGGCTACGTACCCATAACTTGCTTAGTTAATCGTCAATAGTAACAACCATTTTTTGTGTGTGTGTCGGTGATGGGATCATCATCAGGACTCCCACCAGTTACCTGATTTGGGCTATCTATATGTGCACAGCCCTGGCAATCAAATCAGGCCAGGAAATTTCCATGCTTCTCCCTCATGCACATGCTAGATCAGAACATTTGTTCACAGAAATAATATTGGGAAGAGGCTCTTGTTCCCCAGTCTGTCGAAGGCAAAGAGGAAATCTCTAGGTTTTAAACATTATCTTTTTCCATACGAAAAGAAGGCACTGTTCTTTCTAAAACGGTTTTGACTAGCCTTTAGCATATTTATTCACTCTCGGCAGAAGCTGAAGTGGTCCTCTGGGTCCAAAAGCTAACAGATCCATTTAATTTGCAATTACAGCTGTAAGATATGAGTGTGACTGAAAATTGGAAGCCTCCATGAAAGGATTAAAGAGAGATGGGAAGAAGTGGGATTTTCAGTAGACTTCTGAATAAGCTTGCTGATTTCTTGAGGAGGGTGCTAATTCAAGTAATAACGATAGCAATAATGAAAAGAGATGAGGCAGATGTGACTCACGCAGCCAAGTTTTGTGTCTTCAAAAATGGGGTCGGCACATTGTGTCTTCCTCCCGTCACCCCATACTTGCAAGCGCCTAGCAGCAACTAATGCAATCAGTTCGCAATCGCCATCTTGGGACAGAGGCTATGCACACGTTACTGGTTAGTCTGGCTCCAATGTGCTTCCACTGCTGATGTTTGAAGCCAGGTACACATGACATCAGCAACAATCCTTCTTTATCCCATATCTTCCTGACAAATACTCCTATATGGTGCATTTGCCCTCAAACCAACTTCTATTGAATTTGAAAATGGAGGCCACACTTAAGCAGAGGTGTGTCCAGTGCAGATATTCACTGTGCATGTGCAGATGATAGCTTCATTGAATTTGATGGGGTCTGATGGGGTAGCAGGCAGGAGAAACAAATCAGGTAGCTGGGCAATGGTGTGTCCCCCCCTTTTCTCCCAACCCCTTCTTGTTTTTACTTCTAACATCTGGTGTAGCTTACTCACAACTTTGTGGCGTTTTGGTTTGCTCCTATAAAGGATGGGATGCAGGTGGCGCTGTGGGTTAAACCACAGAGCCTAGGGCTTGCCGATCAGAAGGTCAGCGGTTCGAATCCCCGCAATGGGGTGAGCTCCCGTTGCTCGGTCCCTGCTCCTGCCAACCTAGCAGTTCGAAAGCACGTCAAAGTGCAAGTAGATAAATAGGTACCGCTCCGGCGGGAAGGTAAACAGCATTTCCATGCGCTGCTCTGGTTCGCCAGAAGTGGCTTAGTCATGCTGGCCACATGACCTGGAAGCTGTACGCCGGCTCCCTCGGCCAATAAAGTGAGATGAGCGCCACAGCCCCAGAGTCGTCCACGACTGGACCTAATGGTCAGGGGTCCCTTTACCTTACCTTTTTATAAAGGGATTGCCCATCTGGGGATTTTGCAATAAACCTCCACACTCACTCACTTGCCGCCACCCCACCCCTCCCAAATTCCCGTCCAGAGGGTTACAGCAATAATATAAAGAAGTGAATAAACATGCATAATACTGAGTTGGAAGAGTTAACCAGCGAACACAGGGTTTCCCATACTGGAGTCTCCAGCTGTCTTTGGACTACAATTCCCATCGTTCCTAGCTATCAGGACCAATGGTCAAGGTTGATGAGAACTGCAGTCCAAAAACAGCTGGAGACCCAAGTTTGAGCTAACAGAACAAGACAGAAAAGTATTTCACATCAGGTTGGTAGCTTAGTTGGTTAGAGTGTGGTGATGATAATGCCAAGGTTGCAGGTTCAATTCCCTGTATGGGACAGCTGCACATTCCTACATTGCGTGGGGCTGGACTAGATGATCTACAGGGTACCTTCCAAGAATGCTATGATTCTATGAAACCACAATCTATTTTTTTTTTGGGGGGGGAACCTTTCAGTATGTAAATGTGGCTACTCAAAAACAACCCTACTGGGCAGCAATTCCCAAACAGAATAAACTGCTTTATATACATCCCATTTGGCACTTCAGTAAGTGCTAATTCCCTGGTACTTCCAAAGTAGCTTAATTTATTTTAAAAGCAATTTATTTTAAAAGCAAAGGCTCTGTGATTGCTTTGTCCAAGGAATGTGAGAGCAGATGCCTGTTTATTACAGGGAGGTGCAGAAATTCGTTATTGATGAGTAGTTGAAACACACAGTTTTGAGGAGCCACTGGGCAAAACAACTAGCCTAAAGCAACAGCTTATTGAGTAGTCTCATTGGCATCTAAAGGGTAAGGGGTGGAAATCACTTTTTATCCGATGCCGTCTTCCCGGGACAATAATTAGCACCAGCAACTCGCTTGAGCTGCAGGAAATAACCCGCCAACGCCAAAAGAAAAGAGCACATCGGAGGGAGGAAGTTAAAAAAAAGGGGAACAATATTGGTTGAGTTGCATTTTTCAATATTTTGCACATAATCACTATGTTGCACTCCCACAGTGGGATATAAAATCCAAAATAGAGCAAGAGTGACAAACAACTGATGTTATCAACTGGTTGTGCTTTAGTTAGAGAAGGGGTGGATAAAAGAGCCATAGGTTTGGGTGGCTTTTGGTCTGATCCTTTGACATACATTTCTGACATTTCAAAAAAACCTCTTGCAAAATATTTGATGGCACAAAGCGTAATGGTGTTCGCTAAAATGAAATCTACCTGCATTTCGAACCCATTTTGAAACTGGATGAAACCTAAGCACTGTCCATTTAGTCCACAGAATGACATAGGTACAATTTCAGATTCCAGTGTGCTTGCACTTATGCAGTGGCCAAAATTCTTAGGAAGGTACAAAGTATACCCCGCTCTTTGATATGTTCAAGATTGAATTGCAAAACAACAAAGCATAGCAAAACAAAAGCATGTATTTTCCAGAGCATTTGTAGCCGTTCTATTTCATCTTTATACCTCAAGTATATGTAGAATGATTACCGGTATATGATTCAAAACAACAATGGCTTTCACTGCATTCCTGTAGCCACTAAACCGAGTGTAAGGCCCATTGAATTCATTGGAACTTACTTTTGAATAAACATGCAAAGGAATGTGCAGCAGGAAGAACCAGGTAGGTAGAAATACAGGTGCTCCTGATATTACATCTGGTCTGCAAACAGAGGTCAGAGAAACTACTTCCTCCATACTCCCTAAATGATACCCTGAAAAATGGTTAGGTTACCTTGTTGGCATTCATCTTTCTTGAGAGACAATGGAGTGTGTCTCTAGAGGTGAAGTCAAACGGCTGTGTTAGGAGCACCGAAGTGACTTCCCCAGGGTGCAAGCCTTGGGCAGTGTGTATGGAGATCTTGGGCTGTCCAGATGACAAGACACCCCACCCAACCCCAGCTTGGTCTTACTGATGTGGTCCAAAAGAAAGCAGAACAATATGTTTGGCACCAGCTTGGCTGCAAGAGTTGCTGCTGAAAGTAGGTATGCAAGGCACCGTCCAACCATCTTAGGGACTCCAGGGTTTACTTCTCAGCCTTTTCTTCTCCTGAAGATATCCCACAAGGCAGTAGAGGTTTCAGATCAGAGGTCTTCTTCTCCTAGATGGGCTTCCTTTCCAGGTTGACAAGCCCCTTCTCCCTCTACAGCACATGCAGAAACCTCCTTCTTGACCATTGGACCCACCGTTGGTCTTGTCCACTCAATCCGCCAGAGCCTGTCTTCATGTGCAGGGCAAGTCCCTAACTCACTGAGGGTTTGAGACCCACTGGCTACCCTTACCTGGTTTAGCCAGACAGTGGAAGCAATTCCAGAGTGTGGCTGCAGTCGCATGCAGACAGCTTCTAGGAGCCACAGGTGATAGCTGAATGCAGGGTTGGGGACCAAAGATGCACAAACTACCCTGGAAGGTATATGGTGTGTGTCCCACCAGATGTACTACCCCTCCTCTAGCACCCCAAATAGCCTGGTTAGTTTGAAAACAGCGTGACACACTTTCTCCCAGCACAAAACTACCATTGAACACACCCCATTGCTTTCACACACTGATTTGTCTCTGCTTTCCCCAATAAATCCTGGGGGTTGTAGTTTGGTCAAGGTGCTAAAAATTCCATTTTGGGGGTCCCCACCTTCCTCTTCGAAAACTACCATTCCCAAGGAAAGAGAAGGGCCTTTAAGTCTAGTTTAAGTCTGATGCAGACATGACTTCTGAATACCTGTTTACTCTTATATACTTGTCACTTTTGGTTGTGATCAATACATGCTATTAAGCCCAAGAGAGCCATTTTAAAATTGAATACAGATTCTAGGCGATCTACAGCAAATTATAGAAAAGGAAATTTTTGCACATGGGCGAGAACTACAAAGATCAATATTCAGTTAGTGAACAATTCTATAAATGGTTGCCAAATTACTCTGAGTTATCCCTCTTATAGTACATAATTTGTTCTTTGTTGGATGACTTTATAAGGTCTTCAGTTCCCAAAAACAGGTGGAGATTAGGCTCCCCCATACATCCTTTTTTATTGCACATTTACCATGATTTGTGCTCACGATGCTGTTGGGGCTGTCGCATGTGATCACACTTCCAATACTGTTTGTATCCACAAGTATTTTGAGGTGGCCAACCTGCTTCATTTCCAGTCAGTGGATATCCTGCTGAAATCCCACAACTTTACTGCTTTCATTGTGTTCAAGTGCCTCAAGGCAGCAATAACATGGTTGCATTGGAGGAGTACAGGCGACTCCCCACTTATGCAGTGGTTACGTTCCGGGCCCCTGTGTGTGCATAAGTGAAATCACGTAAAGTGGGGAGCACCCTTTAAATGCCCTTTCCACCACTCTCTCTTCAATCCATGCCCAAAATGCCATATGTAAAAAATATCCACAACTGACATTGAAACTCGGGGGCTGGTAGGAGGCTGGAGGGTAAGTGGAAAAGCAACTCCTGCTGCTGCTGCTGCTGCTGCTGCTGCTGCTGCTGCTGCTGCTGCTGCTGCACTTCCCTGCAGATCAGCTGTTAGGCGAAGGGGCTGAGCAGTGTAAACAAAGCCAAACTGAGTCTCCAGGTTGCTTCAGGGCTCCCTCACTGATGTCCTCTTTGGGCTCCAAGAAGAGTGTACTCAAAATACACAAGTTCTCTGCTGCCATTTCCGGGTTTGAATGGAATGATTTCCTGGCACCATGCATATACACGGTTGTGCATGCGCCGATCGCACATGAATGGAGGGGATGCCTGTATTGCAGATAAAAACTGAAGCGGAATAAATCCATCACTAATGCACTATGATTGTGTCACTAAAAGGTTGCAGAATACATCTGCAATAAGACACCAGTCTGGAGGGACCCATCGTGATTTCCACAGTTGCAATATAATGCAAAAAGGGAGCGGGTGGCGCTGTGATCTAAACCACTGAGCCTCTTGGACTTGCTGATTGGAAAGTCGGCGGTTCAAATCCACATGACGGAGTGAGCTCCTGTTGCTCTGCCCCAGCTCCTGCCAACCTAGCAGTTCTAAAGCACTCCAGTACAAGTAGATAAATAGAGACCGCTGCAGCGGGAAAGTAAGCGGCATTTCCGTGCGCTCTGGTTTCTGTCATGGTGTCCTGTTGTGCCAGAAGCGGTTTAGTCATGCCACAGACATGTCCCAGAAAGCTGTCTGTGGACAAACACATGCTCCCTCGGCCTGAAAGTGAGATAGTTGCCTTTGACTGGACTTGACCATCCAGGGTCCTTTACCTTAACATATATATATGATGTACTTTGTGCCAAATGATCTGCCAATCTCGAATGTAATTTGGTTGACATCTGTCCAAATGGCAGAGATGCGCCACCATAGAAGGTGATTGATTCTATTCAAACAGAAGCCTCAATTGATTCTGGGAATTACATCTTGGATAGGCAATTCCAAAATGCACCGACTTTAGAATTACCTGACTTGCATAAAGTCACCCATTAGTGGGGGGAATTTTATAAATCTATTGACCTTGATTGCCCTCTCTGGCATTGTATTGAAAGGGCAATAAGGATCAGTTTTCGAAAAGCAATGCTATTGTGCCAATATTTGGAATGCATTTTATCATTACAGGCGTTTCTGCACAGCTTACCAGCACGAGGCTGAGAAGAAACACATCAGTTGGAACCCCATTTTGGATGGCTCCTGAGGTGAGCTGTAGTTTGCTTATCGTGTGTTCACTTCTATTAAATATTTGCTTTGAACTAGTTTTTTTTAAACTGCTAATTTCATTTTCTTGTTATTTGTTTTTTTTGGGGGGGGGTGTTTTTGACAATCAAGTGTACATAAGTTATATTAAATACAAAAATAAAAGGCTAGTTTTAAGATTTCAGGGCTTTGAGATACATGTTATCTGAATTCTCACCCCCCTTTTATATATAGCATACTAGCCATCCATCTTTAAGAATAAGCCGAGTAAAAAGATTGGGACTTAGCTGAGGTGACCGAAGTTATGTGCAAAAAAAAAACAACAACAAACAAAAAACAAACAAACAGGGCAGCAAAGTTTGAACCCACATCTATGGTGAATGGCAGTTTCCCACTGAATCTGCTTTACACCCAACCTGGTTCTATAGCAGATGGTTCTCATCAGAGGAATTTGTTAAATGCTACAGTTTCTCTAATCTGGCAACACTCCCTCCAACAGTGATCTCATATGGTGAGTGTCATGAATGTGTCAGTGTCATGGCAATAGAGTCAGATTCCACCCCCCCTTCTTTAGGGTAGGAGGTCAGGAATTCAGAGTAGGAGAAAGAAAACTGCAGCAGAAGTACCTGGTCAAGAGGGTTCTGTTGTTCCAGTACATCTCTAGCCTTAGGAAGTCACATTGCCCTCCTCTGACTCATAAGACTCAGAGCCCAAGGAGAGCCACATATTTACCTCCTCCATTAGCGTCAATGGCTGCTAAAGTAGGCTTGTCCCCTTTAAATCAAGAGCGTCCTCTTATGCTAGCTACTGAAATGATGCAGCAACCCCTATTTAAGGGTCAGTCTGAGGGTGACTGCCGCTGAAACAACATTTGAGCATTGCTCTTGCGGAGCCATGCATGGAGCTGTCCAGGGTGCCACTGAAGCCTCGCCTCGCCTCGCCTCGCCTCCATCCTGCTGAGCCCGTCACTCAACACAGAACAAAGTGGGCTGTTCTGTAAGAGGAGGGTGGTGAGAGATGCACCTGGTCCCTTTAAAACATTTACGCCCAGAATAAATGCAACACCACATCCTGTGCAAGGTTCAACTCAAGGAGCACCTCATTTAAAACACCACACAAACAACCTCTGACTGGTCAGTCATCCTACATGCTGCACACTTCTTTGAATTTTCCAGTGCACTTCCTGGCTCAAAAACATGTATTAAAATGAATATTTTGGGAGGCAATGCATGCAATAATGAGCACTTTAGAGGGGAAATGCATAGGGATTTGATATTTTTGGGAAAACATACAGAAATGAATATGAAATGTGTACTATTGTGAATGCAAAGGTTTTTTTTGGGAGTTTTGTTTAAAAAAAAAAAAAAGTTCCTGCAAAATGAGCCAAGAGGAAGCCCTCCAGCTCGCGCCTGCATTTAAATGGGTCCCGGCCATGCCCCCCCCAGCCAACCAATTTGGCTGACTGGCAGATAACATGGCCGGGATCCCCCAGGCAACACAGGACAACGTCCCCTGCCTCCAGGGGGAGTGGGTGGCCACGCGGTCCACCGCAACTCCTCCCCACAGGTAAGTGGAGCGGATTTCCTGCAAAATTGGATGGAATCAATATGTCAAGAGTGAAAAGTACCAGAGATGGACTGATCCCCCTGTACCTGTTTGAAACAAGAACCTATTTACATATAACACCGGTCCTGAAAGACCTACATTGGCTACCAGTACGTTTCCAAGCACAATTCAGTGTTGGTGCTGACCTTTAAAGCCCTAAACGGCCTTGGTCCAGTATACCTGAAGGAGCGTCTCCACCCCCATCATTCAGCCCAGACACTGAGGTCCAGCTCCTGAGGGCCTTCTGGCGGTTCCCTCACTGTGAGAAGTGAAGTTACAGGGAACCAGGCAGAGGGCCTTCTCGGTAGTGGCACCTCCCTGTGGAACACCCTCCCATCAACATGTCAAGGAAAGAAACAACTATCCAACTTTCAGAAGACATCTGAAAGCAGCCCTGTTTAGGGACATTTTTAATGTTTTATGATGTTTTCGATATTCTGTTGGGAGCCGCCAGTGGCTGGGGAAGCCCAGCCAGATGGGTGGGGTATAAATTACTTACTTACTTACTTACTTACTTACTTACTTGTTAGTGCTCCACCAATATGCACAGGGTTCAAGAATGCCACCCCTGTGAGAAATGCTCATTGCCTGTACACAAGAAGCAGTAAATGAGTGAGCAGCAAATATCCGAATGCATTTTAATACAACTTTTTATTTTTAGACTGCATGGATTAAAAAATAAGGCAGATCCTTTGGGATTTCAAAAAGAATGTTCTTACTGAAAAAACAATGTAATCTTCAATGGCGTTCTAGAAATATCCTGTTGAACAAGCCTTCCCAGCTAGAAGCCCCGGCTGCTGCTTTAAAGCAAAACTTCTTATCTAATCAAAACATACTTCTTTTGATGGATCTATTGAAATGATAACTTGCAATATCCATTTTATGTTCAAAATGATGCTGCAACTGTAATGTGCCGGGCAGCTTTAATTAAAAGGCTTTAAATACCTTTCAATGAAAAGCTATTGCCTAGCAAAAATGACAGGATTCTACGTACAGTAATTGAAAACAGCAAGCTCAGTTTTATAATTCATTGGAAATAAACATCATGCCCAATGCATACAAACAGTCTAAAAAAAAAAAAAGGCCTTGCTTGCCTTTTCCGTTTTCTCCCCTCTAGCTACTCAGTGGCCCGCATCACAGTGCTCAAGGTCAGTCCCAGCTTAATAGCTTTAGGTTTCTTTACTTCCTAGTTAGCTAACATTAGCTTCCACGATCTGGACGGACGTTTCGTTCGCTGCCCGAGTACCATTTAAATAAGAGGGGGAGTTTATGTCGGCCGAATTCTGGGGGAAAGATGCGCATTTAGACAAATAAAGTACAAAATCCATTTGATTTTTTTGATGCCTCAAAGGCATCTGAAAGTCATTGCGCACGTGCGGATTGTTCGAATGGGGGAAAGGAAAAACAAGCAGGATATTAACAATGAGATGAACTGTTTCTCTGCAGTAAGGAAAGATTGTATACATGTCCCATTTATAACACAGAAGGCAAATTTAATGCTCATTAGTTGCTGTCTGACTGTAAGTATAATTTTGCAGATTCGCTCCTCTCCCAGTTTTCTGCTACTTTTGCAGAACGGAGTCGTGTTTGGTTTGGCAAGGGGGTGGCATTGCTTCAGATAAACCATTGTGGCACCTGCCCTATGGAACACCCTCCCACCAGATGTCAAAGAGAAAAACAACTACCAGACTTTTAGAAGACATCTGAAGGCAGCCTGTTTAGGGAAGCTTTTAATGTTTAATAGACTATTGTATTTTAATATTCTGTTGGAAGCTGCCCAGAGTGGCTGGGGAGACCCAGCCAGATGGGGGGGTATAATTAATTAATTATTATTATTATATTACTGTTGTTTGTATAAGAGCCCCTGAGAGAAAGGGGAGATGACTCACATACCCTCCAACATTTCTCCGATGAAAATAGGGACGTCCCATTCCATAATGATAATTTTATTATTTGTACCGAACACATCTTATTGGGTTGCCCCAGAACTCTGGACAGCTTCCAAAATATATGAAAACAAAACATTAAACATTAAAAAACGCTTCTCTATACAGGTCTGCCTTCAGACGGCTTCCATTGAAAATAGGGACGTCCTAAGGAAAAGCAGGACATTCCGGGATAAAATCAGAAACCAGGACAGCTTTTTAAAATAAGGGACGGCCCTGGAAAATGGGGGCACTTGGAGGGTCTGGACTCTGATGCAGGGATTTGCCCTTGTCTTTCTAATCAAACACAGCTTCTCTTCAAATGCTGTTTACTGAGTCACCAGGTAATAATAATAATAATAATAATAATAATAATAATATTTATTATTTGTACCCCGCCCATCTGGCTGGATTTCCCCAGCCACTCTGGGCGGCTTCCAACAGAAATCAAATACAAAAATATCACACATTAAAAACTTCCCTAAAAAGGGCTGCCTTCAGGTTTTTTCTGAATGTCAGGTAGTTGTTTATTTCCTTGACCTGTGAGGATTGTGATCCCCCAAAAGATTAAGATCCATTCTTGACGTCTAACCAAAGGAGGGAAGAATGCTTACATGTGTAGAAGGGTGCTGGTACCAGCAATGTGTGCAGCATTGGAGGTGGGAATCAATGGCTCAGTCCCCCTTCCCCCTTCTCCCCAGGAGTGTTCACGTGTTGCCTCCAGTGAGCGTACAACCTGAGTACGTAAACAAATGAGCTGTACACTTGCACAGCTATTCACATGTAACGTTGAACAAGTGTACCGCCTGTGTGCCTGTGCACACAGTAGCCAAGTTTTTTAAAAATCAACTAATGGACGCTCTTTTGCACAAATACTTATGCACGGGGAGAAACAGTTCGTACCTGTGTTCAAAGTCTGAAGGGGGACATTGTCTAATTCTGATCTTCATAGCTCACTTTTTGGTGTGAATTGCTTGAAGCGGATAGCTCTGGACAGCTCAGTTGGTTAGGGCGTGGTGCTGATAACCCCAGGGTTGCAGGTTTGATCCCCATATGGGACAGCTGCATATTCTTGCATTGCAGGAGTTTAGACTAAATGATCTGCAGGGTCCCTTCCAATTCTACATTTCTATGATTCCACTTCATTAACAAAGTACTATGAATCCTTTGATTAACTATAGATAAAACCAGACATAGGCAAACTCTAGCCCTCCAGAAGTTTTGGGACTACAACTCCCATCATCCCTAGCTAACAGGACCAGTGGTCAGGGATGATGGGAATTGTAGTTCCAAAACATCTGGAGGGCCGGAGTTTGCCTATGCCTGGATAAAACTGATTTCTTTTCGCTGCTGGGGATACATTTTAATGATTGGACAGCCTCCATAGATACTGTTTTGCTGCCTTATAACCAAGCTGATGACGCTATATATATCAAAATGGGGGGGGAAGCTAAAAATGAAAGGCAGTTGATTTTGCTATGCCTAGCAAAATTGGTTGTGACTTCCTTCTGAGTTACTGCCTCAAAGGAGTTCATTTACATGATTTCAGTGAAGTGACATTATTGAGAACAGATGTTTTTGGAAAGAGGATGAAGAAATTTTAAAAGCTTGAAATATGTTAAGCTTGGCTTCCGGTTTGGTCGCTGCTGCAGCCAGGTCTTGAACTACCGAGGGTCACAACTCAGGTAGTCTACTCCACAGAGGGAAGAAGTTTGGAGGCAACAATTATAAGCTCTAGGAGGAAAATTCCTGAGCTCAGGGGGTAAAGAGCGGCGCCGTGGAGAGGGCTAAAAGAAAGCAAATTTACGTAAAAGACTGACGGAGAGCCCTGGTGCATTCGTGTAACCCGACCTCTGTGAAGAAGCCTGGAGACAAAGGCGCAGGTTAGCGGCTGGGTTTCCATGAGACAGGAGAAGGAAACCCAGAAACGGAGCAAACTTTGAGAAGTCTGAGAAGATTTTAAAACGATAAAAACGCTTTGTGGCTTTAGCATCTTAAACCACAACACCATAACACCATAACACCATTGCAGCTCCGGAACAAAATTGGAAGAAACCAAGGGCGTAAACAGGGATCTACTCAGAAAAGGGACTTGTCTGAACCCTGGAAATCCTTTCTACTACCAAAAAAACGATACAGAAACAAGAGCTGTGAGAGAACTAGACGGGAGACCCGGAATTCAGAGCTCACCATCCACCCCAGCACGCCGAGTCTGGATGTACCTGCAAGCCGGGGAAAGGACGAGGCGTAGAGACGATAACCTGAAGGACAGTGCTGTGTGAGTAGGAGCGTGTGAGGGGGGTCTCCGGTTGAGCAAGGAAGAGGGAGGAGAAAGGAGAGAAGAAAGAAGGACTGGGACTGATTAATTAACTCAGCGGAGGAGGAGAAGAGAGGGAGAATAAGGCTGAGTAAGGGCGAAAGGGGTAAAAAGGGCGTGACGCTAGAGAAAGAAACGCTGAGTCAAACCTTACCGGAAGTGACGGGAGAGGGGTCAGGAAGAGGGAATAAAGAACTGATTTCTAACGGAGGCAAGAAGAGCAGCTTGAGAAAGAAGGTGAACACTCTGCTGACACCTAGTGGCGGGAGGCTGCTATTGACCCCTTGAGAAATAAGCGATACTGAGCGACATTAAGCCTCAACAGAGAACGCTAGAGAGACTGTATAGATACCGCTAAAGAGACTGGACTTTAGGAGATTTTAGGTGATCTTGAGGGGGAAATGTACACCTAAGCACATTGACGGACCTCCCCCATTGGGATAAAAAAAAAAGCACTAAATATCTTGAACCATCTCTGCAAATGGGAAAAAAGTAAACCAATTAGGAACAGCTAAAAAGTTTAAATTTAAGCTTAAACTTAAATTTGGACAAGAGGATAAAGAGGGAGGAAGGATTAAGGAAAGACTATAACAAATCAGTTCAAAGGACTATAAGCCCACAAAGATTAAGAAGAGGATTATATAAAGAATATATCTATATTCAAACACAAAAGATTAATCTGCAAGGAAATTAGACAGAGGAGGAAATGGAAAAGGACATTAAGAAGTCCAAGAACTACAACGCTGGCACCCCAGCGACTACCCAAAGACGCCCATCGAATATGGAAGTGGAAAATGGCGAGATTAAGGAGTTGATTTTAGGGCTGAAAGCAGAATTGGGTGATAAAATGGACTCAATAAATGTGAAATTAGATAAAATGGAAAACAAAATTGAGCAAAACTTGAAAAGGATTGAACAAAACTCCCAAGCAATTGTGGACTTAAATAAAAAATTTGAAGAATTGACAAAAAAAGACCAAGAGATGGAAAAGAAATCCCAGAACCTGACCAAGCAGATGAATAGACAAGAAGAAGTGGTGAAGAAAATGTTAGAAGATTGCGGAGAAACCAGCAAAAGTCAAGAAAAAGTAATGGAAGAAATACAAAGGTTGAGGGATATACAGGAATCAACTTGGGACGCGATCGCTTTGCAAGAATTTAGACAAAATGAATTGACCCTGAGAATGAGAGGGCTCAAAGAAAGCCAGGAAGAAAACGTAGAAAATATCCTTATCAAAGGGTTGGCTGAATGGTTACAGTTGAAAGAAGAAGATGTGTCTGTATGTATTGATAGGGCATTTAGACTGAAACCAAGACACACACGAGCGAGCAGATGGCCCGGGGATTGCTTAGTCTTCCTGAACTCTAGAATTTTAAGAGACAAAATAATGCAAAAGAAAAAATATCAGAAATTTAGAATTGAGGACAAAGAGATCATTATTAAGCGAGAGGTCCCTTCACGGTTGTTGAAGAAAAGATCGAAGTACAAATCTTTGACTGATGTGCTGTTGAGAAATAACATCTATTTTAAATGGGAGTTCCCAGAAGGGGTTTCTTTCATGTATAATCAGACAAAAGTGAAAATAACTACTGAACTAGAAGCAGAAAGGTTCTGGAGAAAACTTGAGAACTCAATGGGGGAGGGGAAAGCAGAAGGAAATAAAAGACGAATAGGAGATAAGAAAGGCGAAGAGGAGTCAGAAGGTGAGGAGGACCAGCTAGAATAAACTGAAACAAATAAACCGCCATTAGGTAATTCTAATACAACACTACCCACACAGACAGTGAGGGAATTTTAGAAGAGAAATTTTATCTGAAGTGAAAT